>CM021106.1:293773046-293973619 GCA_007115665.2 Sequoiadendron giganteum
TAAGGAAGATGATCATGCCAATGCTAAGGAGGAAGATCACACTTCTGTTGAGGAAGAGAATCACGCTTTAGTTAATGAGGCTAGTTTTTGTGTCCTCGCTAAGGGCGGTTATGTCCTTATAAATGAGTGTGATAATTATAGTTGGGATTACGTTCTTTACACTAAACCTCCTCCTTTCCAAGAATTGGAAATATGTTATGGTCCATCTTTCAATCTATTTTATAAATATGGTTATGGAGGTAAAGGTAAGTATAAGATTGGACTTGGATACAACGAAAAAATCTCTAAGGTGAAACCATGGTTGAATGTGTAAGGATCATGACCCAAAAAAATCTCACACAAATGATCAATATGTCAATAAAATAATAACCATGGAATATAAATGAATTAACTTCATTAAATAAATAAATCTCATAACACATCCTTATGTGTAGTGTGTTTTCTAAGTAAAATCACATAATATACAATATATATGATTGTCTTATAATTGTAGAGAAGGGGGATTCACTACTCATGAGTCTCTTTATTCTCAAGAGATTCCCAAGGGGTGAACTACCCTAAACTACCTCAGGGAACAAAGCTTCAAGATTTTCAGAATCAGAAAGAGCAAGCCACAGAGATTTTCTGGACAAACTAGCAAGTTTTAAGCCAAAGGACATCAGTGCAACAAATGGACAACAACGCGGTGCACTAGAGTCCCAAAGGCACACTGACATCTTGTATGGACCAAAAAAAGAGTTTATCACAAAAAATAGCAAAGTGTCCACTTCTACCTCGACTGCTAGGAACTCTTGAAATTCAGGGAAAATGGTAGAAAGTAATGGAACTGTAGTAAAGTAAAGTATAAATGATAAAGATAAGGAGAAGAAATAAAGTTCTTACAATGAACCAAGTAATGAATCCTCCAGCAAGGAAATATCTTCAATACATACATATATAAGATCAAGAGAAAATTTTGGGGTTGTATAGGGATTTGCCTCGGTTAAACCCCTATTTTGGTGTTTCCACCTCCACGAATAGCCAGATAGATAGAGAGAGTGAGCAAAGTAATCCCTAATCAAGGAGGAGAACTTGTATCATGAGATAAATATGCAATTGATAGGGGATGTGAGAAATACCAAGATGCTTGCAAGCACAAGATAATGGAGATATAGCTGCAAGAGCCAAGGGAGTTACAAAGAGCACTATAAGAGCTTGAGTGTGCTGCTATAGCAAGTTGTATGGAGTTGTGCAAGCAAGATATCAAGATAAAGGGAAGAGGCTAGATACAAAGTCAAAGAGGTCTAGAGAGAGCAATGAAGTGAAAAGATAACATTTAAAGAGAGGATAGTAGGGAAAAGAAGCTTCCTATGCCGTTAGAAGGCATCTCGGGCCATTACTAGCGACAAAGGTAAGTGAAAAGTGGAAAACATGCTTAGAAATGACCGTTTTAATGTTGAAACTTCATGGGATGCTAGCACAATGCACGAAAATCCTCGCGGCATGCTAGTGTCTAGACACATCACGCTACAAAATGATAAGAATGGAAAAAAAAAAGGTTTGATGCAAAGCTGACACGTGAAGGTAGCTGCTAAAAAGGGTTCCTGAGCATCTTGAGAGGGTAAAAGGTTGATGCAAGGGATAAAATAAACCTACACAAGTGCTAGGGGAGTGGACACTAAAGAAGATGCAAGAATGTATGTGAAATTGTAAGGGGTGCAATTTTATGAAATTACATTTTGCCCCCACTTTAGCGGGAATATGAATCTACACTAATATGCATGCTAAAGGAAATTTACTAAATATAAATAACATCATGATGCCAAAAGGATACTACAGAGGAAGCAGATAACTCTTTGAACCAAAGAAGTATTCCCCCAGGCTGAAGACCTACAAAACAAACACATTAGACAAGAAAGATCTACACAAGACAACAATGTTAGAACATAAAAAGCCATTACATCATGGGGTTAGAACATATAAAACACACACACAAGGACGGAAAAAACTAACAAGATTTGAGTGAGCAAAGTGAAAGAGAGCTCGATGTAAAAGGTTGTCTTAGTACTATGTGTCATCCCCAAATTAACAAATAACACATAGAAGAATTATTAAACAAAGAGGAGAAGGTAAAGATTGATTGCTTCAAGAGGAGAATGCACCCAAAAGTAAGGGAAGCAACCAATGTTGAAGAAAGAAAGAAGCATATACCCAGGATGAAGAAGATTTAGATCTTTAATCCGATATATGCAATTGAGAAGAGAAGAGAATAGAGGATTTAAGAGGTAGAAAGGAATGAAAATCCTAAGAGAGATGGCTTCAAAGGTCCTCAAACCCAAGGAGAGTTGAACAAATGTGTTGTAGATCCATAGACCTACGAAAGGTGAACAAAGGATCTATAGGTACTCTCTCCCACATAGTTAAATAAACTGCACGAGAGGCCTGTAGACCAACGGTGAATAGATCCCATGAGATGCAAGTGCTTTAAAGGTCCTCAGACTTGCAAAGAGGGCACCTCAAGTAATCTCTCCTAAGGGAAGCCCAATGTGAGAGGGTTCATAGAGTCTGATTGAAAAAGTGGCTTCACAAGTGCTCAGTCTTGCAAAGGAACATGTTAATCTGTAGATAAAACATATCATATTGAAAAAGCCATGCAGGCAGACAACTAGTCACATAGAACATCCACAATTTGAAAGCTTTCAAAGAGGTCCATCGGGAAACCTTCGAAAGAAAAGGGATCCACTTAAGGGACACACTATTTGAAAAGTGAGGCCTAGTTGAGCTGCCCCTAAGCTAGATGCCATAGAATTCATTTGAGAGAAATGGTTTCAAAAGGGGGGGTCCCTTAGGAATCCTTCAAAAGAAAAGGGGTCCACTCAAGGGGATGCTCCAAATGAAATTAGAGAGAAAAGAGGGGGTCCTTAGAAAGACGCACATCTTTGGAACAATTTATCACTGCCCCCAACATATAGGGGAGGATAACTTAGAACATATAAGATAGAGGTAGACCTCTATATCACTTATCATTTGAAGAGGCAAGTGCATCAGCAAATAAATGAGTGATGGCACCTGAATCAAAAAGGTGTATTTTTTCCTTCAAGGCCTTACATTCACTAGTGGAATGGCTAGGTACTCAATGGTATGCACAGAAAGAATGTTTTTCTTTATCATGCTTATGCAATCTCTTACGTGTAAGAGAAGGAAGAGTAATCAACTGGGATTTGAAAAGCCTAAAAAAAATACACTCTTTCTCAAATAAGGAATGGGGAGCACGAAGAAAACCTTTCTCTTGTGGAGAAGAGTTTGAATACTCACAAGAAGAAGACATGGAGATAGAAGATAATGGCAGATGAATCAATCCGTGAGAATGAGGTTGAGTGGAAACCATGTCAAAATTCAACCGCGGTTTCCATTTAGATTATTCATTTGAGAAACCAAGCCCCAAATTATGTTTACGAGGTGCACATTCTATAGGGACTTGAGTGCCTTGTTCATTACGCCCAAAACCTTTACGCCCATATCCATATTTAGAGACAAGCTTAAACCTAGGGCCATAACATGTTTGTAAATCTTGAGAAGGAGGAGGAGGATCTTCATAGAGATCATTATTCCAACAATGGGGATTGTAATCTTGTATGGGATCACCATCATCCTTCTTGATAGGATGTCCAACATTAGCCTCTTTTATATAGGTGTGATCATCTTCCTCAAAAGGACGAGGATCAACATTAAGGACATTAACACTATTGCTCACATTATCCTGCGATACAGAATAATAATCACCATTGATAGCAGGTGTGGATGATGTTATCGAAAGGACTAAGTGGATTGGGTCAACTTTATATTATCCATTGAAGGATTTTGTAAAGTCTAGAGAACCCCAATCATCACCAAGACATGCATTCTATTGAGAAGAGGTAGGAGTAGACTTAAGATTTCTTGCTTCAAAAGAATCTTCTTTAGGGATGTCTACCTCAAGAGTATCCTTTCCAATAGATACTACTGGAGTAGACATCGACACATTGGAAGACATTGAAGGGATAAGAGTAGGAACAACCAGAGTTTGACCAAGAGCTTCCATATCACATAATTGCATAGCCTCAGGGTTAGCTCTAAATATGACTACTCAATTATTGCGAATGAACTTAATAGATTTACGCAAGGTAGATGGGACTGCACCCATATCATGAATCCACGGTCTACCAAGAAGAAGGTTATATGGTAATTTTCAGACATAACATATACAAGGGTGGGTGTGGTAATGGGTCCCGATGTCAAAGGGAAGACTATTGTGCCTAAAGGTTGTCGACCAACATTATCGAAACCATGAATAACAACAGAAGAAGCATTAAGAGAAGATCAATCAATATTAATCTTAGGCAATAGTTCAATGCTGCATACATTAAGCACCGAATAGGAATCAATGAGAGTATGTCTAATGCCAATATCATTAATGTTAACTATGATCATTAGAGGGCCTACTTACTTCTGTACTTTTGGAGGTGGGAGTTCCTACGGATAGAACATGATATTTGGTGAATTCACACGAATATGAGCCATCAATGCATTAACATATGTTGGCCTAGTAGAGCCAGGCAAGAGGATCTTCTACAAGGCTTCCTAGAGCATACCATGATAAATCAAAGCAGATTGAAGCAAGTCCCACAGTGATATCTTGGTCGGAGTAATGCAGAGTTTCTTGAGAAGATCATAATCACCAAGTGCTTTAGTTATAGGTTAGGAGCTAAAGGAAGACTTGGTTGAGAAGGTGGTAAAGAAGTAGGTTGATTAACATTTTGTTTATTCTTTATAGTATTATAAGTATGGGCTACTGCTCTATAAGAGGGAGCCTTAGAAAGATTAGGAGAATCACTATCAAATGAAACACCATTTATAGAACAAATCCTTTTAGGAGCAGGAATAGATGGAGTCAGATAAATGATTGGTCTCTTAGGCATTTGAGGGGTAGTAGAGACATACATTACATTTGTAGATGCATCACAACTAGTGGAATAATTATTTGAAGAAACATGCTCAAAATCTATCCTTGGAGGACCCGATGTGAGTAGAGCTTCATCATTTACTAATACAGCATATCTAAAAGAGAGTGCATCATAACAAAGATGAGACTCATCATTCACAAATGCAATGTTTCTAGAAGAGAGTGAATTGGGATAAAGAAGAGATTCACCATTCACTAATGCATCATCTCTAGAAGTGAGAGCACACTGGAATGGAGAGAGGGTAGAGTAGTGTTAAGAAAAGTATCAATGATTTCATCCTCTTGTGAAAAAATATCCTTAGAAGGAATTTCAAGAGAGGGATCAAGAAAGAATAATAAGAAAGGAGACAATAACTCACTTTCACATGCTTGTAAGAGAACTTCTTGAAGCTTCTTAACAAATCTAGAAAGAGATAGAAGGAAGAAAGATAGAAAATATGTTTTGAAATAGAGATATAGACACATCGGTCGATCTGGAGCAATCTAGGGGTGAAAGAAACTGAGAAAAACCGAAAATCTTGATTTTCCAATTTTTTTTATATTTTCTAGGCTCTAGTAATTTGCATTTTCGGAGGTCTTCAAAGCAGAATTTGGGATTGAAACTTACGGTGGTCTTAGTTATTGAAGGCACAATATTTTAAGGATTTAATTAGTCTTCTTGGAGACCTTTCTAACAGTGTAAATGGTTCTAAATTTCGAGCATCGAGTCAAAAGTTATGACCCCACCAAGTTGGGGTAAATAGTTTTTTGAAAAATAATGTGTTTCATGTTAGGTTCACCAAAATTTAAAGAAGGGGGATTCACTACTCACGAGTCTCTTTATTCTTAAGATATTCCCAAGGGGTGAACTTCCCTAAACTACCTCAGGGAACAAAGCGAGAGTTTAAGAATAAAAATGAGTAGCTACAGAGGTTTTCTGGACAAACTAGTAAGTTTTTAGCCAAAGGACATCAGTGTAGAAAATGGACGACAGTGCAACACGTTGGAGTCCCAAAGGTGTGCTGGTGTCTTGTACAGACCAGAAATTGAGTTTATTACAAAAAATCGCAAAGTGTCTACTTCTACCCTTACTGCTAGGAACTCTTGGGATTCAGGGAAATGATAGAAAGTAACAAAATTGCAGTAAAGTATAAATGATAAAGATAAAGAGAAGAAAGAAAGTGCTTACAACCACCCAAGTAATGAAGCCTCCAACAAGGAAATATCTTTAATACTTGCATATATAAGATCAAGAGAAAATGTTGGGGCTGTATAGGGGTTTGCTTCGATCAAACCCCCATTTTGGTGTTCCCACCTCCATAGACAACCAGATAGATAGAGAGAGAGAGCAAAGTAATCAAATATGAAGTGATAAAAGCAATCCCCGCTCAAGGAGGAGAACCCATATCATGAGATAGAGATGCAATTGACAGGGGATGTGAGAAATCCCAAGATGCTCGTAAGCACAAGATAAGGTAGATATAGCTGCAAGAGCCAATGGAGTTATAAAGAGTGCTATAAGAGCTTAAGTGTGTTGCTATAGAAAGCTATATGGAGTTGTGCAAGAAAGATATCAAGAAAAAGGGAAGAAGAAGAGGCTAGAGCCAAAGCTAGAGAGGTCCAGAGAGAGCAAATGAAGTGAAAAGATACCATTTAAAGAGAGGATAGGAGGGAAAAGAAGCTTCTTGGTTCGTTACAAGGCATCCCAAGCCGTTACCACTGAAAAATGTAAGTGACAAGTGGAAAACATGCTTGGAAATGACTGTTTGAACATTGAAACATCATGGGATGCTAGTGCGACATGTGGACATCCATGTGGTGAGCTAGTGTCCAGAAACATCACACTGCATAACAATGAGAATAGGAAAAGCACAAGGTTTGATGCAAAGCTGACGTACGAAGGTAGTTGCTAAAAAGTGACCCTGAGCATCTTGAGAGGGTAAAAGGCTGATGCAAGGGATAAAATGAACCTTTACAAGTTCTAGGGGAGTGGACACTAAATTAGATGCAAGAATGTATGTGAAATTGCAAGGGGTGCAATTTTACGACATCACTATAATAACATGTGACCATTTCTCTATTAAAATTCCCTAATTAGTAAGAATTAATAAAAATTAAGCATGATGAAAATCATATGAAGTATATATTTATCATTTCACCAAACACTTTTCTTTTATAGTATCTTATCTCACTATTGTAACCATCCAATATTTTATGGGTGTGACTACTTCATCCACCTTAGCGCAATTATTTTTGCTATTTCTATAAACTAAATTATCCAAAATCACTACTCATTATTCTATACTCACAATCTCTATCCCTAATCAAATATTCCCAATATTCTTCCATTCTTACCTTCCTTCAATCCAAAACATCATATATATAACATCAACAAGTTTTCCATTGATCGATGTTAGCCAAAACATAGCAAAAAACCCAATACCACATGTAACATGTCATCAACTAGAAATAATATACTTAAAAATCTAAAGGGTTAAATAATAGAGAAACCTCCATGTTGTGCTCAACACTTATCCTAAATGGTTCAATAAATCCTTAAAATTATTCTTCTATTGGTGCAAACTCTAAATCATTTTCTGCACATGAAAACAATCCCAACTATACACATTTCTCCACCTCATAGGTGCTCGCAAACTACTTTACTATATTTTTCTCATTGATTTCTTCTCAAATTTTAATATGACACTAAAAAATAATAACATAAACTATTCCTAAAACTATAAAATCCAATTTCAAGTTATGAAAAAATGTGGTAGCTTTCTTCATCATAAAATGCTAACTACAACTAACAAATAAATAATTGAACTAAACTAAGAAAATTCACTTTTCCATTATGATTCGAGATTACCACATTGCCTAGGGATACTCGTGCATTACTTATGTTAGGGGACTTGAGGACCATAACATTCCAAGTTAGGATTGACACTTGCCACACATGAAAACAATCCCAACTATACATATTTGTCCACCTCATAGGTGCTCTCAAACTAGTTTACTATATTTTTATCATTAAATTCTTCTCAAATTTTAATATGGCACTAAAGAATAATAACATAAAATATTCCCAAAACTATAAAATCCATGTTCAAGTTATGAAAAAATGTAGTAGCTTTCTTCATCATAGAATACTAACTACAACTAACAAATAAATAATTGAACTAAACTAAGAAAATTCACCTTTCCATTAAGATTCAAGATGACCACATCACCTAGGGATACTCATGCATTACTTATGTTAAGGGAATTGATGCCCATAACATTTCAAGTTAGGATTGTCATAGTAGTGGTGGGGTTACTTCCTCTTACTTTGATCTCTTTGTTTATCAAAATTTAGTGTAGATTAACAACTAGATCTGATGTCTTCAATTGTGACTTCTTGAACTATTTGACAACCCTTTCTTATTTTGGGATTGTAGTTATATTTGTCCTTTTGTGTCTCCTATTATGATATTGATAAAAAATTCATGAAGACCAATATTTTGGCTTCCAAATGAAACACCACAACCATAACCAACAACAACATAATAAAAAAGAAATCAACAAACTCCCTAATTCTAAAATATTGAATTCTCTACTACATTACAATTCACTATGTATTCAGCCGAGCTATTGTATTAGGGTTCTAATTTACATCTATCAAGACACTACCAGCTATGGTGTCAAGTGATGGAAACCTACTTCAAAAAATAAATCATTCTTATGCTAAGCTCTATGGATCTTATTCGATAAAGGGATTAGAATTATGAAGTTTCTAGATACCTCTACATGATATTGACTATGAATCACCATGAAACTTGTCAAGACCTTCCCTATATCTACAAAAAAATCATGCAAAAAGAGAAAATTAAAATCCACTAATTATCCATTATTCGTAGGTATAAATCCTAAAGGAATTGTTACAGGCTATTTTGTCGTTACTAAGTTAATTTTACCTTCGTGAGTGAAAGAGTTGATAAATGCAAATTGTGACTTTAATATTTTTAGTAGGAGAATGAAATATAGAAATATGCATTAGGATGTTATTTCTTTTAAATGAATGATTATTTTTATTGATGAAATGTGATAAAAAGATATGTATTGAAATGTGAATATTTTAATACTTTGTCTATACAAATGTTTTATGATGCAAATAGATTTAATGTGAATGGCTAACTACCTATGTAATAAAGTAAGTTGGATGTAGGAACATACTCAAGCCTCAGGTATGCGAGGGGGAGGATCACTCAGGAGAGTAGCTTGGTCTGGTAACCCTTCATAAGCCTAACTAAGATTTCACACACTCACCTCTAGTTTAGTGAAGTCGAGTCAATAGTTTAGGAAATGGTAAGTTATCTGTAGCCTTGTTTGAGTATGATTTAGAAGACATAATGATCTGTTATGTGAATGTTTTGATTTGTTTTATGTGTTTGAGTCTCGTCTTATACGAGTTCTTCATTATGTGCTTAGATTTAATCAACGAGTTATATATACTTTGTGTATATATGATTATCGATATGATTGCAAATATATGTGTTTAATTATGGAGACAATGATATATATATTATATGTATATATATTAATATATGTGCATATGTATCGATGTAAATGGAAATTTCCATATAAATATATGAATATATATATATATATATATATATATATATATATATATATATATATATATATATATATATATATATACATGTATATATTGCATTGCTTAGATAGTGCTGGAATATTCATTTAAAGCGCATAATACACATAAGCGTAACTTATACATATAAGGTAAAAGTGAAAAAATAAAAAGGAATGGCGTAACACTATGAGGTAGCACATATACAAATAACAATTGGATAAAGGATTTAAATGTTGTGTAATGAAAACATAGGTAGCACTCTCATAGGGCACACGGGAATAAATCAATGAAATGACCAAGTCAACCTCAAGATAAGTAGCATGTATGGATTAGAAACTACTATACAAACATGTCAAGGAGGAGTAAATGCAGTTAGAAATGTAAAGGAAATGGTCAAAAGTTGCGTTATATAAAAGGAGCACAATACTTATATGTGGTGCCATATGTTTGAAAGTACTCTCTTTAGAAGTCTAAATCTGCACTAAAAATTCTAGCATATGAAGAAAATTGGAATGAGAGAATTAGTCAACGAGAAGCTGGCCAAAATGGATCGATCTGTGGAAACAATAACCTTTCATTTTTGAATTTTATTCTTGCTTTCCATTAGAATGAGCGACTCATTCTTTATGGTGAAATCTGGGGTTGTGCATGTGCTTATTGTGCAATTATTTTAGCAACCACCTTTTCTTCTTCTTGTTGAGTCAAACCTTTGGATTGAGAAGTGTCACCTTTGATAACTTGTTTCTAACCTACAGTTGCTCATATTTGTGTATAAATAGAGGTGATTTCTCCCTCAAATGGGACACATTATGCACACTTGATGCATATTTTCTGATTTGTTATTTTGATTTTATGAGTTTGAGAGTTTGTGAGAGATTTTTGAGAGTAAGCTTTTGGTGAGCGAAGAGAGATAGTTGGGTATTTCTTGCTGATTTTGGGAAGGTTGAGCTAGGAAACCAGTTTGATCGATTGGATCTTTGCATAAATAGGCATGCCAATTTATACTCTTTTATGTTTTATATGTATTGAGATGATTACATGTCTTTTTTTACCTTGTTTTGGAAATGTGTTTAATTGTTTACTATGGAAAGGTTATTCTCTTCTTTATGTGAAAGTGAAATATTTCTTGATGTACCTAGTATAGGAATCTCTATTATTTGAGTGTATGTATATACTCCATATTAAGGAATGGGTGTTTATATTAGTATTAAACACTATAATAAGATAGATATTATATAGTTTGCGTTTAAATTGGTTGAGTCATAGAATTAATTAGTAGAAATGTCATCATTATGATATTATGCAAACCCTGATTGATAATATTTACTTGATTAATTACTCATTCCCCTTAAAATGGGAGGATAGACTTATCCCTAGTGTAGGGTATAAACTTGAAGGTTATATTAATATTCAACAATAGGGTTGAGGGTTGTACTTACTAGTTATGCTATTTTGAATTAAAGTCTATTCCTATTCACAAAAATCTAAAAGAGGACTCACGTATTGGTGAACCAAAACCGTATTACGAGAGAAGACTATGGGTGTAGATGCATCAACTTCTCGCAAGTTGATAATGGCCTCCAAACGATATACAAATGTAGTAAACATGTGAAATTTTGAGATATTTTGAAAGAGAAGTCTTATGATTGGTTCATGATCACTTGAACGTTACTTTACTTTGATTGAAACCATAGGTTGGGAATAACCTATTGGGTTGGGTTGTATACTTGATTGGTGATTGAGGCACGCAGGTTGAAATTATCCTATATGATCTAGTTGATCATTTTATTTTTGATTTTATCTTTGATCGAAGTCATTTATTGTTGAAGGTTATAATTTTGATAGAAGTATTTTATTGTTGAAGACTATATTTTAAATTGAGGCCACTTATTGATGAGATTATAATTTCGATGGGAGTCATTTATTGTTGATATTACTCTCTTGAATAGACATTTTTATTGTTGAGAATGTACTTTTTAAATAGAATCATTTAATGATGTGATGTTATGTTTATCCATATTGGTTATTTGGTAAGAAATATTTACTTTGAATTACTTAAGTAGAAGTGTCATAGTAAACATAAGAGGTTAATAGGTTATTCCCAAGATTAGGGTTACTCCATGGAATAAGGGGATAGCCTATGCATAGGATATGAATGGTTAATAAAAATTGACCTAGGAAGGTGGGAGAGCATGTGACATCCATTCTAAATTAGGGGTGATGAATACTTTGGCCAAAGTAGTGTAAGTTGCTACTGTTTACACTATCAATTCATTGTGATATGAGCTTACGTACTAGGCAAGGGATATTCATACATGTAAGTTGTAACCACTATATGTCAGTTCTAGAAAAAAATAGGACACACCACCAAGCTCAGGGAAGGTCACTATTATTATGAGGTTACCAAACCAATCCCTTCGTCGAAGGGTAGGGCCATCTACCAGTTTGGTAGATGTGTGGGGGACCACAAATTTTCCAAGGTTGGAAAAAAAGTTCTTGAGTGATGCTTCTCCTCATTAGTAGTTGGCCAAGATTTGGTGGAGGACACCTGGACCATTCGTATGCCTAGTGCTAGTGAGCTCATGGAAGCTATGTAAGTATTTATGTATCCATTTGTATAGAAAATTGTAAAAGAGAAATGTTATCATATAATTATGATCTATGAAATGAATACATTGGAAAGTTGTAATACTTTGATATAGTGCAATAGAAAAGTTTGTAAAGATGTTTATTTCAAATGTGCATACTATCTTTATATATTTGAAAATAAAAAAATTATTGCTTAAAGTTGTTGTCATCATTTTATATTCACTTGAGGTTAAAATATAGGAAAGTTATTGAGTAGAGAAATGGGAATTATACATGAATGAATGAGTGTTCTTAACACCATCGGTAATATTTTTCTTCCACGTTTACCACCGTCTCTTCCTTAAAATTCAACACCTCCATATCCCTAAAGTGTGTAGGAAATAGAAAGCATATAAACTATACACTCTAAGCCACATTGGGAATAACTACTACCAATCATTATGAAATCCTACATTATGCAAGCCTTATAATGTAGGAGATATGATTATCCAAATTAGTGTCGAACTATCCTAAAAAAAATTAAGGCAGCTATTTCATCACAAGAAAAGGTTTAAAGCAATCTCTTATCCATGAGTTGATCTATTCTTATAGGATATCTTTCCTTCTAATATTGATGCTTGATTATCATGTTCGTCTTTAAACTATAGATCACACAAAGGATAAAAACATAAATTGCACTAAAATACCACCTTGTCTAAATTTACTAGTAATAAGACACAATAACTTAAAAATCCACCACATTAAGTGAATTTAACATTGTTTGTATGCACACTACAGAATTGCAGGGAGATACTTTATTACAATAGATTATTACAATATTATCTTAGTAGACTAAGATTAATATTAATTATTTATAATACCTCAACTCAAAAACATAATATAATACTACCAAACAAAAATAGAGATATAGCAACAAAAGGCACAACTACCAAACATAATATCCTTTTGAAGATCAATGAAGCTAGATTTAGAACAAAATTCTTCTTCCAAGGTGGTGATATCCTAGTTGTCATTTTAGAAGTACTTGGTATGGCTCTCAACAAGGGATTTGTTTGACACAATGTTAACTTTAACATCTCTTCACATGTTTGTATGTAATATCTATACCCTAATTATTGAAAGGAACTTACCAAGGCAATGAGACAATATTACATTTGGAATAAGAGCACATTAGGCAATGAAGCAATTATTGACAATATTGCTCTTATAAGTGTGAGCACTCATCCTCTCAAACGATTTGAATGCTATGGGTTTACTTTGATTGGTATTATTCATGTGATCGAGACTAGATCCATGGTGTTGGATAAATAAATTGTAAATATTTAAGGTTCTCAAAGGTTTGGTGAGTTTTTACAACCCATCATCGAATGTTTTGGCAGTTTGTGAACCTAAGAAAAGATCCTCCATTAAGTAATTAGTTGACATGGAAAAAGTGGTTTAGGCCATTAAGTTTATGCAATTAATGATAAGTTGGGTGAAATAGGAGGATGAAATCTATAGTTTGATGTTTATTATTTTTTGATAACATTTAATAATATTTTGTATACAGATAGTCCCCTATGGATAATATAAGCTGCTCTTTGTATCTCTCCAAATCATAGGTTTTTCTATTTATATTTTTAATGATTCTAGATTACTTGTATGGATTTCTTTTTAAATCATTTAATTTTTTTTTGTTGTTTTCTCTTGGGTTTTATCACTAGCTTTTCCTACATTTTGGTTATAGAGAAGTTGTAATTTCTTAATCATGCCTATAATCAATGAAATATTTTTATGTAAATTTTATCATACTATTAATAGAATTAGAGAGGTCCCTTATCCCTAATTTGAATTACCAAAAAAAAGGAGTGTAAAAGCTTTGAATCTCAACTAATAATGTTATATGGATCAACATCTAATAGATTGTTCCCATCTTAATGGTTTACAACCACTTTGAATATTTTTAATTTCATCATGATATAATATGTCATTGAATATGCTTAATGTATGTAGAATAGTAGATAAACCTTTTATAATCTTGATATTTTACTTGTGGAGTGGGCTCCACTTATTCTTTTCAAATATTTTGTTTTTTCTTTGAAACCCATGTGGAACTAGTGTCTTCAAATAAGGTGGCATTAGGATTGTGGAAAGTTTCGTTCTTATTTTTTGAAGCGTAAAGATGAAATCTCCCTTGTTTTCATATATGAAGGAATGCAATTATCTTTCTCTTGCTTCATTGGTAGAGAACAAGAAAAGCATTAAGAGGCAATGGAGAAGGCTTTATCTGCTCCTTATTTTAAATTTTTATTGGTTCTCTATCATAGATTCCTTTGGTATAATTAATAAATTACATCTTTGTGTTCATAAGAAACATCTATTTAATGTAAAAGAGTTAGAGCTACAAGCATAGCATCTAGTTTCTTCTTAAGTTGACCAAACTACTTCACTAGTGTATTGAAGGTTCAAAAGTGCAAGTAGTAGCTGTATGAGAAGCATGGGTAGAATGGAGGATGTCTAAAGAGAGTGATAGGTAAGAGGGAATGAAATAGTAGTGGAAGGAAAAATCACACTATAAATGTAGAGTTGTCATAAGATGACAAGGATGAATGGTACAAGGAAGAGTGGTAGTACTTGTATGAGTAGAAACAATCCAACTTTAAACTAATAACTCTAGCTTGGGCATAAATCGTCACAATTTAATAACATCACAAGTCACACACACATAATAAAAATCCACAAAATAATTATTCATTAGCTTCAACCTAAGCATATAACTCATCTAAACCTTCCTTAACTCTCTTATGGTGAATTGTAGCTACAATTACCTATGGTATCAAAATTACGTGTGAATATATAGCTACATTTTGCATACATGCCTAATAGAGCAGTTACAACTACCTCTGATAAATTTCCTCTATCCTTTATGCTTTGATGGATGTGCATACCCTATTCCAAAGCTCCCATTTGGAACATGTTGGGAGGATGTTGATAAAGGTTGTAGAGAATGACTTTAATTTTACCAATTGCATTTGGTTTGAAGTTTCTAAAGCCTTTTCAACAAATCCATTTTGTTAATATCTTGCAATTAGGGCGCTCCATGAGAAAAAAATTCTTTGAGACATTTAGTCAAATATTTCACATGCGTTGTCTAAGCTTACACATTTTGCATAGATGTCTACCACGACAATTGTATCAACATCATTCGACAAAATTCCATATCCTATTCCAACAATCCCATTTTCACACATTCTGTGAGGATGCTGGCAAAGGTTGTAGATACTAGCTTTGCACCTACCAATTGCATTTGGTTGGAAGTTTCTAAAGCCTTTTAAAAAAAACTATTTTTTTAATATCTTGCATTTAGGGTTCTCCATGAGAACATTTTTCTTTGAGACATTCTATCAAACATTTCACATGCATTGTTTAAGCTTACACATTTTGCATACATGTCTACTAGGGTAATTGCAACTACAACATCTGACAAAATTCCATATCCTTATCCAAAGCTCCCATGTTCACATAGGCTAGGAGGATGCTACAAAAGGTTGCAGAGTTTGGATTTACACCTATCAATCACATTTAGTTAAAAGTTTCTAACTCCTTTTCAACCAACACATTTTGTGTATAGCTTTCAATCATAGCACTCCATGAGACCACATTTCTTTGAGGCATCTGATCAAATATTTTACA
Source organism: Sequoiadendron giganteum (assembly GCA_007115665.2). Classification (NCBI taxonomy): domain Eukaryota; kingdom Viridiplantae; phylum Streptophyta; class Pinopsida; order Cupressales; family Cupressaceae; genus Sequoiadendron; species Sequoiadendron giganteum. The sequence goes on from CM021106.1 coordinate 293,788,901, forward strand.
CATCTTGTCTATGCTTCCACATTCTGCATACATGTCTACTAGAGAATTTCCAATTGTAATATCTGATAATAATTTCCCTTTTGTTATGCTTTGATGGATTTCCATACCCTGTTCTAAAGCTCCTATTTTGGCACAAGTAGGGAGTACATTGGAAAATAAAATTGATTGGGATAGAAAATTGTTTGTTGCATCGTGAGGAAATCCATGTCATTTAGCTGTCAAACTTTTAAATGCACAAAAAACAAACACAGAGCCGCTGCTCTGATTTCTAGTCAAGCTAGAAAAACCCAAATTGTGAAATAACAAAAATGAACTCAACGAAGACACACAGAACTGGGCATGCAATATTTTCTTCTTCTATTCAATGAGCTGGAAATGACAATGCATAAGGGGAAAACATAAAACTCTGAAAACAAACTAAAAACTACTTATTACAATTTTCTGGGAGGGATCAAAAGACTTGCTCAACCAGATCATAGACAATCAGGAGATACTCAAAGCTCTCTATTCCTATTCGACTGGAACTATCTGTTGTTCCTGGAAAACATTGAGCGATTAGGAGCAATCTTGCTCACTGCAAAAACTCTGCAAAATGTTATGAGAACATTCCCTATTGCTGCAACAACTTTTCTTCTTGTTGCTAATCACTTGCTGCTGCAAAAACTAACTAACATTCAACCTGCTTCCGACTAACAAAACAATCTTCCTTTATTCCTTTTGTCCAAAGAAAACATTACCTCTAAAATTTGAAATTACCTACCATCATTAATTAGGAATTCAAAAATTCCTACTACATTCAATTTTGAGTAGTCAAGAGTTGCAGGGATGAAGATCCCAAAAACTGCCATTGAGAAAACAACTCTTGACAGGTAGGTAAGGCAATGGCAAGCCCAAAGACAATAAATATTCCAACAATCCCCCTTTGTCCTGAGCCAACAAAACATGATCAATCCTGATCCAAATCAACTATGCCCAATATACTCCTTAGGCACTCGAAACTATCCTTGCTTAAGGGCTTGGTGAGTATGTCTGCTAGTTGTTGCTCAGACCTGCAAAATTCCATTTTTATTTTCACCATTTTAAACTAACTCTCTGATAAAATGATACCTGATTTCAATGTGCTTGCTTCTTCCATGAAACACATAATTTTTCGTCAAGGCTATCAATGAAACATTGTCAAAAAAGATTGTTGTTCCATCTTCTTGTTCTTCTCTCAAATCTATCAAGATTCTTCTCAACCAAATAGCTTGACATGCTGCTGCATTTACTGCTATATACTTAGCCTCAGTTGTTGATGGGGAAACTATAGGTTGCTTCTTGGAATCCCATGAGATAGCACCTAAACCCAAATGAAACACATATCCTGATGTGCTCTTCTTATCATCCAAACTTCCTACCCAATCACTATCAGTGTATCCAACTAGCCCATACTCTTTTATTTTTGTGTACAACACGCCATATCCTTTGGTGTCATTCACATACCTCGAGATTATTTTACCCGTTTGCCAATGGGTGTCCCTTGGAGTCTCCATAAATCTGGAAATAAGACTCATTCTATGCATTATATCCAACCTAGTTGCAGTCAAGTACATCAAACTTCCAACCAAACTTTTATACATGGTCGGATCCACATTGTTGCCATAATCTTCCTTGCTCAAATTTAGACCTACGACTATTGGTGTTGGGGTAGGCTTGCTTTCAATCATCCTAAATCTCTTCAAGATCTCATTTGCATATTTTTCTTGAGAGATAAATATACCATCATGCATTTTTTTTACTTCTATGCCTAGAAAATATCTTAAGAGATGTAAATCTATCATTTCGAACTCTCTTTTCATGGCCTCTTTAAAATCAACAATGAGGAAATCATCATCCCCAGTAAAAACAAGATCATCTACATATAAGACAACAATCAAAATATTACCATTTGTTGCCTTGATGTAGAGAGTGGGATCACCATTGCTTTTGCTAAAGCCATTGCTCATCAAATATGAGTCAATCCTATTGTACCATGCCTGTGAAGCTTGCTTCAGCCCATAAAGATATTTCTTTAGCCTATACACCTTGTGTTCTTCACCTAGAACTTCATATCCAAATTGCTGCTCCACATAAACTTCCTTTTTCAACACTCCATTAAGGAAGGCATACTTCACGTCCATTTGAAACACCTTCCATTTGTGCTGGGCTGCAATTACTATGACTGCCCGCATGGTCTCCATCCTTGCAATAGGGGAAAATGTCTCATCATAGTCTCTCCCAAACTGTTGTTTGTACCCCTTGACAACTAATCTTGCCTTGTCCCTTTCTATCCTTCTTTCAGCATTACACTTGGTCTTGTAGACCCATTTCACCCCAATAACTTGCTTGTTTGGAGTCAAATCAATTAGCTCCCATGTGTTGTTCCTTTCTATTGCATCTATCTCCTCATCCATGGCCTCACACCATTTATACTCTTTCATAAATTCTTCAAAATAAATCAGATCACTATGAGAAAATAATGCAAAAATCATGTTCTCATCAAACTCTTCATCATACCTTTCATCTTGGTAAATCTTCCTTAGAATCTTGGTCTTCTTTGGAATTAGGGAAGTGAGAGTAGGGTCTGAAATTTCACTGCTACTGCTGTTCTATTGAATAGGTTGGTTTCGAAGCAATCGGGATCAATCAAGAGCTCGTCGAGAGCAATCAGGAGTGATCAAGAGCTTTTCCGGAGATTTTTGGGAGCTCTCTATGACCCATTCTCTGGCTCTCTATGGCTGCTTGTCTTTTTGTTTGTTCTGATTAGGAGCAATCAAGAGCGATCGAGAGTGATCAGGGGCTCATTCGAAATTATCAGGAGCTCATCCAAAATTATCAGGAGCTCGTCCGAAGCTATCACGAGCTATTGTAGGCTCCACTAAATCATCATGTTGCACTTCCTGTTCCTTTCCTTCAACATCGGGAACAATCACGAGTGATTGGGAGTGATTGAGAGTGATCGTGCCTTCCCATGACTGATCTTCTAAAAACTCCACATCTCTGTTGATAACAATTTTCTTGGTGACTGGGTTATACAACTTGTAGGCTTTTGAATTTGAACAATAACCCGTGAAGATGCACTTCTCACCCTTATCATTCAATTCTGCATCTTTTCTTTAGGCATGTGAGCATATGCTACACAACTGAACACTCTTAAGTGGTCAACCATCCATCTACATTTTTTCCATGTCTCTTGTGGGACTTTGTCACAGGCTGCCTTTGTTGGACTTCTATTTATCAAATAAACAGTTGTTGCTACAACCTCTCCCCAATATTTAGTTGGGAGTCCCTTTGCTTTCACCATGCTCCTTGCCATCTCCATGATGGTCCTATTCTTCATTTCAGCCACTCCATTTTACTGCGGAGTATAACTGGTTGTTAGCTCCTTCTTGATGCCATTTTTCCTCCAAAAATTCACAAAACAATTGGAGGTATAATCTCCTCCTCGATTTGACCTTAGGAATTTGATGAAATGTCCACTCTCCTTTTTAGCTTGGGCCTTAAACAACAAAAACTTATCAAATCCTTCAGACTTATGCTGCAAAAAATAGACCCATGTCTTATGGCTGAAATCATCAATAAAGGTCATAAAAAATCTGATATTACCAATAGATGTGATATGCATAGGGCCTAACAAATCCGCGTACACCAACTCCAATGGTGCTCTTTCCCTTGTAGAGTTTTTTGATTGAAAGGGCTACCTATGTTGCTTGCCCAAAATGCAAGCCTCACACCTAACATTAGGCTCTACTATACTTGGCAAACCATCAATCATTTTACTCTTGGACAAAAGACTCAAACTAGCATAGCCTAAGTGTCCATACCTAAGATTCCATAGCTCAGAGGGGTCTTGAATGGTGCTCTTGAGGGTTTCTTGTTGTATTGTTGTACATTTTCCATTCATGAGAGGTGCAACAACGGACTGAGATTAGAAGCACGTCTCAATATTAAAAAAAAACATCTGGTTCTTTGTCATTGCAACTGCTTCAAACACCTTTGTCCTCTAATTCTTGTCATAAATAACGCATTGGCCCTTCTCCATCAACACTTTGTATCCAATTTGGATCAACTGTCCAACACTCATGAGGTTATGCTTTAACCCCAGTGCAAAAAACACATTTTGAACCTCCTTCTTCTCACCTTGCTTGGTGTGGATCATGATAGATCATTTTCCCTTGACTGGAACCATTCAATTTTTCCCCATCCTGATTTCTGATTTAACATTTTTATCAATGAAAGAAAATAGAATTTCATTACCACTCATGTGGTTGCTGCAACCGCTGTCCAAATACCAGACTTCAGGGCTGCCTTCTTCACCAATGTTGCACATGATGAAGGTTGTGGACTGATTGCCTTCAGCCACATTTGAATCAACCACATTTGCATTTTTTTTTCTGATTACCATGATTTTTCCAACACTCACTAGCATAATGCCCAAACTTATGACAGTAGTAGCATTCAATGTTGCTCTTGCCATTTCTCCCACTTGAACTGTTGTTCTTCATGCCTCTTCGAGATTCTTTTTGTGAGCTGCTTGCTCCTTCTTGGTTGCTTTCTCATCCTGAGCTTTCTCCTCCAACATTTCCTTGTCTGGATCTACCTCTACCTCTTTGGGATCCATTTATACCTCTCCCCTTTCCTCTTGCATTTGAATGAGCTTTAAAAGATTTCTCTTGAGAAGAAATAGTAGACCTATTTAGGCATTGCTCATGGGTTTGAAGAGAACCCATTAACTCATCCATCGTCAAAGTAGAGAGATCATTCACCTCTTCAATAGCAATGACGAGTGCATCATACCTCGTGGGTAGACACCTAAGGATTTTTTCAGCAATCTTTTGCTCCTCCATCATTTCTCCATTCATTCTCAGCTGGTTTAACAAGCCTGAGAACCTTGTGTGAAACTCTGAGATGGTCTCACTTTCTTTCATTTCCATAATCTCAAACTCTCTTCAAAGTAACTGGAGCTTTACCGATCTGACTTTATCAGTCCCTTTGTAATCGTTTTGAAGGATTTCCCAAGCTTCCTTTGCATACATAGCTGTTGATATTTTAGGAAAAATGGCCTCTATCAAGGCTGCCTCTATCAAGCTCAATGCCTTAGCATCTTTCTTTCTTTGCTCCTTCAACTGGGTCTTCTGGTTATTTGTGAGAGCTGCAAATGTAGTTGGGTCAGTGATATCGACGAACCATTTATCAAAAAATCCCACAAATCATTTGCAACTATTATGGTCTTCATCTTCTTTGCCCATACATCATAGTTCTGTCCATTAAAGGACAATGGCTACTATCAACTCTTCCCTTCATTTCCAGCCATGTCTCCTACAGAAAAAACTTAAATACCCAGAAAAAAAAAATGCCCTAACTCATGAGGAAATGGGGCCTATGGCTCTGATACCATGTCAAACTTTTAAATTCACAAAAAAAAGACATAGAGCCGCTGCTCTGATTTCTAGTCAAGCTGGAAAAAACCAAATTGCGGAATAACAAAAATGAACTCAATGGAGACACACAAAATTGGGCATGCAATATTTTCTTCTTCTATTCAATGAGCTAGAAATGACAATACATAAGGGGAAAACATAAAACTCTGAAAACAAACTAAAAAATGCCTATTTAAATGTTTTGGGAGGGATCAAAAGACTTGCTCAACCAGATCATAAACAATCAGGAGCTACTCAGAGCTCTCTATTCCTATTCAACTGGAACTATCTGTTGTTCCTAACAAACACTGAGCGATCAGGAGCAATCTTGGTCACTACAAACACTTTGTAAAATGTTCTGAGAACATTCCCTATTGTTGTTGCAACTTTTCTTCTTGCTACTAATCAATTGCTGCTGCAAAATCTGACTAACATTCAACCTGCTTCCAACTAATAGAACAATCTACCTTCATTCCTGTTGTCCAAACAAAACATTCCATCTAAAATTCGATATTACCTAGGGAATTCAAAAATTCCTAATACATTCAATTATGAGCAATCGGGAGCTACAAGGATGAAGATCCCAAAAAATGCCATTGAGAAAATAGCTCTTGACAGGTAGGTAAGGCAACGACAGGCTCAGAGACAATAAATATTCCAACATTGTCCACTCCAGAACCATTTGCATAAAGAAAGAAGGCTGCGAAAATACCTTAGCTATGAGGTACTCCATGATAGTGGTGAGAGAGATGTGAGTGCTCTTTGCCATCCGCTTTGTTTTATGAGATTGAACGCTTACATAATTATGTGCGGGAATAGTGTTCTAATTTAAACGCTAATAGGAAAAATTATTTGAACGAAATAGATGGGAATGAACATTAAGGAAAAGGAATGAGCCCACTATGATGATAGGTTCAAATATGAAGTTTCTAACCTTCCTTGGACTGTTGATGTTTCCCTTTTTACATTGGTTTCAATAATTATTTTTTGAAGGACTTAGGAAGTGTTTAGAACTAGATATAAAATTCTTTTCAACTACACATGGGTCTTAGAGTTTGACACACTTTCTTGAACTCTTATTATTTTATGTGTTCATTGGAAATTCAGTTAGGTATTATAACCTCATTTGAGAATCAATATATTAAAGGTTGCAATTTTTGTTGGTTATTGGCTTAGGTTTTATAACCTTGATTAAGTATTGAAAAGGTTTGAATTTCTATTCCAAGTGCTAATAATGCCCAAAAATCAATTGATATAGTTTGTTCATGCCAAAAAACATATTTTAATTGAAAAGGATAGATTTAGGTGTCATGATAAATAAAAGGAGGTTCTCTCTAATTAATGTAGTGGTTAGGGTTTTCAAAATCAATGCTACCATGGTATTTCATGGCCACATTTGTAGCATATTTCATAGTTTTCCCATGCCTTGTCATGACATATTGAAAGGTGCCATAAATAAAGAAGACTTGTGTATCTAGATGACATTCTTATATACTTATCACAAAAAATTTGGAATTTTTGATTAAGTAAAAATTGGAAGGGCCATTACTCATTACAAAGCATCCATCGAGGTAGAAGAGAGGACTCTCCCAAAAATAGAGAACTCTAAAAGCAAGACTCATGAGGAGTGAGGAAAGATAGTACTATTGATAACCGAAGCTTTTGATTGGAGCAAGGAACCAATTACAAAAAAACTACAGAGAAAAGGAATTACAACAACAAAAGACTAGTCCAAAAAATAGCTAGGAAGGAAAAACCCAATTTAAACTTAGGGGATCAAACCAGAGAACACCACCTTGCAACAGGGGAAAAACCAACACCAGCCATCTGCTTAAAATGTTGAACTAAGGTTTGAAACCAAGATGCAACAAATCGAGAGTTTTCGACACCAAACATAAAATAGACCAAAGGGAATAGGAGATCCCTTTCCCCAAACACACCCACCTTTTCCCCAAACCCAAGCAACACCACCAAAGGAGCACAAACTGAACACAAGGAAATAGGGTTCCACCTTCTAGGAGATGAAACTAGGGTTTAAGACCTATTTCACTCTAGTTCATTTAAGGAAACCTTGGAGATCTCAACCTAATGATCCAATTAGGTGAAGATATTTCTATAAGGTCTCCTTGGGTGTGATTAAATAAAGGGGGTTCACCACTAAACAAGTGCTTAGAAAGAAACAGATGAAAGTACTATTGCAATCTAACTAAATGACTTCAAAAATGAAACTTGAATTCAGATAAATAAACAGAAAGATACAAAAAGGTACCTAGAAGAAAGATGTGGTCAAAACAAGCTCCAAAACCTTGAAATTCTGCTATTTGAGGCTCACTAGGACTCATACATCAGATTGGGAGATTTAGTCCTAGTCTAGGGTTTTTGGGTAGGAACTGGAATTTCTCAATGACTGATCTGGGTCTTCTAAGAACTGGAAAAAGTGTTGTACTGAGACTCATACACCCAAGGTGGTGATTTAGTCCCAATATTAAGGTTTGATTGAAACTCAGTTATCCTGTAGTGATCTGCTATAGCTTTTCTCCTACCTGATCTCCGAGTCCAAAAGCTTGAAATCTGGCATGTAGGTGACTTCCCATGAAGATGGCAACTTCTTGACAACTATAACAACTTTCTTCAATCTTGCAACTTATTCTTCCAAGGATCTTAAAGCTCTAAACCACCTAGATCTGCGATCACACATGAAGAGAGAAAAATAGTTGATTTGTTAGGGAATAGGGGTTTGCCTTGGTCAAACTCCATTTTGGTAATCAAACCTTGATGAGAAATGAAACATGAAATATAAGATGAAATAATAGAGCCTTATTTGAAACCTTGTAGATCTGCAAACAAGCATGAAGTGGCCTCAATGGATGTAGATATTGATCATGATTCTTGATGAAAGATAAGGATTTTGAATACTTGAATTGATCTTGAACAATACATCATAAGATTAGCTCAAAACCACATGCATGATGCATCAAGCCTTTGACATGATAATGGATCTTGTTTGCTACAAAAAATGATGAAGAAAATATCCCTTGAATGCCTTAGAAATTATCTTGAATACTCTATAATTCTCTTGTGAAGTCTTAGGATGCTTGACTCTTGATTTCTAGGTGAAATAATGATGTGAAACCTTGTTTATATAGGAATTCCATCTAATTTACCATTTATTAGATCCCAAATGCCAACATTCATAAAATTTGAATTGAAAACTCTAATTTCCCACTCAAAACCTTTAAAATGCCCCAAATGGACTCATATGCCCAAGGTGGCATATGGGTCCCACCTAGGGGGACTCATATGCCCAAGGTGGCGTATGAGTCCCACCCTAGATTTTTGAGGTGAGAGAATGTTGGGAGGTTAGAAAATTGAATGTATTTGTTGAATATGTTGGGATTTTAGTTAAAATAAGCCTTGGGATGCATAATAAAGGGTCTTAAGGGCCTATTAATGATGATGTGAAGGTCATAAATGCAAGAGGGCCCAAAACTTAGTCTAAAGGTGTAAATAAATTCACTTTACAACACTAAAGTAAGGAAAAATTAGGTCTATTTATCTTAAAAGAGCCCCAAACTTAATGTGAATGTGTAAAACACAAATTACAACACTAGATCAGGGAAACATTAGGTTTATTTTAATATTAAAAATTCCAAAGTGTTGAAAAGGGATAATTTTCCCTACACTACATTTAGCCCTCACTTTAGTGAGAGGAGGAACTTGTTTCAAACTCACACTAAAGTAGAAATTCAAGTGGGGTCCAAGTGTACCAATGTGGATGATATAGTATGACTAAGATCAAGGAGGGTGATCAAGCCCCCATGATCCAGGATACTACGCCAAACCAACATAGGCACAAAGGGACACACACAAGGTGTATGATATGCAACAAAACAAGATACACAATCATGCAATGTCAAGGACTAAAAGATAGAAAAACAAAACAAGCAAAAACAAAAATAAAAAGATATGGATCAAGCTTCGACTGTTTTTCCAACATGATGTGGATAAGATCTAAGCTATTTGTCAAAAAATGCACACTCAATTTGAGGCAGCGTAAATTTATGTTGTTTGTTGGGTGAGTATCCAAAAAGGTGAGACACATACGCACACGACCAACATGTGCTCACACACACAAGAAAGTGGCTACAGGAAAGTCATTCCTAAGTTCAACTCCCATACGATAACCATACCAAAGCTATACCTCCTAATAACTTTGATAAGGTGCCACACAACATGAACAACATGATCCATGAGGCAAGAAAAACTTTGTATGCTTGACACCCATGAAAAAACATGATGGCTCCATAGGCAAGCAAAGTGTGTTATGCAAGGTGGCCATATAATAGATATTGTCAATGAAAAAGCTAGTGTAAGGTACGTTCAAAGGGATTTTTCTTAGTTAACGTAAGGTATCTTCTTAGGGAACATCATGCCTAATGTATCCAAGAGACAAAAAATCAAATAAATATCATGCTCTCAGAGGAAATCAAACCTAATGACACCACCAAGAAAATGGCGCATCATAGGAAGAAAGAAAATCGCATAGTGAAACATGAGTGTCGATGTATGTCCCCACTTTAAAGTGGTTGCTAACACTATTGTTGTGAGAAATTTATCTAAAGTAGAAGAAGACATGAGAGCTTATCTAGAAAGCCCTATGCCAATTCATATGTTCTCAAATGAAAGTACATCATAGATAAGGGGTTGTCCCCGAAATGCAACAACTAAAGACAAATCAATACATCACATGCGAGCCAACTTAAGGCATGTCATCCACATCCCAAGTTTTCTCTTATATATACATGGAAGGTGGTAAACTATCCAAAAGAGACAACGAAAAGTTCCATACAAGGAAAAGGCTTCCTAACACCCTTTCCCCCACTTAGTGCAAGACAAGGAGTTGAGATGATTGATGAGAAACATGAAAATTAGTATCAATTAGAGGAACTAGGTGCTTCAACACAAGGAAGAGCACCACATTCCTTAATATTTTGAATCTCATTACCCAAAGCCTAACATTCATCAGTAGAATGACCATGACTCTATGATATGCACAAAATGAAGTCTTGTAGTAAAATTTCTTCCGTGTTCTTGGAGGGAGAGATATCAAACGATCTCAAGGAGGAGTCTTGACAAAATACTCTATTGGTCAATAGAAGATATTCCTTTATTTTGTAACAAAGATATCTCTTTCTTAGTACTAGGTGTCATACTTACACAAGACTCTTTGGATTGTGAGATTTTGTACTCTTCTTTGAAGGAAAGTGTAAAATTTAACGAACTCTAGTTGTTACTAAGACATGTCCTAGGAGTGCTTTGTGTGATGACATTAATATTAAGCGAATATTTCTTTATTTAAATTTAATTTATTTTAGAGGATAATAATCAAGAACACTAGTGTTTATTAGTCCAGGATGCACTAATATTAAAGTTGGCTTAGAAGGATCCTTTGTAAGAGTGTTGATATTGAGTGAAGGCTTGATTATTTCTTTCAAGGGACAATAACCACAACCACTAGTCCTTTCTTGCATGTTAGTCTCTATAGGGACACGGATACCTTGTTCTCTAGCACCACATCCTTTTCCCCTATAACCAAGTTGTTTCATAAGTTCATAACCTTTTCCATAAAGCTTTTTCATTTCTTTTGGATTCGGTGGTTGTTCAAAGTCAATTTCATAAATTTTTTTTGTGTATGTTGTCTTTTGTTCTAAAGTGGCTGAGGTGGATGCTTTCGAAGGGTCTTCTAAATTTTGTGTTGACATTACTGCTTTTTCTTTTCCCTTTTCAGACTCTCTTTTTACGATCTTGTATTCTCCCATGAATTTTGATGTGAAATCTAAGCAACCCCAATCATCTTCTAATAGTTTTGTGACTTCCTCAATATGTTTTTCTTTGTCTTTTAGCTGCACGAGTTCCACTTGTGTAGTTGGTGTCAATGATTTCAAAGGATTTTCCTTACATTTGTTAATGTTCAAACAACTATTTGGTTCAAGGTTGGCATCAAATGTATACACTTTGTTTTTGTAGACATACTTCATTTTATGATGAAGAGTTGAAGGCACTACTTGCATTTCATGAGTGCATGGTCTACCTAAAAGAAGGTTATATGAAAGTTCATGAGGCATAACATGAATAGGTTTTTGTAATGTATCCTTTCCAACTATAATAGGAGAAGTGATCACACCGAGCGGTTGCTTTCCTACATTGTCAAATCCTCGAATCGATAAGGAATTAGGTTCAATTCTTGATTTATCCATGCCAAGTCTATCCAAAAGGGTTACACTACACACATTAAGAGCTGATAAATTGTCCAAAAGGGTTCGCTTTATCCCTATCCTATTATATATAGCTATTATCATGAAAGCTTCATTCTATTTTTGCACATCCAAAGGAGGGAGCATAATTTGATGGAAAATAATGTTAGCATTCATTCCTTGAATCATGGCTGCTATGTCATTCGGTTGCACATTAGGGGGGGTGTAAAGAACTTTGAATCATGTTATGATAATGGGGAGAGGCTTGAATAAGGTCCCATAATGATATCTTAGCAGGAGTGTTCTTAAGTTGTTCAACAAGATCATACTCCTTTCCACTTTGTGAAGGTAAACAAGGAGGACCAGGTAAGATAGGTTGAGGTAATGGGAGGGATGTTGAAGGTGTTTTTCTTGGTTTTGGATTGTTTCTAGTGTTATATGTATGAGTAACTATATTATAATTCGATTACTGAGAAATATTATTCTTAGGTGGTTTGAGGATGAGGATAGGTTTGTTTTGAGTTTGAGGTTTGTGTGAAGGTGGGTAAAGGATGAGTTGAGGTTGAATAATATTAACTTCTGTTAGTGAAGGAGAGTCTAATGTTACTTCATTATCTTCATCTAAGGTAGCCTCATTACTAGTGTTTGAAAGACATGTGTCAATATTCTCATTTTCTTGCACCATGATATCCTCCTTAGTAGGAAAGTTCTTAGGAGAAATATAAACTAGATGTTCATGAAATTCAAAGGCTACTTCATCTAAAACAAAATTCATCACAAATAAGGGATTCATCTATGGTTGGATTTTCTTGCTTATCAATGATGGTTTTCTCTTGTTCAATAATATTTTTCCTAGGGGAGGAGAGATAAATAGGACTCTCATAACTTTAATTGGTTTGATCTTCTAGCACTAAAATATCTTATTCACAAATAAGAGAGATATTAGGGGAAGAATAAATATCATTACCATGGTCATCTATGATTGCATTCCTTTGTACCATAATGTATTCCAAAATAGGATAGGTGGGGGAAGAAAAATAAATAGGGTTGTCATAGATCTTAAAGATTTACTCATATAACACCAACATATCCTCCTTGTTTACAATCACATCCTCTTTAACTATAACATTGTCACAAGTAGGGAAGATGTTGGTAGATGAAAGTAGACTAGTTGAATTAGTTTTTAGGTAGGTTTCAATGGTCTCATCTTGTTGTGTTATGTTATTTTCATGATTACCTATAGTTGTGTCCTCTTGTTCAACAATGTCTTGCCCAATAAGAGAGGTAGGAGGAGAGAAACAACAAGGATTCTCAAAACTCTCATTGATTGGTTCTTCTAACACCAAAATATCTTCACAAATAGGAGAGATAATAGGAGAAGAACAACTATGATTGTTATGATTACCCAAAATTATATTCTATTGCACTAGACTAATCTCACTCATAGAAGGGATACTAGGAGAGGGATCAATGATGAACAAAAAGAGAGTGGAGAGGACTTTATATTCATACATATGCACATAACAAAAATTTCTTACAATACACAACAAGATCTAAAAATAGAACATGAAGTATGATAACTATAGATTTTTGCAATGAAAACATGATGTAATAATTGTCCTACAAATTTAAAATGCGACAACGATAGAGAAAATGTGCAAAAGGATAATGGAATTTTCAGATTTAGAACATGATATTTGACTGATTATGTTATGTAACAATCTAAAGATGAAATGTTGTAAATGTCATTTTGAAATTAAGCAATACAATTAATGAACCAAATAAAGCTGGATGTAATGAAATGAACGAAATAAAAGATCAACAAACTGAAACAATTATCTAACAACAATAATCTAAAACATAGGAATGATGTTTTTAATGCTATAAAAGGCAGTTTTAGGTCCGATCTGGGACTAAATCACCTAGAGGGGCATATGAGTCCTAGTTGGGGTTTTTGACAATTTCAAATGTTGTAAAACACACAACACAAACTTCCTAGAAAATAGGCAAAATAACCTGTACAGGGACTAAATCACTTAGAGGGGCGAATGAGTCCTAGATTAGGATTTTGACACTAATTTCAGAAAATTCTGAGTGAATGTTAAGTTTTCTGGTTTGTATGTTGACTTGATTGTTTGCAATTTCAAAATTTTATTAAAATTGAATGATTTGAGATGCAAAAAATGCAACCTATATGCACTTTTCACTAATGCAATGTTTATAATCCCTAAATGTAGATTAAATAATGTAATATCTAATGCAAAGTTAATGTAAGCTAGATCTAGGAATGAAATGCACTCCAAATCATAAATAAGGGGTTCTAAGGTCAAGTTCACCAAAATGAACACAAGAAAATAGGGTTCCACCTTCTAGAAGATGGAACTAGGGTTTAAGACTTATTTCACTCTAGAGGAAACCCTAGAGATCTCAGCCTAATGATCCAATTAGGTGAAGAGATTGCAACAAGGTCTCCTTGGGTGTGATTAAATGAAGGGGGTTCACCACTAAGCAAGTGCTTAGAAAGAAAGAGATGAAGTACTATGAAAATCTAACTAAATGACCTAGGAAATGAAACTTGAATTCAGATAACTAAAAAATAAGATACAAAAAGGTACTTGGAAGAAATATGTGATAAAAAAAAGCTCTGAAATCCTGAATTTTTTTCTTTTTGAGGCTCACTAGGACTCATACACCAAACTGAGCAATTTAGTCCCAGTCTAGGGTTTCTAGGTAGGAACTAGAATCTCTCAATGATTGATCTGGATCTTGTGAAAACTAGAAAAAGTGCTATATTGGGACTCATACGCCTAATGTGGCGATTTAGTCCTAGTATTAGGGTTTGGTTAAAACTCGGATATCCTCTAGTGATATGTTGTAGCTTCTCTCCTGCCTGATCTACGAGTCTAAAAGCTTGAAATCTGGCATGTAGGTGACTATCCTTGAAGATGACAACTTATTGAAAACTATGACAACTTTATTTAATCTTGCAACTTAGTCTTCTAAGGATCTTCAAGCTGTAAACCACCTAGATCTGCAATCACACATGTAGAGAGAGAAAAATTGTTGATTTGTTAGGGAATAGGGGTTTTCCTTGGTCAAACCCAATTTTGGTAATCAAACCTTGATGAGAAATGAGAAATGAATGAAATGAAACATGAAACATAAGATGAAACAATAAAACCTTATTTGAAATCTTGTAGATCTGCAAACAAGTATGAAGTGGCCTCAATGGATGTAGATCTTGATCATGATTCTTGATGAAAGATAGAACCTTTGAATACTTGAATTGATCTTGAACAATACATAACAACATTAGCTCAAAACCACATGCATGATGCATCAAGCCTTTGACATGATAATGGATCTTGTTTTCTACAAAAAATGATGAAGAAACTTGCCCTTGAATGCCTTAGAAATGCTCATGAATACTCTATAATGCTCTTGTGAAATATTAGGATGCTTGACTCTTGATTGCTAGGTGAAATAATTATTTGAAACCTTTTTTATATAGGCATTCCATATAATTTATCATTTATTAGATCCCAAATGCCGAAATTCATAAAATTTGAATTTAAAACCCCGATTTCCTACTCAAAACCATAAAAACGCCCCATATGGGACTCATATGCCCAAGGTGGCATATGGGTCTGATCTAGGGGGAATCATACACCCAAGGTGGCATATGAGTCCCACCCTAGATTTTCGGTGTGAGAGAATATTTGGAGGTTAGAAAATTAAAGGTATTTGTTGAATATATCAAGATTTCAGTTGAAATAAGCCCCTAGATGAATAATAAAAGGTCTTAAGGGCCTATTAATGATGTCGTGAAGGTCAAAAATGCAAGATGGCCCAAAAATCAGTGTAAAGGTGTAAATAAAAACACTTTACGACACTAAATTAAGGAAAAATTAGGTCTATTTAGCTTAAAAGAGCCCCAAATCTAATGTGAATGTGTAAAACACATTACAACACTAGATCAAGGCAACATTAGGCTCATTTTAATATTAATCATTCCCAAATTAAGTGTGAAAAGGGGATAATTTTTCTTACACTACACAAACAAAGACTAGGTGTAGAGAAAGAAAAGCAGTAGTAGCAACAAAGGAACCAACTCAGAAAACTCCACCTAGCAGAGTACTAGGAAAGACCAACCTAATAAATTCCACCAGTGACTCTCCATCTCTATAAGAGAATAATGAACTTTGAGTTGAGGCAAGAAACCTGAAGCAACCATTCTAGCTTTGACAACAAGGGAGAAGTTGATAGGGAAGCAACACCTTAGCCAAGCCGACAAGAACAATCTCCACGTCAATAGGAGACAACCCCACCTCAAAAGGGGAAGCCGAGCAGAGAGACAGGGAAGAAAACCCAAAAACACCCACCAGTCCTAGAGAGGACAGTAGAAGCTAACCTCAAAGAAACAAAACCTTCCAAAACCCATCAAAGGGTTTGAATACCAACACAAAAGGAAAGAACAACCCCACCCCCAAGAGGAGCAACCAAATAAAGGGCCAACCAAGGCCAATATCCAACATAGGGGCAGGAGATCACCCATGTGGAGATGAAGATCGCCATCACAATTCTAAAAAAAACCCCTAAATGAGGTAACAAAAATATCCTCCCACAACTTAAAACCACCAAGAGCCACCAAGGCCTAGAAAACAACCGTAGAACCCACAACCACACTCCAATTGTGGCAAATAAACCAAAAGAAGAACTCCTCCTCCAGAGGCAAAGAACCCATAAAAAGAAAAGAAATGGGGCAAGAAATCTGCAACCACATTAAACCCTTGAACATGGAGAAGAAATCTCCACAAAACAGATGAAAAGAAACACCATTAGACAAACAAACTTCTAAACTAGTCTTGGTAATAGACAAGCCAAAGTCACCCACAGAAACCAAAAGGCCCCACAAGGAACACAGGTCAGGGTAAAACAGGGTCCAAGAAGTCTCAAGAGGACAAGCAGACCCAAAGATATGCAAGAAGATCTTTAGAACACAATTCCACTGAACAAAAATCAGGTAGAACCAAGCACCATTGGACCACCCATGAGCATTGACAAGAGAAGTAGACCCACAAGAATGTAGAAAGCAACAAAAACCCTCCCCAACTAAGACAAGCATCCAAGCCAAGAAGAGACATAAACACCAATACATGCCACCTGAGAAACACTAGCAAAAGACAGGTAAGAAAGAAAAAGCCTTCCCCATGCACCCACAAACAAAGGACCAACCCTCATAGGAAATGGAAACTGCAAAACACCACACACCCAAGTCATGGTGGGCAGAGAACAATCCAAAGCCACAACAAAGGGCACATCAAAGTGTAAAGAGTGCACAAAATTCACAACAAGAGGAGCATGCCACAAAGATACTAATCCGCATCCATTTGGATCATCCCCATCAGCATTTGACCCTCCAGCCTCATCTTCCTCAAGAGAAAAATTCAAATGTGTCGAGGCACTCCTCTTCCTGCTCACAACTATAACATTTTTAGAAGTTTTCCCAATGCTTTTCATGTGATTTTAAATGCGATTCATGATGTTTCGATTAATGCAACCAAAGAATGATGGTACTTCTGCACTATGAAAGTTTTTTTTATAATTCAATTATTCCTTGAGCAAGTTGGGTACCTAATTGGTAGATTAATGTATATACAATAGAGTTGTTCTTACAAACAAATAGTCATCTAGGTTTTGATAGAACACACATGTGGATTCATATAGGGTTTCAAATTCTACTAGTTTATCTTCCATTAGAGATATTCTTAGAACTTATAAAGAGGTAGTAAAAGAAGTGAATGTTTGGAACCATATGTTTCCTAATTCACCAATTATAATAGCATTTTGGGAGGTTTGAGTAGTAGTATATGATGAGTTACTTGTTATTTAATTTTTTTCTTTTATTGTATTTGTTTATGTGATTGTAACCAAGATTAGATAAGTGTTGTAGCACTTTAAATCAATGCAAACTATTATTTGTATTGGTCTCTTCTTTGTTGCATATGAATTTTTATGAGTTTTGAGAGGGATCATTAATCTGATGTGATTATAGTAGATCATATCTTTGTTACAGATTCTTATTTTTTTTAAGACTCGATATTACTCCATAACTCAATAAGGAAACGATCTTCAAGAATCAGACCCTCCACACATACATTAAAACTAACAAAATCTTTTGCCAATAATATAGTATAGAAAGTAGAAGTAGAAATTACACATATTGTTCATGGTTTAGTAGTACAAAGCAAGGAAATATGTTAAACGAGCCAAAATTATAAGAAACATCGGAGAACATGAACATGCACACTGCACCTTGCCACTATGTAAGAAATGATAAAGAAACCATCTTAAAGATTGACAAGTTGTTGTTATCTAGAAGTGCATGTGCAAGGTGTATTATCAGCTATATAGAAATTAAAAGTAGCTAACAATAGTTATAGAGGTCAAGTAGCTAGTTCATCTTAAACTAGCAATAGTTATAGAAGTCAACTGAAATACTTTGTTGCAGGACCAGAACTATGATTACCTCCCACCAAGTGTACATTAGTCTCTGTGTCGATCACATTGCACGCGTCATTCGACTCTCACTGACTTGGAATTTTGGCCTCAAAAGTCTTTGATGTTAACACACAAGAAAAAGTTGTAGATTCATAATCATCCATTTGAGACACTGTGATCGTGTCAATCACGTTTAGCAGGCAGCCATTGGGGATGTCATTTCGTGTAATTTAAGCTAATGGGAGGGTCGTTTTGTACTGTACACGTCTGTAATTTACCAATACACGACAGTTGATAACAAACAAAGATGATAGTATTAGATTTGGCACCGTTCATTTTCTGTCACATTGCGCCGCTCGTTCAACTTTCAACTACCGTGTAATGTCAAAACAGGAGAGTTGATTGATAATTAAGTCAATCTCAATTAATATGTAATGTCAAAACACGAGAGTTGACTAGCAAATAAATCAATCTCTACAAACGTGTGATGTCAAAACACGAAAATTGATTGACAATTATGTCAATCTGATCACTGTGAGATAAGTTGGGATAACTTCAAATCCAAGGAGTGCTTAGTTGCTGACTCAGGCAATTCGTTCTACTCCTTCAGAACTTACAATCACATAATAAGTATATTCTCCCTAACTGTAATGATACTTGCTTGGGAGTCAAACGGAAAGAGTAATCTCAGCAGGTAAAAATACATACCTATATCGGAATGGAGACTTTATTTAGAATCACTTTTTTAATGGTCAAACTGTTAATATTTTATATTTAGAGAAATTTAATTATCTTTTATCAAGCATGGGAAAATTTATTATGGCTAGCCTGCAATCATGTAAGAAAATTTAGTATTAATCAATCTATTTCAGTAAACTCATTTGTTGTACTAATGGAAGTCAACTTTCATTAATCAATTTTTATTAACAAATATTTCATAAGACTAGTTTGTAATATAACATCTAAATAATCTTGATATATTATTTAAAATTTAAAAACTAAAATTTATATGCAAATATTTCAAGATAAATTCAATTGAGAAGTTAGAGAAAGATTTAGTAGAATACAAATAAAGACTTTGCAAAATATATATCTGTTGGTGTTTTTTCCCACATAGGATTTGCAATTCTCTAAGAGGTAGCCAACCTCCATTATAAAGAACCACAAAGGCTAGTGGCCAACTAACAAGATCCAATCAAAGACTGACATCTCCTACGCTTTTGGCTCTGTGAAACCAAGGTGGGTAAACCTAAATGTGTTCATAAGAATGTTTTATGACTGGTAAGAACATTTCTTCATACAGATTACAATCCCTACACACGAAATGAGATAGTAATTACTCTTGGTATTGGCAGACCAAAGAATAATAACAGGTATCTTAGAGCAATGGGATTGAAGACTTCAATGTAAGATTTGCATCTCGTAGAGAGAAAGGGTTTAATATTTTGTTGTGTTCAACTCTTAGACCACCATGTTTAGAATTACAGCCCCGTAGTAATCTTGAAGAAAATAGCCAGTGCCTCATCCATTGGGCAGGAGTCATACAAAATGTAATCGAGATATTATAGACATATCACCATAATACTTTACATCATGCAAATTTTAATTTTTAAAACAACACTCCTTAGCAATCCTGAATGTATAATCATAAATCTATAGCTCATTTTCAAAGAATTTCATTAACTCATTGAGCTAAAGCAGGAAAATGAAGAACATATTCAAATATACCTTTGAAAGTGAATGATAATATCATTAAAGGTTCATTCACAACTTATGACACACAATTAGGAGAGAAATTGTTCCAAAATGGTTATCCTTTATTGCTTTACTATTTGTAATTACATTAGCATAGCTTGCTTGTTTCATAGAAAACCTGACCAGAAAAGACACTAACTAAAACCTCCAAGAAAACTACAGTAAATGAACTGACTGTACATATATTCAGAACCTCCTGGATCCAAAATCTGATTCTTAACAATGAGCTGTGAAATCTCCTTTATAGGACAAGAGAGCAACAAAGCATTAGGCTACATTGTTAATTTTAAAATTGAATTTCATTTAGAATGAAATTCGAATTCACATTCCTCATCATTAGAAAACATTATGTATGATCCGAGGAATGAAAAAGCGGTTACACAGTAACCAGTCGAAGAGAGAAAAACAAAAAGCATGCCAGACACGAGCACGTCCATATCATCAAAAACCAACCACCGGGAAAAAAAAAAAAACACCAACCAACATTAAGTCGACCCACGGCCCCGGTACAGGCGATCGCTTCGAGTTCTCACCTCAGTAAGAAGCGAAAAAACCTTCTTCCCTCCAGCCACATCAGCACAAGACCCAACAATCTGGCACGGTGCCACTGCAGTTATTGGTTCAACTGCAAGGACCTCTTCGTTTACACCCATGAGCTCGGTTAAGGCCGCCACGTAACATCGGTAATTCGAGTCTGTTTTGAACCCGTTGCCATCAGAATCTGATGAAATCAAAATAGGGGATGTGCAACGCTCAATCCTTTTGCCAACACTTTGAGTAGCAACTTCGGGTGTTCCGGGAGCAGGTTGCTCCTTCTCGAGCAGCGACCTCGTGGCCTTTACTCTGGCACTCCAACGCCCTACAGATTTGTCCATTGAAGAAATAACTCACAGAATATAAGAGAATAGCCACCACCTACAAACAAAACAACTCAAAAATGCAATAATAACACCGGGTAACTTAGCAAGCATTTATAGAGTGAATTGGTGTGAGGGATATTAATTGCTTGAATGCAATACAAGCATTTGAGCAATTAGTGGCTGACGTAGCCACCATAAGAGTATTTCAGGCTCATGAAGAAACGACGTACAACCCATCATTATTTCTATTAGGAGGGCATCGTTCGCATGCAAGAAAAAATCAGGAGAAGAACCTCTGGAATAACCCGCGCCATTAATGAAACAAGTAATAGAGCACAAAAATTCATCACACGGATGAATCAACACCCCTCTTTGAACTTGAACCATTGATGCAGAACAGATCTGGCAAATTGGATGACTTAGATCGAGTCAATGAGTGTTGACAATCCCCATTAGCGCTTTGGAAAAACCTCAGCCAATCATAGCTCATGAAAACAGGAGATCGCAACCGGACGGTAGGTCCCACTTAGCCCTGTCGCTTCAAGAACAAGGCCACGTGTTGCCCCTTCATAGACCTCGCAGTACTTTAGGAATATTTACTTTGACCGTGTGAGGTCTGCGAGGGACAATTATTATTAACCCCGTCATTAAATCCCTTTGCTGGTGAAAAGATGGCCACTTGTCATTGTTGGCGCCTCGAAAAAATACCCCACTCCTCCATATATGCCAAATGATGGTATCTCGCAAACCTCGCACTACTTTAGTGACATCAGCAGGAAAACCTACGAGGTTTGCGAGAAATGATCTAGATCAAAACTCGTGATCAGACGGTTAGCCAAACTGCATATAGGACATGTAGAATATTTAGGTGGGACTGGCTGATACAATCTTCGGCGGTATAAATATTTAAGCCTAGGTGGCAAAAAGAGACTGACAGGCTGGGTGAAAGGGGCTGGTAAGAGCATGGAGGAAAGGCTCAACCGGATCACTTAAGTGACCGGTTACCTTCGGTAGCAAGTCACCGTTGAAATATAACGTAAGGGTTTCAAAAGTTGACAATTTATATTACCATGGCTAATATAAAACCTTGAAACCCTAGCCTCCCCCCTTCGAAATTTAAAAGTCCCATCAATATCAATCACATTTTTTATTACTAGCACTTGCATCCAAAGGAGGTTCGAGGATTACGCCGATAGAAAACTATATGTATGTTAATATGTTAGAGATTATGTGTTTGTGCATGTGTTTGTATGGATGACATTTTCTGCAAATTCTAATTTAATGTGGTTGGATTAGGAAATTAGTAATAAGTGTTAAATAATGGAATGAAATAAACTCATCAATACATAAGTAAGCATGGTATTGTAGTCCAATTTGAAATATATACAATATTGATTGTAAAATGTACAAAATTTTGGTAATGCATATTTTCTTCTATCAAATTGAATGATACTTTCATAACAATTATAATTGTGGCAATTTGGTTTTCCATGAATCCACTTTATATGGTACATTTTTTTCTTGATACCAAATAGGATCCCCACTCTTTTCTTCACATTAAGTATTGCAGATACTAAATGGTTAGATTTACATCAACTATTTTTTAATGTCATACCATCAAGACTGTAGACTAACAAAGACCACAAAGATAACATTATTAATAACCCGCATACCACAACCTTATACTTGCATCAATGATTCACAATTTTTCATGAAGTAATACAAAATATTTTATGTGTAAAATATTATTGGTATAAATATGAATGACAACATCAAGGGTCTGCACAAAACATGTGCACCATCGGATTTTCATTTCATAATCCTAAGTATAGCTACTCTAATACAAACAACCATGCATCTTCCTCGAGAGTATGCCATTTATGTGATACACAAGCATTTTTTTGCTGCAACTCTAATATCTCTTGCATGCATCTTTCTTTAATTAATTCTTATATTTAATTTATTATACATAATAAGGTAGGAGGGTGGACACTTTTTTGAAAATTAACAAAATATTCAACTCTTGTTTCAGTGCTAGTGATAGAGTTACAACGACTAGACACATTGGAGACAAAAACCTACAAGTGGGAAACCATGATTAATGGATGTGCTCAAAATAGTTATGCCAATGAGGCTTTGGAAATCTTTTGTCAAATGAATTGGAATGTTACAAAGACAAATCAATTTACTATGATAAATGTGCTCCCTATATGTGGTGATTTAGGAGCTTTGCATAAGGGTAGGGAAATCCATTCATAAATAATCAAAAGTGGATTTGAGTTCAATCTATTTTTTTATTATGCTCATACAAACATGTACAGTAATTATGGAAGAATTGAGACTGCACAAGATGTTTTAGATAGAATGTCTCAAAATGATGTTACTTCTTGGACAACACTTATTGCAGGGTATGGAAAAAATGGGTTTGAAAAAGAAGCCCTTAACCTTTTTAACTAGATGAAATAGACAAAAGTGGATCCCAATTGCATTACTTTGATTTCTATTCTATTCACATGCAATAATGAAGGCCTAGTGGATGAAGGTTGGCAATAATTTGAGGGCATTGTTGGTGTTTTTAAAGAACCAAGCAGATTTCATAAAGCACCAATGAGTTTGCCAAGCTCAATTATGGAATGCTAGGGAAACGATTGGCCAACTAACGAGAAGAAGAAGAAATGCTTCCCTCCTATACTTCGGGCTCTACAGGAATTAGTAGGGTGATCCCACAATGTGTTTTTTATACACTTGATGCATAATTTAATTACATATTTCATAATAATAGATACGTTCTCATTTGCTACTAATAGATGAAATCCTTCAAGAAATTGACACTTCCTTTAAAGATTAAACATCTAAAAGTTGAGAATCTAAATATAACAAAGATAGGTCGATAAGGAGTTTATTTATGTATGATTGTCTCATAATCAAATACTAAGAACATGAAAGATGCATCTAATACTTAAGGATCAATGTCATATCCTAGAACATGGAGTCAAAGCAAAGAAAATTGGACTACAAGGCAAATTTCATTCTAAACATGCCAAGATCTTCGTGAAATGCATTACAATTCATATATCAATACTTGAATTCCATTACTAATTATAAATCCACTCAATACCTACATGAACTCACACATTAACCAAAGCATTTTAACTGATTCTCTGAACCCGAGCTACAAATAACGCGTATTTCAATGTAAACAACAATAAAAGTCAATGAAAATGATCTTTGATCAACTAAACTCATTAACAATTCATGCAAGGTATTACAACTGGAGAGAAAATAAACTCAAAGGCTTATCATATTCAATTTAGACATGTTCAAAAACCTCACAATTGAAAAAATTCACATATTTGACTCAACACCTAAGACATGAACTTAGTATGTATGTTCTCTGTATCACCACATTGCATTCCCCAATCCATAATTCAACCAAAGACCTTGCACACTGGCCCTGAATTCCCTTTTATAGAATAAGTGAGAAAAACAAGCCTTAGGCCAAGATGTACACATGCCACAACTTCATTTGACCGCAATATACATATTCTCATTGCAGTTATATTTGTACTTTTAGTCAAAGGGAAAACATATAAGACAAAACTATTTTCACTCACTGGAGAAGAAAAGCCTGCCTTCCAAAAGGTATTTTGTTGGAGAGAAGCATCCTTCTAACCACTGCAACACATTGTCCTTATTAACAATATGATGAAAGTGCCCAAGAGGATCAAGAGATGACTCATAATCCAGCTCAACAACAATCCAAGTCAGTATTTATTGATTGTACCTTGAACTAAGAGAAACATATGTTTATGCATTTGTAAATTCTTAGGCCAAACCTGTATTATATTAGACCAAGTACATATATTCTCCATACTAATGCTTATAGTTCAAATTCATCAATGAAGATCTTCTTCCACATTTCAAACTCTGTATTTGAAGGACAATTAAAACCAATGATCCCATCAATATTTTATTTGTACAGAGCATACTTTACCATGACTGAAGTCGATTCTTTATCAAAATATTCTAAGAAACTGATAATGAACGATAGTTTTTCAAGAGCATCCTTCAATATATTAATATCAAAATTTTCACAAATGAGAGATTTTTGGGAAGCAATAGTTGTATCCTTTTGGTCCTTCCAGACCTATAGAGGTTTTACCTCATCATAAGTATGTTGGATATCTGGCAATAGTGTAAAATATGCCTCATCATATTTAGCTGTCAACTCTTTGATCTTCATCTCCAGTGGGGCAACATATCCCTGAAACTTCTGCTCTACAATCCCATTAACAAATTGGTAGGTTGGAATCACCTTCGGGTACATGTCTCGTTGTTGCTTGGCTCCAATCACCATGAATTTCAATTTATCAGTCCTAGGAGTCCATTTATCTAATAGTGGCATAGCCAACTCCCTATCTCTTTGAAATAACTTTATTGCTAGGTATGTGCAGGATCATCATGGAAAAAACAGGCCCTTAAGTGGCGATCAAAATTCAAAAAATCAGAGTTAGGCAACTTGATGTAAAAATTTGAATAAGTTATTTATATTATTTCAAAAATATGTAAGAATAGAATCTGTTGCAAATTGAATGTAGTTTCTAAACTACTAGGTTTATTTAAAAAAAATCTATTTGGTGAAAATTTGAAATTTCAATGCAGTAGTACTAATTTTAGGGAAAAAATAAGTAGGTGTCTATCTGACCACCCTAACCACAATAAAATAATATTTTAGATATAAGTAGAGAACTCATGTCCTGATGTGATGCATATTTTTTTGTTTGTAATTTTTTTCCAACTAAATAATTAATTATGATTTTTTTATTACAACTTTTAAAAAATATAAAAACTCGTATGTCTGACCACCTTAACTTGGTTAAAACTTCATGAAATTCAATTTATTTATTTTAATCTTATAGTATGTGAATTATAGAATGTGATGTATGTTTCATATTCAAAAAATGTGATACCGTTTGAAAGCTATAGATGTTTTTCAATCAACCTATCAATCATGACTTTAGATGTAATTCAAATAGAAAATGAATAATAATTATTTAATAAATTCAAAGTAAAGCATAATTTATACTAGTGGAAAGCTGAGAATCTCCTTTAAAAACCCTTTTCATTTCATCAATTTTGGGTAAAAAAATGTCAATAGCCACATGGGCCATCATATCACTTACATATCACCACTTTTTGGCCCATCATGATCTTGCACATACCCTACTTGCAACATCAAAGATTAATTTGCATGAACACTATTTAATCTACTATGAATCCTCTTATTTAGATGTTTCAAAACAGTATTAACAATCCTTGAATTTTTTTCAAACATAGAGTTCTGAGTTTGCTCAAACAATTGTTTGTATACCTCAATTTGTTGAAGTAGTTGTATCCTTGAGGGCTCATTAGATGGAGTCACACCCGAAGTGCTTGGTCCCTCAACTAAAAGCGGCTCCTGACCCAAATTATATGGTACAATTGCTAAAGATTGTTCAGGTGGAGAAAGAGGCTGGGAATGTTCTAGTGGAGAGGGAGAGGCAACATGACTCGAGGTAGCTTGTCCTTGAGATCTCAATGTTTCTACCTGTTGCTTCCAAAGTGCTAACTCGGTTTCTAACTCAAAAAATCTTTGTTGAATCTTGTTGTATTCATCAACAAGGTCATTATACTTTCTTTTGTGCATATCCCTATCCTTAGTAAGGTCTTCAACTGTTGCTCTAGTAAATTTGGCAACATTCACTTCCATATTTGTTGCCTCCAATGTTGGGGTATCAACAACTCTTATCACTACCAATTGTCCACTAAAATCAGTTGGCTCTGCAACAATTGGATTCTTGGATCCCAAAGATAATGACCAAATGCCCAAGGTATCCCATTCCTCACTAAAGGCTGACCCCCTGAGTGCCATTGTAGCTTCCTCTTCAGTTTGGAACAATGGCTTGTTTTCCCTTCTTATTGTGTCAAACACAACAGGGTATGTGCAGGATCATGATGGGCTAAATAGTGGCAATATGTAAGTGATATGATGGCCCATGTGGCTGACAACTTTGTTTTTACCCAAAATTGATGAAACAAAAAGGGTTTTTAAAGGAGATTCTCAGCTTCTCACCAATATAAATTATGCTTTACCTTGAATTTAATAAATAATTATTATTCATTTTCTATTTGAATTATGACTAAAGTCCTGATTGATAGGATAATTGAAAAACATCTATAGCTTTCAAATGGTATCATAGTTTTTGAATATGAAACATGCATCACATTCTATGCTTCGCATGATATAGGATTAAAAAAAAGAATTGAATTTCATGAAGTTTTGACCAACAAGTTTTTATATTTTTTAAAAGTTTTAATAAAAAAATCATAATTAATTATTTACTTGGAAAAAAATTAAAAATAATATGCATCACATCGAGACATGAGTCTTCTACTTGTATCTAAAATCTTATAAAAAAATATTATCATTTTATTGTGGTTAGGGTGGTTAGACAAACACCTACTACTTATTTTTTCCTTGAAATTTAAGTAGTACTGCATTGAAATTTCAAATTTTCACCAAATAGATTTTTACAAAAATAAATAAACCTAGTGGTTTAGAAACTACATTCAATTTTCTATAGATTTTATTCTTACATATTTTTGAAATAATATAGATAACTTATTAAAATCTTTACGTCAAGTTGCCCAACTCTGATTTTCTGAATTTTCATCGCCACTTAAGGGCCTATTTTTTCCATGATGATCCTGCACATACCCATCAACATCAACAATATCCCATTCTAGCAATAAGAACACTCCACTTTTCTGTACCAATACCTAAACCTCTTCTGTTGTCATGTTCTTGAACTCCTCCATAGTTTTCATTACATTTTCTTGGATGACACCCTTAGGAAGTTCAAAATGCAAAATTATTTCCTTAGCCACATTTTCTACATACAATGAAGCCCTAGCTCTCCAAGAAAAATCTCAAAATGCTCTTGTTTCAATAAAAAAATCATCCTTCATAAATTCCCTACATGCATCCATCCTCAAGTCATCTGTATTATTTAGACCTCAGAGCTCATTCTTCCCAAGCCTAAGACTGCTTTCCCCAACACTTGATGCAACTTCCCTATGGGGAGATGGCATTCCTTGCTGCATATCTTCAGGGGTCACCATAATATCATCTTCATCAGTCTCAAGATAATAAACTACCCTTTCTACTTCAGTCTTTTGCTTCTTAGATTGCTTCTTAGATAATAAACTCTGAATTTTGGTGGGGGTTGATAAGAAGGCCTTTCCTCAAACTTTTTTTCTGGATTCTCTTCAACAACCACTAGTAGAATTTGGCAAATAAATGACTATGTGGTCCTAAAACTTTTAGTCACATGACTAAAAATTTTAGTCATGTGACTAACACTAGTAGAATATTGCAAATAAATGACTAATTTGGTCATTTATAAGTGTCTAATTTGGTCATTAGGTAAAATCAAAACTAAATGACTAAATAAATGACTAATATCAGACAAATAAAAATGACTAAATAAATGAATTTAATATAAGATAAATAAAAATGACTAAATAAATGATTATTACTCTATTCTTTTTTCTTTTTATTTCGATCATAATCCATAGAGTTTAAGCCCCCCTAATGGGACCCCTACCTAAGCTTGTTCCCCTCCCAAGGGCAGGTTCTTATGCATTACTCACCTGTTCGCCACTAAAAACACCACTTCTTGTCTAATTTGCATGTGTTAAGCATGCCACTAGCGTTCATCCTGAGCCAGGATCAAACTCTCAATGAAATTAAGAGTTTCATTACTTTTTACTTATAGCTCCCTTCTTTGTGGACGAAGTTGATTCATGAATTATCTATCATCTATATAATATTAAGTCCTCTATTTAATAGAATCTATATATAGATTCTATTAAGTCATGTATATGATATTATTATATTATATTATATTAATAATATTTATATTATAATATAATATAATATAATATAATATAATATATTATTTATATTATATAATAATATAATATAATATTTATATGATATTATATTAAATATTATATAATATAATATTTATATTATATTATATTAATAATATATATATATATATTATATTTTTATTATATTATATTATTAATATTCCATTTTTAATTTTTTTTTGCAAAATGGGCGCCATAATGTTTAGTTTACCGCCACTAGTTTTCATTTTAATAAACATAGTCTAAACCCCTAGTCGAAACCTTATTTTCAGGCTGTAGCTTACCAAATTGAATAAGTGAAAGGTCAAAACCAATGAGGAAGAGTTTGGAGGAGCCGAAACCAATAGTGGTGGAGAAAGCGACAAAATCTGTAGGTAAAGGATGCCCTAATATTAAAACCTAAACGTGCTCAGTAATAGGATCTTCTATAATTTTCAAGGATGCATGTTAAAATGTGCTTAGTATTAGGATGTTGGCTGTAATTTTCATTTTGTCCGTAATTGGCAACTTATATTAGCTGAAACACTTGATTTTAATAGAGTGTGGAGGTTTAAATAAGCTCCCTGATTCCATTGGCAAGTTGTCACAACTACAAAACTTGAGCATAAAAGGGTGTAAAAGTTTAAATAACCTCCTTGATTCTATTGGCAACCTGTCGCAATTGCAACACTTGATCATAGAATATTGTAGAGGTTTAAATAACCTTCCTTATTCCACTGGCAACCTGTCACATCTGCAGTACTTGAAAATAGTACAGGATGTAGAGGTTTAAATAACCTCTCTGATTCCATTGCCAACCTATCACAAATGTAGCACTTGAACATAATAGGGAGTTTCAAAGGTTTAAATAACCTCCTTGATTCTATTGAGAATCTATTGCAGCTGCAACATTTGAAACTAAAATATTGTCATGGTTTAAATAACCTCCTTGATTCCATTGGCAACCTGTCATAATTACAACCTTGAACATAGAAGGGTGTGAACGTTTAAATAACCTTCCTGATTCCATTGGACACTTGTCACAACTGCAACACTTGAACATGGTAGGGTGTATAGATTTAAATAGCCTCCCTCATTCCATTGGCAACCTATCATAGTTGCAACACTTGAACATAAAAATGTGTAAAAGTTTAAATAACCCCCTTTGATTCTATTGGCAACCTGTCACAACTGCAACGCTTGAACATAGAAGACTGTAGAGGTTTAAATAACCCTCTAGATTCCATTGGCAACCTGTCACATCTGCAACACTTGAAAATAGAAAGTTGCAGAGGTTTAAATAACCTCCCCAATTCCATTGTCAACCTCTCACAACTGCAATACTTGAATATAATAGGAAATTTTAAAGGTTTAAATAACCTCCTTGATTCAGTTGACAATCTATCACAACTGCAACACTTAAAAATAAAATATTGTCAGAGTTTAAATAACCTCCTTGATTTCATTAGCAACCTGTCATAGCTGCAACACAATAATTGAACATAGAAGGGTGTGGACATTTAAATAAGCTCCTTGATTAAATAACCTCCTTGATTCCATTAGCAACCTGTCACAACTGCAACACTTGAACATAGAAGGGTGTGGACATTTAAATAAGCTTCCTGATTTTTTTGGCAACCTGTCACAACTGCAACACTTGAACATAGAAGGGTGTGGACATTTAAATAAGCTCTTTGATTCTATTGGCAACTTGTCACAGTTGCAACACTTGAACATGGTAGGGTGTGTGGATTTAAATAGCCTCCCTGATTCATTGGCAACCTGTCACAATTGCAACACTTGAACATAGAAGGGTGTAAAAGTTTACATAACTTCCTTGATTCCATTGAAAGTAGAATGTTAGGATGTGTTTCCTAGTGCTTCATTAATTCAAATATTTTGTTTGGTTCCTTACAAAATCCTTTTTGTGCACATTCTGCAATTAATCATTTCATTCCATGAGATGACATCTCTTTGAGGTATTCTGTCAAACAATTAAGGTGTTTTGTCTACGATTCCGCATCTTGCATATATATCTACCAGAGCATATCCAACTATAACATTTGGAAAAAATTCCTCTACCATTATGCTTTGGTGCATGTTCATAGCCCGTCCCAAAGCTCCCATTTTGGCACAGGCAGGGAGGACTCTGGAAATTTTTTTGGCTTTATACCTACCAATTGCATTTGTTTGAAAGTTTTGAAAGCCTTTTCAACAAATTTTTTTTTGCAAAGCCTGCAATCATTGCATTCCATGAGATGACATCTCTTTGAGGCATTCTATCAAATAGTTCACGTGCCTTGCCCGTGCTTCCACATTTTGCATGCATATCTACTAGAGCATTTACAACCATAACATTTGTTAGAAATCGAACTTCTGTTATGCTTTGATGGATGTACATACCTGTCCAAATCTCCCATTCTATTACAGGCAGGGAGTATGCTGGCAAAGGTGGTGGAATCTGGCTTTACACTTGCCAATTGCATTTGCTTGAAAGTTTCTAAAGCCTTTTCAACAAATCCATTTTGTGCATATCCTGCAATATTGTAATCCATAGACCACATTTCTTATAGGGATATTGTTGTGTATTGTCTATGCATTGATGGATATTCATATCTTGTTTCAAAGCTCCCATTTTGGCATAGGCAAGGAGGATGTTGGCAAAGGTTGTGGAATTTGGCTTTACACCTAGGAATTTTATTCACTTGAAATTTTTTAAAGCCTTTCCACCAAATTCATTTTGTGCATATCTATTGTAGATTCCTAAAGTTTTTCACTTTAGCTTTGTTGTAATCATCCCATTTAATCACCCTACTCTCATGCTATTGACTAACAGTCATTCCAATTGATCAAGTCTATCAACATCTGTCAATTAACCAATTCTATTATCAAGTTATTCTCATTGTCTTGTCACACCTTTGATTTATCAACTCTATGTTAATTCGTTTAGTCAATTAATTGATTACATTATATTATTCCCTCTATTATTACCCTATGTCTAATTATTTAGAGTTATCTTCTTGTAGATAACACAGTGAAGTATCACATCCATCTTATCCTCAACTTCATCTTGGTTGCATAGAATGCACAAGAACTATTAAAATAATATGTTCTTACAACTTCTCATTTCAATTGTTAGATGAAGTGGGCTTCCCTAAATTGATACACAATTTGGTCAACCTATGCCTGATAAATATTTTGTTTTCAATGTTGTTGATTTAGCATACATGGGATGAACTAAGATGAGTGCTATAACTATAAAATGTCATATGCATCATGTGTTGATTCTAAATTATTCACACCTCAAAAGATTCTAAACTACTCAAAATCAGATTTATATATTCTTAGGATGAAGCACATTCAACAATATTGAGAATAGATGCTACTAAAGTTGAAAGCTATTATTGACATGGATGAGTTTTTCGTAGATATTAAAAATTTGAGATTTTCAGAAGTAAACATAATATTATATTTCTGAATACAACTGCATAATGTTTTTGATTCTGACATGTCGAGTCTCCTTCAAAACCCCTATTTAGGGAACGATTAGATCAAAAATAAGTTTTTCCAATTATTTTCATTGTTCCTTAATTACAAGACGTAATAGGTGTTTAGTATTTTTGAAAAGAGTAAGCCATTCAAATGATTTTAATATTAGTAATAAGGTCAATTATTATTATGATGATTATGTTTAAGATTATTCATTAGAGGCCTTCATGAAATACCGGTCATCTATCCACTAGTCGTCCATCTTCCATCCATAAATTGATATTGTTATCATGTTGCATACTTTCAATTTTCTATAACATCTCTCAGATGTCTCTTCACATAGTGGCCTTCTCTGGCCAACACTTTTTGTTTCATTAGTGCAAAAAACATGTTATGTTGCAAGAGAATGTTCCACCAAATCTGATTTGTCCACCTTTTCATGCTTTATATTGAAATCATTTTCATTGATTCTAGTTTGGGTGGATCTAACTATTTCCCCAATGCATGGTTTTCCACAACAAACATTCTATCATATGCACCCTGCTAATCTTTTTTGAGTCACATTTGTCTTGGCCAACCTTAACTTGTTCTTAGGATATTAATAGGTAGGAAATTGGTTTCAATACCTTCTCATAAAAAATCTTGTGATTTGGTCTGTAGTTTTCTTTATGTAGGGTAGAGATGCCTTTTGTTTCCGATCTTGTTTAAACTCTTTCCCATCATCTTTATTTTTAGGTATATGTAGACATGCCAAAACAATGTCTCATACCACTATATACACCCTTGGAAATGTAAATTAACACACTAATCAACACAATAAACTTATTCACATTAGAGAATGCAAAAAATTACCTAAGGAGCCAATCATGAGGACAAATTCCAGTAAGCTATGCTTTATTTACCGAAATACAAAGAAGAAGCTTCCTTGGAGTATGAACTTTCATCTATGAAAAGTGTTGCAACTTTCTAATCACTGCCCATTGAAAATTTTAAATTTGTTTACTCTTCATGCCAACTATGGAAAGGATGAGATGATAAATGTTGCAACCTTCTCACCACTGCTCATTGACAAGTTAGAATGCATTTAAAATTTTGAAGTGCTTATTGAGATCTCCAAAGTTTCATATTCCAGGCTTGAATTTCTTAGATGATGACTTGGTTCTTTGACCCATTTTGACACCTCAACTTTGTCCCACATCCAATAAAAGACAAAAAAGGCATCTTTAGACTTGCAACTTGTTTTTAATGTTTTGGGAGATCAAATGGATGATTTTGGGTGTAATTTTTTGTATATACATTAATTAAGTTGCCTAGTTTCTCCAATCAATTTTTACCTACAACATGGTGGATGCCTTGGGTTCTAGTATTCTAGATAGAGGTCCTGCATATGAAATTGTAGCTCAAACAAATATTTTATAATCAAGACATGGATAAATGAAATCTTTGGTCCTGGGTTGTTTTACTTTTCCTCCATGTTTGGAGAGTCAAATAGTGGAATCGCAATGTGAAACATGATGAGCACTTTGAGAACTCTGAGTTTCTACCATCAATTTTTAGAACAATATGAATTAGAATGATAGTTTTATGGCCACTTCATGGATTTTTCCAGTCATGACTCAGATCAACTTCCATTTATGCAAGTATATTAACTTCTCAAGACACTCCTACTCTATGTGTTTATTGCATTGAACTTATACTGTTGTGACCTACCATAATTTTGAGTTTTCAGTCCCTTTGATATATTCTCATCATTCATGACATTCAGGAAATTTTTGATTCTTAGATTGTGGTCACTAATTATTCTCTAACACTCTACCACCTCAATTTCATTTTCCATTACCAACAAGCATTTATTCTCCACGTTATTTTTCATAAGCCAGGTATAAATAGTAGAGGTGTAAATTGAAGAGTACAAGATAGGCTAAAAAGCTAAAAGAAACATTCAGTAGTTAATAGAGAATTTTTCTCTAAATATCACAGAGATAAAGATTAAGCAACTTGTGAGAAAAGTAGGACTAGGTGAACTAGATGGTTACCCTCACCCCGTTATATTCAAAAATTACATACCATGTGACCCCAAGAGAGGTGATTGTGCAGATGTGTCAAGTTGCTAGGGTTTCTATGCAATGGTGCAACTAACCCTAGTCTTAACTAATCTATCTATCCTACATACTTGCTGAAATATTCCTAGGGGTCACAATACAAGATTGCCTTTGATGTGAATAGGGGTAATGATTTAGAAATTCAGATAGAACCATAGTTTGCTTAGACAAGCATATCCCCTACCTACAATGAGTAAAATTTAATAAATAAAATAAAAGATTGGTAATGAATATCTACCCATCTAGAAAGTTAACGAAAGTCACCCAAAGGCTATAATTTATGGTATATTTCCTTAAGAAATAGCTGGTTTGATTGGTCATCTCCTAGTGTCCATGGACGTCTATAATATTATTACTATCCTCTTTCACTAGGATATTGTTAAGAGATGCTTTTGGATCATATTGTAGAGCCTCTTTGATCACAATGACTTTGACTATAGATTTAGTGTTAGGATATTTGAATAATTGCTTAAAATCTTCTTGTTAGCATCTTTTATCACCTCTTTACGATGTGTCCCTTCATATTCCTATTTGAGGCCCCATAGGGATTTAATTTTACTTGGAAAGGATTAGAGAGATGATCACATTAGGATTATAATCTTCTTCATGCCCACTCCATTATTGTAGACAACTCTGTGTTCATGTGTGTAATTGTATGTAAGACAATAATTTTTGTACATTGTTTCATAAACTATTTTGGTTTTATATCCAACATGAGTCTCCTACATCATTTATTGAGGACATGTTTCTTGTTTGGAGCCTAGTGCAGTAATATTATTATTGTATGAAGACGTTAAAATTTTTGCTTTTAAACTGTATATACATTTGCATTTGTTTTCTGAAATTACATATGGCATATACAGGCTGCAAAAATTCTAGAAAAATTGCTTGTGATGGGCTTAAGAATTTTGGCAAGGGCTTTAGTTCAGGCTTACCGCCAAGCTCTTGCAAGTAATCTTTAATCCTTTTTTTGTATGAATCATGGTTGATGTGTTTGTTGCTGAATTCTGTATCACATGCTAACAAAATATTTCAAGGCAACCGAAATGGATTCCATTCTGATGAGAATACTAAGTGTTAAATTTCAAACATTGCCATATTTTTGAATTAAGAATTTTAGTATTAAATATTGCATACTTGCCACTTGCAAGGGGCATAAAGCAAGCCATTTCAGTTGTTTTACCAACAATTTGTAAATGTAATTTTATTACAAAGTAATTATAGGTTTGTTTGCCACCTTAACTCTGTTATCATGTTAGTTATTGATTTCAATCTTCAAATCTCTTTTTCTAGTAATCATTGTCATAATATTTGTTTCTTGGTTTAGTATCGAGTCTTATGTATCTCTACATGCATCCACTGAAGGAAATTGTATGTAGAATAAAAGAAAGGACCTAGATTTTGATGCAATGCAAGGGTTCTTCCAACTGTCAATCACAATTTGAGACCTTTAAAACAACTTTACAACTATTAAAAGTTCATGACATCAACTCTTCAACTTTTCAAACTACTTTCCCTTGTAGGTTTGCAACTGAGGTTTACTAACAAATAGGATTTCAAAAAGTTCATCCCACAAACTCTGTGAGTGCTGCAAAACAATCTCACACACACATTACCATGGAAACTCAACATTTGACCCAAAAACCATTTTTAGCCACTCCAAGCTCCCTTCAAATGCATCTAGACTGTCCAATGTTTCTCTGATCAATGTCTCATTCTCTATAAGTTCCTTTCCACTTTTCACAAGATCAAGAAAATAATTTCCCCCAAGCCTATCTGCAAAGAGAATATCATCTGCACATGTCTTAAGCCACGCTAAGCAAGGCTCTGATATAAATTCGCTCGAAAAAATCATCATGGTAGCTTGTAGCTTTTCTCTATGAGATTTACACAACTGCACCTCATTGTTTGGGTTTGGAATCCCACCAAACAAATGTGATCTAGGTGGCACTGCCAACAAATTCTTATAAAAAAGAGGCAAATCATTTAGAACCTCCAAGAAGAGTTCCCTAGCCTGACATAGCATTACTTGTATGAATCTTACCATATTACAAAAAATGGAATTGACTGCCCCCACCTTATCGGTTTATCAGTCAAACGTGTCTTCTAGTTCCAACAATGTATCGACGGTTCTATTTTTCATTGGTGTGAGGATATTCTATCGGCAAGATGAGGTCTCCTATTCTCACGATGGTCTGATGGGGATGTTGAACCTTTCTGGATTATAGTGGAAGACAATGCTGTCAAATTTATACTCCATCACGAGTATTTTATGTTGAAGATGCGGTATTTGGAAGATGATCATAACCTTAGCTTCATTGTCCCAATACGTGAACCTCTTCCACCCTAGTATTTTATTCATGTTGTCTCTGAAAAATGGCTGGGATCATAGAATGTTATTCCAATTTCATTTAGACATCTTATCCTACCAGAAAAATATCCACCCCTAACTGAATTGCTAGATTTGCAGCCACTTCCTGTATCCGCATTAGGAAATCCTTCATATGAAGCTTTGTATCAATAGTTCAAGCACTTCAATCCTATTCAAAACCAGGTATTTACAGTCCTTTTTAATCAATTTGTCACAAAATTATGAATGGTTTTTCCCATATTTATAAAATGAATGAGCTCTCCAATCTCCTAGGCTGAAAGATCATAATACCGATCCCAAGCTAAATATTTCTTCTCAATTTTGGTCAATATGTCATTTGGAATGCCTTTAAATTATTGGAGTAGAGTTTGAACACTCCACATGCACTTTCCAACCATCTTGCATAGGTTAAGTGTCTTATTTGTTAATTGAGCCCATCCTCTTTTCAGGAAAATCTCAAAAAGTGCTCTAAGGAGGCAACCTGCACTCTGCAACACATAACCAAATAAAAAATATATATTTAGAACTACATAGTGTGCATCATCCAACAACTTCCATAAAAAAATGTAAATTCCTTATGTCTAGCAAAGGTGAATGATTTGGAAAAGATAGGACTTAAGGATGGGTTGTATGGTTAGAAACAAAAGCAGGAGGGTGGACATGCACAACATCCTCAGGGCTAAATCTAGATTTTCGTGGACAACAAAAAATTGTTAGGTCACCCACTTATAAAAAGGCAGAAAATGGTTATCATTTGCATTACAAAGGATACAAAATTCAAGTCACCCACTTATAAATTGATAAAATGGTTATGATTTGTGCTACACAGGTTTTCAATATAAATACATACCTGAGTAATAAACTCCATATCAGATGTGAGGGGGAGACCTTTAATCTTAAGCCGTGAAATGTAAGCCTGGAGAAAAACATTGATCTTGGCACTTGGATCCTCCAAACTCTCCTTCACTGGAATAGGAACACGGTCTAAGAGCTTTACAAGTTCCATCTTCTCTTCTTCTCTTATTGTCACATATTTAAACTCTTCACTTAATAAAAACAATCAACATAGCTCAATATTACCCATTGTTGGATTCAAGAGCTCATTATAAGTAGTCATTGTCCCATGAGTGATGTAGTAATAACTGGCTATCCATCCTAGATCATTAAATTGGAAATATCCACTTTTCCAATCATATTTCACCAAATTACTTTTGTCCAGGATAGTTGCAGCTGAATGTATTTGTTAACATAAAGAGTTCAATTATCAGAAGTAGTAAAAAGTACCATTAAAGTAAAATGCAAGGGTCATACTTGTCTAACAATACCATAGTAAAATTACTATGTACTAAATTGAAAATCATAGCTATACTTACCAAGTTTTCCCTTCTGTCTTCTAAGGTATTTTCTTTCTGTAAAGCATCAAAATATAGACCATATAGAACTAGGTTTCGTAGCATGTTGATGTAAAGATAAGTGTATCCCAACCATATACATTCCTCCCTTGCATTTTGAACTGTACCTATGACAATTTCTGCATTTAAATGATTTTCTAATTTTGAGATAAACTGGCTCTCAATTGGTAATTGTTGATTCATAAGAGACAAATAATATTGCAGCTCACTGTCACCTTTTAATATTATTCCTTCTCCATTGGAATCATATTATGGCCTTCCATATATTGATCTGCCAAAAGGGTCTATGTTAGGGTCCATGTTTGACAATGGACATTGTGGCTACTTGGCACAATCTAGTGTATTGTAGAATATTAGTAGATTGAGCTACCAATCTCCTCAACCATCTATTGAAGGTGTCAAAATTGAGAGGAGAAAATTGTGGCCATTAATGGAAAGTAGGAGGCTAGGTGCATATGATATTTCCACGTGGCATGAACTAGTGGATTTCAACAATGTTTGCACTTTGGTGAATAAAACCACTCAACACTTTAGCCATCCACCAATCGGTCATAATCACTAATCTTTGGGGCAAGTTGATTTTCACTTTCAATGTTGATTGATGTTTAAGTAGAGCCTATAGATATCAAGCAGTTTTATCAAATGGTTTTGGTGAAACCATGTGGTGTGATCTAACGAAATTTGGTGGATGTAGGTAATTTGAAAAATCATACTACTCAACACTTTAGTAGTCTACTGATTTTCTAAAGTTTTTTGATCTTCAAGGTGAATCAAAGGGTATATAGTCAAGTGCAAAAACATAAGTTTATGCGGCATGTCTTGGTTGGATTTTGAAGTCAAAGATGTTCAAGTAATTTTGGGCTGAAGAGAAGATCTCCCTTGACGATTAATATTGATGTAAAATTGATCTAGACCATTAATTGAGTGGGGTTAGAGTGCATTATAGGGGATGATCAATTAGCTTTTGTAGAACCATGTGGTGTCATTTGGTAGATTTTGGTAGATTGGTCC
Organism: Sequoiadendron giganteum; assembly: GCA_007115665.2. Lineage (NCBI taxonomy): Eukaryota > Viridiplantae > Streptophyta > Pinopsida > Cupressales > Cupressaceae > Sequoiadendron > Sequoiadendron giganteum. Next base: position 293,828,047 of record CM021106.1, read on the forward strand.
ACCTTCCACCTTGGTAGTTTAGATATCCATTGATATCATTGATCATCAAAGCCAAAGCATCTCAATTGTTAATCTTGTCTTGTGTTTAGGCAATTAAGGTGGTGGATTCAAGTAATGAATAGGAAACATTTGAAGGACACTTGTTATAGTAAGATTAACTCTTATTGATCAAGGATTTTCTTGTAAGGGCATAGTTTTAGAGGTAGATAATGATCTAGGTGGATCCATAAGACCTCAAAATTTTACATTCTTTGAACATCATGAAACTAGCCTCATCACATGGATCTCACAAACATGATCCCAACGCAACTTGAACCGCGTCAAAAGGAGGTCGTATGCAAGAGTTATGCTTGGTCAAAGGTTTGGTGAAACAGGCGAATCAGGCATTCAAAAGGTGAAAATTTGATTGTCTCAAATCCAAGCAAAAATTACACTAAGTCATAGTGCTTGTCGCATTGATTAAGGAACTATCTTTGGTTTCGAAAACGGAGTTCATATGAGCAAAATAGAGCCGGTCAAAGTTTACAAACAAAAAGAGTTGACCAATCCAAATGATGACATCAGAATGATGTCATCATGCTGATGTGGCAATTGACTGGATGGTGACATGGAAATTGTAGGTGATGTGGAAAAATCTTACAAAATTCACGTACACCATGCTTTATTTTTGAAAATAATTAATAAAGTGGTGGAAGTTTATTCAACAAAATCCATTTGGTGGGATCGAATTTTGTGGGATCCCAATCGGATTTGGTGGGATCCAAATCTCCTAAAAATCAAAAAGATTAGCTCATAAAAAAAACAAAGAAATAACCCTCCATTTTAAAGAAAAACAACTTAACAATTCAAAAACCAAATGAGCCCATGAATAGGTGTTAAGGGCTTAAGCAAATTAAATTGTTTTTTTTATGGGGAAGTTATTGTTTTTTTTATAAATGGGTTGTGTCATATTTAAAGCATATTCTAGCTCGTATTATTAACAAAATAACCTTTTATGGTTATTTTAACCCCTTAAATTGTTATGAAGCCTAATTAAAGGACAAAAGGGGTTGAATGAAATATTTAAAAGGGGTTAAATTGTTTGAGGGGAGTTATTTATTTATTATGGTGGTTTTTAACCCCATATACAAAATTATGTATAAAAGGGGGGTAGGAGTGTGAGTTATTCATGCAGATGTTTGAGAGTTTTTTATGCTGCTGGTAAGGTGGAGAATTACTCAAGGAGAGAAATTACAAGGTGTTGTTACACCAAGAATTGTAAAATTGTAAAGAGAGAGATTGTGAGTGATTAAAGCTTGGATATTGTAAGAAGGCTATTGAAGCTTGGCGACATCAATAAAGAGGTTGAATGTGGAGAAGAGGACCCAGAGACGTAGCTCAAATTGAGCGAACTCCGTTATCAAACTTGTGATCTCTATTCTTCTCTCTTGTCTCATTAATCTTTTTAGTATTTGATTCTTTGAGTTTTTCTAATTATGAATTTAAAGTAATTAGTTTATGTTTTATTAATTTTGGATAAAGAACAAGTACATTCTAATTTTCTGTAATTCCAATGGTTAAATGCATAGTCACGCAATACTATTTGGATCGGGGAATTTTGTAATTGGAATTAATTTATAAGTTAAATTGTAAACCGCTAATTACAGATCAAGTGGTATTAGAGCTTCTTAACAAGAAATTGCAAAAGTGAATGTTAACTAGGTTGAAATTGAAGCAAGGAGAAGGTGCACTTACAGAGTTCAATGTTGAGATCGGGAAACGAAGGCCATCAAAAATGTCAGAAATGGTAACTGAACATGAGGTTCCAGAGCTTGATGAAAGAAGCTTTCAGAAAGCTTTTCTTGAAATGAAGGCTATGGTGGAAGTTCTTTTCCAAGAGAGGCAAGAGTGACAGAGGAAAAAATAACTCAAGAACAGAAAGAGGGAGGAAGGTGAATATTTAAAAGATGACAAAGGTAAAGGAGTAGGAGGTGGTGGTGACCATCCCCATCCTCTTCATCTTATTTATCCTCTTCATCCTCTTCTTCTTCATCATCTAAGTCTTCTAAAAAGAAACAGCCTGTGCAAACTAATGCACCTTTGCTGAAACTTGATGTTAAATTTGATTTGCTAGTCTATAATGGAGAATTGGATGCAGAGAAACTAGACAATTGGATCAAACAAGTTGAAGTTTATTGTAGGGTTCAAAAGTTCACTGATGATGCTTCAAAGATCCAGTTAGCCACTCTTCGCCTAGGATGCACAACTCTAATCTGGTGGGAGAGTAAGACTCACGAAGATATTAGTCGATATGGTAAAATAATTTCTTCCTAGTTTGAGTTTATAGTTGCACTTAAAAAAAAGTTCTATCCATTAGGGCATATGCAAAAAACAATGATGAATTGGCAATCATTAAAGCAAGAGAAAGGACAAAGTGTGCAAGAATATACACAAGGGTTTAGGAAGAGGGCTTTAAGGTTGGGAATTCCTTTATACACACAAGAAATTCTGTTAAAGTATATAGGTGGATTACGTGAGAATTTGAAACATACTATACTTATGTTTAATCCAACTAACATTGATGAAATTAGTGTGCAAGCTATCCATTTGGAAACAAGCTCGAGGAATAGCCATGGCAATCTATTGTTGGACTCGAGTAAGAAAAAAAGAAGCAAGAAAGAGAAGGAGAAATCACAGCGAACCACTGCTATAAAGAAGGAGGACGAGAGGCTTTATTGCTCACACTACAAGAAGAAAGGGCACGAAGATGCGAAGTGTTGGAAATTGCATCCTGATCAGAAGCCTAAGTGGTTCAAGGATCGAAAGGGTAAGAAGAAGCTCACAACTATTGTGCAAGACCTTGGTATGGAATTTGGTGATGAATCGAATATTTCAATTGTGGGTTTGAAAGGTAAAGCTTTTGTTGGTAATGATTATGTCACTAATGTTTCATGTGCTTCTACTTCTAAAAGTCATGTTGTTCCTGAAGATAACAAAAGATGTGAATTGTTTCATATAAGGGTGATTTCTAAGAACACTAAGATTGATACACTGATAGATAGTGGGTCCCAAGTTAATCTAATTTTAGAAGAAGTTGAACAATTGGGATTGAAAAAAAAACCTCATAAAAAACCTTATCCATTAGGATGGGTGTACAATGATAACAGATTGCAAGTAACTAAGCAATGCAATCTAAGATTTGCAATAACATCTAAGTTTATAGATGAGGTTGAATTTGATGTGGCTCCACTTGATATCTGTGGGATTGTGTTGGGTAGCCCATACTGGTATGATAGGAAAGCAATCTTCTATAGGGAACATAATCAATATCACTTATTTAAGGAAGGAATTGAATACATTATGCATTCCCATCCAATTAAGATTGATAAATCTCTTGTGACAACGAGACAATTGAAAAGGATAGTTAATGCAAGCAATACTTTGGCACTTATGTTTGTACCACAAGAAGTGTCATTGCATAAAAGCATGCCTAATTCTAAGGTTTTTCCAGTTATGAAAGACAAGCATGAAGTTGGTACATTCTTTTTCTCATCCGCAAATTCAGTTTTGTTATTCAGCCTTCTACTTTTTCAACAGTGTATGGTTGGTAGCAACAACATTGAATGTGGATGCATTTATAGGTATTGTACTTAATAATGTTAGTACAGTTTTGATTATTGTTATGATGAGTCAAATGTACAGGTTCCAAAAAGGAATGACATAAGATACTGGGCAAGTGAGGCGGAAATGCCCTCACTTCAATTGTATGTAAAAATAGAACTTTTGGAGGTCCAAAAGCTTCTTAATGGGGAGGAATGATCCAGGTGGATCCAGAAGACCTCAAAATTTAATAGTCTCTGAAAATGATGAAACCAACCTCATCGCATGGAGCTCGCAAACACGATCCTGACACAACTTGAACTACACCAAAAGGAGGTCGTATGTAAGAGTTATGCTTGGTCAAAGGTTTGGTCAAACAAGCGAATCAGGCATTCAAAAGGTGAAAATTTGACTATCTCAAATATTATCAAAAATTACACCAAGTCATAGTGCTCGTCGCGTTGAATTCAAAACTATCTTCAGTTTTGAAAACGAAGTCCGTATGAGCAAAATAGAGCCGGTCAAAGTTTGCAAATAAAAAGAGTTGACCAATCCAAATGATGATGTCAGAATGATGTCATCATGCTGATGTGGCAATTAACTGGATGGTGAAATGGAAATTGCAGGTGATGTGGCAAAAATCTCACAAAATTCACGTACACCATGCTTTATTTTTGAAAAAAATTAATAAAGTGTTGGAAGTTTATTCCATAAAATCCATTTGGTGGGATCAGATTTTGTGGGATCCCAACTGGATTTGGTGGGATCCAAATCTCCTAAAAATCAGAAAGATTAACTCATAAAAAAAACAAAGAAATAACTCTCCATTTTAAAGAAAAACAACTTAACAATTCAAAAACCAAATGAGCCTGTGAATAGGTGTTAAGGGCTTAAGCAAATTAAATGGTTTTTTTATGGGGAAGTTATTGTTTTTTTATAAATAGGCTGTGTCATATTTAAAGCATATTCTAGCCTGAATTATTAACAAAATAACCTTTTATGGTTATTTTAACCCCTTAAATTTTTATGAAGCCCAATTAAAGGCCAAAAGGGGTTGAACGAATTATTTAAAAGGGGTTAATTTGTTTGAGGGGAGTTATTTATTTATTATGGTGATTTTTAACCCCATATGCAAAATTATGTATAAAAGGGGGGTAGGAGTGTGAGTTATTCATTCAGATGTTTGAGAGTTTTTTATGTTCTTGGTAAGGTGGAGAATTACTCAAGGAGAGAAATTACAAGGCGTTGTTACACCAAGAATTGCAAAATTGTAAAGAGAGATTATGAGTGATTACAGCTTGGATATTGTAAGAAGGCTATTGAAGCTTGGCGATATCAATAAAGAGGTCGAACGTTGAGAAGCGGACCCATAGACGTAGCTCAAATTGAGCGAACTCCGTTATCAAACTTGTGATCTCTATTCTTCTCTCTTGTCTCATTAATCTTTTTAGTATTTGATTCTTTGAGTTTTTCTAATTACGAATTTAAGTAATTAGTTTATGTTTTATTAATTTTGGATAAAGAACAAGTGCATTCTAATTTTCCGTAATTCCAACGGTTAAAAGCATAGTCACACAATACTGTCTGGATCGGGGAATTTTGTAATTGGAATTAATTTACAAGTTAAATTGTAAACCGCTAATTACAGATCAAACCATGATTTGGATGCCAAGTTCCTACTTGGTGATGCCAATTTCATCAAGAATGGAGGGAGATATTGCATTTCCTTTACAGACAGTCAGAAACCCTAGATAGGGTAACAGTGGGTGACTAAAATGATGTTTTCTCAGATTTCATCCAAGGGAAAATTCTGAAAATTTGTGAAATGATGTAATTTTGTGTTATATGTTTCCATGTGGCAAAGTTTTAGGGCTTGAGATTGAAGTTTTCTTATGTAATTTTGATGCCCTAGGACTATATTTATGCATGTTCAGACTAGCATAGAAGAATAAACAAAGGGTTTTGTTATTTTTGTTGTTGAATATAACTTCCATCATAAGTGGAAGTGTTTGGGAATAGTGTCAAGGTGTATTGGGAACCCTTTTCAATTTGGGTTTTGTCAAACTAATCAAGATTGGAGTATATATATTCAGTAATTTGTCATGACTGTCTTTCCTCTATGGCAGACTAGTAAAGAAGGTTAAGTAAGGGTTTTGAATGCTTATTTGTAGAATCTAGTGACCACTATCCATGAAAATTTTTGGACTTGATATTAAGAAGTGTTATGAACCTTCTTCAAAGTTGGGATTTGATGAAATTGAAGGTGTTGAACCCATTTGGTCTACTGCCCTGTTATGACAGAGTTGATTGTTGAAGTAAAACTGTGTTTTGGAAGATTTGTAGTGCTACTTATTGTATGGTCTTAAAACCCTTGAAGGTCATTTATGTGAGTGTCATGAATGCCTCTAAATCAATGATGAAGGTCAGTGTGTTCCAATTGGTGTGAGGGTCAAAGTTGAAAATTTTGAACCATTGCAAGAAGCCTAATTAGGCCTAAAATATAAAATTACCAGTCCATTGTTGGGGTGTTCTTAAAAAATAGCTTGTGAAGGAAAGATGGATTGTTGAAGTGTCTAAGTGGTTGATAGGGTATTGAAGGATTGAATTGGTCATTTCTACCTTGTGTAAGGTCAGCCAATTGTCAGATAGGGTATTATGTTTTTGATTCCTTATGTTGAGTTGTTTCCAAGTAAGCCCCAAGAACGCCAAGAAGCATGCAAAGTGAGAACACTACCTTGAGATTTGTTGAGTAAATGAGAAGTTTGAGTTTGTCCTCCTACCTCTACATCAAGCACCTCCAAGAAGAGTTCCCCAGCCTGACATAGCATTACCTGTATGACTCTTACCACATTTTTTGTTGTCATTAGACAAAAGATAAGGAAGTTGTGAACATACACCAATTTCAGTACTTTCTTTGAATCGAATCTATTTATCTTCACAGAATGAATGGAATTCATAAATACTCCAAGTTCCCCATGAAAAGAATATCTAGCAACCTGTGAAATCAATTGTGTGGAAAATCTATGCTACTCAGGTACATGAATGTCATAACATGCCAAACATCTAGTGGGATTTGTGGTTCAAGTTCTATCATATAAGTTATTCACTGATCCAAACTTACTTTGAGTAGAACAAAACAATTTTGCTACTTACATGACCCAGTACTGGGATTGAATCAAATCATAGGAAAACCTTTTCTTTCTACAAAGAGTGGCATAGATATCCCACTTTGTTCATTGTAAATAAAAACTAATTTTCATCCGAATTGAGTGAAATAATGGGCTATAGTTTGTTACAAAGGAACCATCTTGAGGTAGTGTCACCCTCCTGAAAAAACATTTTCTTCAAGAAAAAATAGGAATACCATATAATAAGCTCAATTGGTGGGTGCAAACTCGTTTAAAATTGTAGGTTTGTCACATTTATCCTTTAGAGTCCCAACTGATCATGCAAAACCTGAGACAACTTCATCATCTTCAACTAGAAATATATACTCCAAAAATACAAATCAATGACTTCTTAAATACAATGACAATTAAATCTTGTGTGCAAGGCCTAAAATCTACAATCTCTAAAGATAATTACTGAAAAAGAAAGAAAGTTACTGGAAATCAAAATTTTCAGGAAAACAAAATTACTGAAACGGTTTGTGAATCTCATACTAAGTCCATCACCATTTGCACCTCACATTTCTAGTGAAGGGATAACAAATGACAAAATGTTAGCCTTGATATGGTGTATTAGACAAAAAAATTTAATTAATGAACAGTCCATGCAATTTGTAATTGCTCACTAATCTGCATGATCCAAATATCCATGTTAGTGAACTGAAACAAAGTAGTAGAATACCAATGAATTGATTTACCATAGGATTCTATATTTGGGCCTTACAACCTTGAACAGTTCACCTAATCAACACATCATATTTTGAATGACAATAATCATGGACAACTGAATTTATTCATGAACCAATTCTTGCAAGTAAAGATAAAATAATAATTTTGACTCCATGGTATGGCCACCCCATAAGACCACATATCCATCAAATGCAGTAGACAGACCTTAAATGATGAAAAATGCTCCCATCTACAACAATTCCATTTCAATTATTGGCTCCATCACCCCAAGAAAAATAACATCCATCTAGTTGTTGATCAAGTTGATTGATATACCCCCTGGAAATGGGAGTCTCATGTCTCAAATTAACATCACCCAACATGGTGGAGCTAAAATCCAGATCTTTTTCCTCTGAACACTTGAAATGATGTAGTATCATCTAACATAGCCTCATCAACACTTGAAAGATCCTGAAAATTCATGTCTAAAGGAGAGCCTCCAAAATAGAACTAGGTGTCTTATCTTCATTTGCACCAAATAATTGGATAGTAGTGGGAGTTGCAATGCATGTTGATGCATGCTAAAATGAAGCCATCTCATCAAATATGACATCTCTCTAAATGATGATTTAGATTTTACCAGGATCCCATGATTTTTAAGCCTTGGTTTCCTTTGCATAGATTTCCATTGTGCACTTGTGGTTCTTAGAATCAAGATTTTTCCTCATTTCATATGGAATATGGACCCAAGCCACAATCAAACATTTTATAGTGAACAAAACTTGGCTTCCTACCACACCATTTCAATTATACTACCACATCACAAAAAACTACCATAGGAACCTTGTTATGATAGTAAATACAATAAAATGCAACTTTGCACAATGAAATTGCTATCTTGAACCACACAGATCCATCATGGTGAGCTTCTCTTATTCCACAACCAACAAGGATGGTGTAGGAGCACCAACCAATTGGCACCTGAATTTTCTTGAGTTTGGTTTGATATAGGTTGTCTAGGAGTTTAGTGTCATGAAGAGTGTCAATAAGGTCTAATAGACCCTTTAAATGTGTCAAAATGTTCATTTTTGTAAAGCAAATACAAAGTTGCCAATAAATGCATTAAAGATGCAAGATATGTAATTAAGGGATTTGAAGGGTTTTAGTGTGTGAGTCTTAGGTTATGGGAAATAAGATCATCCTGGGTCATCAAATAGTGTATTAGGTCATTGATTTTAAAAAAAATGTTTTGGAGGTGAATAATACAAAATGTGTAAAATTGTCAATAATGTAATTGCAAGATTTGGGGAACTCAAGAGTCAAATGGAATATTGAAGGTAGGTAGATGGTTTTGGAGGGAAGATTTATGAGATAAATTTTCAAAAACATGTAATCTTTCATTGTAGAAGGTTGTTGAACCAATTGAGAAGAAAATACAATAAAGAAGATCCCAATTCTAATTGAATTTTTGTATTTTACACTGTAATATGAACTTTCAGTCACTTGTACATGACCGTAAAATAGGATTTTTTTCACACAAATTTGGGAATAGTTGAATATCTGTCTTAACATGGTTTTGAATCAGTTTTGAGGGCAGATCATTAAATTAGTGATGTTTTCAGAGCAATCTTTTGTTGACTGGCTTGTAGGAGTAATTCACTAGTTTTGAAGCCTTAAACATGGAATGAGCCCATTCCACATACTATCACACCTGTAACTCCATGGAATGGGAATAGGGAGATAGGTTAGGATGGTAGTAAGTAGGAAATATCCTTTGTGATGAGTTTTATGGGGAATTTTTGAATGTCTTGGGAGTTTTGTAGTGTAATTGTTAATGAAAAGTGAGGTTTTGAGTGAGAGTATGTTGAGATAGTGTGTGTGGAGGCTAAGAGTTGAATTCTCAAGTGTGGGCATGCTATTTTGAGAGTTTTGGAAGTGGTTTAAGGCTTGTATGAGCTTAGTAATATGAAAAACCTATAAGCCCTACCTTTAATGGTGGAAATTGAGAGTTACTTGGAGTAGTGGGTAAAAGAGAGTTTGGAGCCCTAAAACCTATTGATTTTGGCTATTTGATATCTATTTAAGAGGTCTGAGTGGTTATTTCAGGTTTCTAGTGAGATTCAAAGATACTCTCCTTTAATAATAGACCTAATTGGTCTTCTAGGACAACGTTGTCTTAGTTTTTGAGTGAATTGATCCAAAGGAGTTGAGGGTGGTTTTGGTGTATGTTTAATTTTCCCGAAAAGGTGTTCAAAACCATCAAGAGACACTGGGTTGGTGAGTGGATTGTGAGTAAAGTAGCCAAATATAGGTCTACAGACCTACTAGATAAAGGACAGGGTGATACTGAAAAGGGTGCACTGAAGAGGTTTTTTGAATCTAATTATTGTTTGTTTGATCTTAATTGAGTTGTTACAGGTGAAAACCAACCACCCTTGCATCAAAGGAGCTCAATCAAATAAAAGACAGATTCTTACCTTCTTCTCTTATCAAAGTTCAATTAGAGAAAAATGTGGAGATAAATGAATCATATGGTGGCTTCTCAAGTTCTCAAGGATGATCTTAATGATCGGTGTGTACAATTTTGCAAACACCTTTTTACTCTATGTTTTTTGTACCTAACATGTAATTGGATTTTTTTTTGGACTGGAGATTTCTTTTGGTAGTATCCTACTTTGTCATTCTTCCAATTTTTATATGGTTTATAAAATTTATGTTGTTACATTCACTTTGCTGTAGGTTTTAATACAAAATTTACATGAGAAACTTAATCTTAGTGAGGTATGATAGATGTTTTCCATGTATTATTATTCTAATTAAAGAAAGGAAATTGATGCTTTTGAATTTTTTATGAGATATAAGATCCAATAGTGATCTGAATTAGAATTTAAAGGACTATGAATATGGCCATAATTTAATTATCTATTGTGTTGTGTTGGCCAACTAAAAAAGTAGTGTTATTGGAAATACTCAACCTATATTCATATATGATCCACATGTACCAAAAATTTAACTAGCATCTTAGTAATAATGTTTAGGGTGTGCTCAATATAGCCAACATGGGCATGGAGGTCAATCATGCACACCTAATGATGAACTATATATGTAAATTGTAATGCAATAAGGGTTACTGACTTGTGAAGTATGTGAAACCCTCATCCACTAAACCTGCATAACTGCATGCACCTAGAACCCAAGAAAAGATTACAATGTTAGGATGTGTTCCAGAGTGCTTCATTAATTCAAATATTTTGAGACGTTCCTTGCAAAATCCATTTTCTGCACATTCTACAATCAATCATTTCATTCCATGAGATGACATCTCTTTGAGGCATTCTATCAAATAATTCAGGCATTTTGTCTACGATTCCACATCTTGCATATATGTCTACCAGAGCATATCCAACTATAACATCCAGATATAATTTTAACTCCTCTATCTTTCATCAATCTCTTTACTATTTGAACCTCATACAAATTTTTTAGAGAAGAACATAAGTTGCAGCAATTTTAGGATCCAACTAAAAAAGAAGTGTTGTTGGAAATACTTAGCCTATATTCACTATTGGCCTAACATTACTACATCGGGAGAACTCCCCTCATAGCTCCACTGATAGACCGATGAAAGCATATCGGAAACACTAGAACATATTGATGGAAGATAACACAATGTCCCATCGATGGGGCGATAGCATGCTTAACCATGATAACAATATAATAATCAAGTTAGTTAATTGGTCAGCTAAGTTTGTTGATTAATTTTTTTTGATGGATTTATGGATTCTCAACTATTGTGCAAGCTCTTTGATAATATGACAATGATTTGATTCAAATATTCATAAATGTATCAGAGAATTTTCAGAATGCTCCCCAAATTTTTGGAAGGAATGATGGATTTATAGATTTAGAGGTGAAAATATGAATGGTTGATCAACCATGTACACCTAATGATCAACTATATATTTAAATTGTAATGCAATAAGGGTTACTGACGTGTGAAGTATGTACACCCTCATCCACTAAACTTGCATGACTGCATGCACCTAGAACCCAAGGAAAGCTTATAATGTTAGGATGTATTCCAAAGTGCTTCATTAATTCAAATATTTTGAGAGGTTCCTTGCAAAATCCATTTTGTGCACATTCTGCAATCAATCATTTCATTCCATGAGATGACATCTCTTTGAGGCATTCTGTCAAAAAATTCAGGTGTTTTATCTATGATTCCACATCTTGCATATATGTCTACTAGAGCATATCCAACTATAACATTTGATAAAAATTCCCCTACCATTATGCTTTGGTGCATGTTCATAGATCGTTCCAAAGCTCTCATTTTGGCACAGGCAGGGAGGACTCTGGCAAAAAAAATTGCTTTATACTTGCCAATTATATTCGTTTGAAAGTTTCAAAAGCCTTTTCAACAAACAATTTTCTACAAAACCTGCAATCATTCCATTCCACAAGATGACATCTCTTTGAGGCATTCTTTCAAATAATTCATGTGCCTTGCCTGTGCTTCCACATTTTGCATGCATATCTACCTGAGAATTCCCAACTATAATATCTGACATAAATCCACCTTCTATTATGCTTTGATGGATGTACATACCCTTTCCAAAGCTCCCATTTTATTACAAGCAGAGAGTATGCTAGCAAAGGTTGTGGAATATGGCTTTACACCTGCCAATTGAATTTTCTTGAAAGTTTCTAAAAGACTTTTCAACAAATCCATTTTGTGCATATCATGCAATATTGCAATCCAAAAACCACATTTCTTATATGGATACTACCGTGTATTGTCTATGCATTGATGGATATTCATATCTTGTTTCAAAGCTCCCATTTTGGAATAGGTAGGGAGGACATTGGCAAAGCTTGTGGAATTTGGCTTTACACCTGTGAATTGTATTCGCTTGAAAGTTTTTAAATCCTTTCCACAAAATTAATTTTGTGCATGTCTATTGTAGATCTCCTTAAGCTATATGACAAAGGTTTATGTAAAATTTGAGATCAATTTATAAGATGAGACATGTAATGTTAATTTGATTTACATTTTACTTAAGATATAATTTCGTTGCGTTGCTAAATTTCATAGTTCAATAATTGGGATTCTCAATGATCTTGTAAACCCAAATTGCATGTGATAGAAAGAAATTAGGTAGTCATGTTGATTAGTTTGACAATTTGAATTATCTTGAGTTCATAAGTACATAGTGATAAGTTTTGACAAATAATATAATTTCTTGTTGCATTTATCATAGAAACAAAGGCTTCTTTTGATTGTAGCAGAGGATGTAGAGAGTGAAGCATTGGCTACTTTGATCTTTGAAATTGATGATTTTTTTTACTAAATTGATAATGTTTGAAGTTTCTTTAAATCATTTTTAGATGTTAAGTATAATTAATAAGTTTAATGTTGTGTTGTAACTTGCAGGTGAGTATGTTGATATGATAAAGGATAGCATTGTCGATCCTCTAAAAGTTATCAAAATTGCATTAGTTGATGCAAAAAGGTAAAACTATTTATCTTTATTATAATTAGTGGAGCTTGCAACTACAATATTTGATAAAAATCTACTTCCAAATATGATTTTGATGGATGTTATATCCAATTATGATACATTCACTATATCTAGCGTCTAAGTTTAGGGTGCCATAGTTGGAAAAGGAAAATAAAATATTTGAATTTTATCCTCTGTATTATTTGACTTTTTTGAGTTTTTGATGTGCAAATTTTGAAACCTTATTTTCAGGCTGCAACTCCAAATTGGAGAAGTGAAAGGTGAATACTAGTGAGGAAGAGTTTGGAGGAGCTGAAACTAATAGCAGCTGGAAAGCTATGGATTTACAAGGGGATTAAATGGGTAGAGCCCCTATATGAGGTCGCTACCCTTCCAAAAGGACTGTAGTTAAGGAAGGGGAAAATAATATAAGTATATGAAAATAGGACTATTTTGTTTATATAGTGTCTGTAAGTTGTACAGTGTCACTGAGACATTGAATGTAACCAATGATATTTTGATTTTCCAATGAGGCTTAATGAAATAATTTTTCAGAGTGGTTTTTTCTCCACTCATAAATATTGCGTTGTGGCTCCTCTTGATTTGTAATTTGTTTGTGTTTGTGTCTGATCAATCATATTTGTTCAAGCATTTTAGTCTTCATTTCATGGTGCTTCTTCAACATTTGAATATCTATGATACTTGAAGTTTATATGCATAAATTTGTGAGGATTAATTAAGTTAGATTTGATTTGTAATGACTAAATATATGACTAAATTAATGAATAAATTAATAACTAAATTAATGACTAGATATATGACTAAATTAATCACTAAATATATGACTAAAGTAATGACTAAATTAATGACTAAATATATGACTAAAGTAATGACTAAATTAATGACTAAATATATGACTAAATATATGACTAAATATATGACTAAAGTAATGACTAAATTAATGAATAAATATATGACGACCATGACTAAATAAATGACCAGTTAACAAAAATCAATGACTAAATTATTGACTAAATAAATCACAACCATGACTAAATAAATGACTAAATCAATGACTAAATAAATGACCGAATCAATGACCAAATCAATGACCAAATTAATGACTAAAATCAATGAAAAAATAAATGACTAAAATTGTTTAGTCATAAATTTAGTGGTGTTATAAATGACTACAAATAAGCCACTAATAGTCACATGACTAAAGTTAGTCATTTCTATGCAATTTTTAGTAGTTTATTTAGTCATATATTGTTGTTCGTGTACTAGTGAAACAATGATTTCCCTTTATTCTCCACCACATGTTCCTCTCTTAGTACACCTACCATGCTTTCAAAGTTATCAAGGGAATATGTTACTCTATCCAATTCACCTTTGATGTTAGGCATGGGATCATAGGCAGGGTTTGTCTTCCTCTTCTTCTCCATTAATTTGTTGAAATCTAGATACTTTTCTTTCCTTTCCTCCTGTATTTGTAGATCAAAAACATTCTTGATAACATCTACAGGGTAATAAAAGTTATGAATAAACACACTAGCTCTGTTCTTTTCTGTTAAAGCATCAATAAATCCCTCAGGATCATAATTCCTTGGGCGTGTTGTATTCAATCCATATGGTGCAAGGAATTTTTCCAAGTCTTTCCATCTGCCCTTCACCATTACAAAGTCTGCACAGGCTGTCCACTTGGGGAAGAATGTACCTTTCCTTTGTGTTTCAGGTAAGTGTGCCATTTGTGCAACTCCTAGTTGTCTCATAACTTCAATGAGCCCAATTCTCAATGGTACATCCCTAGGTAGGGTATATGGGTTCACATTAGTGCCATAAACCCTAAAGATAGTTGTGTTGTAATATGGGATGATGTTTCCCCAATTGTGTTTCAAATTTAATTTAGGTCTCCTCTCCATAGGCCTCAGGAAGTAATGTATTTCCTTAGGGATCTTTGGTGGATCATGAACCAGGTATCTCCTCAACCTTGAACCAAAGACATAATGGAATATCACATAATCAAACTTGGGATTATCTTTATAAAGGATCTGGGTCCAAATTTGGACGGGTAAGTCAAACCCCTCCTCACTCTTCTTCAATGTCATATTCTATCCAAAATTCTTTTCTCCCCTATATAAAAACATGTACATGAAGAGAGAATACCATCTAAAGCTTACCAATTTGTTTCCTGCTTTTAGTGCGACCAAACCCTGCTGCATCTTCTCTACCACATAGGTAGCATAATCATATACCACATTAAAATTTGGATGTTGTAAGTGTGCTGCCATATACATGAGGTATATAGGCATGGTAGTTGGTGCATCAATACCAAGAATTTAGCATAAAGAATAAACAGTCTTCTTAAAGTAATTAGAAAAATACTTTATAGGGAATGGCTCCTGTTCATCTTTACCAATCACTACTTGTTTCTTATTCTTTACTGTCCTCGTATTTTCCCAATGGAAAGGCAACATGAACATTATAAAGACCTTTATGTTCCTATATTCTTCTCTAAAGACCTTAAGGTCAATTAGAACCATCTCTTGATTCCACTCATGCAAACCAAAAACCTCTACAATTTCTTCCTTGGTTACTTTGACCATTTTGAGACCATCGAATGTCCTAACCACTCTTGTCACAGGGTCATATCTTGCAGCAATATAGTTTAACAAATCCACATCAAGATAGACATTTGACACCACCAGTTTTTCTAGGTCCAATCTTGAAGGGTTGCAAAGAGGAGTGCCCAAATTCCTATTTCCAAACCAGTTTCTAAATAATTTCAAACTAGTGTAGGGAAATTTAGCATCCTCAATATAGCACTGTTTATCCACTAATCCTTCTAAGATTTGAGACCCATAGACTAAGGCCTTTCCTTCGATCTTCTTGCTAGCAGAGGGTTTTAACTGGTCAACATTGTCTTGTGAAAGGGGCCTAAATGTGGTTTCAGAGCCAAGGTTTTTTATTTTAGGTGCCATTACAATGAAATAGGTCAAAGTAGGTCTAGGGTATCAACACTAAATGGTTTAAACCTAACCTTCAATTTTAATACCTAGGGCACGACTCACTGTGCAATTTAAAATGGCTTTGATAATAACCCGATAAGCTTTAAAGCAATTTCAAAGCAATTAATAGGTACCAACATCAATTCAACCTAGAAACATAGTTTCTCTTTGCCCTAATTAGACCAAGCTTCATTAAAACACAAAGCGTGGTGTTTGCGTTACTTACGACCTTTTTTCTCATAGAAAAACCTAATTTTGGCTATATTGAACTTTGGGAAGTTCCTTTTGGTCACCTAAATGCTTGAGATTCGTTCATAATCATCAATTATGTGAGAAAAAAACATCATTTGGATGCCTTTAAGTCTGAACTAGTGGATTAGGCCTCCAGTTCACCATGACTACTCGCTCACGCAAAAGGTAACGACTATCGTACACAGATCCTCAACTTTGAATACCAGTTTTTGATTTTATTTTGAGTTGGCAAGATAGGTGACTCAGATCGAGTCAATGAAGTTTTAAAATTAGTCACCATTGCCCACTAAGCAATTGGCCATTAGGAGCTTTCCAGCTTGGAACCAATTTACTATATGCGGGCTCCACCTTATATTCATCATGGTCAACGAGACATCCATGTGTCAACCTCCCGTTGACCCCGTTGAGTTTTCTAAATCATTATTTTAATCAAGTGGGGTCAGCGGGGAACGATGGAGATTAACTCTCGACATTGTTCCTTAGCCGTTGATATCAGAACCTTTTGGGTTATGGACGGGAAGGAACCGAGACCCATATCTTTGATGATACACATGGTGACAACCCGCTCACCCCGCTGCAATATCTAGACCATTATTTTAATACGCTGGGGCTAGTTGGGAACAACGTAGATTGAAAATCTCCATCCGACGGTCAGAGAAAATTGCACATGCACAAAATTTAGTTTTAAAAATAGGGCCACTATTAGGTCGACGAGATTATGACTTTCAAGAATTAAAGACTTAAGACATATGTCTTTTGAGGAGATATTTCAACGGACTTAGGAAAACTTAAAACAATATTGAGGTGTGAAAAGACTGATGAGCCAAGGTAAAGGGGCCAGTAAAGATAATGGCTCAGATGAATCAAGTATGACTAAGACGACCGGCAATTGAATACAGTAGGTCAATGAAAAATTAAAACACCAAGGCATAAGACTTAATGAAAATTTTAATCGAAGGGTTTTAGAACTAAAACCCTAAACCCCATTCGTGGACAAGGATGCACAAGCCATGAAACTATATGGAACCAACCAAAATTTTCCAAATTTTAAAAGCTCTACCAGTGGCTCCTTCTCGGGGACGCATACCTCTAGTGGGTATGGCGAGAATTCAGATTATCTGGTGAAGCATACCAACACAGATAAACCCAAAAGAAACTTAGGATCTTTCTCAGACAAGACAAGCATACAATAGGAAGAAAACACACCAAACCTATATACACTAGTTATAGAACTATACAATGTACATGGAAAGATAGCCTATTTCAAGAGAAATAGGGTTTCAAGAACTGTCCATATATAGGCAGCTCTAGAATGTCACCTGTCAGGGACTACAAGAAATATGAGTCTTCTCCATGCATATCAGAAATTAAGTATGGGCCTAGCCACAAAGGATCAAATTTTGCATGTTTACCTTTATCCTTTATTCTCGCATTCCATATTAAAACCATGCTACCAACTTCAAATTTTCTTTCTGTGGTCCTTTTATCATACAAATTCTTCACTTGAAGCTGCAACTTTGTGTTTTTCTTACAAGCCTCCCTTTTGATTTCATCCAGTTCAGTTAAAGTTTCGGTTTTGCATTGCATTTCACCACCAATTTCATCATCATACTCTTGTACAAACTTATACATTTTCAACAAATTATTTTGTGGCAATCTTGCTACAATACCATACACAAGATCGAAAGGTGCATGACTAGTGGAATTCTTCAAATTCACTCTATTTACCCATAAAGCTAACTTCAACTTGGAGTCCCATGCTCATTTATTTTTCTCAACGATCCTCTTGATAATCTTCATCAAGATTTTGTTGCTTGAATCATCTTGTCCATTCCCTTGAGGATAATATGGAGTAAAATATGAGACTTGTATTCCATGTCTATAAAAAAAATTAAAAAATTCCTCAAACCGAAAACACATTGCATTATTTGAGACAATATTTTCAAGGGCACCAAATCTAATTAAGATATTGTCCAATAGAAAATCAATGACAACTTTGCTAGTTTCTCTTTTGGTGGGAATGGCTTCAACCCACTTGGTGAAATAATATTTTGCCACTAAAATCCATGAATGTTCTCCACTTGATCTATCTTCTATTTCTCCAATAAAATCAATCCCCCAATGTTGGAAAGTAGCTTGGACTGCGACAGGTCTTAAGGGTAAATTACATGAGAACTTCAATTTTTCAAAAAATTTCTGACAAGCATCACATGTCTTTACCAACTTCTTTGCATCTTTGAACAATGTGGGCCACGAAAAACCAACTCTAATGATATTATGAGTAATATATTTTTCCAGATAATTTCCTCCATAGACTCCATTATGCATCTCATTCCACAACTTCAAAGCCTGTGAAGTATTCACACATTTTAATAGGACTCCACCTAGATTTCTCCATCATAAATCATTTTCAATAATCACATATTTGATAGATTGCAAATTTAAAGTTCTCTTTTCATTCTCTGTCATACCATCTAGGCATTGCATAGTTTGTAAATACCTCACAATATTTTTATACCATTCACATGTTTGGACATTACAAATGGGAGATATTTCCAAATGATCAAATTGATTAATTTGATTAGCTTCTAGGTTAGCTTCAGTCATTAATCTTGCAAGACCTTGGCCTCGAACCAGCTTGGTGATCTGGATATCTATGTTGAATTCTTGGATTCTATTAATCCACTTGCACCTCCTCCTTGTAGTCTCTTGCTCGGTGAAAATATCTTTAACCGCTGCACTTGGCACCTATGCTACTATCTTGGCTCCTGTGAGGTAAGGTCTGAAATTTTTTATTGCCTTCGCCAAAGCATAAGGTTGTTTTTCTATCAAATCATATTTTAACTCAGCTGATTGGAGTGATTTGCTAAAGAAAGCAATTGGTTGCTCATATCCTTCATCATTTTTCTATAGGAGCACCCCAACAATAGTGTGAAATGATGCAAATATAAATAATTGAAAAGGCAATGAATAATCAAGTGACTTAAGGATAGGTGACTCCTTAATGGCTTGTTTTATGGCTTGGAAAGCTTGTACTCGTTCTTCCGACTAGGTCACCTACTCACCCTTCTTTAACATCTTTGATATTGACCTAGAAATTTTTGCAAAATTTATGACAAACCTCCTTAGGAAATTAATTCAACCAAAGAAGGATTGAATTCCCTTGAAATTCTTCGGTTGTGGGATCTTATCAATTGCTGCAACACATTCAAGATCAATTTTGACCCCATCTTTTTACACAATATGGCCCAACAGTTTCCCTTCTTTGACCCCAAACTGAAATTTCCTAGGATTTAGGGAAATCCCATCCTCCAGGGCTTTGATAAATATTTTTTCAATGTCAGAGCAATGATCCTCTGCCTTCTTACTGTGGGAAGTAAGATTATCTTGATAAATGGAAAGAAACAAATCAATGAAGTCAACAAAAGCCACATCCATGGCTCTCTGAAAAGTAGCACCAACATTAATTAAGCCAAATGGAATCCTCACAAATACATATGTTCTCCATGGCATTGTAAAGGAAGTTTAATATTGTTTTGATTCCTTGACCATGACTTGGTTATAACCTAAAAACCCATCCATCATCGAGATCAACTCACATCAAGTCATCTTTTGCAGCATAGCCTCCATGTTAGGAAAAGGATAATTATCCTTCAGAGATTCCACATTCAAGTTTCTGAAGTCTACACACAACCGTAGGTCACCATTCTTCTTTCAGACTGGAACTAGATTTGAAACCCATGATGAATGTCTTATAGGATTTCTAATCCCAACATCTCTTAGCTTTGTAAGTTCTTCCTGCATTTTTGGTTGCAAAGTGGGATTGATTGGCCTATGTTTTTGCCTAAAAGACTTTGCATAAGGCCTCAACGGTATCTCATGTTGGAACATATCTTCCCTATAAGCCTTTACATCATCATACGACCATGAAAATACATGTCTATATTTCCTCAAGAGAGTAATCAACATAGTTATAACATGTGGCTTCATCCTCTTCCCTATGTACACCAATTTTGGAGATTTTTTGGTTCCCAAATTGATTTCTTCCAGATCTTATTTATGGGAAGATGCTTGCTTTACATTTGATTTGTCAGGGTCATCAAAGACCCTTTCTAATGCAACTAGTCCTTTGGGAATCTTTTTAGTCTTCAACTAGATCACATCATTCCCAAATAGTGTTTCTTTTCCATCAACTTCTACCACCAATGAACCAAAACCAATTTCTTGGCTCTCATATTCATCAATACAGTGCAAAAATCTAAGGATATCATCAATTTTCATCATCGAACACTTGCCAGTTGAAAATGTTATTTGGCACTATAGGTCGGGTCTATACCTATATTTTTGAAACACCATCAAACATAACATCATCTAATCTGACAACAATATTTGCTAATAGATATGCTTTTACATTCTTAGCTCTTTCTATCCAATCTATATTAAATGCATCAAAGGCTTCAATCATATCCCATACAACATTCCTATATTGCTTAAGCCTTTTATCCTTGGCAAAAAAAATAGATCTAATCTGGGATACAACCAACTCGGAGTTGCCTAAATTTTTTAGCATGGTAATACCATGTTTAGAAGCTATCTTAAGACCCATCAATAGAGTATTATACTCGACCACATTAATGGTCTAAGAAAATTATAACAAGAAAGAATACTTGAAGGTCTTACCTAGTGGTGAAGTCAAGATAACTCCTACACCAGAGCCCTCCTTGGAATAGGCTCCATCAAAGTACATAGTCCAAAGGGCATCTCCTTGTGGGCCATCAGGAACCTCTTGACAAATTGGTGCAGGTTTCCTCTCTTCTTATAGCACCTCTTCCTCAACTTGAAAAGTATCCAAACCAATATCTACAAAATTTATCCTCACTAGCTCTTCTAGTTCTTCCACATATTCAATCATGCGACGGATTCTTGATTCCCTTGCAATATTGACATCCTTCTGGTCAATATAAAAAGTAGAAAATGAGAGATCACACTATATACTCCCACCCATGGAAGCACTCCACTATTTGGATAATAACATCCCATAGGTTGGTGGGATTTCTACCACTGTAATGCTCATAGACAATTATTTTTCAAGGAAGGCTTCCAATTTGTATGGAACTTTGTTAATTACTCCTACAACAAGGACCTCTCTCGAATCTATAGCATAACACTTCCCATAAGTTCTATCAACCTTTAGACCCATTTCTTCCATGATTTTTACTGGCATCACATTATTTGAGGCCCCTAAATCAATCATGCAGTTCCTAAGAAATTTCCCATCAATGATCAAGCTTAAAAAGAAAGGATTAACTTGGCTTGGGTGTGCAGTAATAGTAGTTCCTAAATATATTTCAGGGTTTTCATTTATCATTTCCTGCACCTCTACATTCTTCTCTTGTCTTTTACTTGATTCAAGTTGGTCAATGACCATCTTATCCTTACTACCCATGGCAACATTGTTGATAAAATCGATTGTCTTCTCCTTATGCTCCTCAGTTCTCATCATCTCTAATAGTGGAACTATAACTCTAACTTGGGACAACACTTAGAACATTCCTTCAGGAGAATATGAGGGTAATTCAGGGAGTATCAATTCTTTAGGAGTTACCTTATCACCTTATTTTTCACTCTTTTTAGCACTCAGCTTGAGGTCCTTGGACTTCATAGCCTATGGAACAACATCACCATCAATCTTGGCCTTACTATTCTTCTTCGCCCAAATTATTATTTCTTTACCTTCTTTGGACTTTATATCTTCCTTCTTATTTTCTATGCTAGTTCCCTTATTTATTGCATTATTTTCCTTAACAAACATACTACCAGGGTTACCCTGGTTGCCACTTACAGCTTTGTTTCTCAATTGAAAGTTACTTCTTGCATGATCAGCCAAGGAAACTGCATACTTTTCAATTTATTCATTGGAAGGTATCCTTAAAGAAACATTATCTGACTCAAGAGTATAAATAGTGCAGTCATTTTCTCCCTCTTCATCTAAGAATACTTGTTGATGATGCACACTGGCTTCTTATATCATTCACATCAACATCATCACTAGAAGAATATTCACCGACGTCAAGGTCTAATTTGGTCATAAATACATTTTCCATTTGATCATGGTCATGAGGGGAATCTGATCATCCTTGATCATCTTGAGTATCTTCTAAGGATCTTGCAACAACACATTGCTATGATGAGTGAGGCATTTGGCACGATTCACACAATGGCAAGTCATCAACAACATAGGTGGAATTTCTTTGCAAAGGGTCAGGTGTACCTTGAACATTTTTCTGATTGTTGTTAACCAGCTCTCCATTATGCCAATTGGTATGATATGGATAGTCCTGCAGCCTTGCTGGCCTTTCATTCCTATGGAATTGAGGCTTTTCATTCTTCGCTACCTTTTGTAACAAACTAAGAACTTGATCTAACTTTTGATAAGGAGAAAATTTTTTACCGACCTTTTCATTCTGATCTCTAGGATTTTTAGAGGCCTTAGGGTCATCCCTTCTTCCCACTTTACCTGATGCTCTTTCATTGTTTTCAATATTGATAGCCGTTTTGTAGGCTTCTATTCTAAGGTGATGTGGGTTCTTGTCTCGAAGCAAATAACACATCTTGGAATCATATGCATTGCAATACAACACTAGATAGGCTTTTTCATTGGGCCTCAAATAGGTAGGGACTCTAAGCATTTATTTATGGTTCAACCTTGCATTGAACTTGGTTGCCATTTCATTATGCCCCTTTGTGATATTGTTGAAATCATTCAACCTAAACCTAGGATCAGTCTGATCCCCATACTGTTCTCTGAAAATTCTGTAAAAATCCTCTTTAGAATCAATACTTGCATTAGGCAACCCCCTATACAAATCCCTTGCATCTTCAGTCAAAGATTACATAAAGTATTTCATGGAAACATCATCATCCCATAGTTCAAAATCTTCCACAAAGCTCTGGAAGGCTTTCATATGATCTTCACCACTAAAAGCATTATTACTAGTAAATTTAGGGAGATGCTTTCTTGCATTATTAGGGACAGGATTTGGGTACCCTAGGATGTTATCAAAGCACAATTTCCTATACCTATCAGTCTGGGGCAACCTTCTAGTATTTCTATCTCTATGTGCATGTGTTTGCTTATCATCTCTTTTGTTGTCAGATTTATCTCTAGTCCCATCTCTTCCATTTCCGCCATTACTACCACATCAATGGGCTTCTTCCCATGATCTACAAAGGATGTCTTCTTAGCAATGGCCAGAGGATTAGAGGTTTTGGTAGGTGCAACACTTATTGCATATGTACTAGCAGTAGAGGTTCCCATCTAAACTATTACCTTAGGGATCTCAACAACTAACTTAGTTGCCTTCTCTTCAAAGGCTTTATGCTTGGCAACATCATCCCTCATCTTTTCAATTTTCATTCTCCTAGCATCCCTCTCGAGTTGCTTGGTTCTAATTTTGTCCTATTTCTCCTTCAACCCCTTGATTATACTTTCCTCTTCCTTAGCAATTCATAACTCCTCCTCCTCTAAGGTCTTCATGTCCTTATCTATATCTTCCTCATTTTCTAGGAGATCTCCAGACTCACTGGGTGTAGGGGTATGGAATGTTTGTTCAAATGGATCTTCCTCAAGGGAAAGGTGTATTTATGTATTGGGAGGTTCTCCTCTTGGTTTAAACTTACCCCCATTGAAAATAGACCCAACTCCAAGGGTTGGAGGTTATACAAACTCATTACTTCTTTCCCAGAATTCCCACCTATCTTCTTCTCTAGATATATCAAGGTCATTATCAAATACTTGTTCAATAGTAAAAATTCATTGATCTTCCTTAGGAACTTCATTCCCATATGGATTTTCATGAATACTAGCGCTATCTACTAGCAAGGGATTCAATAGAATTACCTAATTTGGTAGGTTTCTTAACCCATAATGGTTGCTTATCCTTTGTAGTCTCAAGCTCCAGATTTTGCTCAACATTTTTCTTTGCATAACTTCTGGTCTTCCTCATGGTATATGATAACAAGTCAAGATCCTTCTTCTTAGGTTCTCCTTGAGATTTTATCTTTGTATTTGTATGAGAAACTTTAGAGTCGCCAACCATTATACTGGGAAATAGAAATTGATTGTAATTTGACTTGGTATTAGTGTCCTTAGAGACGATTCTAAACATAACCTGACACAATTTGACATGTAGACTAAAATTGAACAAAATATTCTTCCTTCACGAAGAATAACAAAATTACTGACTCTGACTGTACTAGATTTGCACTTAGAGACTTTGAATTTAGTAGGTCCCTAGTAGAGTCACCATTTTGTTGGTGTTTTTAAAGAACCAAGCAGATTTCATAAAGCACCTATGAGTTTGCCAAGCTCAATTATGGAATGCTAGGGAAACGATTGGCCACCTAACGAGAAGAAGCAAAATACTTCCCTCCTGCACTTTGGGCTCTGAAGGACCTAGGAGGGTGATCCCACAATGTATTTCTTATAGACTTGATGCATAATTTAATTACACATTGCATAATAATAGATACATTCTCATTTGTTGCTAAATAGATGAAATCCTTCACGAAATTGGCACTTCCTTTAAAGATTAAACATCTAAAAGATGAGAATCTAAATATAACAAAGATATGTCGATAAGGAGTTTATTTATGTATGATTGTCTCAGAATCAAATACCAGGAACATGAAAGATGCATCTAATACTTAAGGATCAATGTCATATCCTAGAACACAAATTCAAAGCAAATAAAATTGAACTACAAGAAAAATTTCACTCTAAACATGCCAAGATCTTCATGAACTGCATTACAATTCATATATCAATACATGAATTACATTACTTCTTATAAATCCACTCAATACCTACATGAACTCACACATTAACCAAAGCATTTTAACTGATTCTCTTAACTAGAGCTACAATTAAAGTGTATTTCAATGTAAACAACAGTAGAAGTAAATGAAAATGATCTTTGATCAACTAAACTCATTAACAATTCATGCGAGGTATTACAACTGGAGAGAAAATAAAATTAAAGGATTATCATATTCAATTTAGACATATTTAGAAACCTCATAAATGACAAAATTCATGTATTTGATTGAACACCTAAGGCATGAACTTAGTATATATGTTCTCTGTGTCACCACTTTGCATTCCCCAATCCAGAATTCAACCAAAGACCTTGCACATTGGCCCCAAATTCCCTTTTATAGAATAAGGGAGAAAAACAAGTCTCAGGCCAATATGTACACATGTCAAAACTTCATTTGACCACAATATACATATTCTCATTGGAGTTATATTTGCACTTTCAGTCAGAGGGAGAACATATGAGACAAAACTAATTTTACTCGATGGGGAAGAAAAGAATGCCTTCCACAAGGAATTTTGTTAGAGAGAAGCATCCTTCTAACCATTGCAACACATTGTATTATTAACAATATGATGAAAGCACCCAAGAGGATGAAGAGATGAATCATAATCCAGCTCAACAACAATCCAAGTTATCATTTATTGATTGTACCTTGAACTAGGAGAAACATATGTTTATGCATTTGTAAATTCTTATGCCAGACCTGCATTATACTATACCAAGTACATATATTCTCCATACTAATGCTTACAGTCCAAAGTCATCAATGAAGATATTCTTTCACATTTCAAACTCTTTATTTGAAGGCCAATTAAAACCAATGATCCCATCAATATTTTCTCTGTACAGAGCATACTTCACCATGACTGAAGTTGATTCTTTATCAAAATCTTCTAATAAAATGATAATGAATGATAGATTTTCAAGATCATCATTCAATATATTAATATCAACATTTTCACAAATGAGATTTGTTTGGGAAGCAATGGTTGTATCCATTTGGTCCTTCCAAACATTTGGAGGTTTTACCCCATCATAAGTACGTTGGATATCTAGCAATAGTGTCAATTTTGCCTCATCATATTTAGCCTTCAACTCTCTTATCTTCATCTCCAGTGGGGCAACATATTCTTGAAAATTTTGCTCTACAATCTCATTAACAAATTGGTAGGTTGGGATCACCTTCGGGTACATGTCGTGTTGTTGAGCTTGGATCCAATTGCCATGAATTTAAATTTCTCACTCCTAGGAGTCCATTTATCCAATAGTGGCATAGCCAACTCCCTATCTCTTTGAAATAACTTTATTGCTTGGAGCATCAAATAGTAATTTTCATGAAAACTATTTAATCTACACCGAATCCTCTTGTTTAGATGTTTCAAAATAGTATTAACAATTTCCTTGAATTGTTTTCAAACATAGTGTTCTGAGTTTGCTCAAGCAATTGTTTGTATACCTCAATTTTTTGAAGTAGTTGTATCCTTGAAGGCTCATTATATGGATTTGCACCTGAAGTGGTTGGTCCCTCAACTAAAAGCGGCTCCTGACCCAAATTATATGGTACAATTTCTAAAGATTTTTCACATGGATAAAGAGGTTGGGAATGTTCTACTAGAGAGGGAGAGGCAACATGACTCAAGGTAGCTTGTCCTTGAGATTTCAATGTTTCTACCGGTTGCTTCCAAAGTGCTAACTCGATTTCTAACTCATAAAATCTTTGTTGAATCTTGTTGTATTCATCAACAAGGTCATTATACTTGCTTCTATGCATATCCCTATATTTGGGAACACAAGACCAGACAACTGAGAGGGGGGGGGGGGGTGAATCAGTTTTCACATAATTTAAAACTTATTTAAACTTGTTAACCTTTAATCTTAGATCTGATTATTAACAGTGAAAGCATGAATCAATAATACATCAGAAACACACAACACCAATATTTTTTGCGTAGAAACCCTGTTAGGGGAAAAACCATGATGGAGGTGAATCCACAAGTTATACCATGTTAAAAGTATAAGAAAAATAAATAAGGAATGCACATGCATTCAAGAACACTTCCTAGAGCTCACTACTCAAAGGAAGACTCATTGTCTTACATAATTTTTTTTAGATTAAATCCATTTGAAGAAATTGAACTGAGAAAGTAGCATCTGCTAATGCCTGAGTACAGTTCCGGTTAAGCACATGAACACTTCTTCACTTTATCTCACTTTTCTTCACACTTTGCTCTACCTTTGAATGATATGAACCTTATTCACACAATTTACATTTCATACTTCTCAAATGAGAAAACAATCACTTATATATCCGCAATAAGAAATTACATTGCTTCAATAATAGAAAGAATGCAATCTATTGGCCCAAAACAATAAGGATTATTAATGAGCATCCACCAAGGTTGGCCAAAACATAGTAGAGACCCATAACTATTTCCTCGAACACAAGAAAACTTCAAAGATTCTTGCTCGGAGATCCACAACATGCTTCAGTCACCTTGCCGGTCATGAACATGAAAAACATGAGCATGCAAGAGAAAATATTGGATCACGAGCACAATGATCAATGCAGATGTGCAACATAGATAGAACATGATCTAGACACATCCAAAAACACTTCAAGAATATACGCAACACTTCAAATTGCTAGAAACACATTATCTTCTTCTGTGAACACCATTTGTAGTAATAGAATAGCTGTCAAAACACATAACCTAATAACTTGCTCAAATCTTCATGCGCACATCTAAAAATTATGAAGTAGGAGCTACATACATCTGCAAACAAACCCTTTGATACGCAAATTCTCACCATCAACATATTGAAATTTCGAACACACTAATCTTCACTACTTCATAGACAACCTGTAACATATTTTATTACAATTTTCTCAATATCCTCGACATATACAGTCTTAAAGAAATTATTTCTAATAGTGTTGACATAGATGACAACCACAACATCCAACAATCCCCCCCTTTGGCATTTATGGAAACACATGATGTGAAAAATACTATCAATGCAACTAACTCTTCTCCAACAATCTCCCCCTTAAATATTACTCTTCTCTCCCTTAGTTCTTTCAAGGTTTTTCGCACTGTTCTTCTGCCCATAGTTTTTCACATTACTCTTCTCCCCCTTCGACATCAATGGAAAAGGTACACAAGCTTTGAACCACATATTTGAATCATATGACTACTCCCCTTGAGTAGTATCCACCACAACATCAATCCGGATCAAGATATGACTATGAATGCATAGATTGATGCAAAGACTGTGCATCTTTATTCTGATTAGGAGGGGTAATCACCCCTAACTTCTCTCTGAGATACTCAAAAGTATCCTTAGGAAAAGGCTTAGTAAAGATGTCTGCAATCTGTTCCTTAGTAGGTACATACTCCATTCTGACTTCCTTATCACTCACTTTATCTGTCAAAAAGTGGTACTTGATAGATATATGCTTGGTCTTTGAATGCAGCACCAGATTCTTAGAAATGTTTATAGAAATTGTATTATCACAGAATATGGCAATGGGCTCATCATACAACTCTAATATCTTTCAACATCTACTTCATCCAGTTTACTTGAGTACAATTGTTAGCAACAACAATGTATTCTACCTCAACAGTAGAGAAAGAAACGACATTTTAGTTTTTACATAACCATGAAATCAACTTATTCTCCAAGAAAAATGCACCACCACTAGTAGTTTTCCTATCATTTACATCTCCTGCCCAATTAGCATCAGTAAAGGCACTCAAGGTAAGATCATCATCTTTAGGATACCATAGGCCAAAATCAACTGTTCCTTTCAAGTATCTGAAAATCCTTTTCACAACAGTCACATGAGATTCCTTAGGATCGGCTTGAAATCTAGCAATAATGCATACAACATTCATGATATCTGGTCTAGTTCGAGTCAAATAAAGTAATCCACTAATCATTGATCTGTATCTAGTCTGATTTTCCTTTGGAGAATCATCATCTTGTGTCAACTTACATCCGGTCACCATGGGTGTATTGACTGGCTTTGAATCTTCCATACTAAATTTCTTTAGCAATTCATTCACATACTTGGGACTGAGATATAAAGATTCCATTATCTAACTGAGTAATTTATAGTCCCAAAAAGAATTTCAGCTCTCCTATCATTGAAATTTCAAACTCATTCTGCATATCATTAGCAAAATTTATGCACAAACCATCATCTCCTCCAAAAATGATATCATCAACAAAGACTTCCACAAAAAAATATTTATACAATCTTGAAATACATATTACTATCAGCAGTACCTTTGTTAAATCAAAGCTTCAACAAATACATATCCAATCTAGCATACCAAGCTCTACGGGCTTGTTTGAGGCCATACAATTATTTCTTCAATCAACAAACCATATCTCTCTGATCATTCAATTGAAATCCATTAGGTTGCTCAATATAAAGCTCTTCTTCTAATTCACCATTTAGAAATGCTGACATGACATCCATTTGATAAACTTTGTAGTTTTTGTAAGTAGCATAAGCAAGAAACAATCTCACAACTTCAATTCTAGCAACAAGAGCAAAAGTTTCTTCAGATTCAATTCCTTCCATTTGAGATTATCCTTTACATACCAGTCTTGCTTTGTTTCTGATAACTTCACCTTGTTCATTTAGTTTATTTCTAAAGACCCATTTGGTTCCAATTACATTTTTGTCTTTAGGTCTAGGAACAAGAATCCATGTATTATTCTTCTCAATTTGATGTAGTTCTTCTTTCATTGCTTCAATCCAATGTTCATCTTTTCATGCTTCATTGACATTACTTGGCTCAGTCTTTGAAATTAAACAATATTATTTTGCAATTCTTCTCCCAGTCTACACACCTTTATTCTTATCTCCTATAATCTGATTTTCTGAATTATTTAATATCACATACCTTGGAGTCTTAGTGTGATATTGAGTTTCAGGCTCTTGTGATCTCTCTTCTATGATTTCACTAGCCTCTCCTTCTTCTTGATCTTCTTGATTCAACAAAACAATCTAAAATTGATTTGAAGTTTGACTCTTGTCTATACTATCATTCTGATCATCAAAATCATATCCATAGCTTATGGAAGGTCTAGAAATGTCTTCATCAACTTTAACATTTGCACTTTCAACCATTTTCCTCAATCTCTTGTTGTAGCACCGATAGGCCATACTCTTAGTAGAATAACCAAGAAATATTCCTTCATCACTTCTAGCATCAAACTTTCATATATCTTCATCTCTCCTGATATATTATTTACTCCCAAAGATTTTGAAGTATTTAATAGTAGGCTTATGATTGAACCATAGCTCAGGAGGAGTCTTACCAGTATTACCTTTGATTTGTACCTGATTGAGGATATAAACAATAGTACTCACAACTTCTCTCCAACAGACATGAGGGAAATTTCCTTCCAGCATCATAGTTCAAGCAGTATCTTGAACTGCCATGT
The DNA here is from genome assembly GCA_007115665.2 of Sequoiadendron giganteum. NCBI lineage: Eukaryota > Viridiplantae > Streptophyta > Pinopsida > Cupressales > Cupressaceae > Sequoiadendron > Sequoiadendron giganteum. The sequence continues at coordinate 293,858,565 of CM021106.1, forward strand.
TCTTCCTTTCCACAACTCCATTTTGTTGAGGGGTTTTCGGTACAGATAATTATCTTTTTATCCCATGTTATTCACAAAAATAATCAAACTCACCGGAAGTGAATTCACCACCTCTATATGATCTTAGACACTTAATCTTCAGACGTGTCTCAATCTCAACCATAGCTTTAAAGATCTTAAACTTATATAGAGGTTCATATTTCTCTTTTAAGAAAGTAACCCACATCATCCTAGAGTAATCATCAATAATAAAAATGAACTATCTATAACCTTGCAGACTTCTAATTCTAGTAGGACCACACAAGTCTGTATGCACAAGCTCCAAAAATTCATTTGAACAATGTTGTTTGCTCTGAAATGAAACTCTAGTTTTTTTTCCTAACTGAAATTCCTTGCATATGACATTAGTAGGACTCACCAACTTAGGAAGATCTCTCATAGCCTGTGAGGAACTTATTTTGATAATACTGTCAAAGTTTACATGACTGATTTCAAATGTTACTATCAGAAGGTGTATGAGCTTTGCTAGGGTTTTGTGTTTTCTGCAGAAACCATTGGCCCCTCTTGCATCATACTGTGCATTCTGCACAAGAAATCCCTTTTTTCTTTTATGTACGACTGCATTTACTATAGTTTTTGTGTTTTAATATGCCTTCAACTAGCTCTAACCCAACAATTCATGTTGGTGTTAGCAGTTCGACGACGTAGCTCAATGGCTCCTCCTCTGAACAAACATCCCCAAAAGTTTGTTTCAAAAGTCTTTCACGAGGTAAGAACTTTGATTCCCCAGTTGATGTGATTTTTCCTTTACCAAATTTTGATTCTACTTGCCAGTGGCTTGAACAACACACCCTTGTGGGTTATTTTGTTGGGAGGACTCCCCCTGAAAGTGCGCTATAAGAATGGGTCAACAAGGCCTGGATCCCTCATGGGGTCCGCCTTGACATGGTCCAAAACTTGACCAAGGGTTTTTTTTGTTCCACTTCGTGGAAGTCAATCATGTCCAGGCTATCTTAGCCCATGGTTGCTGGTATGTTAGGTCATCCTTGCTGGTTTTCCAGGCATGGACCCGAGATTTTGTTGTCTCAGATGACAACAAATTTCAGGTCCTGGTCTGGATTGAATTCCCTGGCTTGCCCTTGCCTTGTGTGCCTTTTTTGAATCACATTACTTCCTCACTGGGGAGGGTTATTTGTGTTGAACCAATTAGGTTTTTCCAGGCCCGGCCCCAGAAATGGGTCTGTGTGGAAATTGACCTATCCAACGATTTGAAAGAATCCGTTGATATCCAAATTGGAGCTCTCAGGCATACCCAGAAAGTCACATATTTTAACTTTCCCAACACATGCTATAGGTTCCAATCAACTGACCACAAGAGTAAGGACTACCCTTTGGCAGTTCCTCATACGCCTTCCCTATCACGAGATGCTGAAAAGCCTCGTTAGGTGGAGCATTCTGCTAAGGCTAATGCAAAGTGGACTATAATTACAAACTGTAAAAATAAGTCAACTAGTTTTGGGTCGGCCTCTAAAGCCTCTGAACCACCAAAGGTCGCTTCAAACCCTTCAAAGAAGGGGACAAACACTCCTATTGGAGTTGCTAATGCTTCGGTGCAACCCAGGACAAAGGGGATGCCTCAGCCTGCTGCTATTATTTTTGCTCAACCGAATGTTTCTCCTCCCGTGTCAAGAGCTCAAAGGTGGTCTCGCAGCCTGTCTCCACCTCATGAAGAGGGTGAATATGTGCAAGAAAAGATAATATTTTCCCCTTCGTCTATTCAGATTGGTTTAGTTCCACAATATTTTTTGTAGAATCATTTCTCTTCCCTGAATGAAGAGGAACTAGATTTCGATAATATGGAGGAGTTTCATCCATGAACTTCCTCTCATGGAATGTTCGAGGTCCGACAGACCTCTCTAGAATGTATTCTATTAGAGATACCTTGCAAAATCATTCTGGTATTGAAGTGCTTTGTCTCCAAGAGGTTAAAATTTCTATTTTTTTGCTTGCTTCGGCTTGCCGCTCTATTTGGTCGGCCAGTAAAATGTTTTGTACTATACATGATGCTTGGCGTGGTGGTGTCATCACCATTTTGTCCCCACGATGGCATGCTTGTGTTGTTGATCATGGGACCGATCCTTCTCATCGACTCATCTGGATTCTTCTTAACATTGATAATCACTCCTTTGGGATTATTAATGGCTATGCCTCTAATGATGTTGTGGAACGCTCTTTGCTTTGGCACTGGATTGTTGATTCTTTACCTATCGCCACCTGGTTACTCTGCAGGGATTTCAATATGGTTGAGATGGTGTATGAAAAGGATGGTACCCTACCATTCAAATGGGCAGCTGGCGAGTGAGAGGCGTGGTTTTACATGCGTAATAAATTGGGGCTTTTTGATCCCAATATTGGTCGCCAACATTCTCATTCCCTCTGGCATACTTGGTGTAATTACAGGGCCAACTCTGACAGAATATTTAAACTCCTTGACCATTCCATGATCTCGTCTCAATAATTTTTCTCTTTTGACAGCTCTTCTCTTCCAGTTAAGTCGTTAGTGGATGTGACTCTGTCCAATCACTTCCCTATTTCATTTTGCATTGAATGGGAGTCACGTCAGCCTCGTACATGTAAAAATCAATTCTTTTCGAACAGGTCTTTGCTCTTCCACAAGCCTACCCTGGCCCACGTCCATAGAGTGTGGAATTTGGAGTGTAGACTAGCTAATAAAATAGGTTGGATTACTTGGAGGGACGATGCCATCATACACATGGCTAGATGTCTGTGTATTTATGGGTGCCAACTAGCTATTTTTCATTGGCAGTCTTATGAAGCGACCAATGCGGACCTACGCTTGGCTACTGAGGCTTTGGTGGCCAACCCATTCTCCCCATCATTGCAAGTCAGGGTGGTGAATTTAAGACACAAAAAACAAGTGGCAGGCAATTACGCTGCTAGAGGTGCGTAGATTAAAGATCGACTGCATTGGCTAAAAATTGGTGATCGTGCCTCTAAAGAGGTTTTTTTAGCATTACATACCAGACACTCATCCTCGGGCATTAAAAAAATAAAGGATGACATTCTCCAGGCCTTTGTGTGCCATTATGAGCAGGTTTTCACTACATAGGAAACCATGCCTGTGCGACAACAAGGCCTTTAGGACTGCCTTTCTGTTGTGCCAAATAGGCTTTCCTTAGACTAGAGGAATTTTTGTGATAAATTGTTAACAATTTATGATCTCAAGGAAGTTGTTCATTCCATGGCTGATGAAAAAGCCCCAGGGATTGATAGCTTCCCTTGTGAATTTTACAAGGCCCTCTGGGACTGTGATGGGCAAGATTTGCATCATGTTTACCTTGAGGCTTTTCATGCTAATTCTGTAGGTAACTTAATAAACAAAGGAAATATCAAATTCATACCTAAATATGGGATCTAAAAGACATCTATAACTGGAGACCTATCACGCTTCTCAATGTCTCCTACAAGATCATTGCCAAGGCTTTGGCTCTAAAAATTCACCATCTCTTGCCTTAGATTGTGCGCCCAAAGCAAATTGGGTTCATCAAATCTAGGTTCATTCTAGATAATATTATTTCTGTTTGGGAAGGCATGGAATGGGCCCGGTGTTCAAACCAAAAAGCCATTTTTATTAGAATTGATTTGGCCAAAGCCTATGACCGCATTGAATGGCCTTTTATTCCTGCAATGTTGAAGCTTTGGGATTTGGGCTCAATTTCATTCAGGTTGTTTGTATGCTTTTTATATATGCCTCAGCTTGTATCACCATTAATGGCTGCCAATCTTTTTCCTTTGGTATTTTTTGTTCAATCTGGCAAGGGTGCCCTCTTGCCCCCTCTCTGTATGTGCTCATGGCTGAAGGATTTGGCTACCTCTTGGCCAATGCGGTTTCTCAGCGGCATGTCAAGGGTATTTCATTGCCCAACTCTCAGACTCAGCTGGTTAATGGCCATTTTGTGGATGACTCTTTCCTCACTCTCTTGGAGGAAGAAGAGACTATTAAAGCAACCCTTGAATGCCTCAATATTGTTTATCTAGCTTTGGGCTCTTCCATACAGTGGCACAAGACTTTGTGCTTCATAAAATCCATTTTTCCCACTCCTACTTGGCTTCAATAATACAATTGGAAGAGGATTGGGCTAGGAGAATCTTTTCAATTATTGGGCATTCCTTATGCTTTCCAGGCAACCCCTGCTGAGCTTTGGCAAGCTGTGCTTTCCAGATTCGAGTAGAAAATTGCTTACTAGATTACCAAGCCTCTTTTTTTGGCCTGGAAATTCCATGTGTGCTGTAAAGTTTGGCAACCACCCATCTCTATTATTCCTCCTATTGGACCCCTTATGAAACTCACAAAGGATTTCACCATGTTGCTTGGAAATTTTGTTGCCTTCCCAGAGATTTTGGAGGACTTGGGCTGCTCTCCACTCAATAACAAGGAACTTCTCTGTGTGTCAAGTGGATTATTCATGCCCTTATTAGGGACGAGGACTGGAAAATTCTTCTCAGGCATTGTATTCATTTTGGCTTTCCTGCTCATAGACCCTCTTGGAAGGGGATCAGATTTTAGACCCTTCTCATCATGAAGGAACCAATCCAAATTGTTGGGACTTTTGTGGGAAAAAGTATTTGGCGTGCTTGGGAGGTTGTTAAGCTTTGGATCCAGTAGGTCAACTATGGATTTCATGATGGGATTTCACTCAACCAACAGATATTTGGTGGTCTCCTTTTTCTGCGCATAATGGTCAACCGTTGGCTAAGTCGCCTTGACTTAAAATGCTCAGATTCCACACAAAGAGTATTCAGACCCTACAACAATTATTTCATAGACACACTATATGTATCATGCAATGGGAAGCCTTTTGTGCTTAGTATAGACTTCAAAACTAGGACCGTGCTACTTATGATGATCCGGTGAGTTCTATTCCAGTAGAGATGCTTCATAAAGTTGGAATTTGTGGGACCAAACCCTGGTGGAAAGACTGGAAGTGGTTTCCAGGCACCGCTTTCAGGAATTACAAGCCCCAGCTTGGTTATAGGTGGCTTTCACCCCATTTTTCCTATGATTCAAAGTTTGAACCAGAGGTGGCTGCTCCAATCCTCCACTCATGTATGGCATAAAATATTTGCTACCACTTATTCTGCAAGTGTTAGTCCGAAGCTTGCCCACTTTTCTTGTTGTATTCTTTTCTAAGGCTTGCTTGTGGGCTCTCGGCTTGTTCACTTGGGGGTCTAGGACCCTCGCTGCCCTTTTTGTTGGAAAGATGAGACTTGTGAACATCTTTTCTGGTTTTGTCCCAGAGCTTAGTAGATTTGGACTTGGATTCATGACTTCTTTCAGCCTTTAGGCCAAAGTCTTTTTCTTGGAATATGGTTTTGCTAGGAGATTCGCCTATAATCCCTGCTAAGTTTACCCAGCTTTGGCACACTTTCAGGGTGGAAATCCTCTTTAATATCTTGAAAGACAAAAATTCCTGCATACTTGCTCATTCTCAAATGGATATTAATGTATCTTTATATGCTAAAGCTATTATTTTTTCTAATGTGCTCTAACAGATTCAGGTGCAAGCTAACAAAGTTGCATTGGAGGTTGCTCACCTCCAAGTTCTGTTGGACCACTAGGGAAATGCCTCATGTATTGTTGCTTAGGTCCCCTCTTCGGCCACCTCTTCCCATGACCGGTCACCTTCTCGGGGCTGACAGCGAAGTGGCTCCATGCGTCCCCACTCTCAGCCTCGTCTTCAGTGGGAATCTCACCCTCCTCGGCGTACCCACTCTCCTCCGCCATGGGCTAGCAAGGGGTGTCCCTCTAGTGGTGCTATAGGGAGCGATGATGGTGGTTTTAGGTGGCCCTCTAATGATCCTCCTGCCTCTGGTTCTGGGTGGCCAGATACTGGCAAAAAATTTCCACGTTTGGTGCTTGCAATCTCACCTCGACATGAGGAGGAAGATAAAGAGAAAAAAGATGATGACGATGGCTGGGGTGCTCCTCCTGACGTCATTCCCAACCCCACTGATGTATGGGGGAAACACATGGATGATAGAGACCCACCTGGCTCTGTTGGCACTTCTCTAGCTGCTTAATGGCCTTCTTTTTGATTATATTTTTTAATCATGGACTTATGAGCTCAACCCATGTGACTGGTTATTTTTTGTTTCTCTGGGTGTTACCCATGTGACTTTCGGGGTATGTCTTTTTACCACCCATCTTTTTTTGTGAATATGTAACTTTATCTTTACATTAATATAGATAGCTGCCTATTCATCAAAAAAAGTTTACATGACACATTCTTCTATGCCACAACCAACTTTCATCAACTTGAGCAATCAAACAAATTTTACCACCAACATTCAAATGAAAGATGATACCTTTTGTTTTTGTACCAGAAGTAATCACATTTCTAGAACTTCCTAGTATGCTACACTTCCATCATTGAATTGAAGATTGTATCCTTATCAACCATCTATCCAACACTCAAAAGATTATGCTTCATGCCTTCAACATAAAGAACATCATCAATATTATACTTACCATCAAAATAAATACATCCTCTGCCACAGATTATACCACCATTGTTATCTCCAAATCTTACAACACCACCATCATACTTCTCCAAGATTACAAACTTTCTCTTATCACTTGTCATGTGATGTGAACATCCACTGTCAATTACCCATTCATATTTTTCTTCAAATCAAGTAGCTAGGGATTTCTCCACTTTTGTACAACTAGTAGATTAAGTAGACACAAGATTATTTTCCCTGATAGTAGTAAATACAAACTCATATTCACTTGTATTCCCTTTGTTAGATTCATCATCTATCACACCTTCATCAACAACATAATAACATTTCTTCTGAAATTTAGGCTTGTAAGGTCTTGGCTTAGGAACTCTTTCTAGACACCTTGATGCAAAATGACCTATCTTATTGCAAGACAAATATTTTATAGGAAAATTTCCTTTATACTTACCTTCTCCTTTGGCTTCCCTTTTGACAATAAGTGCTTCAAGCTCATTCAATTCTCTTTCTTCTTCTTCAATCTATCTCATTTCTTCCTCATATTTGAATACCTTTCTAGAGGAACTTTCACCTAGATAATATCTCTATTTGTCTCTCTTGAAAGTAGTAGTTTTAAATACAGATTCTATCTTAGGAAGGGCATCATCGAATTCACTCAACTCAAAATCAGTAAGTTTTCCAACCAACATATCTCTAGGTATATTTGTCTCAGTTCGGAGCTCCTTAATGGCTACAACTTTCATTTTGTATGCATTAGGCAAGGATCTAAGCACTTTAGCAACAATCTCTAATTCATCCACCTGTCCACCAGCACATATGATACCACACACAAGTTCATTCACTCTTTGCATGTAAGTAGCAATATTCTCATCATTACCCATCTTGAATAGTTCATAATTTCCTTTTGGACATTGTAGCTTGGCCATCTTCACATTAGCATCATGTTCTTATAAAGTTTCCAAATTTTTCTATATCTCATAAGCAGTCTTTAGATCCATAACATTTGTCATCTCAGAATCAGCCAAAGCACTCAACAATGCTACCTTAGCTCTGATATTATATTCAACATCCCTAATCTCAACAGTAGTAGTAGGGCCGATATGAGGAATAAAATACCTATTACTTGTAATGTTCCAGTAGGATTCACCAATGCACTTCAAATGACACTCCATTCTAGCCTTCCATAGAGAATAATTTGTTCCATCAAAACTTTGATTATCCTTCTTGTATGTCACCATCTCGGATCAGCTCAAGTTGTTAAACTTCTTCCAAGGAACCTTCTCTGCTACCAATTATTGGCAACACAAGGGCAGACAACTGAGAGGGGGGGTGAATCAGCTGCCACAAAATTTCAAACTTATTTAAACTTATTAACCTTTAGTCTCAGATCTGATTATTAGCAATGAAAGCATGAATCAACAACACATCAGAAACACACAACACCAAGATTTTTTGCATGGAAACCCTGTTAGGGGGAAACCACGGTGGAGGTTAATCCACAAGTTCTACCCTATTAAAAGTATAAGAAAAATAAATAAGGAATGCACATGCATTCAAACACACTGCCTAGAGCTCACTGCTCAAAGGAAGACTCACTATCTTACATAAATTTTTCTATATTAAATCCATCTGAAGAAATTGAATTGAAAAAGTAGCATCTGTGAATGCCTGAGTACAGTTCCAACTAAGCACATGAACAATTCTTCACTTTCTTTCACTCTTCTTCACACTCTGCTCTGCCTTCGAATGATTTGAACCTTATTCACAAATAGCACACACACACTTCAAATTTCATACTTCTCAAATGAGAAAATAGTCACTTATATATATCCGCAACAGGAAATTACATTGTTTCATGTCAGCTTCAATAAAATAATAGAAAGAATGCAATTTGTTGGTCCAAAAAAATAAGGATTATTAATGCACATCCACCAAGGTTAGCCACAACATAGTAGAGACCCATAACAGTGTCCTCAAAAACAAAACACCTTCAAAGATTCTTCCTCAGAGATCCACAACACGTTTCAGTTAGCTTGTTGGCCATGAACATGAAAACCATGAACACACAAGAGAAAATATCGGATTGTGAGCACAATGATCAATACAGATGTGCAACATAGATAGAACATGATCTAGAAACATCCAAAAACACTTTAGGAACATACACAACACTTCAAATTGCCTAAAAAAATTATCTTCTTCTGTGAACACCATTTGTAGTAATAAAATAGTTGTCAAAACATAGAAACTTATAACTTGCTCAAATATTCATGTGCACCTCTGAAACTTACAAAGTAGGAGCTACATACATCTGCAAAAAAACCTTTGATACACAACTTCTCACCATCAACATACTAAAATTTCCAACACACTGATCTTCACTGCTTCACATACAACTTGTAACATATTTTATTATAATTTTCTCAATATCCTCGACATATACAATCTTAAAGAAATTAGTGCTAATAGTGTTGACATCAATGACAACCACATATCAGCAATACAACCACAACATCCAACACCTATCCTTAGTAAGGTCTTCAACTATTTCTCTAGTAAATTTGGCAACATTCACTTCTATATTTGTTGCCTCCAGTGTTGGGGTATCAGAAACTCTTCTCACTACCAAATGTCCACTAAAATTAGTTGGTTGTGCAACAATTGGCTTCCTGGATCCCAAAGATCATGACCAAATGGCCAAGGCATCCTATTCCTCACTAAAAGCTAACCCCCTGAGTGCCATTATAGCTTCCTCTTTAGTTTGGAATAGTGGCTTGTTTTCCCTTCTTATTGTTTCAAACACAAAAACATCAACAATATCCCATTCTAGCAATAACAACACTCCACTTTCTATACCAATACTAGGCCGTTTTCTGCTATCGTGTTCTTGAACTCCTCCTTCGTAGTTTTCATTAAATTTTCTTGGATGATACCCTCAGGAGGTTCATGATGTAAAATTCTTTCTTTAGACATATTTTTGGCATACAATGAAGCCCTAGCTCTCCAAGAAAAATTTCTAAATTATCTTGTTTCAATAAAAGAACCATCCTTCATAAATTCCCTACATGCATTCATCCTCAATTCATTTGTATTATTTAGACCTCGAAGCTCATTCTTACCAAGCCTAAGACTGCTTTCCCCAACACTTGATGTAACTTCCCTATGGGGAGATGGCATTCCTTGCTGCATATCTTCAGGGGTCACCATAATATCATCTTCATCAGTCTCGGGATAATCAACTACCCCCTCTACTTCAATATTTTTATTCTTAGATGGTGGTAAATCTGATGGAGAAGGACCTATTGGAGGAGAGTCTGCATCAATTACAATAGGTGGAACTTGCCTCGAAGGTGATGGCACTTCCTATTAAGGAGAAGTAGCCCTTGACCCCTCTGAGGTAGTAGGGGTTGGTAATTTTTCTGCTTAGTCATTGTTTCTTTTCTCTTGGAATAGACTATGATTTTTGGTGGGGGTTGATAAGAATACCTTTCCTCAAACTCTATTTTTGGATGCTCTTCAACAACCAATGATTTCCCTTTATACTCCACCACACATTCCTCTCTTAGTACACCTACCATGCTTTCAAAGTTATCAAGGGAATATGTTACTCTATTCAATTCACCTTTGATGTTAGGCATAGGATCATAGGTAGGGTTTTTCTTCCTCTTCTTTTCCATTAATTTGTTGAAAGACAAATACTTTGATTTCCTTTCCTCCCATATTTTCAGATCAAAAACATTCTTGATAACATCTTCAGGTAATAAAATTTATGAATAAACACACCAAATTTGTTCTTTGCTCTTAAAGCAACAATAAAGCCCTCAAGATCATGATTTCTCGGGTGCACTATATTTATTCCATATGGTGCAAGGAATTTTTCCAAGTCTTTCCATCCTCCCTTCGCCATTACAAAGTCTACAAAGGTTGTCCAATTAGGGAAGAATGAACCTTTCCTTTGTGTTTCAGGTAAGTGCACCATTTGTGCAGCTCCTAGATGTCTCATAACTTCAATGAACCCAATTCTCAATGGTACATCCCTAGGTAGGGCATATGGGTTCACATTAGTGCCATAAACCCTGAAGATATTTGTGTTGTAATATGGTATGATGTCTCCCCAATTGTATGCCGAATTTAATTCAGGTCTCCTCTCCATAGGCCTCAGGAAGTCATGTATTTCCTTAGGGATCCTTGGTGGATCATGAACCAGGTATCTCATCAACCTTGAACCAAAGACATTATGAAATATCACATAATCAAACTTGGGATTATATTTATCAAGGATCTGGGTCCAACTTTGGACGGGTAAGTCAAACCCCTCCTCACTCTTCTTCAATGTCATATTTTGACCAAAATTCTTCTCTCCCCTATATAAAAACATGTACATCAAGAGAGAATACCATGTAAAGCTTACCAATTTGTTTCTTGCTTTTAGTGCGACCAAACCATGATGCATCTTCTCTACCACATAGGTAACATAATCATATACCGCATTAAAAGCTGGATGTTATAAGTGTGCTTGCATATACATGAGGTATGTGGGCATGGTAGTTGGTGCATAAATTCCAAGAATTTGGCATAAAGAATAGTCTATCTTTTTAAAGTAATTAGAAAAATACTTTATAGGGAATGGCTCCTATTCATCTTTACCAATCACTACCTATTTCTTATTCTTTCTTATCCCTGTATTTTCCAAATGAAAAGGCAACATGGACATTCTAAATAGGACCTTTGTGTTCCTATATTCTTCTCTAAATACCTTAAGTCAATAGGAACCATCTCCCGATTCCATTGATGCAAACCAAAAACCTCTGCAATTTCCTCCCTGGTTCCTTTGACCATTTCGAGACCATTGAATGACCTAACCACTCTTGTCATAGGGTCATATCTTGTAGCAATGTATTTTAACAAATCCACATCGAGTTAGACATTTGGCACCACCAGTTTTCCCAGGTCCAATCTCCAAGGGTTACAAAGAGGAGCACCCAAATTCCTATTTCCAAACCAGTTTCTAAATAATTGCAAACTAGTGTAGGGAAATTCAACATCCTTAATACAACATTTATTATCCACTAATCCTTCTAAGATTTGAGACTCATATAATAAGGCCTTTCCTTCTATCTTCTTGCTAGTAGAGGGTTTTAACTAGTCAGCAATGTCTTGTGAAAGGGGCCTAGATGATGTTTCAGATCCAGGGTTTTGTATTTTAGGTTCCATTACAACTGAATAGCTCAAAGAAGGTCTAGGGTATCAACACTAAATATTTTAAACCTAACCTTTGATTTTAAGACCCAGGGCACGACTCACTATGCAATTTAAAAGGGCTTTGACAATAACCCGACAAGCTTTAAAGAAATTTCAAAGAAATTAAAAGGTACCAACATCAATTTAACCCAAAAACACAATTTATTATTTCCCTAATTGGACCAAGCTTGATTAAAACATAAAGTGTGGTGTTTGTGTTACTTACAACCTTTTTGCTCGCAGAAAAACCTAATTTCGACTATATCAAACTCTGGGAAGTGCCTTCTGGTCGACTGAATGCTTGAGATTCATCCACAATCATCAATTATGTGAGAATAAAAATCATTTGGATCCCTTTAAGTCTGAGATGGTGGCTCAGGGCATCAAGTCTGCCATTAGTACTCGCTCACACAAAAAGTAATGACTATCACACATAGATCCTCAACTTTGAATAGCAACCTTTGACTTTATTCTGAGTTGGAAAGATGGGTGACTTAGATCGAGTCAATGAACTTTGAAAATTAGTCACCATCACCCACCAAGCAATCAACCAATGGGAACTTGCCAGCTTGGCACCAATTTACCATATGTGGGCTCCACCTTATATTCATCATGGTCACCTGAGGACATCCACTTGTCAACCTCCTGCTAACCCTGCTGGGTTTTTAAAGTCAGTATTTTAATTGGGTGGGGTCAGTGGGGAACAATGGAGATTAACTCTTGACATCTTTCCTCAGCCGTTGATCTCATAACCTTTTGGGCTATGGACGAGCAAGAATCATGCCCTACATATTTGATGATACACGTGGAGACAACCCACTCACCTTGCTGCAATATTTAGACCCTATTTTAATATGTCGAGGCTAGCCGAGAATGATGTATATTGAAAACCTCCATTCGATGGTCAAAGAAAACTACACGTGCAAAAAAGTTAGTTTTAAAAATAAGGCCACTATTAGGTCAACATGATTATGACTTTCAAGAATTAAAGACTTAAGACATAAGTCTTTTGAGGAGATATCTCATCGGACTTAGGAAAACTTAAAACAATAATGAGGAGTGAAAAGACCGATGGCCAAGGTAAAGGGGCTAGTAAAGATAATGGTTTGTATGACTCAATTCATGACTAAGATGACCGACAACCGAATACAACAGGTGAATGAAAAAATTAAACACCAAGGCATAAGAATTAATGAAAATTTTAAGCGAAGGGTTTTAGAACTAAAACCCTAAACCCCTTTCCTGGACAAGGGTGCACAAGCCATGAAACCGCATGGAACCAACCAAAATTTTCCAAATTTTAAAAGCTCTACTGGGCATGAGTCAAAACTATAACATTACACCTACGACAGAGCATTACACATTCCATGTTAACCTTCTTGGCCACGCATGGCGTTTGAATGAAGCATACAACTTTATTAAGAAAATGTTGCTAGGGCCTGATGCTAGTGTATTAGAAGCCTTGATGGGTGACTGCAAGATTCACTATAATTTATTATTTTGAAGGATCCCACGGTAAAATTTTACCAAGTATAGGGAAAAATCTTAGCATTATGTGATCTAGATATTAGAATGGAAAATTATTTAAAATTGTAACTAAAAAATAAGGAAACATCTAAAGACCCAGATAAATAATTCTTTGCTTATGTCAATAGTCTAAACAGTCTAGCAGTCTTATGTTCTGCGAAGGATTTCTAACTAAACCTATCTTTTCTCTTCCCTATACTATGTACTTAAGCAGGAACGACATTGAAATATGTAGAGAAGTTTAACCTTATTGCTTGCATGAGACTTTCAAGAAAAATACTAACAACAATGTCTCAACCATACAAAAGGTCTACACTTCATGATATACTTTCTTATGAAGGATTATGCAATTTTTTATTAAAATATTTCCTAGACTCTACAATTGCCTATTTGAATAATTATAGCTTATAGCTTGATAATCCACAACTTCAAGAAAGAACCTAAAAATTGCATAAAGAAAAGAATTGATAGATCAATGGTAAGTTCGTTAGATCAATGGTAAGTTCGTTCATAGGATGAGGCTCTATCTTAATTTTTCTAGGACACTAATCCTCCATTTACAATTACAAATAGTAAATTTTTTTTACAAATAAAAAATCCCATAATTCATCACTACAAGCATAATAACTCGCTTGTGCAAAACCTTAATTTCTAAATAAGGTGTCCAAAATTATTTTATTAAAAATTACCCTATTAATTCACATAAGAAAATACTTGCTTGTTATTCTCAAAACTCGAAATCCATTGATAAACTAATTATGGTGTAGATAGAATTCAAAATTTCAAACATATGGGAAAATAATACAAAATATTTTATTTACAACTCTTGTGCTAGGAAACAAAATAATGATATAAAGAAAGTAAAGAGGTAGAAATATCCGAGTTATTGAATTTTTTTCTCTCAAGCAATATTGTCCAAGAATCAATGGACCGATAAGGTTTTAGTATATAATTATTGAATAAAATTAAGCATAGCAATAAATTTCCATTAAGCAAATGCTACTTGTCATGCCCACAAATTTTCGCTAGAAAAACCCAACCAATTTGTTTTTCCCTTGCTAAACAAGCATTCAACAAGCTAAACAATCAACAAGTGCTAAGAAGGTCAAGCCACGAAAATAGATTTGAAGCAATAGTTTATTTTATACTCCAATGCACCCTTAATGTTAACATTGCTAAAACAATGTACTTGTCCATTTTTTAAGTTGTTATAATTTCAATAAACTTATTTATAGTTATATTTCAATTGAACATATGTTATTATCCATTTGAGTTCCACTATTTATAACATTCTAGCACATATAACTATCATTCGTAATGCTTTATTCTTTTAATGTTCATTTGATTATTTCGTAATAAGAAAAATATTACTAATAATATTGTCACTATTTAATTGATAAAAATATATTAATGTTAACTTGATTAGAGTTAATGTAACAATTATTAAACCCTGTACTTACGATCTTAATGCTATTTTCGAAAGTGGTTACAAACCCCACTTGCTATAATTATAAGTATTCAGGCCCACACAATGCCTATATAACCACCTGAAGGTATTACTAGTCTGCTAATTTTTAGTATCATTATTGTGGTGGTTAAGTTTCTCTTGCAACTACTCTTAACCTCAAATAGATGATAATATTAATATCGACCCTTACTCCCCATACCAATCACTAACCATGTGAACATATTATTGTTAATATATAAACTTGGTTGGATATAAATTTAATAGTATAACTACCATTCTTATTAAAAAGGGATACTATTAATATTATCTATTGTGTTAGTGCATAACACATCATAACGTATTCAATAATAGTGCGACAATTCATATTTGACCCACAATTAGATCTTAGTAATGGTTACCCAATAATTCATCATGAATAATGATAACATTATTGTTTTATTTGAATGTGTTTTCTGGATTAGATTGTGTTGTTAATTTTTATCATCAAGTTTCAAATCACACTACGTGATCCATTTAAATGCTATCCCTTGCATTTACCGAAGTGATTGATATTATTTTATATTATAATTTTTCATAAAAATTAAATATAATAACATTATTAAATATACATTTTATAATTCATTAAAACATTAAATATAAATAATATTCAATGCAAAAAAGCATTACATTTATAAATACGGTTATTTAATTGTAATTTTAAGATATAAATCTTTTAATAACATACTATTACTTAATATATGCAAATGGAATAAAAGAACATAACACTTTTTTTTTCTTTATCTTTCACTAGGAATATTATATTAAATCTCATAATAATATTAACACCCTTAAGTCAAATAATATATTATTATTAAAACTCATATTAATTTCACCACTTCTCTTTTTTTTTTTTTATTGAAACTGAAAGTATTAACATCAATAATAGCATTTTTCAAATGTTGTGCAAGCTGAAATTCTGAACAAATACCAAACACCCAATTATAGATGCAAAAATGTGACTGAAATTAATGCTGGTCAGAAATGTATGGTAATTGCAAACCCTCATTAATGTTATTACCAAACAGCAAACACACTATCCCTTAAGGCGGGGTTGATATTTGGAGACCCTCAAGTGCAAATTAATTGACTGCAACAGCAGTTTTGAATGTTATTATGACAACTGATCTATAATTGACATTATTTGAACAACAGACGTGACACAAAATCCAATTTCATAGTCAGCTTTGAACCATGGTAAATAAAGTCAGAATATTTATTAGCTTATACAGCCAAACATAAATATTGATGTAATAATAAACCTCCTTCAATGCTGATCAATATTATATTGTCAAAATTTACCAGCGCAAACAATTTAGTCAGCTCAGAAGTTTACAGCAATGACAACAAAATCAACAACTTCCTAAATTCCCAATATGTCAGTCATCAATCAATACAATGTTTAGTGGTGATACTGCCCGCTATTAATTTAGAGAGAGGTACTAATGAGTAAGAATAATGCTACAATATCTGGATGATAGCACCCTCAACTATCCTTGACCGATTTCATAAATACTGTCAATGCCCCATTCATAACGTGATGGACTTTATCTTCCTAGATGCAGCAAGGAAATAAAGAAAAGCATTTAAAGTTGAACCAACCATCTTGTCAGACGTATGTCTTTGATTTTACTAGTGGTGTTACTACCAACTTGGCGCCTATGCTTCTTTATGCCACAACCCAAATTTAAAATGATTGCTGACATTGCCTTTAAATGCAAGAGTAAGTATTACCATTTGACAGCTTGAGAACACAGTAGGCTTGATCCCGTGTATCACGTTACTCATACTTACAATTCCCACCCGCTTCACAGGGCCATCGGCATCAATCATTCCCCTCGAGTCGTGAACTGTCAGGATTTAGCAGCTGGGTATGGGTGAGTAGGCCAGCATTAAATATATGATTTGATTTTTTTTTAATCTATTCAATTCTATTAGCATTTGACAAGTTCTGTGTAGATAATTAACATTTGGTTCTGATTGTTAATACAATTGTTTATAGCTCAAGTCGTAATATCAACTCAACAAATGGACAGGTCAAGCTTCTTCAGATGAGAGAACCAAACTCACAGTTGTGACGGCTTGGGAGACGGATTCACAGACCAAGCGTGCTAAAGGAAGCAATAAGAATCCCAAACTAGTGCATGAGAGGATGTTCCTAACGCCATACTAAGAGGCTACACATGGATCTATCAACTCTCTGTCATGCCACTATTAAATCCAGAGGTGGGCTTGAGAAAAAGAGCCCTTATTTCTAGTAGCGCATGATCGATTCGGTTGGAAGTAATTAACTAATAGTTCAATGGAAATTTTATGGGGTTACATTCTGCACTCACAATCCGACATACAAATGTTGATTTTTTTCTTCGCTTTTTTTACCTTTTTATTGTTTTGGTAAAATTTATGGTGCCATATCGTAGATGGTACTAGCCCCCATTTAGGGTTGACCTGTGTGTGGGGCTCGGCCCTCACACAGAATCATGACACCATGGGTGGAAGCTCGGCCCAGCACACAACCGCTCCTCCTAAAATACAATCTCTTTTCCTTCTTTTTGTTTCCCTATTATTTGATTTATTTAGCATACTGTCTCTAGCAATTAAATGTCTAATATATAAAAAAAATCATAATATATAATCCAACTAATCGTGTTTATGTATATATATATTTGTTTAATGCTTACGGACAGATTTTTACTCAGTGTTTTGTGAATACTATCAAATATCACAGTAAAACCTCAGTTTAGTAAATAACACGCTATACCATTATTTAATCAGTAATCCCCTCTTCCAAAATATTTATTTTGCCATTTTGTGGAAATAGCATTTCAGATCTGCTTAAACTTTCTCCATGAGCTCCAATACCCCTTGAGACAACAGGGTTCATTTAACACATTAACTGTTATTCTTAAATTGAGCTCGGTAAAATAGGAAAGTGAGCATTTAAAATATGAGGGTGAATGGGGTTACATGTGTATGCCCAACTAATTCTTGATACAAATCTTTCCTTTACTATAACTGCAAGGGTGTATATTTTACAAGCAGAACACAAATGAATGTACACTACTTCCAAACAGTACTTTAGAATACCTCTTCATTCAAACAATTTCATTAGCACTCAAAGAGTCTCTCTTCTTCATTTCAATGGGCTATTGGTCCCTTAGTCAAACTTTCCAAAATACAAAGGATTGATATATTTAAATATCTTAAATAACATGATAATACTTCAGACTTTTTGTATTGCATTTCTTCATTTAAGCAAATTAGAAAACTCTATCTTTCGACCTACATGTTACAAATAATATTGAGAACAATTTTTTTTATTTTTTTTATAAATAAATTCCAATGAAATTAGCCTTCTCTTTTCATTCTTCTATTTTCAACAAATTACCTTTTCTCTATGTTACAATGAAAATACCTAAAAGAGTTCTTTTCTATTCTATTTTTTCATTGTACAATAAATACTATTTACTTAAAACTCTCATCTTTATAGCATTACATTGAAATACAATTAGTATACATATATTAATTAAGAATATATATAAAAAACGTTGAAAGTTATCATTACTTAACATTGTTTTTCAATTTTAAATATAAAATAATTTTTAAAACTTTTTTCATCTTATACACTTTTTTCAATGTATTATAAAAATATAAAATGCATTAAGTCTATTTTTTAGTTGTCAATATATTATATTATAAAACCTATTTTAAAAATAGTTCTTTCAGTAAAATAAAAATATAACTCTACACATAAATTACTTCCACCTGCTTGTCATTTTCAATGAAGCTTCGAAAAGTTTACAAAATATTCCTTCGTTGCTTTCATTGTATAACACTTTCAGCGTAATAAATGAAAAAAAAAACTATTGCATAAGGGTTTGCTCTCCACCCTATTGTAATGGCATCATGGAGCCTCGTGGGTTCTAGCCATACCCCTGAGCAAGGAATTCTTTTAGCTCCAAGATGATTGATGAAGTCTTTTCTCTCTTTTTTCTTTACAAAGGGATAACTAGCATAACACAAATTTCATGCATTTAGGTTCTCCACTTCCTATTTTCAACCTTGATACCTACCATAAGTTACCTTCTTACAACTAGTAAATAATGGTAAATGGAATTAGGAAAAAAAACTTATCTCTTTCTTTAGGTGAAGGGATTGAACTCTTTTATCCAACTTTCCTCTTCAAGCAAAGCCATCTCGATCAATATCTTCCCAAAAAGATGGACTCCTCTCGTCTTCTCATTATTTCTATCATCTCTACTAAAGTTCTCCAAGAGGAAAAGTGGGTAACACCCCACTCATTTTCCTCTCCAAAATATATAGGAGTTTCAACTTGCAAATTTTGGGTGGGGAGGTGTGGAGTGTACCTACCTCCATCAATGAGATTTTTTTCCTTATTAAAAAGGAAACATGCACTTAGACAACCTCTCCATCTTTCCATCTCATCCTCTCTTCAAAACTCGTCACTCTTCATTATGAGGACTTTTCAGTGGTCAAATCATGTCCCTGGAGCACTATTATATGCCTACTTGACCCCTACCACTATGGTATAGACCCTAGGGAGTTTATTTTGCATCCAAACAAGGAAATTGACCAACAACCCTCTTTAAAGACCAACTTAAGGATCCATCCGAGTTTCAGACTAGGATGAGGGTTCCCAACCCCTAACCCCACTTACAGCCACATAACACAATCAATTATCCTTTTAATATCAACCCTCACCACCTTAATTTACCAACATAATAACTTTATTTATTTATAAGCCCCCCAAAAGGGGGTCAAATTCATAACCACAAAAAGATGTCTTTTGATTTTCTCCCAAAGGTTTTCCCTTCTCGTACTGACACCATCACTTTCTTGCACATTACAAATAGAATAATAAGAAATGATTACATATCACATTAATTTTCTAGATGAATAAGATTTAATTTTACAACAATTTCATTTCATTTCCATTTTCCATTCATATTCACAATTTACCAATCCATAACACCACCATGATAGTGACAATGAATCAAGTGTCAAGATGCAATACAAGAATATTGTCACACAATGACATTATTTATTGCCCACAATATGACTTGCCATCTATTTACATAAACATATAACAAATTAGATTCAATATTAGTCATATGCATGACGGAGTCTTACACTATTGTACAATGTAATTCAATTATTTAATAATAATTTTTTTTATACTAATCAGAATTAAAATAGTAAATATACTGTTGATATTCGTTTTCTTCAATATGTTGTTCACTACAAGCTCTTCGTAGTGTGTTACTTGGTCCTACAATTTGTACCATATTTCATTATCATTTATTCTAATGAAGATATAACATTAATATAAAACCATAATTATTCCTACAACACAAAATATAAAACAATAGAACAAGTTGAAAATTTGATATTACTATGCAAATAAAGAAAATTTAATAGAAATTTTGATATTACTAATTTTTTATTTTGAAAAAATTGCTGTAAAAAATTTAATACCAAAGAATATTAGCAATTAGATGTACTTTGTGAAAAGCAATACATATTGCACACAATGAATTTTGTGGTGTCCAAGAGTACTTTTGTAGAGTAATTACTTAATGCAAGTATATTTATTCTTCAATTCATTGTAGAGTAATTATTGAATGCATGCAAGTATATTTATTCTTCAATTCAACTATATTTATAGGAAATTATTTGATTTTGATTTAGTTCCATGAAGATTTAAAACATAAAGCAATTGAAGTGAAAAAAGAAAGTTGCCATCAAATGAAGATTTAAAACATATTATTTAATTTATAAGATTTGAATTAAAATTAAAACATATTATTTAAGTTTAAAATATTTAAATTAAAATTTAAAATTTAAAGCAATGCAAGTGGAAAAAGAAAGTTGCCATCAAGTTAAGATTTAAAACATATTATTTGATTTTAAAATATTTGAATTAAGATTTGAACATACTATCTAATTTTAAAATATTTGAATAAAAATATTAAATTTAAAGCAATGCAAGTGGGAAAATAATGTTTCCCTTTAAATTGACAGAAGACACTTCAATCCATGAAGATTTAAAACATAAAGTAATGCAAGTGGAAAAAGAAAGTTGCCACAAAGTTAAGATTTAAAATATATTATCTCATTTTAAAATTTGCATCAAAATTAAAACTTATTAAACGATTTTAAAATATTTAAATTATAATTAAAACATATTATTTGATTTTCATAATATATTTGAATTAAGTTTTAAAATTTAAAGCAATGTAGTGGAAAAAGAAAGTTGCCATCGAGTTAATATTTAAAACATATTATTTGATTTTAAAATATTTTGAATTAAGATTTAAACATGTTATTTGATTTTAAAATATTTAAATAAAGATTTAAAACTTAAAGCAATGCAAGTGAGAAAAGAAAGTTTCCCTTCAAATTGACAAAAAGACACTGCAAATGGAAATAGAATTTTCCATCCAATTAGAAAATGCATATGTATTTATCTTTTATCATTTAATGACAGATGAAGCCAACTAATTGACTATTTAATGACATATGAAAGTTGTTTACCGATGACTCAAGAGTGGTTTGTAGGCATGAGATTTGTTTTAGGCTCAAATCTCACACTATATGTAGCCTATTGGTTAATAGAAATTAATACTAGCTTATATATCTTAATATTAATCTATATAATATACATTGATAGATATCATTTTCGAGGTGTATTTTTTTTGCAAAAAAAATGCCTCGAAAATGATAAATCTCGACATATATTATATAGATTATATATAAGGTATGTATTCTAGTTTCAACGGTAGCACTACATACAACAAAACATATATCACTATTAATTGAGATTTATGCTGATGCTATTTTCTACACAATAACAACTCAGACATAATATGATAGCCTATCTCTCTTGAAAGGTAAATCTCTATCAGCAAGCCTGAAGAGATAACCCCAAGGTCTCTAATTTCAGGTCTTGACAATGCAATAAAACGACTCAGAGATAATGTGAAAATGCTGGTAATCACAAAGGGACCTTATTACAAGCAAATACTGAATCCAAATTTATCAGATCTAGCAATATGGTGATACTTCAAATCCTATATCTAACTTAGATAATAAAAGAAATACCAAAAGACAAAGGGTTTTAAAGAGATTTTTAAGATTAATTCTAATTCTAAGATTAAAAATGCAAATGTCAAAATATTTGAAATGAACCAATCCCTCAGAAACTAATTCCTGTTTGACCCAGATAAATCTGCAATCTTATAGAAATAGTGCAATCTTCTAAGGTGTTAAAGATTTTCAGATCATGAATATTCATTCAAAACAACCCTATTGCAATTGAAATGAACAAACATCTACAATCGAAATAAGCATAATTTGAAGTCCAGGCTAACTTTGCAAAGCAACTAGCAGTCAACTAGCTGCAAAAAGTATGGACTAGGGATCGCTACAACACTTCAAGCATCAAACCATAAACACCATTAAATCATCTAACATCAAACCTAACATATATCAAATAAACTTAAGCAATTTCAAAAGATAGAATATCAGGAATCATGCCAGATAAAATTCAACACAAGAAAGGCACCAAATCACAATGTCTTTACTTGCATTAAATCACCCAAAGTAGCAACAATTCTAGTCTTTTGTTACAACAATTGCTCAAAAATAAGACTAACTCCTAGCTCCAACTCTTGCTATATTCCTTAATTCACTTTAATATAAAACTATCTCTCTATCTAGCCCTTACAAATGAGGTAGAATGCCACATTTATAGAAAACCCCCCAAGATAGGTCAACCCAATTAGGTTTACAATAAAAAATGGCCACAAAACAAGTCGGCCACAAGCTAGCCAAGAGGAATTCGAAATAAAGTAAGTCATGCATTAAATGAATGCACTCCATCCAGGTCGGCCTGGGATCTCCAACATAGCCCGATCCAATGCATGTGAAGGAGGAGGAGGAATAATGAGGAAGCACAAATTTCGATGAGGCATTGTATTAACTGCTCTCCCCTTTGTCCCTATCTCGCCTCACTTTATCCTTCACCATCAAAAATATCTTCTCCAGGTCGGCTAAAGGTGGCATACTTAACACCTTAAGTCTCCTCTCAATCAACTTAATATCCTCCCTTGACTGCTTTACAATTTTATCCCAATCCACCTTCATGGCTTGATATTTATCCATCACTGCAACGTATGTGACTGCATCATCTAACTGGTGCTTAGTGGCTTGGTCTTCATTGACTGGAGAATACACATCTCACCACCATTTTCTCAATTGCTCCAAGTTCAGATGCTTTGGTGCAAACGTTTTTCTTCCTATCATGACTTCAAAGAAAGAGATGCATTTGTTGTAAATCTCAGTCAAGGCGTCCTCAATTTTTTTCCCCTGCTTATGCACCTTCTTCAAAACCCTTAGTCTTATCTGCAAAACTTCAAACCACTCCCAAGGCTCTGCAACCTTGGACGACAGAAGAATCCCATCACTTACCAATTTATCTTTAGTATACTCCATGATGGTTTTAGTCTTCTGCAACAAGAGATCCACATCTTCCTTATCCTGAGCTAATACATTATTCAACCAATCTATTGATCTCATAGCATCTCCACCAGTTGAAAGGATGTCCTTTATGGCACTATCTCCTTCAGCTTGTACTCCCTGTAACCAACTCGTTGTGGCTTGATTTGTAGCTTTCATCCTCTCTAACTCTGTTATTGTTTGTTGTGGCAGAAAACTTGTAGTAGACGACGAGGAGCTGATGGATTGCAAGGGTTTCATCAAATCTTGTAGATACCTCCTGAGTTTTTCATTCTCCTTATTTAATTCCTTCTTAGTCTTCACCTCCTTCCTTAATTTTCCCAAGATTACAGCACTAGAGCCTTCATATTCTTCAATTTCCCGTTCCATGGAAGCAGGCCCTAAGTTTATAGTTTGCACATTGTAGTTGCTACCAGTCACATCATCCCTATTATTATTAGGAGAAGGAGTAGAAATGTGGACCACCCTATTATTTGCTTCATCTCTTTCAATCCTAGAGATAACCTTGGCCTTCTTCTTTGTTTTTCCCTTTCCTATGTTGGCCAACAACTCACCCTAGTTGGGAGGAGTATCGTCTACTACAATTTTATTACTCTTTAACTCTTTATCCAACCAACCCAGGACTGTGGAATCTGACTGCACATTACCTTGCTCAGCCGCATCCTGATAATCCTTGGGTATATCTTTATTCACATCCTTCTTTTCAGGAATCTCTTCCATTTTATCTTTTTTTTCCTCATCATGTACTTCTTCTTCATGCACTGGGGGAGGAGACTTAATCGACACTTCCTCTCTCTGAGGAGGTCTATACTCTTCACCTCTTGTAGGTGAATTCTCATAAGTTATGAGAGGAGACTCCAATACCTTCCCTATTTTTTTCTTGAGCACCATAGAGTTCACCCTCTTGGAATTCTTCTTCTCCTGGATCTTGGCAATCCTCGACATCCTTGGATTCACCTGGTACATCATGAACCTCATGAGAAGGAGGGATAAATTATCATGTTCAGAGGCAGGAACAACTATGGGAACACTTTTCTTCGATACACCATCTTTAGGAGATGGAGCTCTTGATCTTCTCATATACACCTGTGTTCTCTCTCCCGAACCTTCCACATTTACTACTGGTGGGTCAACTTCATCTCTTTTCTTAGAAGTTTTCTTCCTCTTTTGTGACAATCTTACTATTCTTCTTCTCTTAGGTATAGAAGCATTGGCCTCTTTTCCTTCCTTTTCAGCTTCATCCTTCGCAGGCTTCTTTGCCTTCGAAGTGTGTTTCCTTTTCTTAGCAATATGCCTTCTTTGCTTCTCTACCTCTTCTACCTCCTAAAAATATTTAATCTTTATCTTGGAAGGGGAGCCCACCTTATTCTTACCCTTAGATTCCTGCTCAGTTGATTCCTCAGAAGTGGAATGAGACTCCAACTCTCCCATTAGATCATAGGTGCATTGCACACCCCAAATTTCCAATTCCCACATCTTAGTGTACTTGATCATTGGAGTCATGATCTATTCCAATTCTATCTTTTCTTCCTCCAACCAATCTACCTCTCCAACCGGTTTATCCTTCATAGCTTCATAGTCATGGTCCTAAATCAAATCTCCATCATCTTCAACCTGATCTGGAATAGCCCATATGTTATATAGCCAGACTAAGTTCAGTGGTAGCCTGGAGAACTTATTCCTCCTAATTTCAAACTCATCATTGTTGTTGGCCCAATAGTCCTCTATATCATCCTTATGACTATATTCCCTATTGGCCTTCTTCTGTGCCTCACCGGTTATATCAAATTTGGATCTCTTGGAATGGAAAGAAAGACCTAGAGTAATCATTTCTTCTTCAGAAGAATGGGCTGAGTTAATAGAGGGACAAGCCTCACCACTGTCTATCCTCAAAGGAAAATCACCACCAAATCCAATCTTATGTTTTTCCCTCTTGATAACTGCATCAAAATCACATATTTTCCTTGTGATCCCCAGAAGTATAACATGATTTGTGGGATATCTAGGGAGCCTGTAAGGATCCCTCTAACAATCATCTATTCTAATATATGAAAAGGTGGGAAACTGGATAAACCAAGCTCCAAACCTCTTGATTAATTCCTTAGCATTGTCTAAGATCCGAACATGCTCTGTACCTTGCAATTGCCTGGTGATGTACATGGTGAATGCATCGTTCACCCTTCTATAACTTGTGCCACCCAAATGCAATTGTGGGTATATTTCATAAATGACATCCTGCCCAAACACACCCCTTGTGCTTAGCCCTTTGTATGGATGGAACCTTGCAAGTGCATAAACCAAGTAGGAGATCATTGTGAAGGTCTTTGTCTATAGGAAATTGCACATTTTTTCATGTATCATTGCACTTATAATGCCTGCCCAATGGTAGTCAATACCTTGTTCCATCCTCACAATGACATGGAACATCCAGTTTTCAAATACTCCTGCACTTTTCAATCCCACTACCCTATTGAGGAGTGTGATAACATCATAGTATTCCTTCCTGAACTTAAGTTTGACTAGCTGCTTGGGTAGCTTGGAGAAGTGGGACTTGGGTTTCTCTAGCCAGGAATTGATGATATGTTGGGATTTGATGATATCTTCATCATAGTACTTATTTGCTATATCCATATCAAAACCCACCACATGAGACCAATCGGGCATGTCAAAGGTCTGAGCTATAGACACAAGGTTGAGATTTGCCACAATTCTTCCTTGAGGACCAACTATCCTCTGTGTACCCTTGTCATAATGTCTAGTACATTCGAGCACCAACTCATAACACTGGACTGTAGGAGGGAATCTAACCACATAAGCCAACCCTGATTCCAATATCCTTCTGGCCAATAGAGGAAGGTTCCGTGCTGCCATCCTTGTCTTAAATTCTTCATAATCCCATTACCCAATATTTGTATCAGTGACCCCCGACCAGATGGAAGTCATCTTGCTTTTCAGGATGTTGAATTTTATGTCCATTTTAATCCTTTCTGCCTCAGAGATAGCAGAGCCTTCAACACTTGGATCCATTACCTTTCCCTTGGTCCTTCCAGCAACAACCTGACTTGATTTTGCCTACATTCAACAAAGAGACCAGAGTAAAGAGCCAATACTGCATGAAATTCAAGCTGATCCATTACAAAAGATATATCCATCCCTAAAAAAAATCCAAAGATGAAAAAAATCCTCAAAATCTCAAAATAATTACTCATTTAAAAGTTCGGGTTTTTAGCCTTCTCGTGGAATTCGGGCTAGAGAGGAATCTCAAGAAATTTTGGACTAGATGGAATCCAGTGAAACAAGCATAAAGAAACTTCCATCCATCATTTAATCAATCACATTAACCAAGAAACAACATGATACATCTTGAAACAATTCAAATCAATCATACAATGTACAATCATTAGCCAATAGGTCATGCTATCTCTCAATTCTTCATTCTCAACAAGATTTCAGAAAAATCTGCCAAGGACATAAATCCGCGAAAATGGAAATAGTTAACGAATTCTGAGAGAATGAAGGGACAAAGAAATATCGGTAAAATCCCAAAGGCACGGAATTTCACAAAGTCAGTGTAATTTTCATATTTTAAGCATATTTCAGGAAATTGACAAAGCGATGGAAAATCGGGAAAATCCTGAAGTAAAGGAAATCCATGAGGTGTTCAAAAACCCAAAATATTTGACTTCGTCGGGATTTTGTTCAGATTGATCAAATGATAAGGAAATTGGGGATTCAACTCTGGATTCAGTTTGCTCATAGTGCAAGATGGATAATCATGTTCCAAATTGATCCAAAGGAAATCCAATGAAAATGAGGAATGATCTAGCAAGGGAAACCTTAGGAAATCGCCATGACAACACAACTCAGACCCTAACTCATCATTTTCATTCCCACTATTCTTAACATACATTCTCCCATGACCCAACTAAGGCAGGGCATTTTTTGAATCATACAATACGCAACAGACCTCACTTCGCCCAAGACGTGATTTCATCAAAGGTCAGGAATTTCTAGGTTAAACTGTAGTTCGAAATAAGAAAGCAAGAAATCCAGCTAAGAATGGAGCAAAGCAATGGTTAACCTCATCAAATCATAGCTATGCAGAAGAAAAGGAGGCGCAAGCTATGAGGAAGGGCATCAAGCAAACAAACGAAACCATAGCACAACCAACAAACCACACTATATTGAATTCTCGACTCCAAAATATACACCCACACAATCCCTGAAGAAAATTCAGTTTGTTATTTAAAAGGGAAGGAAACATGTACATACCATGAGAGCAAAGAAATCAAAATAGCAATAGTCGGGAAAAACCCCGAAGTCCAAGTACAATGCAAGAAATCACCAAAACTCAACCGAAACGATCAGTAACAATTCCAAACGCACAATCTTGAAACAACAACTCCAAATTCAACTCCTCACAATCTCACAACAAGGAAAATGACAAGAACTTATCTTCATAAATTGCAATTAAATCCAATAAAAGAAAACAACAAGACTGTACAAGAGACATAAATGCATCGACAAGACAACGAGCTCGGGAATTCAAAGGCACAATAGAATTCGGGAAAATCCAGTCCAGCCGAAATTTCACAAAGTCTTGGAATTTCCGAAAATAACAAAAAAAACAACCTCCGTTGGGTTTTCGAGGCGCTCGGGGAAATCCGCCCAGGGTGAATTTTCTCGAAAATAGAGAAAAACCCGAAATGAAACCGAGAACATAGGATTTTCAAAGTACTTCCAAAAAAGGGACATTTGCACGAGTAAGATAATCATTTGGGAACATGCCAAGGCAACCAAATCCTCAAAATCAAAAGGGGTAAAACACCAAGAATGAAAGCAAAAGAGCAAAAGAGGGTTCCTACTTTCAGTGGGGCGTGTGTGCAAAAAGTGCACAACAATTTATTATATTATGATTATGATATTTATTTATGTTACATTATATTATATGAATTATAATAATATATTTAATATATTAAGATTATATTATTATTAGATTAATAGTAATGTTATATTATTAATGGACATTGGGGTGACATGGGAAATCAATGAGACTTTCCAGTCTCATACCCATAGCGCTGGTCATGCCGATTGGAGGCATTTGTAATATTCCGTGGGACAATTTTGTAATCTTTTGGAAAGACTTGGGTCATATATTTTGTAATGACTTGGGCTATAACTGGAGGTTTTCTTCCTGGTTCTTTCCTATCGGTATGCCCTCTAAATCAGGACTTTTTATACTTTATTTTATATATTAATATATTGCAGTGGCTTGCCACTTTTGCTAAAAAAATTAAAAAATGTTAAATTATTAATATATTATATTACATTATATGAATTATAATGATATATTGAATCTATTAAGATTATATATAATCTATAGATTAATAGTAATATAATATTATATAATCATGGATATTATATTAGATTATTAATAAAAAAAAATTTGGTTGGTAACATGAGATATTTTATTGCTTGGAAATGAAAGTTACATCAAAATATCAATTCTTCCTATAACGACACCATAGAACCCCTATCCAACCCCCCAAAAATCCTCACTAGAAAACCCTTACCCTACTAGTTATCAAACTATAAATAAATACATGAGTTACAAATAATGAAGCTTAACCTTACAGACAAAAGCTCCTCAAACCTCACAAAACACCAGACCAACATAATCTCGAAAGGACTTGTTAAAAAATCATGTGTTTAGATCTCTAATTGGCCTTCTCTTCATTTGAGACCTTAGAACCATTGCAAAGGTTTCTTTCCTTTCTTTCTTTGATTCCTTCCCCTTTATTGTTTACCATCCCTCTTCAACCCTAGCAACCTCCTTTTTCCAATCCAATGATTTAATAAAGGGAATCTTCCAAGCTCCATCCAAGCTTTCATTGGTTTGTTGGCTTTGTTCACCAACTTTTCGTTTCCCTGTTTCTTTTTCTTGTGATCTCCCCAGACTTATTTTCTCTCGACATTCGGGTGTCGTTGTCCAATTTTTTGGATTCAAATCTGTTTTACCTCCATCAAGGATAGCACTGTTGTTGGTCACATCCAAATCCCTTTCCTATGCTAGGACATCTCCAGCCTATTGTTGGACCTCACTTCTACCTTATGCCACTAGAGCCCTCCCATCCTGGTCCTCTTCCTCCCTAATTTTCTCCTGGGAGGACATTTGCTCTGCTTCATTTTTTTCCACCGTATAATGTTGGGGGCCAACATATTTCCACCATGAGGCTGATTTGGCTGCTCTCTGTTTAGCACATTCAGTAGCCAAATGACCAGTTTTGAAGCAGATTTTGCACCTAAAGGGTAACCCTTCATAATCTAGTGGCTGGACCCAACAACCTTTTGAAGTTTTTATTTTAATTTCCTTCAGAGGTGCCTTTGACACATTCATTTCCACTAATATCCAAGAAGAGCTCGAGTGCATAAGGTTTGAAGATCCTTCATCCACTAGTAAGAAGCTACCTAATGAATTTCCTTCAGCCTCTAAGCAGGAGTCAAACTAGAACTACAAAGGAGAATTGGGAAGTCTTACCCAAATAGGAACCTTTTCAAATACTTCAGTGGCTAGATTAAAATATGGATGCCATGGCTTTAGCATCAGTGGGTATTTTTCTTCCCAATCCTAGAAGTAGTCACAAAGAATCTTCTTCCTATCCTGCTCCTTTTCAAACACTACAATGAAAAATCCATTTGCTGTGGGATAGATTTGGACAAATCCTTCCAAGAATTTTTTCCACTAGTTGGAGATCCACTGGTGAAGGTCCTTCAAAGATGGCCTAAGTCCACGGAATCTTCCAATCAGACCCAACTGAGAGAAAAGTTTTTCATTGAACAAAAATTCTTGCTCAAGCTCATCATCTCACTCTAAAATGATTGTTCTAGATAGCGGAGAGTCGTCAGAGTTTCCACCTTCCTTTCCTATCAAAATTTTATTGGAATGCTTCAATATATGAGAAGGTCTTGCATAGTCATTCTGAGTCGCTTTGAAGCTCTTTAAAAAACCAACGTCTCCTGTAGTGCACGTAGTGATAGGCCCTCTTTTCTGTAGTCTCTAAGCTAAAAGCCCTTCTTTATTTACTGCATGGTTGTCTGTGCTTGAGCCTCGTTTTGAAGCTTCTTTCCCTATTGGTGATTTTCACGATCTGTTCTCACTAAGGCTCCCTTGCTTCTCTGTGATCCTGCATCCATCTTCATTGATCCAAATGCCCCCTTCCACTTCCTGCACAACCTCTCCCTTAGGAACTAGACTAGGGAA
This sequence comes from Sequoiadendron giganteum, assembly GCA_007115665.2. NCBI lineage: Eukaryota > Viridiplantae > Streptophyta > Pinopsida > Cupressales > Cupressaceae > Sequoiadendron > Sequoiadendron giganteum. Next base: position 293,889,176 of record CM021106.1, read on the forward strand.
AACCCTAGCCATCATCGCTTCCCCAACTCAACCGTTACCTTCCCTCTGAGCTATTGAAACTCTTGTTAGATTATTAATAATATTATTATAATTAAATTATTAATTATATAATTATATTATAATTTTAACAAATATAGAATATAAAAATTAATATTAATATAATATTAGTACTATATTGTAATTTCAATATAATTATAATAATTTATTATTATATTATGATTATATCATTAGATTAAATTATTATAGTTACATTTTGATTATATATTATATTATAATTTCAACACAATTATAATTAAATAATTATTATCATACTAATAGTTTTTAAAATTATAATGTTTAAGATATATCTTAAAATTTTATCATATTATGATTATTTAATTAGATTAAATTATTATGGTTATATTTTTATTATATACTATAATATAATTTTAACTTAATTATAATTAAATAATAATGATCATATTGATAGTTTTAAAAAATATAATGTTTAAGATATATCTTAAAATGTTATATATTTAAATATATAATGTAATTAATTATAATATATAGCATTTACATATTACAATAAAGGTTCATTTAATTTAATGAAGTCATTACAAAAAATAGAAATAAGAATTGAATGCATTATATTGAAGATTAAAATGGTAAATACATGAAAAAAATTGAGGATAGATGACCAACATGGGGGTTCGTTGCTCCGCGGGCTTGCTCGCCTTTGGCCATTGAGGCCAAGCTTGTATGCCTCACCAAATTACTGCATGTTCTTCGTGTTGGTGTATCTAGGAGTTGTGCATGGGTGGGGGTTCTTGTGTGCTCAGGGGGCGAGGATCTTTCTCTGGTGTTGCTTGTGCGTGGATTTCCTTTTCTTCTGATTTCTAGTTTCCTATGAATGCTGTGCATGGGTTTTTTTCTTTTGTTCTCTGCTTGGTATCAGTGTGTGGGGCCTGCGGTGTTGTGTTTGTGTGGGCAACGATAAGGAGGTAGCAGTTTTTTGTGCTTTTTTGCTGGTGGAAGCGGTGTTGGCTAGGTGTAGGGGTTCGGTGTGGGGATATGGATGTGGCTTCCAAAAGCTTGGTGATCATTGGGCCAAAGCCATCTCAAAAAATTTCGGAAGCCATGTGCATGCACAAAAGAAGGATTCGCCTTTTGTGGGTGAGAGCTCTAAGCTCAAGAAAGTGAATGGGTGCTTGCCGTGGAGTCAAGATCGCCCAGTTCTAGTTATTTCTCCTGAATCGGTTCAAGAGGACATAGCTTATTGGAGCCAACATGTCCTAATCTGTAATTTCTTGGGTATTCGTGTCCCGCTCTCGACATTAGAGTCTTGGATTCGTCAAACCTGGCAAGTTGAAGGTGATTTCGATATTTTGGTGATTGTGAATGGCTATTTTATAGTTTATTTTTCTTGCATCTCAGATTGTAATCGTATTTTTGAGGGAGGGCCATATTTTTACAATCATGTTGGTTTGTTCATTAAGCCTTGGCATGAAGGTTTTAATGCGACATACAATCTTCCTACACAGGTTTTTGTTTGGGTCTGTCTACCATGGCTTCCGTTGGAGTTTTGCAGGGAGGATATTCTGCATCGGATTGTTGATTTGTTGGGGAAGCCAGCTGCCATTGCTCAGAATAATTTGGATAAAAAGGTATTCTCTTATGCTTGTATTTGTGTTGAAATTGATTTAAATAACCCTTTCCCGGATTCTTTGGAAAATTGTATTGGCTCTGCCTCGTGGATTCAACGACTTGATTATGAATCCCTTCCTTTTCGTTGTTGCTTTTTTCACGAGTATGGACACCTTCGAAACTAATGTCCTCAAGCACCCAAAGAGGCGGGGGCTTCTTCTTCTCTTATTTTAGGCCTTCGGTGGAGAAGGGGGATAAAGGCAAGGTGCCTGTGGTTGAGGGTGGGCCTGATAAGGATGGCTTTATTCCTGTTAAGCAAAGAAATAAAATGAGGGGTCAAAAGTGAGCTTATAAGGATAGACAAAATGATCAGGATTTCAATCGGTTTGAGGTCTTGGATAATCAGGCTTTGGAGGAAGGGATTCTTGTGGATATTTCTTCTAGGACCATTGGTATGGATGTTGGGCTGGATATAGGGCTGGAGCAGGCAATTGTTGTTCATAATATTTCTTCGACGTTGGAGCATGGGTTTTTTGAGCCTCTTGGGGGCTCTACAGATATGCAGGATGATATTGTTTTATAAAATTTAGCTAAGGTGGTATTATCCTCAAGTAAAGGTCAGGGATCATCTCTAGCTTTGGGGGTGCTGCAACACCCTCTCAAGAAGGGGCATTTTGAAAATTCTTCGAAAGCTGGTCATAAGAAGGATGTGGACAAGCTTAAATCTATTGGGGATCTATTGGTGGAATATGGTTTTGTTAAGACCCTTGATTCCCACTTCTCTCAACATTCCTCATGATTATTCTCTCATGGAATGCAAGGGGGTTGAATAGCACCTCCCATCAAAAGGCTATTCAAGATTTGATTTTTGTTCATTCTCTAGATATTTTTTGTGTTCAGGAAACTAAGCTTCGGGTGGACCTCATGCTTCAACATGCTCCTCGTATTTGGTCTTCTGGCTAGTGTCAGTGTATTGGGTCTAGGGGAACCTCTGGGGGTCTAGCTCATTTTTGGGATCCTCGTAAGGTTGTTCCTTGCTGGTGGATTTCAAGCCAGTCTACTATTTCTATGGTGGCTTCGGTTTTGGAATTTGGTGAGACTATTTTGGTTAGATATGTTTATGCTCTGATTGACATCCATGGTAAAATCCAGCTTTGGGCTCATATCAGGTATGTTAGGTCTTGTGCACCCTTTCTACTTTGGATCTTAGCTGGTGATTTCAATTTTGTGTTGAGCTTGGAGGAGAAAAGGGGAGGGTTGCCTAGGTTTGGTCCTACTTCAGATCTCTTTCAGACTAATGTGGACTCTCTTTCTCTCATGAATGTTAAACCCTCTAATGAAATACTCACTTGGAATAATAGATGAAGTGGTCCTGAAGAAATTTCCTAGCGGCTAGATCGATTCCTTGTCTCTTGCTCTTGGGTTAGAGGTAGCTTGGTCATTTTCTCTAAGATTCTTGACTGGTGTGGCTCTGATCATTGACCAATTAAGTTTTCAGCTTCAACTTTCCCAAATCCAAAGAACCCAGCCTTTAAATTCTAGCTTATGTGGCTATGGGATTCGTCTTTGGGTGATCTTGTTGCTCAGTGGTGGTGGGATGGCACCCCGATGTATGGTACAACTATGTATTCTTTGGTCAAGAAGCTGTAGTATGTCAAGTATCATCTTAAGCAATGGAATAGGTCGTGTTTTGGTAATTTTTGGGCCAGGAAAAGAGAAGTGCAGGATCGCCTTGTTGTTATTACTCGCCAGATTCAAGATTTGGGATTCTCGGAGGCTCTTGGGAATGCTGAGGCCTAGAATTTGAAATTGGTGGAGGAGTGGGAGCTTTGTGAGGAGATTTTTTGGAAACAAAAGGCTAGGATTGATTGGCTTCAAGAGGGTGATAGGAATACTACTTCTTTCCATCATTTGGTGCAAGCTCATCGAAATAAGTGTTTTATTTCTTCTCTTGTTAACTCTAAGAGTCTTTTGATCTCTTCGCAATAGGCTTTGTCTAGAGAGGCTCGTCATTTATACTAATTTGTTCACTGATGATTCACTTCCTATAGAGGTTGATGAGAATATGGTCCTGGCTTGCATTCCTTCTTTAATTTCTAATGAGTTGAATGCTTCTCTTATGCGACGAGTGTCTTTGTCAGAAGTGGAGGAGATTGTGTTTGGGATGAATAAGGGGAATGCCCCTAGCCCTGATGGTTTCCCAGTTGAGTTTTTTCGGGCGTTTTGGGATATTGTGGAGCTGGATTTGTTGGAGGTGGTTTGGGAGTCTGTTCATAGTAAGCAGATACTTTGTGCCCTAAATTCTACTTTTTTGGTTCTCACTCCTAAGAAGGAAGGTGCTGACAAGATTGATCTCTTTAGACCTATTGCGCTCTGTAATGTTGTGTACAAGATTATTATGAAATTGATTGTTGAGAGGCTTAAATATTGTTTGCTTGTGATCATTTCTGAGGAGCAAGGCGGCTTTGTGGTAGGTTGTCAAATTTTTGGATGGGGTGGTGGTTGCTTATGAAGTCATTCATTCCATGGAAACCTCTCAGGATAGGTCTATGTTTATCAAGTTGGATATGGCTAAAGCTTATGACAAATTTAAATGGAGTTTTCTTTAGAATATTCTATTGGCCTTCAATTTTTCCTCTAATTGGGTGAGCTGGATATTGAGCTGTGTGACCTCTTCCTATTTTTTGGTTATTGTCAATGGGGAACCCTTTGAGATTTTTGGGGCTACTAGGGACCTTCATCAGGGAGATCGACTCTCTCCTTATTTGTTTATTATTTTGCAGAGGGGTTGGGTCAACTTCTTAAATCTTGGGTTTCACAAGGTTTGATTCATGGGTGGCAGTGGGGGATGGGCTTGCCTACGCTTTCTCATCTCCAATTTGTGGATGGAACCTCTCTTATGGGTCTGGCTCATATTAGGGAGGTTGAATCCTTCAAGAAAGCTTTGGACATCTACCTTGTGACTTTGGGCCAGAAAGTCAATGAGTAGAAGTCTTCTATCTTCTTCTTTAATACTCCTTAGGCTATCCAATGGTAGATTGCAACTATTATGCTGTTTCAAATTGGGTCTCTTCCCTTTGCCTCTTTGGGTATTCCTCTTGTTGTTGGTCATTATCCTAGGTCCTCTTGGAAGCTATTTCTTGATAAGCTTAGGCAGAGGGTTACTCATTGGACTCATCGTTGGCTGTCTATTGCTACTAGAGTGACTCTTCTCAAGTCTGTTATCCAGGCCCTTCCCATCTACAGGTGCTTTGTTCAAGTGGCTCCACTGTATTTCCTTAAGGAATTTGATGGTCTTTCACATCAATTTCTTTGGAGCGGTAATTTTTTGTCTTCAAAATGGAGCCCTGTTAAGTGGGAATCTATGTGTAGACCAAAGTAGGAGGGTGGTCTTGGTTTATGCTCTGCTATTTTTAATGGGAAATCTCTTGTTGCCAAGGTTTACTGGTGTTGGTGTACCAATCAACATCAGTTATGGGCTCATATTCTCAACCATAAATATCTTTGGGGTGTTGCTTCTTTTGAGGTTCCTCGCTATCCTCTAGAAGGGAGTGGTTCTATGATTTGGCATACTTTGAAAGTGGGGGCGCAGTTGATTAAGTGTATGCTTTTTTGGATTTGTCATTCGGGGTCATAGGCTCTTTTTGGGTTAGATTCTTGGGATGGTCACCCTCCTATTCTCTATTCTTTTCCTCAGCTCCAGTCCCTTTGTGATGTTTTTATTGCGGTTGGCTGGGATACCGTGGAGCATTAGAAGGTGGCGCAACATGGTGGTTTGGCTATAAGTTTTTGTTGGAAGGATCCTTCAGAGTGGCCACCTGGAGGGTTTGAGGGGGATAGGCATGAACTTTCCAAGATTCTGGCTTCCCGTGCTTGTAATTCTTTGAGGGGTCCTGATGTCTTGGCTCAGGATGGTTTAGATTTTTCTAGAAAATACTCTGTGGCAGTTGGTTATAAGCAGTTGGGTAGGCAGTTGTTTGGGGACATTGAGGTCCCTTGGTGGAAGGAAGTTTGGCACAAGTTGTCATGGCCCAAGTGCAACTTATTTATGTGATTAGTGGCTCAAAATCGGTGTCTTACTTGGGATAATTTATGTAAGCGTGCTTTCCATGGCCCCTCTATGTGTGTTCTATGTCATGTCTATGAAGAGAGTGTCTTCCATCTCTTCTTCCAATGTTCCTATGCTAGGAAGATTTGGAATTTTTGGTGGGGGGTGTGGAATACAGCTTGTTGGTATGCTTCCTCTTTGGTGGAGTTTGGGGAATGGTTGGGCAAGGCCCCTGTTTCTACCTCCTTTCTTCAGGCTTCTTGGGCTCTTGGGCCATCTTTTATTATCTAGAACCTATGGTTGGAGAGGAATAGGCAGATTTTTGAAGATTTGTTGTTGATGGCCCCTCACCTATGATGGAAAATTCTACATTCTTTAGGGGAAACTATTGTTGCGAAGTGTGATATGACTGTATTGGTGGACCCTTGTGATGTTGGTTGTTGTAATCATCTTCATCTTCCTTCATAATGGTAGCTCATGTGCAATAGATGTATACATCCTACTCAAAAGGTGAATAGGGAGGGAAGATGGACCCCTCCTCCTTATGGAGTCCTAAAAATCAACTTCGATGGCTCTTTTCGTGGTAATCTAGTTCATGCTAGCATTGGGGGTGTTGGTCACGATAGCTCTAGAGATGTCCAGTTTATCTTCTTTGTGTATAAAGGTATTCATACTAATAATCTTATGGAGGCTCAGAACATTTTATTGGCTGTGGAGTGGGGTAGTCAATTGGGATGGTGAAGGATCATATGTGAGTCTGACTCCCAGGTTGTGGTGAACTTACTAAAAAAGGAGGCATTTATATGATGTGAGCTGGCAGTTGGCTTTGATTGTTGAACAAATTCTCACTCTCTGTGCTTCTTTGGAGTATATTACTTTCACTCATATTCCTTGTGAATGGAATGGTGTTTCTGATTGCTTAGCTAAATGGGCTTCAAATCATATTCATGATTGGTATTTGGTGGATCAGGGTCAACTACCCTCAGATTTGTCTCATCAATTGGATCACTTGGTTGATTTTGATAGTGCTATTTAATGCCCTTGCTTTGTAACGTTTCCTTGTTTTAATAAAATATTTACCCCTCCTTGATGTTTGAAATGGTAAATACATGATTAATTTAACAATATTTGTCAAATAAATTAACATCTAAGGCTTTCAAACTTTCTTGTTTTGCTTTCCTCTTTGCTAGTTGTTTTCCTTTCTTCATTTTTCATATCTATCATATGTGAAGGGTGGCATAATTTGTAGACCTTTGAAATATTTTACATGTGAAATTGCTACAAATGTCGATTCGAGTCTTTCAATAGGTCCTATATCAACTATAGCTTTTTGGAGTGTCAATCCTTGCGACTTGCATATTGTCAGAGCCCAAGCTAATTGTAATGGTATCTATTTTGTGCTTCCCCTTTGAATTGGTGCAATTGGTACTATATGCAGATGACAAACATTGAACATGATTCTAAAGTAGTTGTCAAACTCAAGAAGTACATATATGATGGTGGTTGTGATGGTGCAGTGCCAGGTGAATATACAATATTTCGTATGTATCTAAGTGCTCCATTTACAAGTCCTTCTATCCATAAGTTCAATATTAATATTAACTCCATATTGAGCTCATCATTCCCATCTCCTTGTATAGTAGCTTTTCTTGCCTTTTTCTTTTGTATGGAGCCCTACCATTTACTAGAGGTAATCGTGCCAAGTCTCCAACTAAAATCATAGATATGCCCGAATATAAAATATTTAACTAAATTGATAACCATGAATTTGTATAGAAGGAACTATAATAGAATTGAATAAAAAGTATTCTAATGTAAAGTTAACAAAGTTATCAGTTTCAATCCAAAACTCACCTCCAAAACTTTGATTAGCATTTTCTAGGAATGCTTGTTGAAGCCTGGAGCCTATGTTTTCAAGCAACCTCTCTCCAAGGAAACTCATTTCATCTATCAATATGTATCTGACATGTGATATTTCTTCTTGAAAAGTTGTAAGTCTTGTCCCTTCGAGAAACAAGGGAGCTCAGATTTGTTAGTTAACTCCCATCGAGAAACAAATTAGATTTGCATACTAAGTGTGACTGATGAGTTGTATTAGTTTAGTGTAATTTGATGATTTATATGTGTTTGAATTAAATTCACAATCACATAATAATATAAAATGAATAAAATATTTATAATAATATAAGATAATAAAGTAATTTTATAATATATTGTAAAAAATTGTAACTGATTACAAATACATTACAAATATTTTACAAAAATACAATATTATAAATTATTATTATTGTTATCTTTAATGATTGTTTGACTTTCAAAATAAGTTAAATGTTAAATATAAATAATAATAAGTTAAATGTTAAATATATATAGCCTATTCACTTTAAAATTGACTACTATGTTAATACTATTATATGATTACTATAAATGAATTTATAACTAGCATACATAAATTAATATAAATATATAAATTACACTGAGAGATATCCTTCTCAAGGCGCCTATTTTCATCATGCTTACATATATTGGGGATTAGGGCTCGATGTAACACCTCTCCAACCCTAGCCTGTGTAAGATAAAATTTTGATTTTTATTTGATATTCTAAATGTTAAATGCTATCTTAATAAGATTAGATATTATGCTGGATTACATGCTTATACATGTTTATATAATGTTATCATTGCTTTGTATGATTATGGACAACAAAGGGACGATGTCATAACACTAGTATCCAAGAGGCTTACGATATCATGACCCTCTTCTTGATGATTGATGTTGCTTCAACTATATGATATATGTTATATGCACATGTACTTTGACGTGCGAATGGAGTGATGTAGGTATTAAGTATCGACTCTACCTGGATTCATAGGCCCGAGCGTACTCTTATTCCCCGATGGTGGTAATTGGAGGTAGTCACATGCCAAATGTTCCCTACTCTAGCCCATTGTACCTTGTTAGTGTGGTGTTTCTGTGTTGTTGTCTTACCATCCAGTTACCTAACAATAATGTCTAAAGCACCTTACGGTTGTATGTGGTTTGCCAATATGTTTTGTTGGGGTATTTTTTCATGGTTTTCATTAATCTTTTATGTGGCTATATGTTTTGGTTGTCAGTGTTATGCTATGGTTTCATTGCCATCTCTTTGTGGTTTCAAATATGATATTTTATAGTATTTTATTGATTGAAGATTTGAAGTGTTTTATACACCAGATTTTAAATATGTTATTTTTAAGTGATTTTTATTAATCCCTTTTGGTGAACTCTTATAATCTTATTTAATCATTTTGGGCAGCTCGTGTATTTTAATGTTAGATTTAAATCTATTATTTTCATTTGTAATTGAGAATGTTGTATGTGAAGTGATTTTTAAATTAATTAAATTGGAGAGCTTTTATAGCTTATTTAATTAAATGATTTATTTAATTTTATTGTTTTGAGAGTATATAATTTGGGAAGGAAGATTTATTTAAAAACAAAAAAGGGAAATGGGCAACTTTGTCATTGATATTTATACTTTGTCTTGAACCCTTTTGGGAGGAGTTTTTATCTTTTTGGGAGGAAAATAAATTTATTGTTTTGGATGGAGGAGGAACCCCACAATTTGGACAATAGAGATGGGGAGATTTGTGAGAGTTTTTCTAAGAAGAAATTTGTGGGTATTGGTTTGTTGAATTCGGTTTGCCATTTCTTCCTTGTCTTCTTGCTTTGGAATCTGGACATGCCTTCCACACTGAGCATTCTTCCATTTCTATTTTGGGATGAAATTGAGGTATTCTCCATTGTTGTTCTTGAATTTTGGTAGGTATGGTGATTTGTGCATTCCATTATGCTATATTTATGCCTTGAATTTCATTTTCAGTTCAGGGTATTTAAAATTTGTGAATATTTGGAGGAACTCCTCTATTCTATTTTGTGAATACTTGGGGTTAGATAATGATTGTTTTGAGATTTTATTTGTTGCTGTGTATTTTTCTTGTATGGAATATTTTTGTGCATGCTAGTAAATCTAAAATGGGTCGAAGGAAAAATTTGATTTTTGGGCTTATTCATTTTCTTTCTATTTTTGTCTAATTTGTTGAAAAATGTTTTTCCTTGCTGCTCATAAACCACCTACTAAAAAATCAAAATAAATGTTGATTTCATCTAAGAATTTCCATATCTGAGCAGGGTCTTTGTTAAAATTGAGTTTCAACTACTTTCATTTTTTTGATGTTTTTGACCCAACTTGTTTAATTTTTTTTTTCTTTGCTGCTCATAAAAGACCTTCTGAAAATGTAAATTAAAAATGGATTTCATCTAAAAATGTCCATATCTCAACTGGGTCTTCATCAGATTTAAATTCTGGACACTTTTAATTTTCATGGTTTTTCTTGCCCATTTTGACAAAAATGACATTTTTCTGAACAACACCTCATTTTCGGTGCTAAACTCAAAATTCAAATTGCCGAGATCAAAATTCTAAGATTGACCTAGTTTAGATTTCAATGTTTTGGCTGACACTTTGTTTATATTTGATTGTGATGGTTTAGCCACACCTTGTGATCTTCATTTGCATGTAACTCTCGTGGTTACATTTGGTTTAATGTTGAAATTGCGCAGATTTCTTACTTTATTTCTGAAAATGAATCTTTATTTGATATTTATTTATGATCTTTGGTGGCTAAACTATTTTTCTATTTATTATTTTCAAATGTCAATCTTGTGTTGTAATGTGATTCCTCATTGGGTATGGGAGAGCCGAACTTGGTTGAGTGTATACGAGGAAGTAGACGCAGGGAACTTTGAGGATGGGGGTATGTGAGGTTGGTTTACAACTAGGACCCACTACCCACCTATGTGTGATGACTATCTCTTAGAGGCTAACCACCTTATACAACAAGAGATAGGTCATTGTGGTCTTGTTTGGATGGTCTCACCATGTGTGTTTGGCCTAACACCATCAAACCACTCAGTGTGAGGTATGAATTATGTGAGATGGATATTGACTCTTGGCTCACGAATTATGTATCATGGATTAGTATGCTGCTTCTTGGTGTCCAGATGGACCCTTGTGTAGCCTTGTGATATGATTCCCAGTGATGTAAGTATGTATGTATGCGTAAGTCCATGTTTCATCTTAGATATGGTTACATATGAAAGGTTCAAAAGTTGGCTTATTATTCTTTAGAAAGTGTAAATTGTTATATTTTGTTGAAAATTTTGTCAAACATGTTCTCATATGTGGAAAAGAAATATTGCTGCAAATAATGGTGTTTTGGAAAGAATAGAGTGCTTATGCATCTTCTTTACCCTATTCTTCGTGAAAATTAATGTGTATCTTTACCTATCCTTGAATGAATGTGAATGTTAAAATGAATTCTTATTTTGGGAATTTTGATACATGTGATGTTAGCAAGATTAACCATGTTATTTTGTTTCATGTTGAGACCTTACGAGTAAGGAATATGTCAATATATTGATAATGATTCTTAAAAAGGTGAATGTTAAAAAGGATGTCCTTTCTATTTCGTTCATTAATGAATGATGTATATTATATTTCTCATCTTTGGGATGAAGTACAATATTCTAATGTTGATTTTTAGATTTTGAGTACTAATGGGTGACATGGCTACATATTGAGCTTACATGACTTCCAGGAGTAAGTCAAATCTTAGGGAGGGAGGATGTAACACCTCTCCAACCCTAGCCTGGGTAAGATATCATTTTGATTTTTATTTGGTATTCTAAATGTTAAATGGTATTCTAAATAAGATTAGACATTGATGATTATTATGATTAGCTATTATGTTGGATTACATGTTTATATGTTTATATAATGTTATCATTGCTTTGTATGATTATGGATAGGAAAGAGATGATATCGTAACAATCGTATTTGAGAGGCTTACGATCTCACGACCCTCTTCCTGATGATTGATGTTGCTTCATCTATATGATATATGTTATAAGCACATATACTTTGACGTGTGAATGAAGTGATGTAGGTACTGAGTATTGACTCCACCTGGATTCATAGGCATGAGCGTACTCTTATTCCCCGATGGTGGTAACTGGAGGTAGTCACATGACAAATGTTCCCTACCCTATCCCATTGTGCCTTATTAGTGCAGTGTTTCTATGTTGTCTTACCATCCGATCACCTAATGGTAACAACCGGAACACCTTACGGTCGTATGTGGTTTTCCAGTATGTCTTGTTGGGGTATTTTATCATGGTTTCCATCAATCTTTTATGTGGCTATATATTTTGGTTTTCAGTGTTATGATGTGGTTTCATTGGCATCTTTTCATGGTTTCAAATATGACATTTTATAGTATTTTATTGATTGAAGATTTGAAATGTTTTATCCACGAGATTTTAAATATGTTATTTTTAAGTGATTTTTATTAATCCCTTTTGGTGAACTCTTATAATCTTATTTAATCAATTTGGGGAGCTCGTGCATTTTAATGTTGGATTTAAACTATTATTTTCATGTGTAATTAGGAATGTTGTATATGAAGTGATTTTTAAATTAATTAAATTGGAGAGCTTTAATAGCTTATATAATTAAATGATTTATTTCATTTTATTGTTTTGAGAGTATATAATTTGAGAAGGAAGATTTATTTAAAAACAAAAGGAGGAAATGAGAAACTTTGTCATTGATATTTATACCTTGTCTTGAACCCTTTTGAGAGGAGTTTTTATCTTTTTGGGAGGAAAATAAATTTGCTGTTTTGGATGAAGGAGGAACCCCACAATTTGGACAACAGAGATGGGGAGATTTATGAGAGTTTTTCTAAAATGAAATTTGTCGGTATTGGTTTGTTGAATTCAGTGTGTCATTTCTTCCTTGTTGTCTTGCTTTGGAATCTGGACGTGCCTTCCACACTGAGCATTCTTCTATTTCTATTTTGGGGTGAAATTGAGGTATTCTCCCTTGTTGTTCTTGAATCTTGGTAGGATTGGTGATTTGTGCATTCCCTTATGCTAGATTTTATGCTTTGAATTTCATTTTCAGTTTTGGGTATTTAAAATTTGTGAATATTTGGAGGAACTCCTCTATTCTATTTTGTGAATACTTGGGGTTAGATAATGGTTGTTTTGGGATTTTATTTGCTGCTGTGTAGTTTTCTTGTATGGAAGGATTTTGTGCATGCCAATAAATCTAAAATGGGTCGAAGGAAAAATATGATTTCTGGGCTTATTCATTTTCTTTTTGTTTTTGTCTAATTTGTTGAAAAATGTTTTTCCTTTATGCTCATAAACTACTTGCTAAAAATTCAAAATAAATGTTGATTTCATCTAAGAATTCCCATATCTAAACTGGGTCTTTGTTAAAATTGAGTTTCGACTACTTTCATTTTTTTGATGTCTTTGGCCCAACTTGTTTAAAAATATTTTTCTTTGTTGCTCATAAACCACTTGCTAAAAATGTAAATTAAAGGTGGATTTTATCTAAAAATTCCCATATCTCAACTGGGTCTTTGTCAAATTTAAATTTTGAGCACTTTCAATTCTCATGCGTTTTCTTGCCCAATTTGACAAAAATGACATTTTTCTGAATAACACCTCATTTTTGGTGCTAAACTCAAAATTCAAAAGGTGGATTTTGCCTTGAAATGTTGAAATATGAACTGGGTCAAGCTTAGAATTTTAATCTGGGCACTTTGAATTTTTATGTCTCTTTGTCATTCATTTGAACAACAATTGGATCCATGTTTTGTGCCACCATCACTTAGTGGTTTTAACTATTTTAAAAGTGGTTTTACGAGATTATTTAATGAGGTTAATACCAATTTTATGATTGAATTATTTTTTATGAATTGATGGTGAATTTTTGAATGAAATTAGAACTACTTGTTGGCATATGTGGTCAATTGTTTAAACGATTTTAGTAGCAATGTTGCTTGGCTATTTTAAAAGTTTTTAATGATGGATTTTAGTGGCTTTTCATTTTCTCATGTTTTTCTATGGATCCCTCATTTGGTTAAACGAGATGGGCTTAAGTCAAGGTCATTAGGGTAGCCTTATAGAGTAAAAGCTAATAAGATAATGAGTCCTCGTGCATGGCCTTGAGTGCTTGAAAAGGCTAAGGATGCACTCGAGAAGGCCTATCCGTCTATGAGGTGTTGAGTTATTCTTCTACAAGATGTTGATTTGGGCATGGTTGAGTCCCCTCATCCATATGGGAGGTGTACTTGTTTCCATGTGGTGCCATCCCTTCGAGCATGCATGATGACCCTCCATCGAGTTTGCACTCTGGTACCTATCACCTTAGTAGTCGTGAGTAGTACTCGACACATTATTGGATGAACATCTCTATGCTATGATGATCGACTATATGTATTATACTTTGTGTTTTCTTTGTGTCTGATGTGAGTTTTGGCCATATGTTACCCTTGCCTTGTTGTTTTGTTGGACCTTGTGACTACCTTCGAGCACGGTGGGGTGGTCTTTCTAGAGTCCACATGGTAGGGAGGCATTGCCACCACCATTGGGGACCAACACATAGGTTATTAGTGCACCAGTTGGAGTCATTCTCTCTTTTATTCTTATTTCATTAGTTGATGTATCTTATTCATGGCAATGCCATTGTTCTCATTTATATTCCTTTATGTATATTGTACTCTCTTAAGAGAGATGATATAATCATATTATTTAATGAGAAAGAATGTGATGTTTTATATTGTCTTTGGGTTCCGGTGTTGGTATTAGACTCGCTTTTACTTTGATGATCATTATGGATTTATTTTAAAATATATTTCAAGCAAAAACTAGAGCTTTGGTTGTGTTTTTCCCTTCATTCCTTGGTTTGCAAAGGTTTCAAAGCATCAACGCCATCTGTTCATTGTCTTGTGTGTTGCACCAAAGGTTCTGAAGCATCGAAGCCTTCTATTGTTGTCTTATGTGTTGTAGAAAAAGTTCTAGAGCAACAAGTTCCAGAGCAACAGGTTTCAGAGCAACAGGTTTCAGAGCAACAAGTTCTAGAGCAATAGATTCTAGAGCAACAGGTTCCGGAGCAGCAAGTTCCGACGCAAATTTCTAGAGCTATTATGTGTGCTCCTATTCAGATTTTCTTTGGAGGGTGGATTGGTCCTCTCCTTGGGGTTGTAATTTAGGTCATATTTGGCCATGTTTGTTTTCATTTTATCGAATTGGTAATTACTTTATGTGTATATTATTCCTCTTGTATTTTTTTATTTTTTTAAAAAATATCTTGTCCTTTTTTGGCTCTTAATCTTCGGGGTTGCGTAGCGGGATGTTACACTGGGTTAGCGTTAGAAGTAAGATTAGGGTTAGGATTAGGGTTCCAATTATGATTAGAGTTAGAATTAGAAATTGGGTTGGGGTCATCATCATAATTAGGGTTAGAATTAATATTGGGGACACTTACCCTTAGTGAACTCTTACCTTAATCAAATCATAACCCCAATTGAACGATAAGCCTACTTGAGCCCTAGCCCTAATTATAACACTAATCCTATCCTTAATAAAGTTAACTTAAGGTTATATATGTAGAGTTAGAATTAGTGTTAGGGTTAGAGTTTGAATTGGATTTAGGGGTAGAGTTAGACTCAAATGTAATTATAGCACAATTAAAATGGACTATATATATTATAGTGTTATGGATTCAAGCCTTGAAGTAAGTATGAGAAGTTTATCTTTTGAAGTAAATATTTTTCTTAAAAAATAAACAACCTTACTATCTATCATGATTCATAAGTAATCATTATTTAATTTAATGTTTTCATAATAATAGTTTGTGGTAATTAATAAAAGGAAATATTTTTTATTTTATAATTTTTTTGAGTGAAGTGACATCTTCTTATAATTTTATTTAATATAGCATTAATAATGTAATATATATATATATATATATATTATTTTAAAAAAACTATATATTAATTTGTATTTTATTGTATGAATTAAAATTATCTTTTTTATATTTATTTGTACATTTTTTTTAATATGTCAATTTTATTTTATTATATTACATTATAGTTTAATTTAATTTAATTTAATTTCAACTAATTAATTTTAACTTTTTTATGATTAAATAGTTCTAAGGAAGTGGCATGGATTATACATATAAGATGAGAAATTATGACATATTATTTCTATGCTTCAAATATCTAATAGAATTATTTATTGTGTCTCAAAGAATCCTTACCATTCAATTATACTTTCAAGTCTTCCTCTCCAATATATATTAATTAGTTGTATTATGTTAAACAATTTTTATTTTTTCAAAACTTCCCTTTAGAATCTAGTTACATCATTACATATGGGGACACCAAAATCTTAAAATATGTATTATTTAATCACATGTAATAGAAATTTATAATAATAGAGATAAAATTCATATTATATACATGGTCTCAAGCTACTCCATAAGATTCATAAATCCTCAATTTTGGTTCAAAAAATATCTTACATGAGGTTGGGATCATTTCTATCATCTTGAACCATCATTATACACATTTATTATCACATATTTATCCCTATATTATCTTTACACTTATACTCCTATACATTCACCTTATATTTCCATTTAAATACAAATTTGAGAATACCCTTTTTAAATTATTTTATCTTATAAACCATATTAAAGAGATAACATTGCACATATAATAATAAATTTAAATACATTAAATAGTTATAATTAAATAAACTGCTCTAGACTAATTCTATTAATTTATTAGAAAACATTAGTAATAAAAATACTAAAGTAGAATGAAATTATGAAGAAAAATATTTTAATAGAAGCAATAATTTTCCTTTTCCTATTGCAAATTGTTTGAGTCATTTCAGTTGATTCTTCAACAACCTCTCTTACTTTTTCCTTATTAATAGTGGAGTTCCTCCTTACACTTCTCCCTAAGCTAAGCTTAAGAGGTTATTGGGTTTTTTTACTATCCAGATTCTTTTTCATTATGTAGACAATTTTTTTTATTATCATAGATAAATGCTCATTTAGTTGTTTAACTATTTTTTTTAATAAATAACTAGTACCACCTCTTTGCATTTAATCTCTCAATTTGTACATAAGCTTAAGTTATCTTTAGCTCAACTTGTGGAGATAATCTATCTTCACCTCAACTACATATTGCACAAACAAGCATATGAAGGAAGGTGAGAAGCAATTTAAATTGGGTCTATAGTGTAATGTTTGAAAGATGGTTGAAAATTAGCCAACTGGTAGAAATACATTATTCCTATGGTAAGAATTTTCATTTCCCTAGACATTTCATTTCATTTTGATCCATCATCAAGAAGATAGCAAAAGTGCAGAGATAGTACAACAAAATAGAAAGAAAATTGAGCTAGAAAGAATTAAATAATTTTAAAAAAATTGTTGTTATGCTACCAAGTCCAGTTCTCCATATATGACAAATTGGCAATATAGATAATTATGGTTTTCTCCAAACTGCAGAACTTGGGAAATTTTTTCTTTTCAAACATAGCTCAACCATGTTTGTTAAATATCTTTATCCTATCGGACTAAACTTCACTAATGTTTATTTCTCCCTATTTAAAATATCTGAAAAGAATTAAGTAATCATAAAATATGCAACAATTTATTTTCTAAATTCAATGGTAAAAAAATGCCTTAGAATATAATGTGTAGCTATTTTGTATGTAAACAATCTTATTGTACTATTATTTTTTTGGCTTTGTCTATTGCTTCTCTATGGGAGATCGTTCATCCATATCATCTTAATAACCATGTGAGATTAATTGTTCTAGAACTAAACTGTGCTAAGATTAAACATATGTAGACACATTTGTAATTACAAAAATAACACAATAGATAAAAAATTCAAGGGAAAGGAAACAAAAGATCAAGTTGAACCCTACCTTAAACATGACCCACCTAAATTGACACTCACTCAAAACATATTACCACATGAATTAGAAGTTATGTAAATCAGAAGCCCTTCAAAGCTATGACACAACGAATTGTCATGTAGTCTACATATCTACATTGCACTGCAAAACTCATTTAAAAAACATACAATATATTAATAGTTATCAACTAACTTACCTCCCCCATCTTCAATTCACTTACCTCCTCCATCTTCTTTCATTGCCATTGAAATTTTTTGTATCAACATGTCTAATTTCTCTTTGATATCCTCTATTTCGAAACCTCTCATCGCTACGTACTCCATTGATAACAGGGAAATAGACATACATAGTGATGAGAGATGTTGAAATGGAGAATGAAGAGTAGTGCATAGATGAAGATTTCAAAATAGAGGATTGAGGTCTTTTAGAAGGAAAAACTATAGATAGACAAAAACTCAACAATATGCTGAGAAAACTAGAACTTTATTTTTGTAATTTTTAACTAATTACAGATGCCTATGATTTATAAAGGTCTTAGACTATTCAAGAATAATATTAGCTAATAATAGATATAGAAAGAAAACACATGCAAATAGTAAAAATCTCGGCTAATTTCTAATTTATAAGAAATTATCTTCTTTATTCTAAAAAATTAGCTGACAAAATGAGGTGATTTAGAAACTTGATATAAACATCCCCACGGTTAGCTGTAGCATTCACTAAAAAATCTTAAACTTGAGTTATTCCATCTCATCAATTGTGGTGATTTGCAGTGAAGGATAGCAACAAGATACTTAGTTTTGATCTTATTAATCACAACGTTCTAGCAATTAGCATTTAATCACAATTATTCTATAATCTCTTTAATATATGTTTGTAAGAGAAATCACCACAATATCTTGAAAACTTAAATTTCATTCTAAAATTAAATTATATTCTAATTTCTAAAATTTATAAAAAAATATATTATTTAATTTTTAAATAATGAATCAAATTGTAGTGATTATCTATAAAAATGAATTAAATAAAATTTCATATTCATTTTAAATTTAGATATAAAAACAATCTTTCAATCACACTGTATGTAGCCTATCGGCTAATAAAAATTAATATTAAGATTTATTTCACATAATTATAAATATTTATGTTTTAATATAAATGTATTCTTTTAGGATTCTTATTCAAGATTAAATATAAGTAAATTAATATATTTATGTGTATCAATTAACATTTCATATCAAAATTTGGCTTCATCTTAGGTCGTACTCACAACTTAATAATTCCTGAGATCATCTAATAAGAGTTTGACCTTGACACACTTGGTCATTGATGTAAGAGACTATGGACATTAGATCATACCATGTAACTAATCTAAATTTTTCATCTTAAATAAAATTTACGAAGCTCACAAAGATGTAAAGTACATAAATCATTATTTTTAAATCATCTACACTAATTAAAAAAATGCAATCAATAAATTTTTTAATATAGATAACTAATGCTATAAAGAAAAATAAAAAAAATTGACAATTAAATAGGATGATATGCATATTTACCTCTGTGATTGATGATGGATAATTGATTTTAATGTTGTTCAACAATGATTTTCCATTGTCCAACAATTAAGTACCTCAATTAGATGAATATTTTAGAATCTAAACTAGCATAAAACTCTATAGATTGATGGCATTCCTTTCGTATAGACCCTAACTACTACAAACATGATTTGACATGAATATTTGATCTTGGACACATGAAAACATATGAAAAATATACCTAATTATTTTTTTCACCTTCACATTCTAGATATTTGAATTCCTCAAGGTGATGGTGTTCACCTTACATAATGCTATAATGGAAATTAATATTATTTGTGGTACACCTAGGGGATCTAGGGATACATGCATCACATGGGTTATAAATTATTGGGGTCACTTTATGTATTATATGTAACATTGTGATAAATATTTAGTGTGGGTTTGCACAATGGTAAATATTTAATATTGAGAAAACTTAGTAACAAAAATTAAATGAGAGAGGAAATGGTTTTCTAGGCTCACACAGTTTATGTAATACCACATGGTGTTTCTGTGCAAGTTTATTTCTATGAAAGAAATCACATGAGTTTTTATTGGGGTTGGATAGTGTAATAACATAAAAAGTGTGCCTTTTCCCTACTTGATTTGGGAATAATTAATGACAAATTCGACTTAATATTGCCTTGATCTAGTGTTGTAATGTGTTTTACACATTCACATTAGGTCTTGGGCCCTTTTTAAGCTATTTAATATTAAGTTTTCCTTAATTTAGTTTTGTAAAGTGTATTTATTTGCACCTTCACATTAAATTTAGGAGGCTTATAAACTAAATGAACCTAATCTAGTGTTGTACACTTTCTCATTGGATTTGGGGCCCTTTTTAGCTGAATAAGCCTAATTTTTCCTTAATTTAATGTTGTAAAGTGTATTTGTTTACACTTTCACATTGAATTTTAGGGCCTCTTGCATTTATAAGCTTTATATCATCATTAATAGGCCTTTATGACCCTTTATTATGTATATCGAGGCATATTTTAATAGAAATCCTGACATAGACCTCAAATAAACTTAATTTCTTAACTCCTTGACATTTTCTCTCTCTAAAAAGGCCCTGTGGGACCCATATCCCACCTTGGGCGTATGAGTCCCCTTTGGCCCCTTTTTAGGGTTTTGAGTGAGAAATCAAGGTTTTATATTTAAATTTTATGAATGGCGACCTTTGGGATATAATAAACGATAAATTGGATGCAATACATATATAAAAAAGGTCTCAAATAATTATTTCATTAAGCCTTCATGATATCAAGTCAAGCATTCAAGAGTTAAGAATTCCAAGACTTCACGAGAGCATCAAGAAAGCATTCAAGATCATTTTTAACGCATTCAAGGGAAAAATTATTCATCAATTGTTGCAGAAATTCAAGATCCATTATCATGTCAAGATCATCAAGCATCAAACATGTGGTTGAGCTAGTGTTGTGATGTTGTAGTCAAGATCCAAAGTTATGCATTTTCCTACACTTTTTTCAAGATCTAGATCTACATCCTTCATGGCCACTTCATGTTAGGTTGCTGATTTACAAGACATCATTCAAGGTATCATTGTTCATGTTTCATGTTTCTTGTTTCATGTCCTTATTTCATTGTGTCATCATTTGGTTTAATCACCTCAAAGGGGTTTGACCAAGGCAAACCCCTATTCACTAACAATCAATAAGTTTTTATACTCTTTACATGTGTGATTGCAGATCTAGGTGTCTTGGAGCATAAAGGACCTTTGAAGATTAGGTTACAAGCTTGAAGGAAGTTTTTGGAGTTGTCTCCTCACTTGAAAGGTCACAAAAAGTCTTCTATAGGTTCAAAATCAGAATTTCAAATCTGGAAACAAAGTGGAATAGAAAAAGAAGAGATTGGAGACCTAATATAGATCTTAACGCTCTAAAAATTCCTAGTGGGAAAAATATGCCACTTGTGATGTATGACTCCCATTATAGTGATTTTCTAGATTTCAATGGTTTCAGACCAGACATTGCCATATTCCTATTTTGGCCTAAAAACCCTAGTCTAGGACTCATACACCCAAATTTCCGTATGAGTTCCAATCAGTATCAAAGTTAGTGTTTTCATCATTTCTAGTCCTCATTCAGGCATCTTCAACTTTCCAGGTGCATGCCTCTAATTTTACAACTTTTTATTTTGAATTATATGCATTTCTAGGTCATTCATTCAAGTTTCATGCATCAATAGGTTTTGTCATTAGCTCTTGCATTTCATTAGTCTTTCCAATCTCTATCTTGGTGGTGAACCCCTCATTAGTTTATAATCAGACCCTAGGACAACCCTATTGTTAGGTCTCTTTCCCCTTTCTTCATTGGATTGAGATGTCTAGGGTTTCCTTGAATGTGGAGTATAGAAATTTTGTTGTCCTAAGTCCTAAACCCTAGCGACAAAAATTTTCTATCTTACATTTTGGTGAAACCGTATTTAGAATATCATAATCCTAATTTGGAGTGCATCATCCTAGATCTTGTTTGCATTAACTTTGCATTAGGGTTTGCACTAGTTAATCTACATCCAGGGTTTCAAAATCTTGCATTAGTGAAAGTGCATATAGGTTGATTTTTTGCATCTTGCATCACTGAAAATCATTTGAAATCTGCATTTTTATTTAGTTCAAACATCATCCAAACCAAAAAGCATAGAAAACACAAAATTTCCTAAAAATTGTGAAAAAACCCTAATTGGGACTCATACGCCCCTCTAGGCGATTTAGTCCCAGTCTAAATTTTAAACTACCTTTTACAACATTAAAAACCTCATTTTTTGCTTCCTAAGCTTGTTGGTAACATATAGTATCAATTTGGAAAGTTTTGGTATCTTCTATTTTATGCATCTAGGTCAAAAACATCAATTTAGGGTAGTCATTTTTGTAATCATTTCAATAGAAAAAATCATCAGATCTGAAAATGTTCACATTTCTAAGACTTTGCGTCATATGGTTAAAAAAGATTTTCAATTTTTCATATACAATGTTTACATTCATAAAACTTTGCACAAGTTTGATAAAAGTGCTTTCCATTTTTGGATACACATTATTTTCATTCTTAAAGTTTTGCATACATTGGATATAATTACTTTACATCTTTGGATATATATTGTTTACATTCTTGAAGCATTGCATAAAATGGTTAGAAGTTCTTTTCTTTTTTGTTCAAACAATGTTAGTACCTTACCTTTCTAGGAATGCTAAGAAAAAGTTCATATCCCCTCCCTATGAGAGTGTTCTAGTGAAGAGAATAAAACCTTGGACAATCCCAACAATCATATTTGTTCTTCTCCTAGTATCTCTCCTATTGGTGAAGAAGATATTTTGGTGTTATAAGAACCAATCAATGAGAGTTTTGAGAGTCCTAGTTTTTTCTCTCCTCTTACCTCTCTTAGTGAACAAGACATTGATGAACAAGAGGACACAATCATAGGTAATCATGATGATCACATGACACAACAAGCGACCATTGAAACTTCAACTAGTTTGCATTCACCTCCCAACATCTTCCCCTCTTGTGATAATGTTGTAAATGATGAGGATATGTTAGTGTTAGATAATCAAATCTTTAAGGTCTATAAAATCTTCTTTATGTTCCTTCCCCTACCTACCTTATTTTGGAAGACATTATGGGACAAAGGAATGAAATTATGGAAAATCATGACAATTACATTTGTTCTTCTCCTAGTATATCTCCTAGTTGTGAGGAAGATTCTTTGATGTTAGAAAATACGACTAATGAGAGTCGTGAGAATTTTATGTGTCTCTCTTTCCCTAGGAAAAACATTATTGAACAAGAGAATGCCATCATTCATAAACAAGACAATTCAACCATTTATCATTCCCCTATTAGCGATGATGTCATTTTGGAAGATCCAATCCTTGAATGTGAAGAACATTTGGTTTATAGTTCTCCTAAAACAATTCCTCTTAGGGAGGATATCATGGTGCAAGAAAATAACAATAATAGTGATGTGACTTCCTCAGATAATAGTAAAAATATGATACTATATTTCCCTTTATTAGAAATACATCAAACCAAGACTGCTGAGGTTATGAATGCAAATGTGTTCATTAAATCCCCCTTAACTATTGGACCTCCTACATACCCTACGAGACATCCTACGAATCCTCTAATCCTTTACCCACCTTCACACAAACCTCAAACTCAAAACCAACCTGAAGTTATCCCCTACCCACATAAGAATAATGTGTCATAGTAGCCGAGTCATAATACTATTTCTCATACATACAACACTATAAACAATTTGAAACTAAGATAAACACCTTCAACATCCCTCCCATTGCCTAACCCTATCCTTTCAGACCCTCCTCGTTTTCCTTCACATAATGAAAAGGAGTACAATCTATTTGAATAACTTAAGAATACTCCTACTAAGATATCATTATGGGATCTTATTCAAGCCTTCCCTCATTATCATAACATGATTCGAAAAAATTTACAACAAGATCCCATCCCTTCTAATGTGCAATTGAGTGACATAGCAACCATGATTCAAGGAATAAAAGATGACATTGTTTTCCACCAAAGTGAGCTCCCTCCTTTGGAAGTGCAAAAAAAAAAATGATGCTTTCATGATAATAGCTAGATACAATAGAACATGTATAAAGTGAACCCTCGTCGACACTGTATCTGGTCTTAATGTGTGTAGTGTAAATTTTTTGGATAGGTTTGGTGTGGATAAATAAAAAATTCAACCTGACTCTTTATCTATCAAGGGATTTGACAATGTAGGAAAACAACCACTTGGTGTGATCACTTTGCCTATTACAGCTAGAAAGACCACATTAGAAACACCAATCCATGTTATTGTTAGATGTTGTGGTTGTGTTGCTGATATTTGGTTATCATTGATGTCAAAAATATTAGCATTAATGATGCTTAAGGTTGTATATGTCGAGGAGATTGAAGAAATTGTTAAAAATATAGTGCAGGCAGCTAGTGGAGCTGAGAAGGTCAAAATGTTGGAAAGTTCTGTATGTTGAAGATATGAAGGGGCGCTTCAAAGGGTTTGTTTTTGAACCTTTCTAGTATGTTGTCTGAAAGTTTCAGAGGTTCACATCAAGATTTGTGGAAGTTATGAAGACCTATGCTCCTACAATCATTCAATTTTTGTAGATGGTGTTCTTGGATGAAGCAGATGAAATTATGGTATTTTCATGTGTTGTGCATGTACCAATGATGTTCATGGATGAGTCTAGATCATGCTCTATCCTTGTTGTATATCCGCATTGATCAGAGTGTTCGTGATCAAATATTTTTTCGATGTGTGCTTGAGTTTTCATGTTCTTGGACGACATGGTGATGTTAACATGTTGTGGATCCATGAGGATTAATATTTTATTGTTTAGCATTTTTTGAGGTGTTTGTTTGGGTCCTCACTATGTTGTGACCAACTTGTGTTGGTGCGCATTGAAATTTATTCATGTATTGAGGTTGACAGTTGTAATTTATTCTTTATTTGTGGCTGACTGGATAGTGGATATACATTCGCGTAGTGGATATATATGAGATTGTTTTCCTCATTTAGAAGTAGTGCTCAGTGTGTACAAGTGATGGACATGTACGAATAAAGGTCGGATCATTCAGAGCAGAGTTTGGAAGAGATTGAGCAGAGTGTGGAAGAGTTCGTAGAAGTTTTTCTTGTGCGCCTAATCGGAACTATAATCAGGATTTTGTAGAAGCTAATTTCTCAGTTTGAATTCATTAGATGGATTTAATCTGATTATTGTATGTAAGGCAATAATCCAAAAGGCATACAAAATCATCATGTCGACCAAGAACATGAAAACTTGACACACAACGAAAAAAGCTCAGATCACGAACACTCCGATCAATGTGGACATATAGAAAGGATATAGCACGATCTAGACTCATCCATGAAAATAACAGTACATGCACAACATATGAAATTACCATAATTTCATCCACTTCATTCAAGAACACCATCTATAAAAACTGAATAATTGTAGGCACACAGATCTTCATAACTTCCACAAATCTTAATGCAAACCTCTGAATCTTTTAGACAACATAATAGAAAGGTTTATCAACAAACCCTTTGAAGTGCATCTTCAGATCTTCAACATATAGAAATTTCCAACATTGTGACCTTCTTAGCTCCACTGGCTACCTACAATATTTTTTTTTCAATTTTCTCAATCTCCTCGACATATATAGCCTGAAGAATCATTAATGCTAATAGTGTTGACATCAATGAAAACCACATATCAGCAACACAACCACAACATTTGACAATCTCCCCCTTTCAAATTGATGGCAACACATGATGTGAAAAATAATACCATCAACCCAACTAACTCTTCTCCAACAATCTCCCCCTAAGATTGTGCACTCTTTCCTATTTCCTTCATTTCTCTTCTTTCCCACATTTTTCACATTGTTTATCTCCCCCTTTGACATCGATGGAAAAGGTACACATGCTCTAATAAAAAAATTGAATCATCTGACTACTCCCCCTAAGTAGCAGCCACCACAACATAAATCCGGAATAAGATATGGCTATGAATTCACAGACTGATGAAAATACTTGCATCTTAGTTCTAATCAGGAGGGAAAATCACCCCTAACTTTCCTCTGAGGTACTAAAAAATATCCTTAGGCAACAGATTGGTATAGATATTTGTAATTTTATCCTTGGTAGGTATGTACTCCAATCTAACATCCTTGCCACTTACTTTATCTCTCAAGAAGTGATACTTGATGGATATATGCTTTGTATCTAAATACAACACTAGATTATTATAAATGTTAATGGCACTTGATTTTTCATAGAATATGGAAATCGGTTCTTCATACTCAATTCTGACATCTCTCAACATTTTCTTCATCCACAGTACTTGGGTCCAACTGTTTGCAACATCAATGTATTTTGCCTCAGCAATAGATAATGAAACTGAGTTCTGCATTTTTCTTAGCCAAGATACCAATTTCTTTCCTAAGAAGAATGCACCACCACTGGTACTCTTCTAATCATCTACATATCCTACCCAATCAACATCATTAAAATAACTTAGGATCAGATCATCATCCTTAGGATAGCAAAGACCAAGATTAACTATCCCTTTTAGGTATCTAAAAATTATTTTCACACCAGTCACATGAGACTCTTTAGGATCAACTTGAAATCTCGCAACCATGCATACAAAATTCATTATATTTGGCCCGGTCTGAGTCAAGTAGAGTAATCCACCAATCATTGACCTATATCTTGTGTGTTTTTCTTTGGGAGAAACTTCATTCTGTGTTATTTTACATATGGTCACCATAGGTGTAGCAACTGGCTTTGAATCTTCCATGCCAAACTTTTTCAGTAACTATTTCACATACTTGGACTGCTCAAGATACAAAAATTCCATCATCTAACTGAGTGATTTGCAATCCTAAAAATAATTTCAGCTCTCCTATCATTGACATTTCAAATTCACTTTTCATTTCATCAGCAAACTTCATACACAAATCATCATCACCTTCAAAAATAATATCATCAACAAAGACTTCAATGATTAGTTCTTTGTTCTGATCCAACTTGAAATACAGATTGCTGCCAGAAGTACCTTTATTGAATCCAAGTTTCAACAATTATTTATCCAATCTAGCATACCAAGCTCTAGGAGCTTTACACAAAGAGCTTTCTTCATTTGACATACCATGTCCTTTTCATCAATCAACTAAAATCCATCTGGTTGTTCTACATAAAATTCTTCTTCTAGTTCACCATTCATAAATACTGAATTTACATCCATCTGATAAAATTTTTAATTCTTGAAATTAGAATAAGCAAGAAATAATCTTATAGCTTCAATTATAGCAACAGGAGCAAAATTTTCTTCAAAATCAATACCTTCCATCTGTGAGTATCCTTTTCAAACTAATCTTGCTTTGTTTCTGACCACATCACCTTGTTCATTCAGATTATTCTAGAACACCCACTTGGTTCCAATCGCATTTTTATTCTGAGGTCTAGGAACGAGATCCCATGTATCATTTTTTTGTATCTGCATTAGTTCTTCTTTCATGGCTTCCATTTAATGTTCATCCTTGCATGCTTCACTAATATTTCTAGGCTCAGCTTTAGAGAGTAGAAACTACTCTTCCAAAATTCTTCTTCTAGTCTGCACACCTTTCCTATTTTCTCCTATGATTTGACTATCATAATTATTTCGCCTTACATACTTAGGAGTTTTGAGATTTTATCTGACCTCTTGTTCTTATGTTCTTTCTTTTGCACTTTTTCTAGTTTTTTCTTCTTGATTCCCTTGGTTCACCAAAACAATTTGAAGTTGATTTTGTGCCTGAACATTAATTTCATTGTTAGCACCATCATGTTGATGATCTGAATATAACCACTAGATTTAGATGGTTTACCAATATCTTCATCAACTTTGATATTCACACTTTCAACCATTTTCTTAAACCTTTTATTAAAGCACCGGTAAGCTTTTCTTTTAGTAGAGTATCCTAGAAAGATTATTTCATCACTTTTAACATCAAACATGACTATATCATCATCTCTCTTGATGAAGCATTTTCTCCCAATTTTTTTGAAATACTTAATGGTAGGATTATAACAAAACCATAGCTCAAAAGGTGTCTTACTAGAATTACTATTGACATTCACCCTGTTAATGGTGTACATAGTAGTACTTACAGCTTCTCTCTAGTAGAAATGAGGAACATTTTCTTCCAGCATCATGGTTCTAGTAGTGTCTAGAATGGTTATGTTCTTTCTTTCAACAAATTGATTTTGTTGAGGGGTCTAGGGAGAAGATATTTGTCTTTGGATTCCATGCTCTTCACAAAAATAATAAAATTCTTGTGAAGTGAATTCACCACCTCTTTCTGACCTTAGAAATTTAATCTTTTGACCTATCTCATTCTCTGTCATAGCTTTAAAAATTTTGAACTTTACTAATGCTTCATGTTTTTCTCTTAAGAAAGTAACCCATATCATTCTAGAATAATCATCAATGAGCAACATAAAATACCTTTCATCGTATAGGCTTCTGATTCTATATGGACCACATAGATCAATATGTATCAAATCCAATACTCCATTAGAGCTATACTGTTTGCTCTGGAAATAATTTCTTGTTTTCTTTCCCATCTGACATTCGTTGCACATAGTGTTAGTAGGCTTCACTAACTTAAGGCAGATCTCTAATTGTTCGAGTAGAGCTTATCTTGACAATGTTATCAAAGTTCACATGATACGAACTCCTATGCCATAACCAACTTACATCAATTTGAGCAATCAAACAACCTTCACTAGAAACACTCAAATGAAAGATATTACCTTTTGTCTTTGTTCCTAAAGTGATCATATTTCCTGAACTTCCCTTTATTCTACACTTACCATCATTTAATTTCAAATTGTAACCCTTTTCTACCATTTGTCCAACACTTAACAAGTTATGCTTTAAGCCTTCTACATAAAGAACATCATCAGTATTGTGCTTACCACCAAAATAAACAGTGCATCTACCACGAATCACACCAAAAGTATTGTCTTTGAATCTCACAAAACCAAAATCATAGTTTTCCAAGCTTACAAAATTTATTTTGTCACTAGTAATATGATGTGAGCATCCACTGTCAATCACTCACTCATCTTTTTCTTCAATTTTTTCTGTAAGATCTTTCTCAACATTCACATTACTAGCAGATTTAGTGGACACCTGACCATTTTCTTTGATAGAAATAAATACCCATTCATCTACATTTCCAGTTTCTTTATCAGATTCTTCATCAGTTACACCTTCTTCAACATAATAGCACTTCCTTTAAAATCTAGTGTTCTCCGGTTTGTACTTGGAAACTCTATCAGGACATCTAGATGCAAAATGACCTATCTTACTGCAAGAAAAAAATTTAATAAGTAACTTTCCTTTGTACTTACCATGGCCTCTTGATTCTCTTTTCATAATCAATGCTTCTAATTCTTCCAATTCCTTTTCTTCATCTTCAATCTACTTCATCTCATCTTCATACTTGAATGTTCTCTTGGAACTTTCTCCTCAATCATATCTCTACTTACTTTTCCTGGATACAAAAGCCTTGAAGGTAGATTCAATCTTAGGAGAAGACTCACCAAATTCACTCAATTCAAATGCAACGAGTTTTCCAATCAACATGTCTCTTATAATATTTGTCATTGTCCTAAGTTCATCAATAGCATGAGATTTTTTCTTGTAGGAAGGGGGCATAGATCTAAGTATCTTAGCCACAATTTCATCTTCATCCAAAGTTCCACTAGCACATCTAATGTCCATCACTAATTCATTTATCTTTTGTGAGAAGGAAAAGATGTTTTCATCTTCACTCATCTTCAGGCTCTCCCATTTTCCTTTTAGACTTTGTAGCTTAGCACTTTTCACTAGTGCATCTCCTTCATACAATGTTTCCAACTTTTTCCAGAGCTAGTATGTAGTCTTCAGTCCTATCACATTTGTCATTTTTGAATCTGTCAAAGCACTCACCAATGTTTCTACTGCCCTGGTATTAATTTTTTCTTGCTTGATTTCATCTTCAGAGGAATGACCATTCTGAGGAATAGTTTATGCACTTTGTGTAATCTTTGAGAAGGGTTCACCAATGCACTTCAAATGACACTCCATCTTGAATTTCCATAGAGAGTAGTTTGTACCATCGAATATAGGACTATCCTTCTTGTATGATGCCATCTGGATCACCTCAAGCTATTTAGGCTTCTTCAGAGGAACTAGCTCTGATACCAATTGTTGGCAAAACAAGGATAGAAAATTGAGAGGAGGGGGTGAATGATTTGTTACCAAAATGAAACTTATACAACATTAATCAACCTTAGATCATAGATTTGATAATTAGTAGTGCGGGCATTAAATCAACAACACATCAGAGACACATGAACACCAATATTCTATACGTGGAAACCCTGTTAGGGGAAAACCATGGTGGATTTTAGTCCACAAGATTATACCCTGTTAGAAGTATAATGAAGAATAAAAAGAAATGCACTTGCATTCAGGTGCACTTCCTAGAGCACACTTCTCAAAGGGAAGGCTCACTACCTTACATATAGTAATCAGATTAAATCCATCTAATGAAGTTGAACTGAGAAATTAGCTTCTGCAAAAGCTTGATTACAGTTTTGGATAGGCGTACAAAACTTCTACAAACTCTTCCACACTTTGCTCTGAATGATCTGACCTTTATTCACACATGTACGCCAATTTTAAATTGGAGCACTTCCTCTAAATGAGGAAAACAATTTCATATATATATATCCACTACACGGATTTACATCCACTATTGAGTCAACGACAAATAAAGAATAAATTACAACTGTTAGCCTTAATACATGAATAAATTTCAATGCACACCGAAAAAAGTCAGTCACAACATAGTGAGGACCCAAAAAAATACCTCCAAACATGCCAAACAATAAAACATTAATCCCTATGGATCCACAACACACTAACATCATCATGTCAATCAAGAATATGAAAACTCGAGCACACAACATAAAAATATCGAATCACGAACACTCCGATCAATGAAGACATACATAAAGGATAGAGCATGATCTAGAATCATCCATGAACATCATAGGTACATGTGCAACATATGAAATTACCAGAATTTCATCTGTTTCATTCAAGAACACCATCTACAGAAACTGAATAATTGTAGGCACACAGATCTTCATAACTTCCACAAATCTTGATGTGAACCTCTGAATACTTTGGACAACATACTAGAAAGATTAAAAAAACCCTTTGAAATGCATCTTTAGATCTTCAACATACAAAACTTTCCAACATTTTGACCTTCTCAACTCCACTAGGTGCCTGCACCTATATTTTTTACAATTTTCTCAATCTCCTCAACATATACATCCTTAAGAATAATTAATGCTAATAGTGTTGACATCAATGACAAACAAATATTAACAACACAACCACAACATCCAATAACCTTCCTTCTAAGTAGTGTGCTCTAGGCAGTGCACCTGAATGCAAGTGCATTCCTTTTTATTCTTCATTATACTTCTAATAGGGTATAATCTTGTGGACTAATATCCACTGTGATTTTTACCCTAACAGGGTTTCCACGTATAAAATATTGGTGTTCATGTGTCTCTGATGTGTTGTTGATTTAATGTTTGAACTATTAATTATGAGATCTGAAATTAATGTTGTATAAGCTTGATTTTGGTAAAACTGATTCACCCCCCTCTTAGTTGCCTATCCTTGTTTTGCGAACAGTTGGTATCAAAGCTATTTCCTATGAAGAAGCCTAATAGCTTGAGGTGATATGAGATGGCATCATAAAAGAAGAATAATTCTAGATTCAATGGTACAAACTACTCACTATGGAAAGTCAGGATGGAGTGTCATTTGAAGTGCATTGGTGAACCCTTCTGGAAGATTACACAAAGTGCATATACTATTCGTCAGAATGGTCCTTCCTCTGAAGATGAAATCAAGCAAGCATAAATTAATACCATGGCAGTAGAAACATTGGTGTGTTCTTTGATAGATACAAAAATGACAAATGTGATAGGATAAAAGAATGTATACTAGATTTGGAAAAAGTTGGACACATTGTATGAAAGAGATGCACTAGTGAAAAGTGCTAAGCTACAAATTCTAAAAGGAAAATGGGAGATCCTTAAGATGAGTGAAGATGAAAAAATATTTTCCTTCTCGCAAAAGATAAATGAATTAGTGATCTACATTAGATGTGTTGGTGGAACTTTGGATGAAGAATAAATTGTGGCTAAGATACTTAGATATGTGCCTCCTTCCTACAAGGCAAAAGCTCATGCTATTGATGAACTTAGGACAGTGAAAAATATAACAAGAGACATGCTGAATGGAAACATTGCTGCATTTGAATTGAGTGAATTTGGTGAGTCTGCTCCTGAGACTGAATCTGCCTTCAAGGGTACTGTATCCAAGAAAAGCAAGTAGAGATATGATTAAGGAGAAATTTCCAAAAGAACATTCAAGTATGAAGATGAGATGAAGCATATTGAAGATGAAGAAAAGGAATTGGAAGAACTGGAAGCATTGATTGTGAAAAGAGAATCAAGAGGTTATGGTAAGTACAAAGGAAAGTTACCTATTAAATGTTTTTCTTGTATTAAGATAGGTCATTTTTCATCTAGATTTCCTGAAAGAGTTTCAAAGTATAAAACTGAGAACACTAGATTTCAAAGGAAGTTCTATTATGCTGAAGAAGGTGTAACTGATGAAGAATATGATAAAGAAACTGGAAATGAAGATGAATGGGTATTTATTGCTATCAAATAAAATGGTCAGGTGTGTTTAGGTGTGGAGCCTGATCAGTCTCCAAGTGGGAGATTGTTGGTATGTGGCGACTGATCATTCTTATTGTACACTCTTCGCGAAATTACTGAAAAAGGGAAAAATCACAAAAAGGGAAAAAACCCCGATTTTGTATAACCCTAATTTATAAAGGGTTTAGGATAGAGTTACAGTATCATAAGAAATAGGCGATTATTCGTGATATTGTAATAGGGTTTTGCACTAGTTAATAATATAATTGGATGGCTGCGGTTTGGTGGATGTAGCCCACATTGGGTGAACCACGTTAAATTCTTTGTGTTAATTTTATGTGTGATTTTATTTCTGGTTTATTTGATAAAATCTGCATTTAGCTTTTAGATATCTGCCTTTGAAAACCTAACAAGTGGTATTAGAGCGGGTTGTTTTCGATT
This sequence comes from Sequoiadendron giganteum, assembly GCA_007115665.2. Taxonomy (NCBI): domain Eukaryota; kingdom Viridiplantae; phylum Streptophyta; class Pinopsida; order Cupressales; family Cupressaceae; genus Sequoiadendron; species Sequoiadendron giganteum. The sequence continues at coordinate 293,922,036 of CM021106.1, forward strand.
ATCGTTTGTAGGAAAGTCTCACGGTTGAGTGGGAGTCTCATGGTTAAGTGGGAGCAATGACAGATGAGGGTAAGTTGAAGGTTGATAAGTTCAATGGGCAAAACTATTAGTTATGGAAGATGCAGATGGAGGATTATCTCTATCAGAAGGATTTGTGGTAGCCATTGGAAGGGAAAACCAAGAAACCCACAACAATGACGGATGAGGACTGGGATATTTTGGACAGAAAGGCACTTGACAGTATTCGCTTATGCTTGGCACAATCGGTGGTGTTCAATATCACAACAGCAAAGACAACTCTAGAGTTGATGGAAACCCTAGCAAAGTTGTATGAAAAGCCTTCTGCTTCGAATAAGGTATTTCTTATGAAGCGTTTATTTAATATGAAAATGGTAGAAGGTGGATCAATTACTGATCATTTAAATGAGTTCAATACAGTTACCAGTCAATTAACTTCTGTAAAAGTAAACTTTGATGAGGAAGTTAGGGCTCTTTTGATTCTGTGTTCTTTGCCTGAAAGTTGGAATAGCTTGGTAATGGCTGTTAGCAATTCTATTTCTGGTTCAAATACATTGAAATTTGATGATGTTGTTGGTGTTATTTTGAGTGAGGAAATTCGTAGGAAAAGCTCAGGTGGAACATCCACATCAGGCAGTGTTTTGAATGCAGAAAGTAGGGGTAGAACAAACGAGAGACGAAATAATTTTGGGAGTCGTGGGAAGTCACAAGGAAAATCAAGGGACAGAAGGTCCCAATCTAGAGACAAGAGGGATTGCTGGTACTATGGTAAGCCAGGGCATGTAAAGAAAGATTGTTGGTCTCGGAAAAATAAAGGAGACAAACAGGAAGGAAATAAAGAGGAAAATGTGGTAAGTAATAAATCTGATGAGGATGCTTTGATTCTTTCTCTTGACAATGCTGATGATTCTTGGGTGTTAGATTTAGGGGCTTCATTTTATGCTACGCTCCATATAAATTATTTTCTTAATTATGTCCAAGGGGATTTTGGGATGGTTTATCTGGGAGATAATGAACCCTCTGCGATTGTTGGAAAGGGAAGAATCAAGATCAAGTTGTAGAATGGGAATCATTGGCTACTACATGAGGTAAGGCACGTTCCAACGCTAATTTTTTTTTTAATTTATGTAGGGCAACTAGATGATGAAGGTTGTGTTGTTACATTTAGTGATAAAAATTGGAAGGTTACAAAAGGTGCCTTCGTAGTAGCAAAAGGTGTGAAAGTAGGCACCTTATATCTTTGTACAGGTCATACTGTTCCTTCTACTTTAGCTATTGTAGATAAAAATCAATGTTCAGGAACAGTTGCTGCAGTTCAGCAGGAAGAAAATCAGATAGTTGCTGCAAATTTTGAATCAGCACTATGGCATAACAAACTTGGGCATATGAGTGCAAAAGGTATGAAAGTACTTCATTCAAAGAATGTTTTACCAGGTCTAAAATGTGTAATATGGATTTCTATGAAAGTTGTGTTTATGGAAAACAAAAGAGAGTTAGTTTTCTCAAGGATGGGAAACAAAAGAAAGATGAGAAATTGGAGCTTGTGCATACGGATGTATGGGGACCAACTCAGGTATCTTCTCTCGGTGGCTCTCATTATTATGTCACATTCATTGATGATGCAACTAGGAAGGTATGGATTTATTTCATTAGACAAAAATTTGATGTATTTGAAACTTTTAAAAAATGGAGAAGCTTGGTTGAGAATGAGACAGGTAAAAAGTTGAAATGTCTTAGATCTGATAATAGTGGTGAGTATTGCAGCAAAGAGTTTGAAGATTATTGTTCCTCTAATGGTATTCGTAGGAAGAAAATGGTTCCAAGGACTCCACAGGAAAATGGAGTGGCTGAGCGTATGAACAGAACAATAATGGAGCGTGCACGAACTATGAGATTGCATGCTGGGTTGCCTTTAAACATGTGGGTAGAGGCTGTAAATACTGCTTTTTATTTAATTAATAAAGGTCCTTCTAATCCTTTGGGTTGTGGTATTCCAGAGGAAGCATGGAAAGGTAAGAAGGTAAGTTATTCTTTTTTGAAAACCTTCGGTTGTGAAGCATTTGCACATATAGATTCTGAAAATAGAACCAAGCTTGATGCAAAATCAAGGAAATATATATTTGTTGGATATAGCATAGATGAATTTGGTTATAGGCTTTGGGATTTTGAAAATAAGAAAATTGTGAGAAGCAGGGATGTCATATTCAATGAGAAAATGTTGTACAAAGATCTATTGCAGCAACATGAGAAGAAAGAACAGGATTATGCAGTGCTGGATGATATTACAAACACCAATGTTCCAGTGGTTCCTCATGCTCCGCAACAACAGCAACAAGAAATACCACAAACTCCAGTGAATGTTAGGTGATCTTCAAGGTTAAGTAGACCTCTAGAAAGATTTTCTCCCTCTTTGTACTCTATTCTATTAACTGATGCTGGTGAACCAGAATGTTATCATGAAGCTATGTAGGTGGATACCAAGGTTTAGTGGGAGCATGGAATGGAAGAAGAAATGGACTCCTTGCTGAAAAATCAGACTTGGGAATTATGCAAGTTGCCTACAGGTAAAAAGGCTTTAGCAAACAAATGGGTTTATAGGATGAAAGAGGAGGATGGAAGTAAGAAAAGATTTAAATCCAGATTAGTTGTAAAGGGATTTGCACAGAAACAGGGTAATGATTTTGATGAAATATTTTCTCTAGTTGTTAAAATGACCTCTATTCGTAATGTGTTAAGTATTGTGGCTGTTGAAGATTTGCATTTAGAATAGATTGATGTTAAAACTGCCTTTCTCCATGGTGATTTGGAAGAGGAAATTTATATGGAACAACCATAAGGATTTGAGGTCACAGGTAAGGAGAAACTAGTGTGCAGATTGAAGAAAAGCTTATATGGCTTGAAGCAAGCACCTCGACAATGGTATCTTAAATTTGATAGTTTTATGGCTGAGCAAGGTTACAACAGGTGTAATTCAGACCATTGTGTTTATTTTAAGATGCTAGGTGAAGATAGCTACATTATTTTATGTTTATATGTTGATGATATGCTTGTAGCGGGGTCTAACATGGATCACATAAAGGAGTTAAAACAACAGTTAGCAAATTCATTTGCTATGAAGGATTTGGGGGCAGCAAAACAAATCCTTGGTATGAAGATTACAAGAGATAGGAAAAATAGGAAATTGTTTTTATCTCAGGTTGATTATGTTAAAAAGGTGTTGCAGAGATTTCATATGGAGAATGCAAAAGCTGTCAGCACACCTTTGCCCAGTCATGTAAAATTGACTAAGGATATGTGTCCAAAGACACAAGAGGAGGAAGAAAAAATGTCCAAGGTACCATATGCTTCAGCTGTAGGTAGTTTAATGTATGCCATGGTATGCATGAGACTAGATATTGCACATGCTATAGGAGTTGTTAGCCGATATATGAGTAATCCAAGAATTGAGCATTGGAATGCAGTGAAATGGATTCTCAGGTATTTGAGAGGTACACCAGATAAACATTTATGTTTTGAGGGCTCTAATACAGATTTAAAAGGCTATGTTGACTCAGATTTGGCAGGGGATATTGATACCAAGCGGAGTATCACAGGTTATGTATTTACCATTGGTGGGACAATAGTAAGTTGGATATCTTGATTGCAAAAGGTGGTTTCTTTATCCACCACAGAGGCAGAGTATGTGGCTGCAACAGAGGCAACAAAGGAGATGATATGGATGCAATTTTTCATGGAAGAGTTGGGAAAACAACAGGCTGAAAACTACTTGTTCACAGACAGCCAGAGTGCTATACATCTTGCAAAGAATTCTGCCTTGCACTCTAAAACCAAACACATACAATTAAGGTATCATTTCATTTGGTCAGTATTGGAGGATGGACAGGTAAAGCTGGAAAAGATACATACAGATGTAAATCCAACGGATATGTTTACTAAGGCAGTGATAAGGGAGAAGCTGAGCTCTTTTTCAGCTTGGGTTGGCCTTCAAGGTTGAATTAAAGTATAAGAAAGCAACAGGGTCCAAGGTGCTTATTTCCAGTGGGAGCTGTAAGTGTAGTGGTGTCGTCTAGGTTCAGTCTCCAAGTGGGAGATTTTTGGTATGTGGGGGTTCGGGGGCGGTAGCCCCCGAGAAATTTTTTTGTCCTGCTTTTTTGCGAAATTACTGAAAAAGGGAAAAAATCACAAAAAGGGAAAAAACCACGATTTTGTATAACCCTAATTTATAAAGGTTTAGGATAGAGTTACAGTATCATAAGAAACAGGCGATTATTCGTGATATTTCAATAGGGTTTTGCACTGGTTAATAATATCATTGGATGGCTGCGGTTTGGTGGATGTAGTCCACATTGGGTGAACCACGTTAAATTCTCTGTGTTAATTTTATGTGTTATTTTATTTCTGGTTTATTTGATAAAATATGCATTTAGCTTTTAGATATCTTCCTTTGAAAACCTAACAAGGTGTCCACTGAATCTTCTAGTAATGTGAATGTTGAAAAATATCTTGCAACAAAAAATGAAGAAAAAGATGAGTGGGTAATTGACAATAGATGCTCACATCATATGACTGGTGACAAAAGAAAGTTTGTAAGCTTGGAAAACTATGATGGTGGTGTTGTAAGATTCAAAGATAACACTTCTATTGTGATTCGTGGTAGAGGCACTATTTATTTTGGTGGTAAGCACAATACTGATGATGTTGTTTTTGTAGAAGGCTTAAAGCATAACTTGTTGAGTGTTGGAAAAATGGTAGACAAGGGTTACAATCTTTAATTCAAGGATGGTAAGTGCAGAATAATGGGAAGTTAAGGAAATATAATTGCTTCAAGTACAAAGACAAAAGGTAATATCTTTCATTTGAGTGCTGCTAGTGAAAGTTTTTGATTGCTCAAATTGATGTAAGATAGCTATGGCATAGGAGGTTGTGTCATGTGAAATTTGATAACATTGTCAAGATAATCTATACTCAAGCAGTTAGAGATCTTCCTAAGTTAGTGAATCATACTAACACTATGTGCAAAGAATGTCGGATGGGAAAGAAAACAAGAAATTATTTCCAGAGAAAACAATATAGCTCTAATGGAGTACTAGATTTGATACATATTGATCTATGTGGTCTATCCAAAATTAGAAGCCTACAAGGTGAAAGGTATTTTATGTTGCTCATTGATGATTACTCTAGAATGATATGGGTTACTTTCTTAAGAGAAAAACATGAAGCATTAGAAAATTTCAAAAGTTTTAAAGCTATGGCAAAGAATGAGATAGGTCAAAAGATCAAATGTCTAAGGTCAGATAGAGGTGGTGAATTCACTTCATGGGAATTCAATTCTTTTTGTGAAGATCATGGAATCCAAAGACAACTATCTACTCCCTAGACCCCTCAACAAAATGGAGTTGTTGAAAGAAAGAATATAACCATTCTAGACACTGCTAGAACCATGATGCTGAAAGCAAATGTTCCTCATTTTTACTGGAGAGAAACTATAAGTACTACTATGTACACCAATAATAGGGTGAATGTCAACAGTAATTCTAGTAAGACACCTCTTGAGCTATGGTTTCGTTATAAGGCTACCGTTAAGTATTTCAAATTTTTTGGAAGTAAATGCTACATCAAGAGAGATGATGATATAGGTAAGTTTCTTGCTAGAAGTGATGAAGGAATATTTCTAGGATACTCTACTAAAAGAAAAGCTTACCGGTGCTTTAATGAAAGGTTGAAGAAAATGGTTGAAAGTGCAAATGCCAAAGTTGATGAAGATATTGGTAAACCATCTAGATCTAGTGGTTATGATTCAGATGATCAACATGATAGTGCTAAGAATGAAATTAATGTTTAGGCACAAAATCAACTTGAAATTGTTCTAGTAAACCAAGTGAATCAAGAAGAAAAATTTAGCAGAAGTGCAGAAGAAAGAACACAATAACAAGAGGTAACAAAAAATATCAAAACTCCTAAGTATGGGAAAAATCATTCTGAAAGTCAGATCATAGGAGACAAGAGAAAAGATGTGCAAACTAGAAGAAAAATTCTGGAAGAGTATTGTCTAATCTCTAAAGTTGAGCCTAGAAATATTAGTGAAGCATGCAAGGATGAACATTGGATGGAAGCCATGAAAGAAGAACTAATGCAGATACAAAAAAATGATACATGGGATCTTGTTCCTAGACCTCAGAACAAAAATGTGATTGGAAACAAGTGGGTTTTCTAGAATAAGTTGATTGAACAAGGTGATGTGGTCAGGAACAAAGCGATATTGGTTTGCAAAGGATACTCACAGATGGAAGGTATTAATTTTGAAGAAACTTTTGCTCCTGTTGCTAGAATTGAAGTTGTAAGATTATTTATTTCTTATGCTACTTTAAAAAAATAAATTTTTTATCAGATGGATGTTAGTCAACATTTCTAAATGGTGAACTAGAAGAAGAAATTTATGTTGAACAACCAGATGGATTTCAGTTGACCGATGAAAAGGACATGGTATGCCAATTGAAGAAAGATCTTTGTGGACTTAAGCAAGCCCCTAGAGCTTGGTATACTAGATTGGATAAATACTTGTTGAAACTTGGATTCAATAAAGGTACTGCTAACAACAATCTATATTTCAAGTTGGATCAGAATAAATAATTGATCATTGAAGTCTTTGTTGATGATATTATTTTTTAAGGTGATGATGATTTGTGTATGAGGTTTTTTGATGAAATGAAAAGTGAATTTTAAATATCAATGATAGGAGAGCTAAAATTATTTTTAGGATTGCAAATCACTCAGTTAGATGATGGATTTTTTGTATCTCAGTCTAAGTATGTGAAAGAGTTTTTGAAAAAGTTTGGCATGGAAGATTCAAAGCTAGTCGGTACACCTATGGTGATCAAATGAAAACTTACACAAAATGATGATTCTCCTAAAGAAAAAATCAGACAAGATATAGGTCAATGATTGGTTGATTACTTTACTTGACTTAGACTAGGCCAAATATAATGAATGGTGTATGCATGGTTGCTAGATTTCAAGTTGATCCTAAAGAGTCTCATGTGACTGCTGTGAAAAGAATTTTTAGATACTTGAAAGGGATAGTTTATCTTGGTCTTTGGTATTCTAAGGATGATGATCTTATCCTAAGTGCTTTCACTGATGATGATTGGGAAGGAGATCTAGATGACAAGAAGAGTACCAGTGGCAGCGCATTCTTCTTAGGAAAGAAGTTGGTATCTTGGCTAAGAAAAAATTAGAACTCAGTTTAATTATCTACTACTGAGGTATAATACATTGCTACTGCAAACAGTTGTACCCAAGTATTTTGGATGAAGCAAATGTTGAGAGATGTCAGAATTGAGTATGAAGAACGCATAGCCATATTCTGTGACAATTCAAGTGCCATTAACATTTATAAGAATCTAGTGTTGCATTCAAAGATAAAGCATATATCCATCAAGTATCACTTCTTGAGAGACAAAGTAAGTTACAAAGAAGTTAGATTGGAGTATATACCTACCAAGTTGAAAATTGTAGATATCTTTACCAAGCTGTTGTGTAAGGATACTTTTGAGTACCTCAAAGGAAAGTTAGGGGGGATTTCCCCTCTTGATTAGAACTAATATGCAGGTATTTGCATCAGTCCGTGAATTCATAGCCATATCTTATTCCAGATTGATGTTGTGGTGGTTGATACTCAGGGGGAGTAGTCAAATGATTCAAATTTGTGATCAAAGCATGTGTACCTTTTCAAATGATGTCAAAGGGGGAGAGAAACAATATGAAAAATGTGGGAAAGAAGAGCAATGAAGGAAACAAGAAAGAGTGCACAATCTCAGAGGGAGATTGTTGGAGAAGAGTTAGTTGGGTTGATGGTATTATTTTTCACATCATGTGTTGCCATCAGTGCCAAAGGGGAAGATTGTTGGATGTTGTGGTTCTGTTGCTGATATGTGGTTTTCATTGATGTCAACACTATTATCATTAATGATTCTTAAGGCTGTATATGTCGAGGAGATTGAGAAAATTGTAAAAAATATAGTGCAAGCAGCTAGTGGAGCTGAGAAGGTCAGAATGTTGGAAAGTTTTTTATGTTGAAGATCTGAAGGTACGCTTCAAAGGGTTTGTTGCTGAACCTTTCTAGTATTTTGTACGATAATTTTAGAGGTTCACATCAATATTTGTAGAAGTTACAAAGACCTGTGTTCCTACAGTCATTCAGTTTTAGTAGATGGTGTTCTTGGATGAAGCAGATGAAATTCTAGTAATTTCATGTGTTGCACATGTACCTGTGACATTCATGGATGAGTCTAGATCACGATCTATCCTTTTTGTACATCCACATTGATTGGAGTGTTCGTTATCAAATTTTTTTCCGATGTGTGCTTGAGTTTTCATGTTCTTGGCCGACATGGTGATTTTAGCATGTTGCAGATCCATGTGGATTAATATTTTATTGTTTGGTGTGTTTGGAGGTGTTTTTTTGGGTCCTAGCTATGTTGTGACTGACTTGTGTTGGTGCACATTGAAATTTATTCATGTATTGAGATCAACAGTTGTAATTTATTCTTTATTTGTGGTTGAATGGATAGTGGATGTAAATCTGTGTAGCGGATATATTTATGAGATTGTTTTCCTCATTTATAAGTAGTTTTCAATGTGTACAAGTGATGTACATGTGCAAATAAAGGTAAGATCATTTAGAGCAGAGTGTGGAAGAGATTGAGTAGAGTGTGGAAGAGTTTGTAGAAGTTATTTTTTGCACCTAACCGAAACTGTAATCAGGCTTTTGTAGAGGCTAATTTCTCAGTTCAACTTCATCAGATGGATTTAATCTAATTACTGTATGTAAAGCAATGATCCTTCCTTTTGAGCAGTGTGCTCTAGGCAGTGCATCTAAATGCAAGGGCATTCCTTTTTATTCTTCATTATACTTCTAATAGGGTATAATCTTGTGGACCAACATCCACCATGGTTTTTCCCCTAACAGGGTTTCCACGTAGAAAATCTTGGTGTTCATGTGTCTCTGATGTGTTGTTGATTTAATCCTTGCACTGTTAATTATCAAATATGATATTAATGTTCTATGAGTTTGATTTTGGTAACAACTGATTCACCCCCCCTCTTAGTTGTCTATCCTCGTTTTTCCAATAGTTATGCCTCATGATCTTTCATATAATATTATTTTAGGTAGACCGTGGATTCATGCAATGAATGGGGTACCTTCTACCCTATATCGTAAAAATAAATATGTTTACAATAACAAAGTGTACACACTCGAAGCCTACCTTGAACCAAAAAATTGTTTGAACATTGAGAATGACAAGGAAAATCCTTTGAAAACATTGACACCAACTACACAAAAGAGTTGTTTTCCATATAGATGGTAGGCTATATGTTCATGGAGGATTAATTACTATTGTAGTAGAAGAAAAATATGATATAAAGGATTTTATGTAGAGGGATGGTAATTGAAGAAGGGAGAACAAAATATTTGATACACTTACAAGAAATACAATAGATCAAGAGAAATAATTATATAAATATTCTAGACTAAAAGATATGTAGAAATATCTTACATATTTATCTTGAGATGAATACAATGATTGAAAAATACTTGTTTAATAAGATGACATTAATGGTAGAAATTTTAGAAATATAACCAACACAAGGATCAAGTTTCGATCATCTTAAAATTTTATATTTCATATAGATAATATAAATATCTTGATGATAACCAAATTAATACCATAATCATTTTAGCATGTATAATTCCATATCATTTTTTAATGAATTTTCAATAATACATAGGAACCAAAAATAAGAAAACTAGAGTTACTTAATGTCTTAAAAATTAGTTCAAATTTTAAGAATTTGGCTATATGTAAAATACAAAATGATAAGGAATTAAAATTAAAATGAGTTCATAGTATAAAGTAGAAATTGTAAAGCATAAATTTGTAACTTTAAATTCTACTCCACTTTAGCAAGTTTATGAAAGTAGCTGATATAGTATAATAAATAAAAGAGTATTAAATTCATTGCTTAGGTAACGATTAAAATTTATGTTGAAAACTTAAAAGGGATACATGGGGATTTTTCCCTTGCCTTTGTCTATTCTTTAGAATATTCACTCCATGTATACAACGAGAAAAAAAAGGAAAATATTTAATATTTATCATGATAAAGTAAAGCATTCATATCATCTATCATCTATATTTTAAGTTAACCAAGTTAGGAGGGGAGAAAAAATAAATTTGAATGGTTTGGTTTGGTTTTAAAATAAGAGAATAGACAAGAAAAGTTGATATTGTATGTTTAGATTGGAAAGAGTAACATAGGAAATGTGGTAGGATAAATAATGGAGCTATCCGAGGCCAAAAATAATGTAGTCGATAACATGGTGTAGCGACCACAAAATAAAATTTACACTCAAGACTTAAAAAAAATGACTTATAGACCAAATCTATGAATCTATTAAAGTAGGAGAATGAATCCCCCATTAAATTATTTGTATTCTATAGCATACACTAAATTTAAGGATAATCATATATATAAAGAAAAATATGCTAATGGATAAGATTAACCATTCATAACATTTTCAAAAGTAAATGATGGGGAAAAAAAATTCAACAATTGAATAAAGGGAATTATTAAAAGAAAGAATGCAATGGGCTCTTGGATAGGATTTTTGTTATTTCATTAATTTTGTTTTGTAAACATAGTAGTGCAAATTTGTAGATTTTGAATTAGGTTGAGAAACTAAGGGGTTTTGATGTGAATTTGGTTGGAATAAACCATGTCTTATGTTTTTTTAAAAAAATATATGCATTGTTTGGTGTCATGGCTAGGAACTAGATTATATTATAAGAAATATTTATGATCATATCCTCAAGAGAGGGAGAGATAAATATCAAGATGATATATAGAGGAAGAATAAGGAGGTTAGAGGAAACAACTTTGAATGATTAAATAATATGAACTAGATTACTTAATGAATTTGCAAGCTAAATATAGATGAAAAAAGTTTTAGGAGGGAGGAAGTGAACTTGAATATAAGAAGATGGGGACCATACCACAATATTAACATTAATTTTTTTATTGTAGAATTTTTCCATTAGTATTTATAAAACCTTTTTTTAATAGGTTTGTGATTTTTTGTGAAGATTATGACAATGTCTGAGCAGTTTCTAATTCAATAGATGCAGGGTTTATTTTATACATTTTAGTTTCTTAATCATGAAGAGTAACTTGAAAATGTTAATGAAACTATTTTATTTATAAAATAATAATTTTTTCATGCTATATAGAAAAATATTTTTCATAAAACATATTGGATCTTGATTGCAAGGAGACGCTAGAGAATTCTAGAAAGAATATATTGAAACCAAAGGAGAAAGACACAAAATTTATTTATATATCCTTGTTTTCAACAAATAATATTTGTAGAGTTAACTTACAAGTTAATTAGACCTTGTAGGTGACTTATGAAGGCTTGAGATAGCATGTCAAAATTCCCAATGGAACAATGGATTAATAAATAAAATAATTTAATAACATTAATTTAATAACATTATCTTTGAGTCTACAAGGAAATGTATTCGTTGAGATATGATCATAATATAATATAATAAAAAAAAGACATTAAAAGGTAGTACATGTGTTGTTATAAACCCTTTCCCATCATAAAGGGAAAACTGAGAGGATTTGAATCTCAAAGGAAAGGGTCAGGGAAACAAATTATAGATGGGAAAACCCTCCTACTCGAGTGAGAAAAAACCTAGCAAAGAGATCTCTTATATATTAGAAGAATAAGAGAAGAAATTTGCTTACAAAACAAGCTCTACACAAGGTCGAGTCCAATAAAAATAATGGCGAAATTTTGCTGGAGGTGTGAATTGAAGTGATTGAGTTGACTATAAAATGACATGTCTTCACCTTCTTTATATATAAAGTTAGACAACCTCTTCTCTAGGTCAGCTCCTAGAGAATATAAATATTATTTAACATATGAAGGCCGACCAACCTTTAATTAAGGGGAAATAGCTCTTGAAGCTATAAAACACCAACACTCCCTCTTAGCTAGGGAGGTATTTTCTAGATATCCTTGTCATGGAGTCTCTCAAGATGATGCTCATAATGGCTACACCCATTTCTAGAAAATCACATCCTAGTCTCAGAGATGTACAAGAGTTCATTACAGAGTCTCTCAGTGTGATGTCTTCATGGAGTATCTCAACACGATGTCCACCATGGCTACTCCCATGTGTGGAAAGAAACATATGTACACGTGTTCATCACAGAGTCTCTCAAAGTGATGTTGTCATGGAGTCTCTCAACATGACGTCCACCATGGCTACTGCCATGTGTGGAAAGAAACATATGTACAAGTTTTCATCATGGAGTCTCTCAATGTGATGTCATCATGGAGTCTCTCAACATGACATCTAATCTCAGTCTCAGAGATGAACAAGGTTTCATCATGGAGTCTCTCAATGTGATGTTGTCACAAAGCCTCTCAACATGATACCTCATCTCAGTCTCAGAGATGAACAAGGTTTCATCGCAGAGTCTCTCAACGTGATGTCGTCATGGAGTCTCTCAACATGATGCCTCATCTCAATATCAAAGATGAACAAGGGCTTGCACCTCATATTTCTCTATCTTAGAGAAATATAGACTATAAGGGATTTCACCTCATATTTCTCCATCTCAGAGAAATATAAATTACAAGGGCTTTCACCTCATATTTCTCTGTCTTAGTGAAATATATATTATAACAAATATTCATGATGATGTGACTCCCTCTGAAGCTCCAAGTACTTGCATCAACCTCTTGAACTCCTCGTCCAAGATTGCTTGCAATGCTTGCCTTAGGGAAATGATTTCCAACACACACCTCTGACACTACTAACTTGCAAGAGTGAAGGACTACTTTCCTCGACCTCATCCCAGATCACCCTATTCTGAATAGTTTTATGGAGCTACCAATGTTAAATCCAGATTGACTGTCTTATGTAATTATGTTCTCTGTAGTTGAAGAGGTCTTCCAGGGACTTTAGCACTTGGTCTTGCAACACTGCAACCCACTTAGCTGACACCTTCACTTCTTCTCAGTGAGTCACTCTAGTTTCTTGAGACATAAGAATCTATTTTGTAGAACACATAACTCCCTCTTGATCCCTACCTCAAGCTCTTCCTCCCTTTGAATTCCTTATGCAATCTCATATCATTAATCCATAATCCTTTTTCTCCTCGATCCATCTTGAATTTTAAAGAGATTAATAATAGTTCAGGAAATAAAACTACCTCAATACAAATGAAACATGTAGACATCTAGTAGATACCATTAGATAAAAAATCAAAGAGTGATAATAGAACTTATCTTTGTGGAAGGAAAATCTACTTAGCTCAGTTTTCTCATACACATTATGCAACCAAAATATTCAATATAGAACCAAGCCTCTCACTGAATCAAGGCACAATCATAGTCCACGCACATAGAGAATTGTATCGATGTGAAAAACCAATTACAACTAAAATTGTAGTTCTCGTTTCATGTCAAAGCCACACTCAGAAATCCTCACAACTAGCATGAAATAAATCACAATGAGTGAGTGATATCTCCAAAAGATTTCATGTCAGCGATCACCGCTCAAAAGACCCCACAAAATCTCTTAAAAAATCACATGACTCAACCATAATCAATATAAAATTAGCTACCCCCAAATAAACGATGTCAGATCCTCTCTACACAACTCAAAAAAAATTTAGTAGAAAGAAAAGAAATTGAATTTCAGTCCAGAAGAAGGTGATTTCATTTTATTCAAAGGTATAAAACATAAAATACTTATCTAGTAATTCGTCCAATAGTGAAGATCTATACTGTCATTGAGTGCCCAATCAAAATTCACAATATACCAGAAAACATTGCTAGACACCACATCCATGGGAGATAGTGTGGGCTTGACCAATTTTGCAACTTCTCATCATGGTCGATCAATGATATACATCAATGTCATCCTCGAGCTCTTTCTCTAGACTGGTGATTAACACCTGAACATGATCTTGAGTCTGTAATGCCATCATTGAGGAGATTCTTCATGCATGAACAGATTATACACTGACTTGATCAGCGTCAAACACAAATACCAAACAATATCAAACACATGTGATATCTCTAGGTAGTGTTGCACCAAGGAGAGATGCAAGGAATCCTTTCCACTAGTGACACCCATATACAACTTAGCACGATGATTGAAGGATTTAGCTTGTCTCCCAGAGATTAATTCCAAATCAAATGGGACAGATCAGTCTGGAGCTTGACCATTGTGTTGACTCTTCCCATGGGGCCACAAAGCTTGTTGATGAGTTTTTTGGCTTGCACAACATCTCTAAATGAGCTCCCGATGATTCCTTTGCCTTAGATTCGATGCCCAAAAATAGATTTGACACTTCTCCGCCAAATGGTGTTCTTTATGAATATGTTCTAGGATGCGTCAACAAGAGTTGGGTCTTCCTCAATTTGCAATGGAAGTTGGATGAACTACACCTTCACTAATGTCTCTCTTTAGTCTGAATCCATGTATATTTTATTTGGTGTGTAATCCTTATGAAATTGGCTATGTCTCTCATTTGGTTGCTAGTGATTCCAATATAACTACGTCTCACTTCAAGTCTAAGCGAAAAAAATAAGAAGATAAATAATACACATATTATCTAGGCACCTCTCAATAATAACATCAACTCTCATAATTTTCCTATGTGCACCTTGCAAGCATCCACGATAATTTCATCTGTAGAGTCACGAATCTTCCACACACCTAGCACATTCGACATCTCACAGAAGAAACGATTGTCTCGATATCCTTCATGCCTATTTAAATGATACATTCTAAATCATTGAGTTCAAAGCCAGATTTCCCAGGTGTTCTCTTTCAATTACGTAGGCCATCACATTTTTCCAAGATGTTTCTTTCAACATCAAAGGCTCTAGATATGTCAGTAATTTATTTAATTCCTCTCAATCTATAGTGTTTGTTAGATAAATATGATTGGATTTCTTTTACCCACTCTGATACCATGTTATTTTTAGGATAAAAAATGAAATAAGTATAAATACAACACAAGAAGCAATGAACACAACAAATACCTTGGGAAAACCCTCCTACTCGAGGGAGAAAAAACCCAACAAATAGATCTCTTATATATTAGAAGAATAAGAGAAAACATCTCCTTACAAAACATGCCCTACACAAGGTTGAGTCCAATACAAAGAATGGAGACACTTCTCCTTGATCCAAAGTACAAATGAAAACACTTCTTGAAAACAAATCTGCTACTAATGGAATGGAAAACTTCTACTGGAGGTGTGAATTCAAGTGATTGAATTAATGACATGTCTTCACCTTCTTTATATACAAATTTAGCCAACCTGTTCTCCAGGTCGACTCCTAGAGAATATAAATATTATTTAACATATGAAGGCCAAGAAACCTTTAATTAAGGGGAAATAGCTCTCGAATCTATAAAACACCAACACTCCCTCAAAGCTAGGGAGGTATTTTCTAGATATCCTCGTCATGGAGTCTCTCAACATGATTCCCATAATGGCTACACCCATTTGTGGAAAACCACATCCTAGTCTTAGAGATGTACAAGAGTTCATAACGAAGTCTCTCAATGTGATTTCATCATGAAGTCTCTCATTATGACATCCACTATGGATACTCCCATGTGTGGAAAGAAACATATGTACAAGTGTTCATCAAAGAGTCTCTCAATGGGATTTCGTCATGGAGTCTCTTAACATGAAGTCCACCATGGCTACTCCCATGTGTGGTAAGAAACATATATAAAAGTGTTCATCATAGAGTCTCTCAATGTGATGTCATCATGAAGTCTCTCAACATGACGTCTCATATCAATCTTAGAGATGAACAAGGTTTCATCATGGAGTCTCTCAATGTGATGTCGTCACAGATTCTCTCAACATGATGCCTCATCTCAATCTCATAGATGAACAACGTTTCATCACAGTATCTCAACATGATGTCATCATGGAGTATCTCAACATGACACCTCATCCCAGTCTTAGAGATGAACAAGGGCTTGCACCTCATATTTCTTTGTCTCAAAGAAATATACACTACAAGGTCAAATTTCATCTCATATTTTTTTGTCTCGAAGAAATATACATTACAGGGGCTTTCACCTCATATTTCTCCATCTCAGAGAAATATATATTATTAAAAATATTCATGATGATGTGACTCCCTCTAAAGCTCCAAGTACTTGCATCAACCTCTTGACCTCCTCATCCAAGATTTCCTGCAATGATTTCCTTCAGGAAACGGTTTCCAATGCATACCTCCAACACTACTAACTTGCAAGAGTCCAAGACTATCCTCCTCGACCTCATCCTAGAGCACGCTATTCTGAACAGGTTTATAGAGCTACCAATGTCAAATGCAGATTGACTGTCTTGTGTAATTATGTTCTCTATAGTTGAAGAGGTCTTCCAAGGACTTTAGTGCTTGGTCTTGCAACACTGCAACCCACTTAGCTAACACCTTCACTTATTCTCAATGAGTCACTCTAGTTTCTCAAGACATAGGACTCCATTTTGTAGAAAACAAAACTCCCTCTCGATCCCTGCCTCAAGCTCTTCCTCCCTTTGAATTCCTTATGCAATATCAAAAAATTAATCCATAATACTTTTGCTCCTCGATCCATCCTGCATTTTAAAGAGATTAATAATAGTTCATGAAATCAAAATACCTTGATACAAATGAAACATGTAGAAATCTAGTAAATAACATTAGATAGAAAAAATAAGGAATGATAATAGAACTTATCTTTATGGAATCTAATATATTTTTCTTTCATCTTCACTCAATTTCTACTCTTGGAAATGCTAATCACAACACTACAAATTACAAGGACAATATTCTAAACTTAGTTTTCTTAGACACATTATGCAACCAACATATTCAATATAGAACTAGGCCTCTCATTGAATAAAGGCACCATCACAGTCCATGCACATAGAGAATGGGATCGATGTGATGAACCAATCACAACCAGAATATTAGTTCTCGTTTCATGTCAAAGCCACACTCTAAAATATTCACAACTAGCATGAAATAACTTGCAATAAATGAATGTTATCTCCAAAATATTTCATGCCAGTGATCACCGCTCAAAAAAACCCATGACCTCTCCTAAAAAATCACATGACTCAACCATAATCAATATAAAATTATTTTCCCGCAAATAAACGATGTCAAATCCTCTCTGCGCAACTCAACAAAATTTTAGGAGAAAGAAAAGAATAAATTTCAGCCTAGAAGAATGTGATTTCATTTTATTCAAAGTTATAAAACATAAAATACTTATCTAGCGATTCATCCAAAAGTGAAGATCTGTAATGCTGTTGAGTGCCCAATCAAAATTCACAATATACCAGACAACATCGCTAGACACTACATCCATGAGAGATAGTGTGGGATTGACCAATTTCACAACTTATCATCATGGTCAATCAATGATATCCATCAGTTTCATCCTCAAGCTCTTTCTCTAGACTGGTGATTAACACCCAAACATGATCTTGAGTTTGTCGTGCCATCATTGAGGAGAGTCTTCATGCATGAGAAATTTCTACACCAACTTGATCAACATCAAACACAAATATCAAACAATATTAGACATGTGCGATATCTCTAGGTAGTGTTGTGCCAAGGAGAGAGGTGAGGACTCCTTTCCACAAGTGACACCCATGTACAACTTAGCACGATGATTGAAGGATTTAGGTTGTCTCCAGGAGATTACTTCAAGATCAAATGGGACAGATTAGTTTGGGGCTTGACCATTGTGTTGACTCTTCATGCGGGGCCACAAAGCTTGTTGATGATTTTTCTGGCTTGCACGTCTCTAAATGAGCTCCCAATGCTTCCTTTGCCTCAGATTTGATGCCCAAAAATGGATTCAACACTTCTTCACCAAATGTCATTATTTATGAATATGTTGTAGGATGCGTCGATAGGAAGTCTTCCTTTACTCACAATGGAAATTTTATGAACTACACCTTCACTAATGTCTCTCTTTAGTCTGAATCCATGAATATTATATTTGGTGCATAATCCTTATGAAATCAGCTTTGTCTCTCATTTGGTTGCTGGCGATTCCACTATAGTTGCATCTCACTTCAAGTATGAGAGGAAACAATAAGAAGATAAATAATACACATATTATCTAGGAACCTCTCAATAATATCATCAACTCTCATAATTGTGCTATGTCCACCTTGCAAGCATCCATGATAATTTCATATATAGAGTCATGACTCTTCCACACACTTGGCACAATCGACACCTCACGGAAGAAATGAATGTAGCGATATACTTCACGCCTATTTCAATGATACATTCTAAATCATTGAGTTTGAAGTAAAATTTCCTAGGTGATCTCTTTCAATTACGTAGGTCATCAAATTTTTCCTGGATGTTTCTTTCAACATCAAAGGCTCTAGATATGTTAGTAATTCATGGAATTCCTCTCAACCTGCAGTGTTGCTTAGACAAATCTAATTGGATTTCCTGAACCCGCTCACATACCATGTTAGTTTTAGGATCAAAAATGAAATAAGCATAAATACAACAAAAGAAGCAATGAACACAATGAATACCTTGGGAGAACCCTCCTACTTGAGGGAGAAAAAACCCAGCAAATAGATCTCTTATATATTAGAAGAATAAGAGAAAAAACATGCTTACAAAAAAGGCCCTACACAAGGCCGAGTCCAATAAAAAGAATGGAGAAAATTCTCCTTGATGCAAAGTACAAATGAAGACACTTCTTCTTGAAAACAAATCTACTACTAATGGAATGGAGAACTTCTACTGGAGGTGCGAATTGAAGTGATTGAATTGATTATTAAATGACATGTCTTCATCTTATTTATATACACAGTTAGACAACCTCTTCACTAGGTCGACCCCTAGAGAATATAAATATTATTTAACATATGAAGGGCGACCAACCTTTAATCAAGAGTAAATAGCTCCTAAAGCTATAAAACACCAATAGGGGAAACTAGTGTTTAGCAATTCAAAGCAAGTTTAGGTGGCATGGATTTAGGAAGGGTAGTGTAAGGTGATGTAGGAGAAGTAAGAAAGTATGCGATGATTCATATAAATCTTGAATAACATAAGATACATAGTGTAGTACCTCTCATGTTGGTTCCACTGCACTAATACTCTTAATGATATGTTATGTACTTCGAGACCTTGTTTGGGCTTGTTTCACCATTCTGATTTGGTTTGGATGAAATTTTATCTGACGCTCATGATCATGACATTATTGACTGATGTTTTTGTTACAATGGATGTATGGAGTTAGATGTGTGTTTGGATTAATTTAACTATGCGTATCATGTGGACTTATGACTATGCTTATTGTGCATCTAGTTAGTGATTGATATTTGATGTTGTTTATGATGCAATTATTGTTATTTGATGGTGTGGTTATTGTTTGAGGTCTTGGTGAAAGGGATGGTGTAGCATCACTCATTTGTGAGTGCCCTGCTATGGTGCGATGTACTCTCACAATGTGTTTGTTGTTTGATATATATATATATATACATGTTTCTCAATAGTGTGTTTATGCAGGTTGCAGGTACTAGGCATCGACTCCACCTGCACTATTAGGTCCGAGTGTTCCTTAAAAACCCAATGGAAATGATGTGGAAAAAGGAGTTGACAAAAGGTCCCTAGCTCATGCCATCACCCTCAATAATCGAGGAGTACCCATATTGTAACCTCGTCTGTCTAGTTTGAATTATTTGTCAGTTGTCTTGCTTGGTGTCTATCGTTATTTGGTTAAATTGTGATGTCACGTTGTTATTATATTATTTAATTTGATTTTGAAATTATGTGGTAAATTAATATTATGAATGACCTTGTTTAATCAGTTTAATTAAATTAAATTTATTACAAGGTAATTTAATTTGATTTAGAATTAAAATAATAATTAAATAAATTATGTTGTGAAAGAATAGTATGTGGATTCTGATAATTAAATTATTAAATTAAAGGACGTGAGTAAATGTTTTAATAATTAAAAATAAATAAAGATAATAATAATAATTATTATTATTTTGGTGCGAAAATAATTAAATTGGAGAGAATATATATATATATTTCTTAAATAAAATAATTAATTTGAATAGATTTTTGAACAAGATGTAAAATCAAGTGTAAAATGGAAAAAAATGGAGTGTGTGCACATGCATGACTCCAAACTGAATTTCAAATTGGAAACTTGTCTTTTTTGTTGATTTTTGGATTCAAAAACTATTTTTTTTCTTGTTTTTAATAGTGCTCGTTTTGGAAAAATGTTTATCAATTAATTTTGTTTTCGAAAAAGAAGAAAATTGGATCTACAAAATTATTTTGGAAAACACAAAGTTTTGGATGGAAATTGTTTTCAAAGTGGATTAATTTATGAAAGAAATCAAGTTTTGGAGAAAAGATTTGTGGCTACGAAACAGATCATTTTAGCACGTCTTCTCCATCTTCAAGCGTAGGAATTTAGGTTGGTCATTGTTTTTATTTTTTATGTATTCTGTTTCTAAAGTTCAGTGCTGGATTTCCTTTACCCTCGGGAATTCGATCTGCCCATTGCATGATACCCTTAGTTTATATGAAAATTCGATTTCTTTTCCTCAACAACTGGTTTCATCCTTTAGTCAATTTGTAAACTACTACCTTGCATTTGATTTTTTCTTTCTCTTAAGTTGCATTTCATTTCCATGAGTTAAATTTGCCTTCCTCTAGCTTCAACTTCGGTGTGTTTTGTTCAATAAATCTGATTTTTATGCTTGATGTTGGGGATGACATTTCTTATTAGTATTTTTCGTATATTCTAAGTGTTGGTTAACATTCAGTGTTACAATTTCTACTTATGTTCCAGTTTATGCCCTACTCTTGGTTGATCAATTTATTGAAACCATGCAACTCTTTTCTAATGCTATCCCAAGAAACGAGAGCGTGATTAAAGTACCTTCTATTTGAGTGGGAACTTTATTAATTTAAAACTTCTAATCTCTTCTCTCAACCATGCCATATTTCGTTGTGTTCCATTTATACCTTCAGACACAACTGCTTAGTATTCAAGGATCTTGCATGATATTTGAAATAGCTTATCGACCTTGCCAAGATACACCCCTTACGTTCTCTCCCTCTATTTTCATTCACTGGCCTGCTCCATTCGAAATTGCATTACCTACCTCTTGCGATTCCTATCAATTCGATGTTTGAAGGAAAGAATTCCATTGAAATTGTATATGCACTTGATGAGGGACGACATAGTGAAAATCATCCTATCAGCCTTGCCAAGCCACACCCTTTACTTTCTCCATGTCAATTTAGTTTCACTGGGATATATATATATATATATATATAGGGATATTGCATATTAAAATTTTGTTTTAAATTGATGAAGTTTCTCTTTTCATTTTAATAGACCCATTGGTCATATCCTCTATTTGAATTCTTATTTGGGATTTATATATATATGTATATTTGTATGTCTTAAAATGGACAATGATATTGTGTATTTTTTTTTAATCAAGATTCATCACTAATTATTATAGAATTAAGAACGAATATATAATTATTTTATTAATGATCTACATTAGGAATGGATAATTAAATGGGAAGTGTACACATCTAAAAATGGTCACGGTTATTCAAACCTATTAATTAATTAAATATGAATTATTTAATTAATATTCTAAAGTCATCTACATATAAATAAATAAATTAAATTTATTTATATTGTTCATTTTTCCAATTCTTCTAGTTTAATTAAATAAATAAGTTAATTTAATTATTTCTATTTTCCTCTTAATTAAGTTAAATAAATTTCAATATTTATTTATTTAATTATCATTTCAAAACAATGGATTATTCATCCTTCATTTCACATTTAAATATTATATATTTAAATATCTTTTTCACCTCACTTAATTAAATATCGTAAAATATTTAATTACTTTTCTTTTTCACTTGTCACATATAATTAAATAAATTTATTTAATTAATTAGCATTATCCTCAACTTTCAACCAAATTTCATAAATAAGGAGATAAATGCCATGTTTGTCTCCATTTTTGAATGAGGATGGTTTTGTGGGTTGAAAACATTCTTCCACTTTCTTCTCAACCTTCCACCTTTCTCTCAACCTCTCCATCTCTCACCATTCATCCTGACATGTTTGAATCTCAACTGTTGATCTCCGCCAACTGGATTTTTTCCTTCAAAAATCTATAAATACAACCTTCTCATAAGTATATTTCATCCTATATTTCATTTTTAGTTACTATAGTTGCATTCAAATTAGCATATCAACATCTTAGCAATATCATAGCATTTCAATTTCATAGCTTAAATCATATAGCAATACACATGCATTTTCAAATTATCTCATTCTCCTAAGCTGTCATTTCAACAAGCTGTTGCTTGCACAACTGAGAGCCAATAAATTTAATCAAATCTTTGGAGATAGACGACGATGGGACGAATTTGAAAGAGATTCTTTTGTTTAGAGTTTGCATTTATGTTTTCTAAATTAGTTTCTTTCAATATAATGCCTTATTGGTGTGTTAGTTTATTGTTTAATTAATCTACATATTTTAACTCACATAGGAAGAAATATATTTTAAATATGCATTAGGAATATGTTGTAAATGTCTTTTCAATAATCACTTTCAAGGTATAGAGTGGAATGATAGATTAATTTGTAGTTCCATGATGACGTAATCCTCTATTGTAATAGGTTTGATATGAGGAATTTTTTATGCTTGAAGCTCTTATATTCATGTCTTGTTATTATGTTGAATCCCATGATGTCTTGAGTTATCTTCTAATAGGAGTTCATGGGTAGTTGACTTATTAGGCTTCCAGAGGCTAATGGAAATGTGCTATATGTTGGATTTTCATATTTGGATTCTTGGTGAGACTTTTGATATTTATTCTTATATTGAGCTCATGTGGGTTGTAACCTTGCACCGTTGTTTTGATTTTTGATGTGGTCCTTGTGTGAGAAGGTTCATGCCTCCCATATGTACTTGGTTTTGTGATTTTGGTGCTTTGTGCGATTGGGTACACCCTAGATGTTATGTGGATTGTTTTGATGCTAGTAGGGAGAGTTACTCTTCATGGGGGCCGATGCACAAAGGGGTGGCCTGGATAATCCATGGAAGAGTTTTTTCTCAATAAGTGATAACCTAATTAATTAACTAGTGGGTTTGGGTAGGTTCACATTAAAAAAGATAACTTAGTGCCTCGCCCATGCCTATAGTGCTTTCTTAGGCTAAGGATGGGCTGAGAAGGCCTGGTCGACAAGATCACTACCTTTTCCTCTTGAAAGGTAAGTGATTCCACATGTGTCACCCTATGGGGTTGTTGCCTAGTGAGGGGAAGTTAGGGTAACCATAGATAGGGGCCGACGTCTAGACTGTGAGGGTAACTCACGGATTGGGGCCAACATCTAGACTGTCGAGATAACCCATGATAGGACCTTGCGATGGAACTCCTCCCTATAGAAACCTTGTATGCCTTGTTGTTTTCCCCTTGTTGTTCATGTACCTCTGTAAGTGGTTGTCCTTTATGATTGTTGTTTCATTTGTGGAGTCTTGTTAGCCTTGTCTGCTTGACTGTTTTTATGTTGTGGGTCCTTCTTGTCATCTCCTAGCATGGGGGATGGGCCTTAGGGTCCACATGATTGGGTGGAACCTGTTATGCACTCCATTGGGTTCCTAGTCATTGTTCATGATACATGGAGTTGTACCGGTTGTAGTGGTTCCTAAGCTTACTAGAGTTGGAGATAATACCGATGCTATGTATTACACTTTTTCGGTTGTATCCCATTATGTAATTCTTGAACCCTTCTTGTTGTTATAAGGGAAGCTTGATCTAAATTATAATTAGTGTAATGAACTACCCCATGTTTGGGCATGGTGTATGTAATATTTGGTTCACATTTAATGCTCTTATGTGGTGTTGTATCTGTGGAAATATTTGTAATTATGTAATCTTGAAATGATGTATATTAATATAATGAATGTAATGGATGTATTCTTTGGAAAGTGAGCACAAATAGATGGTTATTTAATGTTATGGATTTATGTATGTTGTTTAATTATTCTATATAATGGTTTTAAAATGTAATCTTCTGAGTACATTTTCTTCGTTATGGGAATTGAGTCATGTTAGGAATGTTTGCAAGTAATGCAGTCATGTTAGCCTAGAGGACTAGATAGATGATGTGTATGTATATTATCATTTAATAGTGTTGTATGTTACTATAAATTTCACATTAGTTAACATTTTTTAAGAAAAAAATGTTTTCTAAATGTTAGACATTGTGTTGTCCTTTGGGGTTTACGTGGCAGGGCGTTAAAAAATTGTATCAAAGCCAAGGTTATCAAACACTGGGTACTCTAAGTTGATTGAGACCATTGAGTAACCTTTGTGCTTAACTCTTGAACTTATATGTTCCCCTCTAATTTTGCGCAGGAACATGCCTAGGGGTCGAGGTCATGGTCGTGGTAGAGGCTGTTGTTTTGGTCAAAGGGATAACCGTTAGAGTCCTTTATCTTAGGGTTCCCATGAGTCTGAATGTGAGGAACATCAAGGTTCCCAGAATAAACCAAGAGGCAAAGGTCAAAATTTGGAGCAACTGAGATTAGAGGGAGTGCAACTACGTTAATTGCTAGAGGAGGTTCTTGGCCTCTTCGGCCCTAAGCAGGAGGAGGAGCAAAGGGTGGTCAAGGAGAGACAAAGATTACTGAGGAGGACAGATATATCAATGGATTAGGATGTTGTGGTAGCAGGTCACATGAGAGACCTTTTGAGGGCACATCCCCCCAGTTTTGATGGTTCTGATGGAGGATTGGAGGTAGAAACTTGGCTAATTGATCTAGATTGGTTCTTTGTTATACATCCTTATGGCAATAACACTAAGGCTAGGTGTGCCATCATGCACCTAATAGATTTTTCATCCACTTGGTGGCAATTAGAAGAGTAGAAAATGCACCTAGACATCGACTCAGTGACTTGGGAATTATTCATGGAGAGATTTAGAGCATGTTTCCTATCAGATCACTAGAGACAGTACCATGCATATGAATTCCATGAATTGAGACAAATATAAATGTCCGTAGAGAAATCTGAGCACTGGTTCTATGAGCTCAAGCCTACTACGGGAATCAGTAATGATGAGGCTACACTAGTGCAACACTTTGTTAGGGGCTTGAATGCCCGAATTAGTGGAGGAGTCTGGGTCTTCAAGTCGAAGACCATGGAGGTAGTTGTAGAGAAGGCTCATCTTGTGGAAGCGAATTTGGCCATGGTGTTAGGAGGCCACACTGGTGTTTGAATTGGTAGTGCACACTTAGTGGACTCCCAATCTCAAGGTGGTCAATCTCTGGCTGCAGGGTCCTCTAAGGGCCATATGGCACCCGCTAAGGGCGAGCAACAACAACAAAATTCCCAGTCAAGACCTGAAAAATATCAGTCTTCACATGGTAGTAGGCTTCATAAAAGGAAATATTGGAGTTGGTAGCGAAACAAATGTGATCGTTCTGATAAGCCAGCTTAGAGTACACAATCTGCGGTTAGTGGATATAGTTTTTTGTAGTCTAGTGCACTCTCAAGTGGCTAGGGGTATGGTAGGGGCAAAGGTTGTTTCTCTTGCGACTGACAAGGCCATATTGTTAGAAAATGACCATAGAGGAACTCTACAGGTTTCAATCAGAGGCCAGCTGCATTCGTGCCAACAATGGGTGATGCAGGAAGGTCACATTGAGTATTTGCTGCATTCGATAACTGCCAGGCTAGGCATCACAGGTTAGTTGTAGAGGCCACTAGAACAGGACAAACAACTAACTCAGAAGGCCATGGGTGAGATCGAGAGGTTCCACTGGGGTCCTAACATTGAAAATTTGGCTACATGGGAGGATGCATCCTAGATTAGAGTGGCTTCTCCTTATTTGTTCATAGGATTCTAGGAGTAAGCTTGGTTCTAGGGGCGGGATGTAGTGCCTCTCATGTTGCTTTCACTGCACTGATACTCTTAATGATATGTTATGTACTTTGAGACCTTTTTGGTGCTTGTTTCACCATTCTAATTTGGTTTGGATGACATTTTATCTGACTTTGATGATCATGACATTATTGACTTATGTTTTTTTTACGATGGATATATGGAGTTAGATGTGTGTTTGGATTAATTTGACTATGTGTATCATGTGGAATTATGACTATGCTTGTTGTGCATTTGGTTAGTGATTGATAAATGATGCCATTTATGATGTAATTATTGTTACTCGATGTTGTGGTTATTGTTTGAGGTCTTGGTGAAAGGGACGGTGTAGCATCACTCGTTCGTGAGTGCCCTGCTATGTTGTGATGTCCTCTCATGGTGTGTTTTCTATTTGATATATATATATATACATGTTTCTCGACAGTGTGTTTATGCAGGTTATAGGTACTAGGCATCGACTCCACCTACACTATCAGGTCTGAGCATGCCTTAAAAACCCAAAGGAAATGATGTTGAAAAATGAGTTGATGAAAGTCCCCAACCTATGCCATCATCTTCGATGAGGATGAGTACCCATCTTGTAACCTCGTCTGTTTGGTTTGAATTATTTTTCAATTTTCTTGCTTGGTGTCTATCATTATTTTGTTAAATTATGATGTCACGTTGTTATTATATTATTTAATTTGATTTTGAAATTATGTGGTAAATTAATATTATGAATGACCTTGTTTAATCAGTTTAATTAAATTAAATTGATTATAAGGTAATTTAAATTGATTTAGAATTAGAATAATAATTAAATAAATTATGTTGTAAAAGGATAGTATGTGGATTCTGATAATTAAATTATTAAATTAAAGGATGTGAGTAAATTTTTTAATAATTAAAAATAAATAAAGATAAATGTTATTATTATTATTATGATTTTGGTGTGAAAATAATTAAATTGGAGAGAATATATATATATATATTTCTTAAATAGAATAATTAATTTGAATAGATTTTTGAACAAGATGTAAAAGCAAGTGTAAAATGGAAAAAAATGGAGTGTGTGCACATGCATGACTCCAAACTGAATTTTGAATTGGAAACTTGTCTTTTTTGTTGATTTTTGGATTCAAAAACTAAATTTTTTTCTTGTTTTTAATAGTGCTCATTTTGGAAAAAAATTTATCAATTATTTTTATTTTCGAAAAATAAGAAAATTGGCTCTCCAAAATTATTTTGGAAAAAGAACATAGTTTTGGATGGAAATTGTTTTCGAAGTGGATTAATTTATGAAAGAAATTTATCAAGTTTTGGAGAAAATATTTGTGGTTGTGAAAGAGATCATTTCAACACATCTTCTCCATCTTTGAGCATTGGAACTCAGGTTGGTAATGAATTTTATTTTTTATGTATTCCATTTCTAAAGTTCAGTGTTGGATTTCCTCTACCCTTGGGAATTTGATTTGCCCATTGCATGATACCCTTAGTTTATACAAAAATTCAATTTATTTTCCTCAAAAACTAGTTTCATCCTTTGGTCGATCTATAAACTACTACCCTGCATTCAATTTTTCCTTTCTCTTAAGTTGGATTCTATTTCCATGAGTTTGATTTTCCTTCCTCTACCTTCAACTTTGATTTGTTTTGTTCAATAAATCTGATTTTTATGCTTAGTGTTGGGGATGGTGTTTCTTATTGGTATTTTCCATATATTCTAAGTGTTGGTTAACATTTAGTGTTGCGATTTCTACTTATGTGCCAGTTTATGGCTTGCTCTTGGTTGATCAATATGTTGAAACCATGTAACTCTTTTTTTATGCTATCCTGAAAAATGAGAGTGCGATTAAAGTCCCTTATGTTTAAGTGGGAACATTATTTGTTTAAAACCTCCTATCTCTTGTCTCAACCGTGCCATATTTGGTTTCCTTCCATTTATACCTTCTGGCACAATTGCTTAGTATTCAAGGATCTTGCATGATATTTGAAACAACCTATCAGCCTTGCCAGGTCACGCCCCTTACATTCTCTCCTTCCATTTTCATTCACTGGCCTACTCCATTCAAAATTGAATTGGTTGCCTCTTGTGATTCCTATCAATTCGATTTTTGAAGGAGATATTGCCATTGGAACTATATATGCAGTTGACAAGGGATGACATAGTGAAAATCACCCTATCGGCCTTGCCAGACCACACCCTTTTCCTTCTCCATGTCGATTTAGTTTCACTTGGATATATATATATATATATATAAGGATATTGCATATTAAAATGTTGTTTTAAATTGATGAGGTTTCTATTTTCATTTTAACAGACACGCTAGTCGTATCCTCTATTCGAATTCTTATTTGGGATTTTTATATATATATATATATATATTTGTATGTCTTAAAATGTATAATGATATTGTGTATTTTGTTTTAATGAAGATTCATCACTGATTATTATAGAATTAAGAATGAATATGTAATTGTTTTATTAATGATATGCATTAAGAATGGATAATTAAATGAGAATAAATGTAACACCCTATGTTTTTCTCTTATGTTAGATTATGATGCTTTATTATTTTATCGTTTCTTATAGAGCGACAAGGACTATGTGTGTGATGAGATGTACTTTCCTTGATGTTATACTTGACATGCTTTGATTAGAATAATTTTGGTTTATTATAACATGATTATCGCTCATGAGTTTTATTAATGATGAAATTGTGAGTTTTGTGATACTGTATTGGTGAAGGAGACATGGTTGCATCACTCGCTTGCGAGGACCCTACGATTCTACAATTTCCTCTTCGTTGTGTGTTTTATGATGATTTTATATACATGTGCTATTGATGCCTTGGATACAGCTTTGCAGGTATAGGACATCGACTCCACCTGACTTCACAGGTTTGAGCGTGTCGACCCAACAATATGTTGATTGGGAGATAGTAGCTAGGTTACCTGTGTCAAGTCTACACCCCAGCCACAATGTGTCGTCAGTCCATGTTCGGTGTGTCTTCATTTTCCTTGTCTATTACTATTTAATTCTGCAAGGTTTATGTTATGGAAATAAATGTTAAATTATGCATTAAATGATGTTAGTATTTATTTAATTAATTTTAGATAATATTGATGTAAGCTTTCTATTTAATTTAATTAATTAAATTTGATTTATTTAGTAAGGAAATTTAATCCTTGTGGTTAAATTTATTTATTAAGTAATTAAATTAATTGATAAAATTATTTATTAAGTAAATAGTTTAATAGAATTAAATTTATTCTGAAATCTAATTGTGATTTGAAATTATTGAAAAATGCAAAAAGACTTTGAGAAAATAAATGTGAGTTGTTAAAAGATGTTTTTGATTTGCCAACAAGTTTTCGTTAATTAATTTGGGTTGTTGGAAAAATTAATTCTCAGAGGGAATCTTGGCTTTGGGTGAGGAAGCAGAAAGCTTCTTCATGGCAAAAAGCACATGATATTTTGGTGTGTTGAAAATTTACAAAAGGAAGAGGATTTGCTTGTTGTGGAAAAAATTTGAAAGAAACTTTGTGTTGTAGATTTTTTTTGGGAATTGTGCATTCTTAGATTTGTTTTGGGAAAGATTACTCTTTAATTAGATTCGATATTGTGCTCAGGAAATTTGGTTTCTTGGAAGAAGCCGTGGAAACTTTGCTAAAACATTTGGAGGAGGCTCGAAAGCAGAAACTCCATTTACTCCAGAAGCTTTATTGGAAACAGGTTCCCTTCTTAAAATCTTTGTCTTTGTTTAAGTTTTATATGGAAATTAATTGTTGTAGAAAATATTGTTGTGCTAGATTTGTAGTTGAAGCTTTCATTTGCTTGAGATAAATTTTAAGGCTTATGTGTTGTTAGTTTTGTCTAGTGCCTTTGTAGGAATCTTTTACAGTGAAATCAGAGAGCCTCTATGGATTTAGTAGTTAAAACATTGGATAAACCAGAGGAAATCAAAACAAGATTTAGAAAATGATTGAGAGCTTTTGTTGAAAACCTCTATAGGGAAATTGTTTTTAAACAATAGAAAATTCCAAAGAAAAAAATAGAGATATTAGAATCTCTGTAGAAATTCCTGTCATGAAATTTGGGAAAACCTTAATTAAGGGTTGCAATAGAAGGGAAGTAAAACCTCTGTGGTAGAAAATATATTTTTTGTAGAAGAAGATTTCCTCTAGGATTCTTTTTGGGATTTTTTTTGTGAAAATAAATTATATGACTTTATTTCTTCTCTTCGTTTAATATTCATTTCGATTAGATGAAAAGAAAAGGAAACCTCTGTATTGTTTTTGGATAATTAATCTGTGGAGTTCTCTACGAAATTTAATTTCCCTACTGTGTGTGCAAAATAACCTGTAGGTGGTCTTTTGGGGAAAATTTCCCCAATTTAAATTACTGTGCGAACTTCCTTAATATATATATAATATATATACATAAATGTGAATATATATATACCCACATTCATATATATAAAATATATATATATATATATATATATATATATATATATATATATATTTGATTATTTATAAGTTCTTAAATATTGTTTTGTTTGAGAAATTGTTGCCGTACAACGAAAGATACAACAAAGGGTTGAAATCGTGCAAGTTTAAGTTAAATTTTATTTTTGGTGGGGGTATGTATTCCCCCCACCGTGTCCACAAAGGGGAGGGTGCGGCTGTCCCAAGGGCATCTCCCTCCACTAAGTGGAGGGAGCACTGCCTTTGGAGCAGCGCATCCCTCTCCCATTAGGGCTGCTGCCTCCCCATACCATTGGGAATTATCTGATTTATAAAAAGAAAACAATGCACAGGCTTGGATCCATCCGCCGACCCCCTTAGATGCTTTTCATATTTTTATTAAAATGGAATTCGATTATTTTGGAATTTGGTATATATGTGGTATTTGGATATTAAACATTATTTTAATATGTTTAATTTTAATTAAAATAAATTATTTATTTTGTAAAATATATAAATATATATTTAATGTATATATTGAATTATATAGATATTTAAATATATAGTTATATATGTTATTGTATATATTGCATGGGTATATACATTCAAATTCAATGTTTTTATTTTATGCAATTTTGTACAAATGAAGTTTTAAAAAGAAATAATTTATATGCATGGTTAATTTATTAGAGGAATGGGTATTTTTAGTAAATTGGGGAAAAGTATTATTTTATTGAATAATTGTGGAATTGAAGTTTAGACAATTAGATTTGTTTCTTCTATTTGAAAGGGCTTTTTATTTAACTAGTGTAGTTGACAATTTATTCTATTGTTTTCCATTGAGTGAGAATGGATTTAGTATATCCAAACATTAGTTTTTTTATTGCATTGATTGCCTTGTCGTAACTATTTCTTCTAGTTGAGTGTTGGGAAAGGGGCTTAAGTGTGTCTTTAATTCATAAGTCTTCCAAAGGTTCTTTATATGATGGGGGTTGTCATTATGTGTTGTCAACCATTTGTATTTTCCTTGAGTAGTGCATGGAGTCATGTTAGTGATTTACTCAGTTTCCACGAACGAGGATTTGTGCCTCCTTGGATTAAGTGTGGATTATGTGATGTTTGCCTCCTTGTAAGGAGTGGATTTGTTATGTTTGTTGCTTCCATTATTGGAGAGGGTTTTGGCATATGTTTCCTCCTTAGATTAGAAGTAGATTGTGTGATTTGGTTCCTCCTTAGTTTGGAGTGGTTATGTTCTGTGTGTTGATAGTCGGAGTGTGGTTCTAGATGGGGGTCGGGATCTAGGAAGATCTGACGGGTAACTCATGCATCGTTGTGGTGGCACATCTCCTAGGTTAGTGGTATATGGTTCACTAGTCTATTTAGTCGTTAAACTAAAGTAACATTGTATCCTTGAGTTAGTGTTGTTCTAGTGGTGGTTTCGTTTAGTTTTGTGTCAACCTACGACTAGAGGTTATAGGATTGGCCATGTATCCTTGTTACTATCTCCTAGCACGGGGGGTGGGCCTTCTGGTACCACTTGGTTGGCAGGAATGTGCGCCCTACACTATTGGGTCCCCCTCTATCTTCAGTTCATGATGGCGATGTCTTCTAGTTGGAGAGCTCGTGGATGCCAGTGGTTTCATTCCATTATCTTGATGTATTTTATTTCAGTTGGTATTTGTAAATTAATTCACTCCTCAATTGTATTCGAGGAGGAATCTTGTAATAATGTAATAGTTAGGAATCAACATCCTCATTTCGGGAATGAGTATTGTAATCTTACTTGTTAAGTAATGTAATCTGAAGCTTGTTATTTCATATTCTATGTGTTGGTATCTTTAATGCTTTCTATGTATGTGCATTTAAATGTATGATTAGTAATTTAATTAAATGCTTTATAAGAGTAAGAGTAATGTATGTGTTATGGTTTTAGATGTAACCTTTGTTGCATACCTTAGAGGTTGTTGTGGTAGTGTTGTGCATCTTCCTTGTTATTAATGCACTTTTTAAGAAAAAAATTGTACATCTGAGTCCACTATGTTGTCCTTGTGAAATTTTTAGTGGAATTTTTAAGTGATCATGTGTTAATGGCTTTCACTTTAGCATGATGTACTCCATGGAAAAGAGTAGCGTGATAGGAACCTAGTATAAGGTTATGGATGGAAGTAATGGTATGTATCCTATGGGTTTTGTAATTTGATGTTCGTATGGGATCATGTATGTAGTAGTACCCCCTATAAATGTAAGGAACCAATAATTGTATCTTGTTAAGTGTTTTTAATACCTCGTACTTTCTTTGTGTATCCATGTGATGGTGTTACTTGGTACCCATCCTTGGGGAAAAAGTTGCACTTTGGTGTGGGATTTACCATACCATTGTGTGTGTTTGCATGTTTGTTACCTAATTGAGGGCCAACCCATGTGTGGTTGAAACTTATATATAAGAGTAACCAAAAGTAGTTCTTTCTCTTTTGGTTCTCTAGATCCTCAATCTCTGAAGGGATAGTAGCAACTAAAAGTTCCTTGGGTGGAGTGTGTAGCATACACATATTGTGGTGCAGAGCATCTTAGCTCAACCGATCTTGAGGAATCATACCCACTGCTTTCCCTTATGTTGGATCAAGATACTTGATCTATATGTGTTAACCTAATCCCCACATATTTGAGTACAATAGCATAGGTTTGTGAGTATATGCCTGGTTGTGCGTAGGGACGTTGATTTGGCATTAGCGAGTACACCTCATCTATATGAGAGGTGGAGCTTGGTAGCCCCATAGTGATATTATCGTATTGCATTATATATTTAGTGTATCTGCACATGCTCCAACATGGTGTGATAGATATGACACCACACCGCACTGATGTTCCGACATAGTGCTGGTGATGATGTTGTATTTACACGTGTTCCGATATGATGTAATACGATGCCACACCCCATTGATGTTTTGAAATAGTGATGGTGATGATGTCATGTTACACGATGCCACATGCTTAGACACATGAAGGCACATTATGAGATTGTCTTTGTTAGCCTACTTGTGCGATGAGTGTTATGGGGCCTTGAACACTTGTAGAGGGATCCTCATGGCTGCTTCAACCATGTTAGTCGGGTAGTGTATGGGTAGATCCTAGCCATGTATACCTCTGGATACAATGAGCTCCTGCGTGTGTCTTCTCCATGAGGTATCACGATTGGGGTGTGTTTTGCATGTGCCTACTTTTGTGGACCCATAGACACACTACCATGTGGCATATGACCAGTATGTGCCTTCTTCGACTGGTGTATGATCAAGTAGAGTGACGATGTTTTGATAGTCATGGATAAACTCTAGGTCATGTGGATGGCATGCTCACTCCACACCACATGAGGGCTATTATTATTCTAGGCAGACGTTGTTTCCTCTTTCCTTGTTTGGTGGCTAGTATCTAGTCACATAGTGTTGTACAGTGCAATTTTGAAGATTGTGAACTTTATTTTTGTTTATTGATGATTTTTTAGTTGATTGTGAGGGCCGACGCTTTGTTTATAATTGATTGTGAAGGTTTAGCCATGAATTGTAATATTATTTACTTATAACACTAGTGGTTATACATTTGAATTAGTGTTGAAATTATGTGCATTTATTGCCTTATTGTTGAAATTGAAACTTAATTTTCTCTTCTTTATGAGTTTGGTGGCTAAGCTAGTTATCTTTCTTATTTTCAATGTCGGCTATGTGTTGTAATGTGATTCCTCTCCAAGGATGTATGAGGCATACTTGGTGAGTGTGTACGAGGAAGTAGACGTAGGAAACATTGAGGATGGGGTTATGTGAGGTTGTTATGCAGGTAGGACCCACTACTCACCTTTGTGTGATGACTATCTCTTGGAGGCTAATCACATTATACAAAAAGAGATAGGTCATTGTGGTCTTGTTTGGATGGTCTTACCTTGTGTGTGGCCTAACACAATCAAGCCACTAATTGTGGTGTTTGATTTATATGAGATGGTTATTTTCTCTTGGTTCATGGATTCTTCTATCATGGATTGGTATGCTACTTTTCGGTGTCTAGATGGACTCTTGTGTGGCCTTATGTTGTGATTTCCGATGTTTTTTGTTGGTGTGCATATGTATTATGCATGTTTAATCATGAGTATGGTGCTTTATTTCTGATTTTTTCTATGTTAATTTTGTTGGGAAATCTGCCTCAAATTTCTGGCTTGATATTATTTTGGACTTGGAGTTTTCTCTATGTTGTTTCGCTTTACCACTTTATCATGGCTATCTAGCTTGGCCTTGGCGATACAATGGTGAATGTCTAGGTGACTACTACCTTACCAGGCATAGTGAGTTCACTCACCGTGGTGGCGTGATAAAGCCACCTACAGCCTGTGTTGGCGGTTACCACCTTACCACGCGCGGTGAGTTCTCTCATCGCGGTGGCATGGTAAGGCTACCAGTGACTTGGCTCGGCGGTTACCGCAATACCTCAGGTGGTGGTTCCTCTCACCGCGGTGAGACCACCAACAGTGGGCTTGGAGGTTATTGCCCCACCGTTGATGATGAGATAGCCAGCGGTCAACCTGATAGTTATCGCCCTACCGCGGGGTGGCTTGGCGGCCCTAGTGGTAGCGCAGTATGATTGCCAACGGTCTTGTCGGTGGCCACTGCCACACCGCGGGTCAACTCAGATGGAGCAGCGGTAGCACGGTGGAGAGTGACTGGGCTCAGTGAAGATTTGGGTGAGCTCAGGTGAGCTCACCGCCATACTGTGAGGTGAGCCAATGAGCTTGATGGTAGTGCGATAAGAGCTTGGTTGAGCTCAGAGCTCAGTCAGCTGAGCTTGACTAGTTTGAACAGAAAGTCAAAGTGACAGGCGAATAAATTTTGAACACGTGGCTTGAAGACAACAGTTTGATTGGCCAAAGACCGAAACAGTGAAATGAAGTTATTGCAGGCCGACTTCTTACTGGAGACATAACTTGATTAAGGCATGAATTTATTGCTTGGGTGGCTTGATGCAATCTATAAAGATCGATTACTTGTTTGAATGGACATTGCAGCATGGATGAAGTCATGGGATTGGTTGAGATGTGTAAATGCAACTGTAAGACTTGACAGTCGATTACATTATTTTATATAAACCAAAAGGTGATGGTTAACAAGTTGAGCGAAGAGAGAGAGAGACTGAGACAATTCGATCGGTTTTGCATATTGCTGTAACC
The DNA here is from genome assembly GCA_007115665.2 of Sequoiadendron giganteum. Lineage (NCBI taxonomy): Eukaryota > Viridiplantae > Streptophyta > Pinopsida > Cupressales > Cupressaceae > Sequoiadendron > Sequoiadendron giganteum. Next base: position 293,957,797 of record CM021106.1, read on the forward strand.
ATGAACCTTAGTCTCTCAGTTCTGAGAATATGTGAACCTGTGGAGGCTTAGTGGCTGGGCTGGCCGTATGGCTGGCTGAGAGAGTCGACTGAATTGGTGAGATGAATCTTCACTGTGTGCTCTGAGGGTGCTGGAATAGTGTGAAGGTTCTGAATATTAAGTTGCCTGCATTCTCTAGATGGACAAGATGTAATCTCCTGAAGAGCATTTCTCTGATATTTGCATTGTAACTGCTTTGTTACCGAATAATACAAGTGAGCTTAGTGTTTTGGAGGTGGGGTTTTTTACCTGAAAAGGTTTTCCCCACTTATATCTGTGTGTCCATATGCTTTGTCTTTCATGTTGTTTGATTCAGGTTCTTGAATCTATGCTTGTGTTGAATCTTCTATCTGGTTATGCATTTAATTTTCTCAGAAAGATTAATGGGGGATCATTTGTGCCTACTTCTACTTTATGGAATAGTTGTTTGTGTCTTTGAAGTGATAAAAATAAAAATCACTAAGGTACTGTTGTCTTAGATGTTTGTTCTATGATGACAGACCTGTATGCTATCCCCAACAAGTGGTATCAGAGTTGGTTGAAGGAAGCTGAGGCTTGATGATAACACCAAGTGGTGTCAAAGCCTTCTCCTATTTACTAATGTTCTAGGTATTTCTTCTGTGATGATTTCTTAGCCTGGTAGGCTTGAGAAAATATGGAGAAATCGGTTGGTGATTGATCCTTCAATGAGTGGAAGTTATTGCTTCTTTGATTCAAAACACAACATGAAAGGTGCTGGAGAAGACTGGAGTTGATCATATTGTGGTAGTATGGTCAAAGGCTCTTGCCTGGTAACAAATGTTCCTGATGCAAAGGGCGTGAGATATGCTTATGTTTGTGTTACAACAATGTGTGGTTTCATACTAGGTGTCTATGTGTGAGGCTCCCTAGTGGTATGGAGTTGCTTATGTTGTTGTTCAACCATGGAGTATTGTGCTTGTGTTGGGTGTTCTAACTTAGCACTGAGTCATTTTCTTTGTTGCTCTGATTGCATGAATGCTATGAAGTTGATCTGGGTGGTCTACAAGTTCTGTATAGCCTGGCTCTCCCATATGCTTATGCATGACTGTGGTTTTGGAACTGGTCCGGAATGGACTTGTTGTTCCTGATTACCTATATCTTGCACTCGCATGGTTTAGATTCATGTCTTTGGATCTATAGGTTTTTTTGTAGATTTTCCTAAAAAAGTCTATGATGCATATTCATGTTTTTCATTGTTCTGGTTAACCATGTTGGTTATGTGGAGACTCTTGGGTCATTCAGATGAGCAGTGAATATGGACGTGCATGGGTATTTTGTAAACACTCTGGTTTTGCAGGTTTTGCATGGTCACATAAAACTTGTGTTTTGTGTGGAGCTATTGTTTTGCGATTTTCTAGACCTTGGCTTTTGGGGTGTTACTGGATGAGATAGCTGCAGTTCGACATGGTTTTGAGGAGATGTGTTGTCTTCTTTGCATGGGAGTGTTGCGTATGTGTTTTACTCATTCAACATTTATGTGGTGTGTTTTCTTACTGGTTTCTTGGACTATGGTGCTTGAGCTGTGGACATGATTGGAAAATCGGGTCTAGTCTTGATCTGGTGTTTTAGTCAAGTTGTCTAAGTGGGTTGTTCTCTTTGATGATCTCAGTTTTGCAGTTTCCAGTGCAATGATATATTTGCAGGTTTTTTGAAGTGGATCTTCGAGTTGTGTGGTTGATGGATTAGCTACCCATTGGGTGCAGTGAGACAACTCAGATGTGGACTGTCAATATCCACAAGATTGCTTTGGTGTTGTTGCAGATCTATTAGCTGACCTTGTCTATGGTCACTTGTGCATTGGCATGGTTGTTTTGAGATGAGAAGGTGAATGGTGTTTTGAGTACCTGAATAGTCAGATATGGGGACCTGTAGCCTCAGAATCACGATGTCATGGAGAGCTTGTTAATATTTTGATAGTGATGGTGTTGTCTGCGCGATCTAGGAATCTTGGTGTTGTTCGACGTTGTTGTCTGATGGGCATGCTGTCGGTTGTACTTGAAGGTTGTTTGGATTAATAGGTGGTTGGTCATGATGCTTGGAAAGCTCAATGTCACAGTTCAGTGGGAGATTTAGCAGTGACTATGGATTCATCACTTGGTGGTTGATGATCTTGTTTGGTGTTGCAGATGTTTTGGAAGGACTCTTAGATCCTGTTGCTACAAAAGAACTTTTTCATATCTGCATGGTCACTATTTGAAGTTGTGTAGCATCTTCGAGCCATGGAGGACATTGGTTGTTTTTGGCTGAGATGTTGCTGGTACTTGACAGGTGATGTTGGTTTAGAGCTTTATTTGTTTTATGCCATGGTATACTCTTGCTTGTGCATTAGAGTTTTGGCATGTTGCATTTCTCTTGAGGCCATAGTTTGTTTACTTGAAGCGTGGTATCTCCTAAGGGGGGTGTGTAAGATCATGGTGTCATGATAAGTTCCTTTTCCTAGGTTTTGGAGCTTTGAAAGTGGTCTGGTGTATCTCTATGTTTTGAGTACTTTGGTCATATGTTGGAGGACTTCATGTTTAGTGTAGTAATGTAGGTTGGAGTTAGCATGAGATGATAGGTTTTTGGTACTCATGGATGCATGGAGAATAAGGTGAGGCTGGAATTATTTTGAGAATGTTTTTGTTACAGCTGAAAGTCTGAGTAGCCTGCACCTAGGTTGAATACGAGTTCAATATAGACCATGAAGGAGAATGCTCTTGGGTAAGTCACGATGGCTTGCATATCTTGGAGGAGCATCTTTTCTCTTCTTCTTGGTCTGCTCGGTAGTAAGGTCTATTTGAAAGGTATTTTCCCATTGTAGCTTTCAGATATGTGTTATGCTTGCTTTCATGATATGAATCTTGAGTTGTTTTAAGATTCTAGAGGATTCATAATGAAAGGTGGATAGCATAGTGGATCTCCTTGTGCCTTTAAGGACTGATAGGAGATGGTTATATGGGTTAGTCTGATCTTCTTTGGGGTGCTTAGATCCATGGAAATGTTGGGTGTTGTTATGGCTTTTCCCTTTGGGATGTGATGGAGATCATTCTTGACACAGCTGGCATTTAGAAATGTATGTAGGAGGATGCTACATGTTTTGATTTGTAGTTTCTCTCTAATCTGGTATTTTCTCCCTGTATGTTTATTTTCATATGACTTTAGATGTGAGGTGCCTTTGTGGAGCCGAGTTGGTCATAGTTTGTGGTCATGTGTTGTCACTTGGGTGATGACATGAAGGTTCCTGTGCCTCTTTCTTTAGTCAGATATGAAGGACTTTGGAAGAACGGTGGAAGATTGTTGAGATAAATTTTTCCTACAGCAGGATGTTGCAGGTTGTGCATATCAGTGTGACTGTTCCTCAGAACTACATGGTTCCCCATTTATTTGTGTAGGTGATTGGTGGAATTAGTATGTCTGGATCACTTATGATGATGCTTTTTTTGCATTCATCTCGACAGTACCCTTACAGTGGGAGTACTTGGACGTGTTTGGTCTTTTGACTCGTCGACACATGGTGCTTGTTTTTGTTGTTGATGGGTGGTTATGTGATGGCGTGAGTTTACTAATGGTCATACCTTTGAGGTATGGGTGATTGGATGGTTTAGCATGAGCTATGTGTGTTATTTTTCAGTCACATGGGTTTTGATCAGTTGGATGGAGGCAGTCAGTTCTTTTGGTTGTAGTCCTAGTTGACTAGTTTTTTCTTGTTCTGGAGAATGGTTACTCAGTTTGTGTTCATGTTGTGCTTTGTTGTTGCTATTGTGGTGCCTTTTCCGCCTAAAGGAACAGATGTTTGCATTCATGAGACCGATGCTTTTTTTCTCCTTGGCGTGTTCCTGTGTTTGGAGTTGTTGCCTGAGTCGGTAAATTTTTTTGGATGTTGTTACAGGTGTCTTGGTTGGAGCGTGAAGGCTTGGTTTGGTCCTTGTTTGAGTTTTGGAGGAAGCCAGAAAGTCTTCGTCAAGTGGGAGATTGTTGGGAAATCTGCCTCAACTTTCTGGCTTGATATTCTTTTGGACTTGGCATTTTCTCCATGTTGCTGCCCTTTACCGTTGTATCGCGGTTGTCTGTCTTGGCCTTGGTGGTACCGCAGTGACTTTCTAGGCAGTTACTGCCTTACCGCGTGTGGTCAACTCACTCACTATGGTGGCACGGTAAATCCACCTATAACCTATGCTGGCGGTTACCGCCTTACAGCTCATGGTGAGTTCTCTCACCACGGTGGTGTAGTAAGGTTGCCAGTGGCCTACCTCGGCGGTTACCACCATACCGTAGGCGGTGGTTCCTCTCATCGTGGTATCTATGGTGAGACCGCCAACAGTGGGCTTGGCAGTTATTGCCCCACCACAGACAGTGAGTCCTCTCACCGCAGTGGTCACGGCGAGACCGACAGCGGTCGGTCTGGCGGTTACCGCCCTACCGCAGGGTGGCCTGGCGGCCCCTGCAGTAGCGCGGTATGACCATCAACGGTCTTGTTGGTGGCCATTTCCAGACCGTGGGTCAACTCAGATGGAGCAGTGGTAGCACAGTGGAGAGTGACTATGCTCGGTGAAGATTTGGGTGAGCTCGACTGAGCGCACCGCCATACCACAAGGTGAGTCAGTGAGCTTGGCGGTAGCGCGGTAAGAGCTTGGTTGAGCTCGGAGCTCGGTTATCTGAGCTTGACTAGTTTGAACAGAAAGTCAAAGCGACAAGAAAATAAATTTTAAACACATGGCTTGAAAACAATAGTCTGATTGGCCAAAGACCGAAACAATGAAAGACAGTTATTGCAGGCCAACTTCTTGCTAGAGACAAAACCCGATTAAGGCATGAATTTATTGCTTGTGTGGCTTGATGCAATCTGTGCAGATCGGTTACTTGTTTGAATGGACATTGGGGCATGGATCGAGTCATGGGATTGGTTGAGATGTGTAAATGCAAATGTAAGACTTGACAGTCGATTACATTATTTTATATAAACCAAAAGGTGACGGTTAACAAGTTGAGTCAAGAGAGAGAGACTGAGACAGTTCGAGCAGTTTTGCATATTGTTGTAACCGTGAACCTTAGTCTCTCAAATCTGAGAAGATGTGAACCTATGGAGGCCTAGTGGCTGGGCTGGCCGTATGGCTAGCTAAGAGAGTCGACTTTCTTGGTGAGATGAATCTTCACTGTGTGCTCTGAGGGTGCTGGAACAGTGTGAAGGTTCTGAATATTGTGTTGCCTGCATTCTCCAGATGGACAAGATGTAATCTCCTGAAGAGCATTGCTATGATATTTGTATTGTAACTTCTTTTTTACTAAATAATACAAGTGAGCTGAGTGTTTTGGAGGTGGGGGTTTTTACCTAAAAAGTTTTTCCCCACGTATTTCTGTGTGTCCATATGTTTTGTCTTTCATGTTGTTTGTTTGATTCAGGTTCTTGAATTTATGATTGTGTTGAATCTGCTATCTGGTTATGCATTTACTTTTCTCAGAAAGATTAATAGTGGATCATCTATGCCTGCTTCCAGTTTATGGCATAGTTGTTTGTGTCTTTGAAGTGATAAAAATGAAAATCACTAAGGCACTGTTGTCTTAGACATCCGTTCTATGATGACAGACCCATATCCTATCCCCAAAAAATTTTTCCTTTTAGTTGTGACTCCTTTCTTGGGTTGTGTGTATAGGATGTCTAGGAGAGGTGATCGTGGAGACGATCGTCTGAGCTCTTCGTTTTTGAGTCCCCATGAGAAAAATTGTGTGGAGCATTTGGGTCCTCAGATATGTAATTTTCTTGAGGAGTTGCTTATCGAGCTAGGCCCTAGACAAGAGTGTGGTATGTAGCAACAACACTCTGAACCTAATGGTAAGGTGTCACAACCTCAACCTGGTGGTAGTGGTTCTCAAACTAGAAAGAAATGAAATTGGTGGTGTTGTATGCACTACCATTTGAAGTGGCCGACACAAAGTGCATAGGCTACAATGGGTAGAGGTACATGATGTTATAATTGTGGCCAACAGGGCCACTTGGTGAGATAGTGTTCTTAGAGGAACTCACCCAATTTGAGTTAGAACTCAACGACTACAGAGTCAACAAGGAATGATGCATGAAGGACTCGTAGAATGAGTGTAGCAGTTGATCATCGTCGAATAGAGCATCAAGGTACAAATGTGGAGATTGTTGGAAGTGGATAGGAAGCTGATTCAGGAGCTCATTGAAAATCCTGCGGTACACGAGGCTGAGGAAGTTCCTTCAGTGTTGTTTCTCCTTCTTTGATTGTTGTTATGTTAGGATATGTGTTTTGAGACTATGTGATTATTTAGTTCGATAGTGTATTTGGCTTAAAGGATTATAACTCTAGATATTGTTGTTTTTATGTTGGTGTATGTAGTGGTTCAGTTTTGGAACCATGGATTATGTGTGTTTTATGGAATTTGTGCTTGGAGGTTTTGCAGGCTTCCAGGAGTAGGCTTGACCCTAGGGGGGAGAATGTAACACTCTTATGTTAGATTATGATGCTTTAGTATTTTATCGTTTCTTATAGAGCGACAAGGACTATTTGTGTGATGATAGGCACTTTCCTTGATGTTATACTTGACATACTTTGATTAGAATAATTTTGGTTTATTATAACATGATTATTGCTCATTAGTTTTATTAATGATGTAATTATCAATTTGGTGATATTGTATTGGTGAAGGGGACAGGGTTGCATCACTTGCTTGCGAGCACCCTCCAATTCCGCGATTTCCTCTTTGAGGTGTGTTTTATGATGATTTTATATAGATGTGCTCTTGATGCCTTGGATACAAGTTTGCAGGTACAAGACATTGACTGGACACCTGGCTTCACATGTTTGAGCATGTTAACCCAATAGTATGTTGATTGGGAGATAGTAGCTAGGTTACCTGTGTCAAGTCTACACCCTAGCCACAGTGTGTCGTCAGTCCATGTTCGGTGTGTCTTTGTTTTCCTTGTTTATTGCTATTTAATTCTACAAGGTTTATGTTATGAAAATAAATATTAAATTATGCATTAAATGATGTTAGTATTTATTTAATGAATTTGAGATAATATTGATGTAAGCTTTGTATTTAATTTAATTAATTAAATTTGATTTATTTAGTAAAACAATTTAATCCTTTTGGTTAAATTTATTTATTATGTAATTAAATTAATTGATTAAATTATTTATTAAGTAAATATTTTAATAGAATTAAATTTATTTTGAAATCTAATTGTGATTTGAAATTATTGAAAAATGCAAAAAGACTTTGAGAAAATAAATGTGAGTTGTTAAAAGATATTTTTGATTTGCCAACAATTTTTAGTTAATTAATTTGGGTTGTTGGGAAAATTAATTCTCGGAGGGAATCTTGGTTTTGGATGAGGAAGTGGAAAACTTCTTCATGGAAAAAAGCACAAGATATTTTGGTGTGTTGAAAATTTGCAAAAGGAAGAGGATTTGCTTGTTGTGGAAAAAAATTGAAAGAAACTGTGTTGTAGAAAATTGTTGGGAATTGTGCATTCTTAGATTTATTTTGGGAAAGATTACTGTTGTATTAGATTCAATATTGTGCTCGGGAAATTTGGTTGCTTGGAAGAAGCCGTGGAAACTTTTCTAGAAGCTTTGGAGGAGGCTTGGCTCTGGAAACTCCATTTACTCTAGAAGCTTTGTTGAAAACAGGTTCCCTTCTTAAAATCTTTGTCTTTGTTTAAGTTTTATATGAAAATTATATGTTGTAGAAAAGATTGTTGTGCTAGATCTGTAGTAGAAGCTTTCATTTGTTTGAGAGAAATTTTAAGGCTTCCGTGTTGTTAGTTTTGTCTAGTGCCTTTGTAGGAATCTTTTACAGTGAAATCAGAGAGCAAAATCAAAGAGCCTCTATGGAAATATTTATAATTATGTAATCTTGAAATGATGTATATTCATATAATGAATGTAGTGGATGTATTATTTGGAATTTACATGTGATCACAAATGGATGGCTATTTAATATTATGGATGTATGCACGTTGTTTAATTATTCTATATAATGGTTTTAAAATGTAATCTTGTGAGTAGATTTTCTTCATTATGGGAATTGAGTCATGTTAGGAATGTTCACAAGTAATGTAGTCATGTTACACTAAAGGACTAGATAGATGATGTGTATGTATAATATCCTTTATAGTGTTTTATGTTACTATAAATTTGACATTACTTAAAACTTAAAAAAAAGAAAACAACTGTGTTGTAAATGTTAGACGTTGTGTTGTCCTTTGGGGTTTGCGTGGCAGGGCATTACACATAGGAACAAGACAAAGCTATATATAGAATTTGTAACGCCTCGTCACACACACCCCAAAGAAAAACTAAACATCCAACAATAACAACATAAATATTTTTTTTGAAAACCATCCTCTGTTCTCAATCGTCACCTAGCTGAGATTTTCTTGTTCTATGGGTAACAATGTTGCTGTACTTGTGCGTTGCCTTCCTGGTTACCTCCTATTCACCTCTTTTGACAGAATTTTGGTCCAAACTTTTTATCCTTCTCTTATTCTTTCCTTGTGCGCTATTTCTCCAACTTGATTTATTTTGGCCTTGTATACATTCACCCAATGGCATCGTGTTTGGAGAGGCTTTGTGTTGATTGTACTTCTGAGTATTCTTTGCTATGACAACTGTGACGTTAACTTTAGACATTCTTATATATCAATTTTTGGTTACATAGTTTCTGTAGTACGTATCTTTATCGATTTATTGGCTGTAACTATTATGGTCGACTTCAATAGTTAGCTACAGAGCTTGCATTTATTTTTAAAAACGGTAGCATTAATATTGTTTTCCTTTAGAAATGTGAGGGCGTCTGTCATTCCTGTAATGTTAGTATTTTCCTTCTTTTAAATGTTCACATATGTATGTAAGCAGTAAACACAAATGAAAATGAGTTGTATGTTGTAAAGAATAAATCTTTATGTAGTTTCCCTCCTTAGCTTATAGCCCTTTTTTTACGAATTTAAAAGTTATATGTGGTTAGCATTAATCGGATATTCTATCATTCTGTTTTTTTCTTTACATCAGTTGTTTAAATCAATCGAATCTATTGTTTTTATAATTATATATGTGTGTGTTTGTGTGCGTTGGTTTAAAGCGTGTTTTAGAATAGTAAATAAGTTTGATTTTGGGAAAATATATATGTATCTTGATAGAATTATATAATAAGTTTATGTAATTCCCCTTATCCCTTCCAAGTGAATTCGTAATAAACACAAAAGATAAAATACACATATAGACATGGATATTGTTAGAAGCTAGTTCATTTGAAATTAAATGTAATTAGATATAGTACATGTGTGTATCGTGTCTTTAATTAGCTATGTGATTTCGTAGTAGATTCATGTAAATAAAATGTATTGATGATTTAGATATCATAAAATCTTAGTGTCTTAGCGAAATGTTAATGATGCTCTACTTTCCCTTTGGGATTTTGTACCCTTGTTGTGTTGTTTATCCTTGACATGAAGTTTTGAAGTAATGTTCTTCTAAGTTGTTTAATTATTTCATTGGAGTTTACAATGAGAGTATAAATAATGGATAGATTATTAATTTAATGACCTTTAAGGTTATTCTTTTAATGCGCCAATGGGGTATGAGTGAATTGTGAAGGTTTTGTGTTGTTGGATCTCCCTCTTGTGTTAGTTTTGAATTGATAAGTGTTTTTCTTATGCATTGAACTCTTGTTGGGAGACCATGTTGGAAATCTTAGTGTGAGTTACTTCGAATGTGAAGTTTGGGTTGTCAGCTTTCTTTTAAGCTTCCAGATGTGGGGAAAGGATTTCTTATGTTGACTTTTTGTGTACTCAATTTTTTGGGATTAGCCTTGCACTTGATAGTTGCTTTGTCATGGTGATTTAACATGAGATGGTTTTGCCTCACTTGATGTATTTGCTTAGTTGTTTTTTATAGTTGTGCAAGTTGGCTTGTCCTTTTGTGATTTTGAGGTTTTTTTGCTAGTAGGGAGTGTGGCTTCCCACGGGGGTCAGAACCCTAAGTGGTATCTTGAGTAACTCATGTGGAAGTAAAGATAATTAAGTGACAACTTAATTAAATAGTTAGGTGGTGGGTAGTAAACACACTAACAAAATAAAATGGATTCCTTTCTCATGACTCAAGCATTCGTTCAGGCTTGAGATGAGACGAGAAGGCCTCAAATGGAAAATCAACTACCTTGTCTTCAAGAAAGGTAAGTCGATTCTGCATGTATAAGAATGGGGGTCGTGAATCAATTGAGGTCACCAGGGTAACCTAGGATGGGAGCCGGGACCTAGGAAGATTTTCATTGGGTAACTCATCTCGAGCAATGCGATGACACTACCCTTAGCAACCATGTATGTTTTGTAATTTCCCACTCCTTGTTGATTTTGTACCCCTAGAAGTGGTTGACCTTATGTTTTGTTTAGTTGCCATCTAGATTGTGGAGTCATGTCAACCTTGTTCTTTTGCTTATTCCTAAGTTGTGGGTCCTCTTGTCATCTCCTAGCACGGGGGATGGACCTTAGGGTCCACATGGTCAGGTGGAATGTGCTATGCACCCATTGGGTTTCCCCATCAATGATCGTGATGCTACAAAGTTGTATCAGTTGCAGTGGTTCCTAAGCCTTCCAGTGTTGGTGCCAGTTCTGGTGTTATGTTCTACATACCTTTCTATTGTACATCATTTTGTATTTGAGGCTTCCTTCTCATTGATATAAGGGAAGATGATTGTATTATTTATTGTTCATGTTGTGTACAAACATGGTGTTGTAATAATTGTTTTGCATACATTGAGCTTATGAAGTGTTGTATCTGTGGAAATATTTATAATCATGTAATCTTGGATTGGAGATATAATTCATATTACTAGTGTAATGTATGTATCTTGAATGTTATTTTGTGATCTCGTATGAATGTTTATGCATGTAATTATGAATGGATGCTTAATGTTCTTTTCCTTTATAATAGGGTTGTAAATGAATGCTTATGTTTATTCTTCTTCATTTTGGGTTTCGTATTAGGTTAGAAAGTTTGCATTGTAATGTAGTCAAGTCACCCCAAAGGACTTGTTAGAAGTTTTTTATGCATGATTTTAGTTTTTGGAGTCATTTGGTAGTTTGTATTCCTTATTAGTTATTCAAAAAAAAAATTGTGTTGTTATTGTTGGATGTTCGGTTGTCCTTTGGGGTGTGCATGATGGGGCATTACATCTATAGAAAGATGTTTTCCTTTTTCCCGAAAGAAAAGAACAACCCCCAAAATACCAAGATTAGCACTATAAAGCTAGTAATGAGTTTTTAATTACACAAAAAACAATAAAATTAGCAAGTTACCCAATCAAAACCAGTTTTGAGCTGTGCATGTGCACGCTTTTAAATTTTACCAACTTTCTTGCCTTTTATGATATAGTTTGAAAACAATATCTTTCTTAATTTTATTAAAATTAAGATTACTTTTCACTATTTGAAAACTTTTTCTTTGATAATAAATTTATTCATCATTATATAGATATAATTTAAAACATTATAATATCATAATTAAACAATTATCTTTTCAAGGAAATACGTTATCAATTAAAATCAAATACCATTAACCAACACTTTCCATCAGAACAACTTTATTCTAATTATTTATTAATAACTCTATTTATATTTTTTATTTCTTATCATTAATTTATTTAGCTATTATTTTAAGTTTCCATTTTATTTACATTGACCTGAAATTCAAATTTTAATTTAATTAACAAATCTAACAAGACCATCAGAATAATTAGTTCCCCACAATTTAATATATAACAACCAACAAACATCAAAACATAATGCATAAACGATTTACCTAAAAACAAGTAAGACCAAAATGGAGGGATATTACATAAGTAGTGGGATGGGTAGAGAAAGTGATGATAACTATATTAGTGTATGAATTAATGTGGCCAAAAAGGGAAACTAAATAAGAAATATAAGCCAATAGAATGGAAAAAGTTACCAAGCAATGATAATTAAATGATGAAAATAAAATGGAAGGTGAAAATTATAGTCTTTTTAAACAAGAATGTAGATCTATAATTAAGAAGGTGGGATAATATGGTGTTGCTATTGAGAAATAAATAATGTATTATTAGTGGAATATAGCACAATAAAATGTAGGAGTATAGATGAACAATAAGATATATCAAAAGATATAGGTATAAAAGATACAATATAGGATTGATTGGGAAAGTAAATAAAATTGAGGAAGGTGCATTGCATACAATGGGATCAATATTATATACCATGTCAAGAAATGCAAGACTAATTAAAGTATGTTACTTAAAGACTCAATAATTTAAGTGGTAATAGGTACAACATTAGGGTTAGCTATACTCTTGAATTCTTTATGTTGGGCTACTATTTTCATGTACTACTGCATATCAAGTTGGGCTTCTAGATCAATCTTATTTTTCATAGGAAAATAAGTAATGTGATCCTTAGGTAATAATACAAAGTTGTGTCACACTTTTAGCCAACTTATCAACACAACTGAATTTAAGTATTTCTAACTAAAAATCATTTTTTTCAAACATATTATTTATTAAGATTCATTCTAGCTAAGTTAGATACTTTCATAACTTTCCAAAAAAGTTGTTGGCTAAATACAAATGTAGCACCACTTTGAGTCCAATTTACCAAAATAATAAAATTATTCTTTATATTTTATTTTATTATTTTACTAAAAGTAGGTTATCAACACAAAATATTAGGTTGATTACCATGCCAAAGAAAAATAGAAAAAAATATGATGCACTAGATAAAAGAATCTATATCAAGATGCTATAATTTTTTTCTATTTTAGATAAATATTTAATATGAAAGTTGACATCGAATAGAAATAACTATTTTTAATACACACAAATTTTAATATTTATTTAAAAGTATATATTTATCAAAATTTGAAAAAAATATCTCCACACACTAAAGTGTCAAGTTATAAATACAAACCAAAAACTTGAAAGAATTTTTTTTTTTACTATATAGAAAGATTAATGTCTCATGTAACTTCATTTTTCAACATTTTATTAACTACTAAATTATAGTGTCAATTTATTAAAAAATATTTAAAATAATACATAATTTTTTAAAAAATATAGAAACATAAAATACTAAAATAATATATTTTACTAGTTTAAATCATTTCAAAATTCAGAACATATATACCACCTTTTAGTGACTCAAGTTGAAAAGTTGGACTAGTGTTGGTTGTTTCCTTTATAAAAGTGTGACACAACTTTGTACTTTTACCCCCTCAAATGATCTAGAAGAGGGGGAAACACTATCCATAGTGACACTACAATGATCACTATTGAGAGGCATGTGAGTAGGTGGATATGGATCTCAGGGTCTATGATGAGTATGGAGCAAGGACTAGGGAAGTATAAGAGAATGAAAATTGGAAAAGAGACCAAAATTTAAACAGGTGTGGTGGGAAATCTAGAAGGAAGTTAAATTAAGGATAAATATAAAAATTAATATAAAAGGGAGTTAAGATAAGGATAATCATCAAAGGGTAAGATAACATAACAATAAAATGGGGGATGCAAGTAATTAGGATTTAAGAAAACATGAAACATAAATGAGATCTAATGATTAAAAAATAAGAAAATTGTCAAGGTTAATCTATGATCTTACATGGTGCGGGAGAAGGCCCGCACCGTGTGAAGGTTGTGATGCATGTTGGCCAATCCTCCATGCATGTCCATCGCTTGCTGCCCTCTAGTGTTTGCTACTTTTTTCTCAGTGGTAGGGTGGGGTTTTGCTGTGTACGGGGGGGAGTTTCTTTATATATGTAGTTTTTCCTTCTTTCTGCTGCTTTTGGGTGCCACGACATCCACTGGTCTGGACCTCTCTTTGGTTGCGTGGCCTGTGGGGCATGGTCTAGAGTGTGGGGTAGTCTCTCTATTTTTTTTCTTTGCAGGATCAGTGGAGTGGGGTTTGAAGCATTGAGGCTTTGGTGTGTGGTGGTGTTTGGGTAGGGCTGTCGAGTGTGGCTCTCATGGCTAACATTGGGTTGGATGAGGTGTTGAAAAGAGATGCTATGACGGAGGTAGGAGACAAGGCTCCCATTTCATCTTCTCCTCATGTGGGCCTATCTAGGATTGGTGGTTTTAAAGTATAGAAGGTTAATGGCTGCTTGGAAAGGGCTCAAGTGCACCCGGTGGTGGTGATTCAAAGGGAAGCAATTGCATAGGATTTAGAATATTATAAAAAACATGTCTTGATCTGCAAGTTTGTGGGGATGAGGGTTTCTCTTCCATTTCTTGAGCCATGGATTCAAAAGACTTGGAACCCGGAGGGGGATTTTGAGATTTTTTTAGCTGCGAATAATTTCTTCTTGGTGGTTTTTTCAAGCATTTCAGATCGAAATAAGGCTTTTGAGGGTGGCCCATACTTTTACAATCAGGTGGGACTATTCATTAAACCATGGCATGTGGGTTTTAACTCGGTGGAGGAACTACCATCCAAGGTCCTAGTGTGGGTGCGCCTCCCTCGACTGACACTTGAATGTTGGAGGAATGACATTCTGTAGTCAATTGCCATGGCCTTGGGAAAACTGATTGGTCCCTCACAACAAAATTTGGAGAAGAGGATATTTTCCTATGCTCACATTTGTGTGGAGATTGAATTGAGCTAGCCTTTGCCCGATTCTATTGATTTGATAGTGGGATCTAGTTCATGGATGCAATCGCTTGATTACGAAACTCTGTTGTTTAGATTTTTTTTATGTCGAGAGTATAGTCATCTTCAAAGAAGGTGTCCACGTGCTACTAGAGTGGGAAATTCAAGGAATGGGATGGCTCCATCAAATTCAGGATCTGAAAAGGGCAATGGACCATGCAGGGGGTGACTCTGGACAAAGATGGGTTTGTGCCTATTAGGCCACGAAATAAAGGCCATAGGCAAAAGAGGACTTTTTGGGACCGCTAGGAGGAGGGGGTATCCAACAGGTTTGATGCATTGAATGATTTAGTTCACAAGGAGGGGGTCTTTCCTGCAATGCATGTGGATGCTACCCCTGTTACTTCTCATAATCCTAAGACTATGACTCTTACGTCTTCGGCTTTTGGACCTATGGAGGCTCTTAGGGAAGTAAAGGATTCTTCTGGTCCTTCCCCTGAAGTTGGGCTTGGGGATCTGTGTTTGGCAGTTGGTACTTCATTGGTCTCTGAAGATGTAGGTGCATGCTCTATTGGAGGTTCGGGTTCTGGAGGCTCTGGCAAGAGTAAAGCTTCTACTACCTCCCACATTTTGGGTGTGCATCCAAAGTCCCTAAAAAAGAGTGTTCCTGACAAGCCCCAAAAGGTGGGTAGGAAGAAGGATCAGGAGAAATTTAAGTTGGCTGGTGAGACGTTGGTTGAATCTGGGTCGGTGAAGACCTTGGATACTCACTTCTCTCAACCTTCACGATGATTGCTCTTTCATGGAATGTGAGGGGTATAAATAGCATCCCTAGACAAAAGGCTATTCGGGACTTGGTCCGTGCTCATTCTCTGGATTTGGTTTTTCTTCAAGAGACATATTTATCTATTGATAGGATGATGTAGAGTGATTCTAAGATTTGGAATAGAGGTCTATGTTAGTGTGTGGGTGCACAGGGGAGCTCAGGAGGTCTTGCTTGTTTATGGGATCCTCGACGAATCTCTCCTATTTGGTGGATCTCTAGTAGGTTCTCCATTTCTCTTGTTGCGTGGAGTTTGGAGATGGGGGTAATATTCCTTCTTTCCAATATTTATGCTCCAACAAATGTCCCTGGTAAGATTCTTTTGT
>CM021106.1:293973719-293991505 GCA_007115665.2 Sequoiadendron giganteum
TCCTAGGGTGAAAAAACCTAAGGGCCCAATAAAGGGAATCCTTTTTCCCTAGGTCGAAAGCTACATTTTTTGTGGTTCAGTGACTAAAGTTAGTTATAAGGTGATAGGGGTATCTTTTTATGCAAAGTGGATATAGAATTATGGAGATTGTAGTAGACAAGTATTCTAGATTTAATTTTCATACTTGGAGAAAAAAAATTCAAATTTAAATAATGAACAAAAATTTATGGGGAATAGTAAGAAAAAAAGAAAACCTACCTAGAAATGCAGATAAGCTATTGGATTGAAATAGTAGAGATTATAAAGCTAAGACTATTATCAGTCTTGCTCTTTCTGATTTTGAATTACATCATATATATTTAGACAAATCATCAACAAATTGGGATAATTTAAATATTTATTATTTGGAGAAAAAGTACTTAATGCAAAGTTTTCCCTAGAACTTCAATTATTAAGGTTCAAAATGGAAGATAGAATCACAATGTCAAATCACATAAATAATTTGAGGTGTCTCATTAGATAAATAGTAGAAGTCAAGGCTCTAGTAGATGATGATGATGATGATGATGATACATCTATATTGTGAAATGTTTTTCCTTCAAAATATAATAATGTTATTTTTACACTCGGTCAAATAACTTCTCAAAACATAGAAGATATAACTTCAACCCTTTTAGTAGAAGAAAAGAGAATGAATACTTAAGATATAGAAGGTGATTATCAGTTGGAGAATGCATTATATTCTCAAAGCCATAATAAAATTTCAAGTGCAGACAACTTGATGAAGCTCTTTTGCAACTCAATAAGGATTATTGTCAAATAATTTATGAATCAGCGATTCTAGAGCACGAGAAAATGGTAGTCCTAGAACTTAGGAATTCAGCTTGAAGCTACAACCTTTTGAGGGTCACAAGGTAGTTTGATGGAGTTCCACTTGATTCAAGATTTGGTTCTTTAAGGAAATTTCTTCTCATGAATCTCTATTTATGTAATAATTTTTTTTTATTATTTAAGTCTTAAGGGGGCTCCATTGACAAAGTGAATTTTATATTTTCAGGGGTACATTTGTAAGAATGATATAATAAGGAGGAAATTTTAGGGTATATTATTACATTTTTTGTTATAGGAAGTTATTATAACTATATAATTATGGTTATTACAACTATTTTGGTACTTGTATCTCTCCATGTTTAAATTTTCCTATTGTGCATCAATGAAGAATCAAGTAATTACCCTCTTCAAAAGCAACCATATTTTAAATGTAACAAGTTATAGTCATTTCTAAATAATTTATCCTCTCAATATTGATAATTTGTACTCTCACACACTTCATATAGTTTTATTTCCTTTTAGTTATTTCAAGTTTACATATTTTAATCGCACATCTCTTGTGGTTGATTGATATAGATTAGAGTAGGATTTGTTTGTTTCATATATCTATAGGATTTCTTTTAATTTACATACATATTATACACTTAGATGGATAGAATTATAAATCTTTTATTTATTTATATTCCTTAATATAAACATATTTATTTTTCTATCTTTTATTTAGAAAACATGTGATAGTGTACATCCCCATCTTCTATTTTTTGTATGAATACACTACTCATCATCATTTTATTTTTCATTTTTCTCTTTATGACTTCATAATATTTATTTATTTCATCATTTTCTTTCCCCCTCTATAAACCCCAAGTTCCACATATAATTGATTTATTTTTTAATCATTTTTTAATAAAAAAGGGGGTAAAAACTCTTATTAATCAACAAGAGAAGTACAAAGCATTAAGAAAAAGAAAGCCCGATAGGGCCAAGAAACGAAAAAGAGATCAAGAAGCGTTAATGCAACATTTCACATCCTCTATAACCTAGCCCTACAAATCCTGGAAAGGTCCCTCGGTAAACTATCCCAATCATCCACCAGCCAAGTCCCATTCTTCTCAAAGGCCCATTTAGCCAACCCACCAGCCACCTTATTCCATTCCCGAGGGATATGGGAGAAGGTGAGAAAATCCAAAAAATCTCCAAGGCTAGTGATTTGTTTGGCCACCACTACAAGTTACCAACTGACATCCTCAAATTTTTGTCTATTTACCAGGTCAACTACCACCTGAGAATCAGACTTGCAAATAATTTGTTTCCAGCCGAGAGCATATGCCCTCTTCAAAGCTGAAAGAATTGCCAAGGCCTCCATGAGGTTATTAGAGTAATGCCCCTTATACTCCTAGAAAAAGAACACAACCACCGCAAAAATATCTCCACCCACTTCACCAACACCAACGTGCCCAGGATTACCTCTTGCAGACCCATTAGTGTTTATTTTCAAGACCCCAGTGGGAGGAAGCATCCAATGCCCTCCCCTGAAGACCTTCCCTCTAGAGCATCTGCCTCGCCCAACCTTGTGCCTTCCAGCACTCCCAATAGAGATCCCCAAATTACGAATTACACCAGTATCCCCAGGGTCCACCGGTACTGACAAATCACATTTAGCATGCAAATTCTCTTGCAAAGCCCCAAGAATGCGAGCCCAAACTTGGCCCACCAATAACTTCTTCTCCAGCAAGATCCTTCGGTTACACTCCAACCAAATCTACCAAATAATTAGACTAGGACCAATAGGCCAAGATATGTGCAAAAACAAGGTCTTCATCGAAATAGGCCCAATATTTCGCTAGAACTCACCAAGAGAGGAAGGATGTCTGCATTGCAAATTCCATGCTCCCCACCAAAAATTCCAAATAGTCCTAGCAAAGGGGCACTGAAAGAAAATATGAGAAACAGTCTCAACATCCTTTAGACAAAGGAAACATAATGAGGGGCCTTGGAAACCCCACTTACAAAGGTTGTCCCAAGTCAAACACCTCCCATACACCACTAGCCAAGAGAAAAAAATTGCATTTTGGATAGGAGAATTTATTCCAAATGTTTTTCCACCAAGGAACCTCAGCACTGCCTAAAGCCTATCTACCTAGAGCACAATACCCTAAAGCAATCAAGTACTTCCCTTTAGTATCTGGACCCCAGGCCAGCACATCCCTCTCTGGAAGAGAACTACACACTCTATCAGCTAAAATGGAGGACAACACTCTCCTATCCTCCAAAGAACCACCCATGGGCCACTCCTCCATATCCTTCCACTGATAAATGATAGTCTACCCCAGCGCCTGAGGGACTTTGAAGTCCATCACTCTGCTCCAACTAGCCTAGAAAAAAATCCTACATAAATTCCCCAAGTGAGGATGTGAGGAAAGGATAGGCGGAAAGCCATCCCAAGAGCCATTCCAAAAGAGAGCATCAGAAGCTCTATTGCAAATCCAAAACATGCCTTGTTTAACCAGTAGAGCTCCCCTCTTAAGAGTTTCCCAGGTCATAGAGCCTTTCCCCAAAAGGATGAAGTGATAAACCTCAGCGTCATCCACATCCCCAAGATACTTGAAGGTAAGGATCTTAGCCCAGGTTTGATGTTGGTGTGCAAACCACCTCCAGTACAACTTAGCATCCAAGCTTGCCCATTCCAATCCGCTCTACGCAATCCCAGACCACCATCCTGCTTCGAGCGAAAAACAACTTCCCACTTAATTAAGCTCCACTTCCTTGAGAGGTGATTACTTGACCAAATAAAATGCCTACAAAGCCCCTCAAAATCCTTGATGAAGCTTGAGGGAGAAGTCATCACAAAACACCTATATATAGGAGGAACCTGCACTACAGACTTCAACAACGTTATTCTTCCAGTTGTAGATAATCATCTATAGGTCCAATGACAGACTAGACCTCGAAATTTATCAATCACCTCCTACCAAAAATTCCTGGGAGGTGGGCGCACATCCAGAGGAATACCTAGATAGGTAAAGGGAAGCTTCCCCATCTAAAACCTTAAGATCCTAGAAATACATTGTTGTATAAGCCTAGGGGTATTAAAGAAATAAATGCAAGACTTGCTTTCATTAATTCTTTGTCCTAAGATAGCCAAGCAACAATCCAAATTCTGATGAAAAGTAGTTGCTTCAACCACCTTAGCAACACCCATCAAGGCCGATCATCCAAAAATTGAAGATGGGTTTGGGGAGAGAGGGAGGTGTTCCATTTTCAGCCTTGAATGAGCCTAGATGCAACCTGGGACTTGATGACCCTCGCTAACCCTTCAGCCATCAAAGTGAACAGATATGGGGATAAAGGATCCCCCTATCGAAGACCTCTAGAAGCACCAAATGGATCAGAGGACTCTCCATTTATGAGAATATAAAAGGAGGGTTTCTTCACATAGCTCATGACCCAATCAATCCACTTGCTACTGAACCCAAAGGCTCCAAGAATTTTGATAAGAAAACCTCATTTAACTCTGTCATAAGCCTTAGCCATGTCCAAATTTATGAACATAGCCTTTTCCTTTGAAGAGGCCATGGAATGAATAGTCTATGTCCCAATAACAACTCCATCTAGAATCTGTCTACCCATAATGAAGCCCCCTTGTTCCTCTGACATTATCTTATCCAACTAGGGCTTTAGGTGTTCAACAATTAGTTCCGTAATGATTTTATACACCACGTTACACAAAGAAATTGGTTGAAAAAGATTCAAAGAATTAACACCCTCACGTTTTGGAATAAGGGCAAGGAGCATGGCATTCATGGATCTCAACATTTTCTTGTTCCTTAAAGACTCCTGCATGACCTCCAACAAGTCAAGATTGATCACTTCCCAAAATTCTTGAAAGAACTCAGTTGGTAACCCATCTGGACAAGGAGCCTTCCCCTTTTTTAGCTGAAACACCACATCCTCTAACTCCTTCAAATAAATAGGTTGGAGAAGAGAGGCGTTCATTTCCATGGTCACTAGAGGGGGGATGCAAGCCAAAATAGAATCTTCCTCCTCATTGGCAGGTAGGGTATCTTCGGAAAAGAGATCATAGAAAAAGTGAACCGCCTCATTAGAGATGTCCAAAGAGGAAGAAAGAATAGATCCCTCAGGAGAGCAGAGAGAAGAGATGATGTTACCCTATCTTCTAGCCTTTATCGAGTTATGGAAGAAAGAGGTATTATTGTCCCCTTCCTGAAGCCAATCAATACGAGCCTTTTTTTTGCAAAATGTTTCCTCACAAAGCTCCCATTCCTCAAGATCTTTGATCGCAGCATCCTTTAACTT
The DNA here is from genome assembly GCA_007115665.2 of Sequoiadendron giganteum. NCBI lineage: Eukaryota > Viridiplantae > Streptophyta > Pinopsida > Cupressales > Cupressaceae > Sequoiadendron > Sequoiadendron giganteum. Next base: position 293,978,868 of record CM021106.1, read on the forward strand.
TCTCAAGGTTACATCAAAACCATGCTCCCTAATTTTCCTAATAATAGAATCCAAGCGCACCTGGGCAGCCCTTTTTGTTGAAACACATTGCCAAATTGATGCTTATTCCAATGCTTTAGTTTATACTTCACATATTGAAGCCTCTTCATAAAGGTATACATAGCAATACCAAAATCTAGTCAACCTTCAACCCAACATTTTGAAACTAATTTAAAAAGACCAGCCTCCCTGAGCCACATAAGTTGAAATTTAAAAGTCTATTTTTTAGAGCCCCCAGCAAGATGGGTAGAGAACTTGATCGGCCAATGGTCTGATCCCCACCAATCTAAGATTTCAGAGCTTCTCAGCCACTTATCACTGACCCAAAAACTAGACACAAGAAACCTATCTAATCGTTCAAAAATAGCTTCATCCCCTAGCCTCATGTTATTCCAAGTAAACATGCCATTCAAAGGTTTGATATCCATGAGCCGGAGCCAAGCCAAACTATCCCTAAGAAGATCATATGAGGGGTCCAAATGAGGCACTTCCCTCCTTTTCTCCTTGAGAGAGACAATTTCATTGAAATCACCTGCCATAATCTAGGGAAGAAAGGGATCCAAAGATCTCAAAAAATTTATATGAGACCACAAAAGAATCTTACCAGGGACATTTGTTGGAGCATAAATATTGGAAAGAAGGAATATTACCCCCATCTCCAAACTCCACGCAACAAGAGAAATGGAGAACCTACTAGAGATCCACCAAATAGGAGAGATTCGTCGAGGATCCCATAAACAAGCAAGACCTCCTGAGCTCCCCTGTGCACCCACACACTAACATAGACCTCTATTCCAAATCTTAGAATCACTCTACATCATCCTATCAATAGATAAATATGTCTCTTGAAGAAAAACCAAATCCAGAGAATGAGCACGGACCAAGTCCCGAATAGCCTTTTGTCTAGGGATGCTATTTATACCCCTCACATTCCATGAAAGAGCAATCATCGTGAAGGTTGAGAGAAGTGAGTATCCAAGGTCTTCACCGACCCAGATTCAACCAACGTCTCACCAGCCAACTTAAATTTCTCCTGATCCTTCTTCCTACCCACCTTTTGGGGCTTGTCAGGAACACTCTTTTTTAGGGACTTTGGATGCACACCCAAAATGTGGGAGGTAGTAGAAGCTTTACTCTTGCCAGAGCCTCCAGAACCCGAACCTCCAATAGAGCATGCACCTACATCTTCAGAGACCAATGAAGTACCAACTGCCAAACACAGATCCCCAAGCCCAACTTCAGGGGAAGGACCAGAAGAATCCTTTACTTCCCTAAGAGCCTCCATAGGTCCAAAAGCCGAAGACGTAAGAGTCATAGTCTTAGGATTATGAGAAGTAACAGGGGTAGCATCCACATGCATTGCAGGAAAGACCCCCTCCTTGTGAACTAAATCATTCAATGCATCAAACCTGTTGGATACCCCCTCCTCCTAGCGGTCCCAAAAAGTCCTCTTTTGCCTATGGCCTTTATTTCGTGGCCTAATAGGCACAAACCCATCTTTGTCCAGAGTCACCCCCTGCATGGTCCATTGCCCTTTTCAGATCCTGAATTTGATGGAGCCATCCCATTCCTTGAATTTCCCACTCTAGTAGCACGTGGACACCTTCTTTGAAGATGACTATACTCTCGACATAAAAAAAATCTAAACAACAGAGTTTCGTAATCAAGCGATTGCATCCATGAACTAGATCCCACTATCAAATCAATAGAATCGGGCAAAGGCTAGCTCAATTCAATCTCCACACAAATGTGAGCATAGGAAAATATCCTCTTCTCCAAATTTTGTTGTGAGGGACCAATCAGTTTTCCCAAGGCCATGGCAATTGACTACAGAATGTCATTCCTCCAACATTCAAGTGTCAGTCGAGGGAGGCGCACCCACACTAGGACCTTGGATGGTAGTTCCTCCACCGAGTTAAAACCCACATGCCATGGTTTAATGAATAGTCCCACCTGATTGTAAAAGTATGGGCCACCCTCAAAAGCCTTATTTCGATCTGAAATGCTTGAAAAAACCACCAAGAAGAAATTATTCGCAGCTAAAAAAATCTCAAAATCCCCCTCCGGGTTCCAAGTCTTTTGAATCCATGGCTCAAGAAATGGAAGAGAAACCCTCATCCCCACAAACTTGCAGATCAAGACATGTTTTTTATAATATTCTAAATCCTATGCAATTGCTTCCCTTTGAATCACCACCACCGGGTGCACTTGAGCCCTTTCCAAGCAGCCATTAACCTTCTATACTTTAAAACCACCAATCCTAGATAGGCCCACATGAGGAGAAGATGAAATGGGAGCCTTGTCTCCTACCTCCGTCATAGCATCTCTTTTCAACACCTCATCCAACCCAATGTTAGCCATGAGAGCCACACTCGACAGCCCTACCCAAACACCACCACACACCAAAGCCTCAATGCTTCAAACCCCACTCCACTGATCCTGCAAAGAAAAAAAATAGAGAGACTACCCCACACTCTAGACCATGCCCCACAGGCCACGCAACCAAAGAGAGGTCCAGACCAGTGGATGTCGTGGCACCCAAAAGCAGCAGAAAGAAGGAAAAACTACATATATAAAGAAACTCCCCCCCGTACACAGCAAAACCCCACCCTACCACTGAGAAAAAAGTAGCAAACACTAGAGGGCAGCAAGCGATGGACATGCATGGAGGATTGGCCAACATGCATCACAACCTTCACACGGTGCGGGCCTTCTCCCGCACCATGTAAGATCATAGATTAACCTTGACAATTTTCTTATTTTTTAATCATTAGATCTCATTTATGTTTCATGTTTTCTTAAATCCTAATTACTTGCATCCCCCATTTTATTGTTATGTTATCTTACCCTTTGATGATTATCCTTATCTTAACTCCCTTTTATATTAATTTTTATATTTATCCTTAATTTAACTTCCTTCTAGATTTCCCACCACACCTGTTTAAATTTTGGTCTCTTTTCCAATTTTCATTCTCTTATACTTCCCTAGTCCTTGCTCCATACTCATCATAGACCCTGAGATCCATATCCACCTACTCACATGCCTCTCAATAGTGATCATTGTAGTGTCACTATGGATAGTGTTTCCCCCTCTTCTAGATCATTTGAGGGGGTAAAAGTACAAAGTTGTGTCACACTTTTATAAAGGAAACAACCAACACTAGTCCAACTTTTCAACTTGAGTCACTAAAAGGTGGTATATATGTTCTGAATTTTGAAATGATTTAAACTAGTAAAATATATTATTTTAGTATTTTATGTTTCTATATTTTTTAAAAAATTATGTATTATTTTAAATATTTTTTAATAAATTGACACTATAATTTAGTAGTTAATAAAATGTTGAAAAATGAAGTTACATGAGACATTAATCTTTCTATATAGTAAAAAAAAAAATTCTTTCAAGTTTTTGGTTTGTATTTATAACTTGACACTTTAGTGTGTGGAGATATTTTTTTCAAATTTTGATAAATATATACTTTTAAATAAATATTAAAATTTGTGTGTATTAAAAATAGTTATTTCTATTCGATGTCAACTTTCATATTAAATATTTATCTAAAATAGAAAAAAATTATAGCATCTTGATATAGATTCTTTTATCTAGTGCATCATATTTTTTTCTATTTTTCTTTGGCATGGTAATCAACCTAATATTTTGTGTTGATAACCTACTTTTAGTAAAATAATAAAATAAAATATAAAGAATAATTTTATTATTTTGGTAAATTGGACTCAAAGTGGTGCTACATTTGTATTTAGCCAACAACTTTTTTGGAAAGTTATGAAAGTATCTAACTTAGCTAGAATGAATCTTAATAAATAATATGTTTGAAAAAAATGATTTTTAGTTAGAAATACTTAAATTCAGTTGTGTTGATAAGTTGGCTAAAAGTGTGACACAACTTTGTATTATTACCTAAGGATCACATTACTTATTTTCCTATGAAAAATAAGATTGATCTAGAAGCCCAACTTGATATGCAGTAGTACATGAAAATAGTAGCCCAACATAAAGAATTCAAGAGTATAGCTAACCCTAATGTTGTACCTATTACCACTTAAATTATTGAGTCTTTAAGTAACATACTTTAATTAGTCTTGCATTTCTTGACATGGTATATAATATTGATCCCATTGTATGCAATGCACCTTCCTCAATTTTATTTACTTTCCCAATCAATCCTATATTGTATCTTTTATACCTATATCTTTTGATATATCTTATTGTTCATCTATACTCCTACATTTTATTGTGCTATATTCCACTAATAATACATTATTTATTTCTCAATAGCAACACCATATTATCCCACCTTCTTAATTATAGATCTACATTCTTGTTTAAAAAGACTATAATTTTCACCTTCCATTTTATTTTCATCATTTAATTATCATTGCTTGGTAACTTTTTCCATTCTATTGGCTTATATTTCTTATTTAGTTTCCCTTTTTGGCCACATTAATTCATACACTAATATAGTTATCATCACTTTCTCTACCCATCCCACTACTTATGTAATATCCCTCCATTTTGGTCTTACTTGTTTTTAGGTAAATCGTTTATGCATTATGTTTTGATGTTTGTTGGTTGTTATATATTAAATTGTGGGGAACTAATTATTCTGATGGTCTTGTTAGATTTGTTAATTAAATTAAAATTTGAATTTCAGGTCAATGTAAATAAAATGGAAACTTAAAATAATAGCTAAATAAATTAATGATAAGAAATAAAAAATATAAATAGAGTTATTAATAAATAATTAGAATAAAGTTGTTCTGATGGAAAGTGTTGGTTAATGGTATTTGATTTTAATTGATAACGTATTTCCTTGAAAAGATAATTGTTTAATTATGATATTATAATGTTTTAAATTATATCTATATAATGATGAATAAATTTATTATCAAAGAAAAAGTTTTCAAATAGTGAAAAGTAATCTTAATTTTAATAAAATTAAGAAAGATATTGTTTTCAAACTATATCATAAAAGGCAAGAAAGTTGGTAAAATTTAAAAGCGTGCACATGCACAGCTCAAAACTGGTTTTGATTGGGTAACTTGCTAATTTTATTGTTTTTTGTGTAATTAAAAACTCATTACTAGCTTTATAGTGCTAATCTTGGTATTTTGGGGGTTGTTCTTTTCTTTCGGGAAAAAGGAAAACATCTTTCTATAGATGTAATGCCCCATCATGCACACCCCAAAGGACAACCGAACATCCAACAATAACAACACAATTTTTTTTTTGAATAACTAATAAGGAATACAAACTACCAAATGACTCCAAAAACTAAAATCATGCATAAAAAACTTCTAACAAGTCCTTTGGGGTGACTTGACTACATTACAATGCAAACTTTCTAACCTAATACGAAACCCAAAATGAAGAAGAATAAACATAAGCATTCATTTACAACCCTATTATAAAGGAAAAGAACATTAAGCATCCATTCATAATTACATGCATAAACATTCATACGAGATCACAAAATAACATTCAAGATACATACATTACACTAGTAATATGAATTATATCTCCAATCCAAGATTACATGATTATAAATATTTCCACAGATACAACACTTCATAAGCTCAATGTATGCAAAACAATTATTACAACACCATGTTTGTACACAACATGAACAATAAATAATACAATCATCTTCCCTTATATCAATGAGAAGGAAGCCTCAAATACAAAATGATGTACAATAGAAAGGTATGTAGAACATAACACCAGAACTGGCACCAACACTGGAAGGCTTAGGAACCACTGCAACTGATACAACTTTGTAGCATCACGATCATTGATGGGGAAACCCAATGGGTGCATAGCACATTCCACCTGACCATGTGGACCCTAAGGTCCATCCCCCGTGCTAGGAGATGACAAGAGGACCCACAACTTAGGAATAAGCAAAAGAACAAGGTTGACATGACTCCACAATCTAGATGGCAACTAAACAAAACATAAGGTCAACCACTTCTAGGGGTACAAAATCAACAAGGAGTGGGAAATTACAAAACATACATGGTTGCTAAGGGTAGTGTCATCGCATTGCTCGAGATGAGTTACCCAATGAAAATCTTCCTAGGTCCCGGCTCCCATCCTAGGTTACCCTGGTGACCTCAATTGATTCACGACCCCCATTCTTATACATGCAGAATCGACTTACCTTTCTTGAAGACAAGGTAGTTGATTTTCCATTTGAGGCCTTCTCGTCTCATCTCAAGCCTGAACGAATGCTTGAGTCATGAGAAAGGAATCCATTTTATTTTGTTAGTGTGTTTACTACCCACCACCTAACTATTTAATTAAGTTGTCACTTAATTATCTTTACTTCCACATGAGTTACTCAAGATACCACTTAGGGTTCTGACCCCCGTGGGAAGCCACACTCCCTACTAGCAAAAAAACCTCAAAATCACAAAAGGACAAGCCAACTTGCACAACTATAAAAAACAACTAAGCAAATACATCAAGTGAGGCAAAACCATCTCATGTTAAATCACCATGACAAAGCAACTATCAAGTGCAAGGCTAATCCCAAAAAATTGAGTACACAAAAAGTCAACATAAGAAATCCTTTCCCCACATCTGGAAGCTTAAAAGAAAGCTGACAACCCAAACTTCACATTCGAAGTAACTCACACTAAGATTTCCAACATGGTCTCCCAACAAGAGTTCAATGCATAAGAAAAACACTTATCAATTCAAAACTAACACAAGAGGGAGATCCAACAACACAAAACCTTCACAATTCACTCATACCCCATTGGCGCATTAAAAGAATAACCTTAAAGGTCATTAAATTAATAATCTATCCATTATTTATACTCTCATTGTAAACTCCAATGAAATAATTAAACAACTTAGAAGAACATTACTTCAAAACTTCATGTCAAGGATAAACAACACAACAAGGGTACAAAATCCCAAAGGGAAAGTAGAGCATCATTAACATTTCGCTAAGACACTAAGATTTTATGATATCTAAATCATCAATACATTTTATTTACATGAATCTACTACGAAATCACATAGCTAATTAAAGACACGATACACACATGTACTATATCTAATTACATTTAATTTCAAATGAACTAGCTTCTAACAATATCCATGTCTATATGTGTATTTTATCTTTTGTGTTTATTACGAATTCACTTGGAAGGGATAAGGGGAATTACATAAACTTATTATATAATTCTATCAAGATACATATATATTTTCCCAAAATCAAACTTATTTACTATTCTAAAACACGCTTTAAACCAACGCACACAAACACACACATATATAATTATAAAAACAATAGATTCGATTGATTTAAACAACTGATGTAAAGAAAAAAACAGAATGATAGAATATCCGATTAATGCTAACCACATATAACTTTTAAATTCGTAAAAAAAGGGCTATAAGCTAAGGAGGGAAACTACATAAAGATTTATTCTTTACAACATACAACTCATTTTCATTTGTGTTTACTGCTTACATACATATGTGAACATTTAAAAGAAGGAAAATACTAACATTACAGGAATGACAGACGCCCTCACATTTCTAAAGGAAAACAATATTAATGCTACCGTTTTTAAAAATAAATGCAAGCTCTGTAGCTAACTATTGAAGTCGACCATAATAGTTACAGCCAATAAATCGATAAAGATACGTACTACAGAAACTATGTAACCAAAAATTGATATATAAGAATGTCTAAAGTTAACGTCACAGTTGTCATAGCAAAGAATACTCAGAAGTACAATCAACACAAAGCCTCTCCAAACACGATGCCATTGGGTGAATGTATACAAGGCCAAAATAAATCAAGTTGGAGAAATAGCGCACAAGGAAAGAATAAGAGAAGGATAAAAAGTTTGGACCAAAATTCTGTCAAAAGAGGTGAATAGGAGGTAACCAGGAAGGCAACGCACAAGTACAGCAACATTGTTACCCATAGAACAAGAAAATCTCAGCTAGGTGACGATTGAGAACAGAGGATGGTTTTCAAAAAAAATATTTATGTTGTTATTGTTGGATGTTTAGTTTTTCTTTGGGGTGTGTGTGACGAGGCGTTACAAATTCTATATATAGCTTTGTCTTGTTCCTATGTGTAATGCCCTGCCACGCAAACCCCAAAGGACAACACAACGTCTAACATTTACAACACAGTTGTTTTCTTTTTTTTAAGTTTTAAGTAATGTCAAATTTATAGTAACATAAAACACTATAAAGGATATTATACATACACATCATCTATCTAGTCCTTTAGTGTAACATGACTACATTACTTGTGAACATTCCTAACATGACTCAATTCCCATAATGAAGAAAATCTACTCACAAGATTACATTTTAAAACCATTATATAGAATAATTAAACAACGTGCATACATCCATAATATTAAATAGCCATCCATTTGTGATCACATGTAAATTCCAAATAATACATCCACTACATTCATTATATGAATATACATCATTTCAAGATTACATAATTATAAATATTTCCATAGAGGCTCTTTGATTTTGCTCTCTGATTTCACTGTAAAAGATTCCTACAAAGGCACTAGACAAAACTAACAACACGGAAGCCTTAAAATTTCTCTCAAACAAATGAAAGCTTCTACTACAGATCTAGCACAACAATCTTTTCTACAACATATAATTTTCATATAAAACTTAAACAAAGACAAAGATTTTAAGAAGGGAACCTGTTTTCAACAAAGCTTCTAGAGTAAATGGAGTTTCCAGAGCCAAGCCTCCTCCAAAGCTTCTAGAAAAGTTTCCACGGCTTCTTCCAAGCAACCAAATTTCCCGAGCACAATATTGAATCTAATACAACAGTAATCTTTCCCAAAATAAATCTAAGAATGCACAATTCCCAACAATTTTCTACAACACAGTTTCTTTCAATTTTTTTCCACAACAAGCAAATCCTCTTCCTTTTGCAAATTTTCAACACACCAAAATATCTTGTGCTTTTTTCCATGAAGAAGTTTTCCACTTCCTCATCCAAAACCAAGATTCCCTCCGAGAATTAATTTTCCCAACAACCCAAATTAATTAACTAAAAATTGTTGGCAAATCAAAAATATCTTTTAACAACTCACATTTATTTTCTCAAAGTCTTTTTGCATTTTTCAATAATTTCAAATCACAATTAGATTTCAAAATAAATTTAATTCTATTAAAATATTTACTTAATAAATAATTTAATCAATTAATTTAATTACATAATAAATAAATTTAACCAAAAGGATTAAATTGTTTTACTAAATAAATCAAATTTAATTAATTAAATTAAATACAAAGCTTACATCAATATTATCTCAAATTCATTAAATAAATACTAACATCATTTAATGCATAATTTAATATTTATTTTCATAACATAAACCTTGTAGAATTAAATAGCAATAAACAAGGAAAACAAAGACACACCGAACATGGACTGACGACACACTGTGGCTAGGGTGTAGACTTGACACAGGTAACCTAGCTACTATCTCCCAATCAACATACTATTGGGTTAACATGCTCAAACATGTGAAGCCAGGTGTCCAGTCAATGTCTTGTACCTGCAAACTTGTATCCAAGGCATCAAGAGCACATCTATATAAAATCATCATAAAACACACCTCAAAGAGGAAATCGCGGAATTGGAGGGTGCTCGCAAGCAAGTGATGCAACCCTGTCCCCTTCACCAATACAATATCACCAAATTGATAATTACATCATTAATAAAACTAATGAGCAATAATCATGTTATAATAAACCAAAATTATTCTAATCAAAGTATGTCAAGTATAACATCAAGGAAAGTGCCTATCATCACACAAATAGTCCTTGTCGCTCTATAAGAAACGATAAAATACTAAAGCATCATAATCTAACATAAGAGTGTTACATTCTCCCCCCTAGGGTCAAGCCTACTCCTGGAAGCCTGCAAAACCTCCAAGCACAAATTCCATAAAACACACATAATCCATGGTTCCAAAACTGAACCACTACATACACCAACATAAAAACAACAATATCTAGAGTTATAATCCTTTAAGCCAAATACACTATCGAACTAAATAATCACATAGTCTCAAAACACATATCCTAACATAACAACAATCAAAGAAGGAGAAACAACACTGAAGGAACTTCCTCAGCCTCGTGTACCGCAGGATTTTCAATGAGCTCCTGAATCAGCTTCCTATCCACTTCCAACAATCTCCACATTTGTACCTTGATGCTCTATTCGACGATGATCAACTGCTACACTCATTCTACGAGTCCTTCATGCATCATTCCTTGTTGACTCTGTAGTCGTTGAGTTCTAACTCAAATTGGGTGAGTTCCTCTAAGAACACTATCTCACCAAGTGGCCCTGTTGGCCACAATTATAACATCATGTACCTCTACCCATTGTAGCCTATGCACTTTGTGTCGGCCACTTCAAATGGTAGTGCATACAACACCACCAATTTCATTTCTTTCTAGTTTGAGAACCACTACCACCAGGTTGAGGTTGTGACACCTTACCATTAGGTTCAGAGTGTTGTTGCTACATACCACACTCTTGTCTAGGGCCTAGCTCGATAAGCAACTCCTCAAGAAAATTACATATCTGAGGACCCAAATGCTCCACACAATTTTTCTCATGGGGACTCAAAAACGAAGAGCTCAGACGATCGTCTCCACGATCACCTCTCCTAGACATCCTATACACACAACCCAAGAAAGGAGTCACAACTAAAAGGAAAAATTTTTTGGGGATAGGATATGGGTCTGTCATCATAGAACGGATGTCTAAGACAACAGTGCCTTAGTGATTTTCATTTTTATCACTTCAAAGACACAAACAACTATGCCATAAACTGGAAGCAGGCATAGATGATCCACTATTAATCTTTCTGAGAAAAGTAAATGCATAACCAGATAGCAGATTCAACACAATCATAAATTCAAGAACCTGAATCAAACAAACAACATGAAAGACAAAACATATGGACACACAGAAATACGTGGGGAAAAACTTTTTAGGTAAAAACCCCCACCTCCAAAACACTCAGCTCACTTGTATTATTTAGTAAAAAAGAAGTTACAATACAAATATCATAGCAATGCTCTTCAGGAGATTACATCTTGTCCATCTGGAGAATGCAGGCAACACAATATTCAGAACCTTCACACTGTTCCAGCACCCTCAGAGCACACAGTGAAGATTCATCTCACCAAGAAAGTCGACTCTCTTAGCTAGCCATACGGCCAGCCCAGCCACTAGGCCTCCATAGGTTCACATCTTCTCAGATTTGAGAGACTAAGGTTCACGGTTACAACAATATGCAAAACTGCTCGAACTGTCTCAGTCTCTCTCTCTTGACTCAACTTGTTAACCGTCACCTTTTGGTTTATATAAAATAATGTAATCGACTGTCAAGTCTTACATTTGCATTTACACATCTCAACCAATCCCATGACTCGATCCATGCCCCAATGTCCATTCAAACAAGTAACCGATCTGCACAGATTGCATCAAGCCACACAAGCAATAAATTCATGCCTTAATCGGGTTTTGTCTCTAGCAAGAAGTTGGCCTGCAATAACTGTCTTTCATTGTTTCGGTCTTTGGCCAATCAGACTATTGTTTTCAAGCCATGTGTTTAAAATTTATTTTCTTGTCGCTTTGACTTTCTGTTCAAACTAGTCAAGCTCAGATAACCGAGCTCCGAGCTCAACCAAGCTCTTACCGCGCTACCGCCAAGCTCACTGACTCACCTTGTGGTATGGCGGTGCGCTCAGTCGAGCTCACCCAAATCTTCACCGAGCATAGTCACTCTCCACTGTGCTACCACTGCTCCATCTGAGTTGACCCACGGTCTGGAAATGGCCACCAACAAGACCGTTGATGGTCATACCGCGCTACTGCAGGGGCCGCCAGGCCACCCTGCGGTAGGGCGGTAACCGCCAGACCGACCGCTGTCGGTCTCGCCGTGACCACTGCGGTGAGAGGACTCACTGTCTGTGGTGGGGCAATAACTGCCAAGCCCACTGTTGGCGGTCTCACCATAGATACCACGATGAGAGGAACCACCGCCTACGGTATGGTGGTAACCGCCGAGGTAGGCCACTGGCAACCTTACTACACCACCGTGGTGAGAGAACTCACCATGAGCTGTAAGGCGGTAACCGCCAGCATAGGTTATAGGTGGATTTACCGTGCCACCATAGTGAGTGAGTTGACCACACGCGGTAAGGCAGTAACTGCCTAGAAAGTCACTGCGGTACCACCAAGGCCAAGACAGACAACCGCGATACAACGGTAAAGGGCAGCAACATGGAGAAAATGCCAAGTCCAAAAGAATATCAAGCCAGAAAGTTGAGGCAGATTTCCCAACAATCTCCCACTTGACGAAGACTTTCTGGCTTCCTCCAAAACTCAAACAAGGACCAAACCAAGCCTTCACGCTCCAACCAAGACACCTGTAACAACATCCAAAAAAATTTACCGACTCAGGCAACAACTCCAAACACAGGAACACGCCAAGGAGAAAAAAAGCATCGGTCTCATGAATGCAAACATCTGTTCCTTTAGGCG
>CM021106.1:293991605-294380732 GCA_007115665.2 Sequoiadendron giganteum
AAAAGGCACATTCTTGCTTGATTTGACAGTGTTTGAGGAGTTATTTATTGGATGAGACATGTTGGAGGAATTACAAAGATTCATGAGGGTTAATTATTCCCTCAAATATGGGAAGGAGAGAGTATGTGACCCAAAGGGCCACATCAATACTATCAGAAGAACTTTGCTAACCAAAAAGGCCATCACACATGAATTTGATCTCGAGGAGGATGTCATAAAAAATTTGGTCTATTTTGCTGATGTTATGTAAATAAGGAAAAGGTGGAAAATGATGATGAAGTGGGAAAGTTAGAAGAGGCAACAAGAAAAGGGTTTCAAAGGATTTTTTGCAGATGAACCTAGCCTTTTGAAAAGGATGCAATTGATCCTTGGAAAATATGATGAAATGTATAAAATGGCTCAAGATGAGGGGTTAATTCCACTTCCTACACCCCAGAACTCATTGCATGAATCATCCACATCTCATACACTCCCATCACCTACAAACCTAGCCCCTCCATCTCCCACACATGAGCCCTAGGTCAAGAAATAGAAGATTGAATCATTGGTTGGATATAGTGATGATGAAGAGGAGGGAGCAGTCCTTTCTCTAAATGAGATTAAAGAAGTAGCTAAGAAATAGAAAAATCAAGAGTCTCATGATCATATGACAAGGCTATCAGAAGAAGGAATTTATGAGATTCAAGATGATGAGAGGGTGGTTGCTTCACTGACATTTATAGAAGATAATAATTTCATCCATACAAGTGAGTTTAAATATTTTTGGATAAAGATGAAGATGAAACAATTTCATGAAAGGTTGAACATCAACCTTATAGGAGTTTATGAATCAACATAGGTTGAGATCCAAGGTCAAACACTTGTAGAAATGGATATTTTTAACATTAATGTTACGCCTTAGGAAGCAAGGGAAATGGTGTTGAAAAGTGACATGTTAATCATTCCAAGGATGGAATTATCTAAATCATTTCTATTAGATCAAATCAGAGCACAAGATGATACTATCTTAGTTGTAGATTTTGATTCAAAGGAAGGTGTGTCAGGAACAAGGTATAACCCTACCACTCAGACTCTTTCCTTATGGAAAAAGAAAAAGAACACAAGGAAGCTTAGACTCCTAGATGTGGTGCAGGAGATGAGGGGGTCATCCATGGTGAGGGCAATGAAGGAAACAACCCCTTTAGAGGCAACAATTATGACTATGCATTCTGCAATGTTCACTAAATATGTAGTGGAAAACATGGAGAAGAAGGTACATGAATATGAGAAAAGGTTAAAATTGTCAAATGATGAAGTAAATAAATTATTCATTGAGAATGTGAAGATGAAGCAATAGTTACAATAGGCTACTATAGTCAAAGGGGATGAAGTAATTGTTTATCACCCACCTATCCAAAAAAAAGATCCACAAATTTAGCAATTAAAAGATGAAATTATTGAACTAAAGAAACACAACATGGAAGATGTTAGACAACATATCATGGAGATTCTTAGGAAGGTATTGGAGCATAGGATTGGGATACTTAAGGAAAAAATAAGTGTACTACATAAGAGCTTTAGTAATTTGATTAGGGCCCATGAACAAATAAGCATTAGCTCCCCTATCCTTGATGAGCTCCAGAAAAGGTGGCAATCGACTCTCCACATATTGACTACTTTATGTAAGGCTACACAAAGGGATCCAGATGCTCCATCAAGACTCAAACCAACATAGGAAATGGTAAAGAGTGTAATTGAGGAGTGTAAGTATCTAGCAGAGATGAGGACGAAAGTAGAAAATAGGAGAAATGCATTCAACTCTATTAAATGCCTCTTTAGTCTATCAATCTTCAAGGATGATAATCAGATAAAGGGAATGAATGAGTGGAAAGAAGAATTTGATCAAATAGTCTCAAAAGGATTGGGAAATGTGTAGGATGATGAGGAAATTAATCTTGACAAACCCCATGCCTTTCTTGATGGGATTATCATGTTAGACAATGGATACACAAATTTCATGGTGGATGTCAGGAACCCGCTTGATAATAGATGGAAAAGTCACCTCATGAAACTCATTGCTACGCAAGAATTAAAATGGATGAATGATCTGACAATCAGAAAATGGTAGGAGAAATATTTGGGTTCTGATGAAGATTAATCATCATTGTCATAGGGAGAAGATAGCATATAGTAAAAGCCTTGAATAGGTCTTAAATGACCATGGGTTTTTACTCAGAGATTAACGGATTAACACACATGTTTGTTGTTAGTTTCTTTTAGTTATGTTTTAATCTCTAAATTATGTTTTGTTATCAAGAGACATTTCTTTTGGTCCGAAGCTTGTTTCCTCTCATATAAATAAGAGAGACTAACCAAAAGGGATTATTAGAAGATAGATAGAGAATAGGCGGATAGAATAGAAACTTTCTAGAATGTTTACATTTCAAAAGACCATGATGCATGCATAAAATTTTGGACGAATCAATGAAAGAACTTTGATTTTGTGGGGTCATTTTGGTATCAGTTGTTTGTTGAATTAATTGAAAATATTATTAAGTTGTCTCCAAGGCTAATATTTTTGTGCTATTTAAATTGATATATCAATTATATACTCAATTTATCGATACACATTTGTTTGTACTTGTGTGGTATGATTAATTGGTTCTTTCAAGTAAAGATTCAATCCTTCTAGTCATTCACAATAATTTGGAAGTATCATTTGGATCACTAAGAAGAACTTGGTAGTTACATTCTTGCATGTTTATACAAGTTATAAACTAATATTTGTATGCCAAACAATTAGAATTTTTTCCGAAGAGAAGCCATTCATCATAGACTTTCATCTAACTTTGTTATATCGAACAAGGCACTAGTCTCACCCATTCTATTTATTTAGTTCCATTAAATTCATTTCACAACTTCACATCTACTAACTGAACATATTGAATTTTACCTTAATATTGCTTATACAATTTATACCAATCAGGGTCTGCATCTCTCCACTTCCAATTGCCATTGTGGAAATATTGCTTGAGTAGGAAACAAACTGTTCAAGTTTACATCATTTACATAGGTACACCTGCCTAGGTTTAGAAGAGCCTAAAGAGTAGAAGGTTCAATTAAATTAATTGGCCTTGTACATTAGCCAAAAACATGTCAAGAACTTGGTAACCTCTTGTGGTTCAAACCTACTTTTTTGAGACCTAATAGAGTTATTTATTTTGAGCATATTTATCATGAGCCAATTCATTCGCTAACAAATTTTTGGTGACTACGCTGGGGTAAAATCAAGTTGAGTATATTAAAAGTTTGAAAATCCCTATCACATCATGTGGCAAGATGGTACTTCCTCATAATAATGTATTTCCTATTTTGCTGCCAGATTTAGATTGGGTGGGAGCAGAGTAAGAAGACATCATTTTATAATTAAATATGATCTCCTAGAGATATAGAAGGAACACAATAGATTATATGCAAGTGAATATTTCCTTGGAAGAATAGGAAGAGTTGGCCCAGTGCCCACCTACTCCTATAGTGGAGCATCCTTCGAGGTTGATTTTTATGTACTACAAAAACCCTCCTCGTCACCTTGATCATCAGCCTAATCGATTATTTCATCATCCAAGGAACCCACCCCTTCCTCAACCTTAGAATCCACCTCTGGCCCTTTCACCACTTATAAATTAACTGAGAATTTCTCTTTCCAAATTTTACTCTTGTGTGAGTTGGCAACTCCGATCATCCATGGCCTTGAATCCTTGGTGTAATCAAGTTGCCCCCCTTGTCCTATCACAATACCATAGTTCCCCCCATGGTTCCTAGAAACAATTCCCAAAATTTTTTGGTCTAAATGAACAAGATCTTGATGAGAACATACTGGCTATGACTGCAGTAAGTGGAATTTTAGGAATTCAAGAGGAAGATGTTTACATAAGAATTTGTATTGACAGTTTGGTTGGGAAGGCATTAGAATGGTATAGGGGAATCAAAAAAGGGAGCATTACTAGATGGAATGTCCTAAAAAAAAAGTTTCTCCAATGATATAAAATTCCAATCAATGTTGTGGCTACTTTACGCTTCTTCTTTTAGATCATGAAGAATAAAGCTGAAACAATGAGAGATTTTGTGTACCAATTTAGTTAGTCTCTTCAATGAATTCTTTTCCTAGAAAGGCCTAGTGAAGAAATCCAATTTCACATATTTATTTCTTCTTTGGAACCTAACATTCAATTGATCCACAAAATAGATAAAGTTCAGGGGATTAAGAGAGCTCAACTAGAAGCAGTCCAAATTGAAGATGATTTTATAGCAATTGAAATTGGACACTAGGTATAATGGTGAAGCTTGAAGATGGTCAAAAGATATCCTTTGGATCTCGGGTTAAAAATCATGAAGAAAAATTACCTTGCCCAACTGCTAAAATTTTTAATATGAAAATCTTTGGTAGCATGCAACAACCCAATGAGGAACAAAGTCAGCATAACAGTGATCAGGTTTTTAGTTTGTATACCTCATTTGAGTTTGAAAGTGATCTTAGATCATCTAGTGATGACGAAGATGATGAGTCACAAAAGAAAACTCTAATCACCTCTCTTTCCCCTTGTAAGAATAAGTTCTCTTTGGAAACTGATCAGAAAGACCTAGTGTCGAGTTCCCCTCCTTTTCTTGAATATGAAGTTTTCTCCCTCAAAGAAATGGTGGATGAGACTACATATTTTCATTTGATAGAACATGGAGAACTCATGTGTAGTACTATTCAAGGAGAAGGAAAATGGTCGGTTCATCTTAATCCTCTCTTCAATTTGGATGAATTCGAAATACATGGTAATCCTCTCTTTACCAATTTAATTGCTAACCAATTTATAACTGAGGATGGATGTTGCTCATCAATGGTTGGAGATGATCATAATCAAGGAAAAAATGGGGAAACTACTAATCCTCTATTGGATGGAGGTGAGACTAGTGCATGGTTTGAGGCTTGGAGTGGATTTATTGCAGCCTATGAGAAATCTAAAGTATCAAATACTCTTCTAAATGATACACAATCAATAGATTCTCTACTTAATTATGAAAAAGGACTACAAAGAAAGCTTAGAAATGATGTTGTTCTTGAGTCTTATCTTTGTAAATCTAGTTTAAAGATGGGTGTAATTGAGAATGGCCAAATTAATGAGGATGGAAAGAGTGTTATTGAAAAGGATATTCAGCCTCATGCTACTCACCTTTCAAGTGGAAATTTAAAAGGGCTCGAAGATGATTTTCAACATAGTCAAAGAACTATTCAATCTCATTTGTAGGTTTTGGAATGAGAAGATTTAAATGGCCAATTTGTAAACACAAAACTATCTTAGATAAAACCTGAATTGAGTCAAAGAAGTGAAGGCGGAGTTACCGTCATGATTGACAAAGCTACCTTTCTTGATGTGGGTATCTAGTCTCTTTCCGAAGGAGCTTGTTCAAATCCAATTTCAGTCAAAGTTACTATTGAGATTCAAAGAGATTTGAAAGAAGATAAAATTTTTTTTGATGAAAGTTGGTTGTTTGGCACTCCTTTTGGTGAGCTTTTATCTGTCATAAATCCCAATTTTGCATTCATGGTCCTTCAAAAGTTGTTGAATTCACAAGTGCTTCATGGATATTCCTCACTTTTTCACACTGGCATATATTTATCTCAGGTATTCAATGGTTTTGCATAGGCCTTTAAGGGATATTGGGTGTGTTGCACCTAGTTTGGGTGCATGTAGGTGTCTTAGGTTGTTGTTCTTTCTAGTTTTTGATTGGTTTGGTCTTGGCTTGGTTTGTGTTTTTTTCCCCTCGACTTTGTTTCCCAATGGAAAGGACCGCTCATTCATGTTGGGTTCTTTGTGTCCTTCATAGTCCTTTTCCCCAGTTGGAGCCACTATTACTTGTAGACGTGACCCCCTTCCCTTTTAATTATCCTACTTTGTTTTCCTTAGCCATTTTTACTTAAATTTATCTTCGGGTGGTGTTCTTTTTTTATTTTCAAACTTAGGTAGGGTTTTCTTTAGTTATTCTAACTTCCCATTTTTCCACTTGCTCAGTCATAACTTTCATTGGGTGGTGTTATATGAATTTATTCAAACTTATCATTCCTTGGGAAAAGGTATGTGTGTAAGGGTAACCCATATGATGAGTTTTCATGTGTTAGAAATTAGTGACTTCCCCCACAAGTTATGTGTTTGGGAAACATTCTTCACATTGATCAAAACATGGGTAGTGCTTTACTAGGTTAGTGAACTACCCATTCCACCACCTGGAAGTATTTTAGTGAATTAATGAATTAACAAAAAGCTTAATTTACATAACCAATGCATTATGAAAAAAATAAATCATCATTTTCAAAAGCAATATGAATAGAGAAAAAGAAAGCCATACATGAGAAAATACAGAGATACCAAAATGATATTTAATTTATATTTAAGATTGTGTATACATGGCATCGACAATGCAATTTTTTTTTTTCTAATTACAAAAAGTTATATCGACAACAAAAGACAAAAGAGGTAGTTTCATCCAAGCACACAGAGCAAATATTAGGACTTGAAGGCTCTCGCTCATAGTTTAGAGGTGTTCCACTTGGGTAGGTGATAGAAGGTTCTTGTGTGACTACAGGAATTGTGCAAAGAGCCTCATATCATTCCTTAAAATTCTTGAGTGGAAGAGAGCAACGAATTCCTCTAATGTTTCATCCTTAAGAGCCAATGCTATGGAAATGGCATTAGCTATCAGTACTTTCCAAGGATAGAGGTTGAGTTCATTGATTTCCACCTTGACACGACAATGGAATTTAGGCCTTACCAAGTGTTCTAGTGCTTTCACTCCCCACTCATGGTGGCCAAAGGTCCTAATTACATTGTATATAAAATGCTCCAGCATGGTGGTGTTGTGTACATGTGTGTGTCTCAAAAATTCTTCACCTATAATGTTGTGAAGCACTTCTTCCTCCACCTCACTCTTTACTGTGAAGACCTCTTTCATCTGATCTAATAAATGCCTAAAATAAGGTTGCATTCGATCTCTTCCAAAACAAGGAAGTCACTTGCAAAATAACCATCGCTCTACATGCTCGCCATGTTAGATGCTTCTAAATAATGAATATTTGTGACACTAGATGAATTTATAGAAGATTGATTAGACATTGATGCTTTCTCCCAAGAAAATTTAATGAAAAATAATTCAGTTCAAATAAATGGTTGATTTGAAATAATTTAAATTACATTTTCAATCGGGTAGTAGACATGTGCTATCATATGGTGTCCCCTTGATGCTACATTAATTATTTGATCATGTGAAGGGTCATTCGGTAGCCATTGGTGAGATAAAGATCATTTTTCTTACCTGATGAATTTTCATTTCCCACGTTAATGATTTTGATTGAGTTCTAGTAGTTTTCAAGATGAGGAATAGAACAAGAACACTTCCAAATTTAGTAACAGCTTTGGCAATCGTTCAATGGGGTTAGTTTGCTATATATTTGAGAATGGAGAAGTTGATGGGGGTTCTTCAGATATACAACTGGTGGTGTTATTGAGAGGGATTCACATTTATTTCAACTGTAATAGTTCATGATCTTAGTGTTATGAATTTAATGCCATGTTTAGTGCGTTGATCTTAGTATTACACATGCATATAGTTATCTCTTCTTTGCGAGATTGGCTATGGGTTATCATTTATTGCAACATGAAATTACTCCTTCTGATGGGATGGCCATAAGTTTTCAATCTTTGTGTTGATTTTTTATGGCTATGTTTTGCACTCTCGCATTAGCTTCATTTTTATGAACTAACATTGGTTACCTTTCCTAATTTTTGGTTAAAATCATACCAGTATTCTTTAGTTTAGATAAATTTGTTGAAAATATTTTAAGGGAGTTGTACCTTGATAAAATTCAAAGAGAAGCCACAAATTCAATTGTGGTCTTTTAAGAGTTGTTAGTGGATTCATACTAGCGCTAATTTGGGCTGAGTCATTTATTTTGAGCATGTTTATCATCAACCAATTCATTCGCTAACAATTCTATAAACCCTAAGCCATAAATTTCCCATGGATTCTTGTTACTTTTCTTCTATTTCACTGATGACTTGCTTATCCTATATCCAATCCTTTAAGCTTCTCCTTGGAGGTTCTTTTAATCGTTCATTGACTATACCCATCTTCCTAGTTATTGACTATCAATGTATCAAAGTGAGTTCTTTTAAAAAATGTAAGTTACATATATTATGTGCATTTTGGTGGTCCATGCATTAGTCTCCATTAGTGCCAAAATTCTTATCCTTATTATATTGATTTCTTTGTTATGTGTCATGTGTTCTTGTTTAGTGTAAACTTTAAAGTTGCAAAAATTATTTTTTGCTACCTTTCATTTTTAGTGCTTTGATTTTTACCACTTGTGTGCCACAATGGCCCTTAATGGGTTTTCAATATTGGTTCCACATCATATCCATTCATCACATTCTCTTGAAGTTTTAAAAGGCTGAAGTAATGATTTTTCAATATTGTGGCATGTGTCAATGGCATATCATGGGCTTGGAGTTTCCTTTTATTTATTTGAGTGACCATGTGTTGATTCACCTTCATGTGGTGTTTCATCATGCATCCATTTCATATTACATGACATAAAAAATAATATCTCATTGAAGTTGTGATGGTGTCGAATTGTTACACTTGTCTTTGTCATACTCATTAAGGTCTAGTTGTTCCTTTTCAATTGACAACCTTATTTGAAATGTGGGGCCAATAAAATGACATGTAAAGTTATCATTTATTTTGTAACTCTACTTTGGTCCAAATTTTTAATAAATTACAACTTTAATGTGAAGCATTTTCAAATAAATCAAAAGGTAGCCATCACCATTTTGGTATAAAAGGCATTTTACCTAACTAGCTCATTAGTGGGTCATATTTACATGTTAAGTTTATGTAGGTCCTAGGAATCTTTCTATAAGTCTTAGGTTTCATTTTATAGTATAATGACACTTAATACTTATTTCCTAGGTCATTTAATATTAGTTGTCTCATGACATAGGATTAAAAAACTTGTCATGATCCTATCTAATCATGTTTCTCAACTTGGCTACATAACCAAGTGGTCTCATGTGTAAATAATTATTCAATAAACAATCATATCATCATAATATATCATTTCCATCCTTTGATAGAAAATAAATACTCTCACATAGATGATCTCTCTTGTGCTTTCTTTAACTTCCTAGATCTTCGATGGTTGTAATCTTCATCCAAATATTGCATGGTGTAGAGTACCAACTCTTACATGTTATTAGAGCTTGTGGGATTGCTTATTTTTAGTATTTATTGAGATATCTAGGTTTCAAATCCTTGTGGATATTTAAAATTTGAGTATTCTTTTCTCTTGTATCAAATGATGACCCAGAGAATAAAAAAAACTTGAAAATAAATTCTAGATTTGAGGGTTTCCTATTTGTGACTTTGTATTTCAATCTTGATTCAGAGCTTTTTGGTGTAAATCTAAGTTCACCATTATGTTAATAGGGTTCAAGATAGTCATTTTTTCCTTTTGTTTCATCTAAATCAAACATGTGAGGCTAGATTTGTTAGGGTTTGAAGCTAAAAATGGTTGCTAGATCTAAGAGGTAGCTATAATTTTGGAACACATTTTTGTCAAAATAGACCCTACCATCACATCTAATAGGCCCAAAAACCAAAATTGACTTGTAAATTTTCAAACTTTGAGCTTTTTACCTCAGGATTCAATGGAAATTTTTAACCAGTTTTGTAGTATAGTCAACCATATAGTTGTATAGTCATATGGCCTATAGCATTGTAAATAGTCAACCTTGACATTTTTACACTAGGTTTTTCTCCTCCCTATGTTATTGGACCTATTCATGCACCAAATTTCCTAAATTATGAATTTCATGGCCCATGTTAACATTTATTGGAAAATAAAAAGTGAAAAACCAAGTATGCATTTAATATTTTGTTCGAGCGACACTTTGGATCCTAAAAAAGGAGGGATCTGTTCTAGGGCACATTGTACCATATACCTCTTAAGTTGGCCCCACATTTAAAAGGGTCAGTGTTAGTAATTTAATATTTGAAATTAAAATTCTAATTGTTGGAGATCAAGATTTAATTTTTGGGAAATTAGAAGAGTTTTATATAAATACATAGTATGTTCACAATTTTAATCATAAGGAAAGGACAAGAGAAATTATTATACTTCAACTATGAATTCAAGAGTAGACAAGAGTAGAATTTCCAAGAGAATTGTAGCATTTCATCATTGAAGCATCATGTCAAGTTTTATGTGAGTTTATTCATGCTTATGCATTTTATTTTTTTAGTACTAATTCTTGTAGGTCTTCAAATAAAATCAAGTCAAGCAACAAGGAATCCTTGAAGGTGATGAGTATGAATTCAGTCCATAAAAGATATAAAATTTGAGTGGTGAGTTGTAGTAAATTGTTAATTCATTATTTGTTTATCATTTAGCCTCTATTCCTCAAAAGGATACACTCTTGTTTCATCAAATTTTCCATTATGGAGGTATAAATACCAACTAGGGGTTTTATTGAGGAAAGACCCTATATGGAACAACCCTTTCTCTCTCTTTGTGTGTAGGTTATATATCTAAAGAATATTATAGGAATATTGAAGATAATTTTCTCATTCATGCATCAAGACCCTACAAGTTGAAAAGATACAAAATCTAAATTATCTCAATCACAGATGAAGATCCAACAAATGAGATCCAAAAGAAAGAGACTATAGATCAGGGACTTAAGGCATGTGAAAGAAATTTTCAAGTTTAGATCACTATTCTATGACATCCTTTCTCCCTAGACCACCCAAAATTGTCTCAAATTCAAATCGTAGGTGCATTAGTGTTTTTATTCTTCCTTTTTGGAACTTAAATTTGTTTGTGTTTTCAATCTATCATAATTCATATCAGAACATTGCATTTTCATAGTTTGCTCAATTAGATCATTGTATCAAATTTTTAATCCATCAACCCCACCACCTCCAACAATGAGAAACTAGATCCAAGATTGGTGGATTCACCTTCTTGTGGTCTAGATTCCCCAATACATATTTTTGGAAAAGGTTGATTGTAGTGATCTATTCATTAGACCTAGGATTTCCTTTTCCAACAAAATATTTTGGTGAACCTAACTGATTTTTCATTATATACCATTTGAAATCAAACCATATCATCCTATATCTGATTTTAATCATAATTTGTGTTGCATTAATCATTTAGGCATATGTGATTTTATGAACAAACATTAAAAAATTATAACTTTGCATTCCATATTACACTCAAAGTTTAATTTAAATCACCACAAGCTATATATTTATTCTAACTACATTTAAAATTCTACATTAGGTCATTTAAAATCAAATCTAAAAGTGATTAGAGCTTTCATCTAGGCATGTTGCATATAGTGAAAAAAGTGAAAAAGTGCATTGTTCTTATTGTAAAAAGACATCAAAAAATTTCATTTTCAGATTTCACAAGTTAGGATCAGTGAATTTTTACATTTTACTATCTACAAATTACATTTTGAATCACATTCATTGATTGAAAATTTTGAGAATTTCTTGCGCACTTGAATTTTATACTTAAAAATCATAAATCGGTCAGATTTTGGAAATTTATTTACTGTTAGACCTACACACTCACAATAAAAAATACCTAAGCATTATAGAACACACTAAAACTTTTATTTTTATAAAATACATTACCATTCTAGGGTGTCCTTACACCTTAGACCAGCAAAATTTAGCTCAAATTTTAACCATAGATTTGTTTCATTATTTTTTGTATGTTTTTTATTTCTATTTTGTATTCCCTTCCTAGCCACACATTACTCATGACCACCTCACAATCAAATATTTTTGTGGACTTAGAGACCACTATTTCACATGTTCTTAATGAGAAATTAAAACTATTGGACAAGATTCAGAAGGTTTACAAGAGTATTTAAGCATTAAATCTTTAATGGGACAAAAGATATCTATTATGGATAACCCTAGGAATTTGATAAATTATTCTCAAGGAATAGAAGTGTTGCATATTCTAGCTCACATAGTTGATCCTAACTTCCCTACAGCAGCTAGTTGTACCCCAAAATTCACAAATTCTCAAAACCAAGGAGGAAAACAAGTTTTATTTCCCACAACCATACCTTCTATTACCACATTTACACCACTCATAATATCATCAACCATACAATACACCAATGACCTAACTCTGAGCTTAGGGATCCCTAGTGGGAATCCTTTTAGTTTTTTTACCTTACCTATTTTAGTATAAGAAAAAGTAGCCCTTTTTCATACTTAATTTGGGAATGAATAATTAATGATAAAATGAACCTAATTGTGCCTTATTTAGGCTTATGTAAATTGTATCCTAACAATTTCACACTAATATAGTGATTCATTAATTAATTTGGCATATGTATGCCTTAATTATTCCTATTTTGCATCCACAAGACTTATTAATTGCATCTTTCCATGGATAATCCTAACACTCAACAAATAACCAAACATAAATCAATGTTTTGGGCCATGTGTTACAGATCTAGCGATTTGGGACTCATACACCACCTTGGGTGTATGAGTCCCACCTAGGTCTTGGGACTTGATTTCAAGTTTCACATTAAACAAGATACTTCTTGGAGTTTGTGTCTCAATTTTGAGCCACTGGGACTCATATGTCACAACTGGCATATGAGTCCCACTCTATTCAAGACCTAAATTAAAATCAAATTATTGATAGGATTTTATTCTCTTATATCTAATTTTATCTTGTAGTGTTGTAATTTTTGGAAATTTGACATAAACAAGTATAAATACAAGTTTATTTCATTCATTTTAGCCTAAGACTTTCGAGAGAGCATTCCTAATAGCAATTTTGTGATTACAAGATCTCACAAGGGTATTCAAGGACATTCAAGAGGATATTTAAATCATTTAAGGGAAGATTTCTCTATCATTTATTGCAGCAATTCAAGATCCATCATCATGTCAAAGGCATAATGCATCAAGCATGTTGTTGAGATAGTGTTGTGATGTAGTATTCAAGATCCAAGTTGAGCATTGTTCCATATACAATTCAAGGTCAAGATTTACATTCTTCATGGAAACTTCATGTTATATTGTAGGTCTACATTACAAGACATCATTTGGGGTATCATTGTTCATGTTTCATTGTTTCACCATGAGGTTTAATTGCCTAAATGGGGTTTTACCAAGGAAAACCCCTATTTCCTAACAATCGACAAGTTTTTCTCTTTCTCTCTCTCTACATGTGTGATTGCAGATCTAGGTATTTTGGAGCTTGAAGGATCTTTGAAGAATAATTGTAAGATTGAAGAAAATTGTTGAAGTTGTCTCCTTGCAAGATCACATAAACTCACCTATAGGTTGCAAATTAGTTTTTTTGACTCAAAGATTTGGTAGGAAGGAAGCTATAGGAGATCACTAGAGAATACTAAAATTTTATCCAAACCCTAATACTGGGACTAAATCGCCACTTGTGGCATATGAGTCCCATTATTACCTTTTTCTATATTTTAGGAGATTCAAATTAGTTACTTATAGATTCCATTTTTTGCACATAAACCCTAGTCTAGGACTAAATCACCCAGACTAGCATATGAGTCCTAGCGAGCATTAGAGATAAGAATTTTATGGTTTTAGAGCTTGTTTTGATCACCTCTCTCTTCCAGGTACCCCTCTACTCATTCTCAGTTTGTTATTTTGTATTTAAGTTTCATTTCCTAGGTCATCTAGTTAGGTTTTCATGTTACATTCATTTATTGTCTTTCCAAGCCCTAGCTTGGTGGTGAACTCCATTTTAACCTCTAATCACACCCTAGGACACCTTATTGTAGATCTCTTTCCCCCATTGTATCATTGGATTGAGATTTCTTAGGTATCTTTGAGTGAAACTTGAGTGAAATAGGCCCTCATTCCTTATGCTCCATCTCCTAAAAGGTGTAGCACCCTATTTCCATTGTTTCACCTATAACACCTCCATATTTGTCACCTATCATAAACATGCAACATAGTAGCCCATCAATCACTTACACAACATCACCATATTCAATAAAATCTTAAAATGTTTCAAAGAATGATCCAGTAATAAATCAACTTTTGAAAAATGCGACTTCACTTTAAGAAAAAAATAATTGAATCAAAATGAAAATGGTAAACCCATAGAATATATTACAAGAAACCCATTTTCAATTTCTATCTTCAAAACACCCATACCCAAAAACATGGAAACACCCTGATTTAAGAATTGTAATGGTAAGGGAGAACTTGACAACCATGTATCATCTTTTACGACATTGTGTAGTGACTTCAGTTTTTAAGACAAACTCCTCACTATGTCATTTCCTACATCATTGAGAGATAAATAATTCATTAAACTTGTTAGTGTATTTATCCAACAACATTAACTGACTTAGTGCATTGTAAAAAAGGACATAAGGAAAAGATAATAGAATTTATAGGGTGATACCAAGTGCTTTACTCACAAATCTCCTATAGTCTTCTTGATGAACTGATGTTCAAAAAGTGTTTATAATATGAAAATTTGTAACCTAACATTAGATAAAAGATATTGTTGATGAAGTATCCATCCTTTCAATACTTTTGTATGGCTCTTCATTATTATTAGATATGAAGGTATGCTAGTATGAAGGTACACCTTCATCGACTCATATTGATAGATCTGAATCTATACCTCAAAACAATTACCAGTCTTTCAAAAAGTAAAACAATAGCTTTGTCAAGATAAACACTCCAAAAATGAATAAAAGCACAAAGTTGTGTCACACTTTCAGCCAAATTATCAGCACAACTAAATTTAAGTATTTCTAACCAAAAATAAATTTTGGTCAAACATATAATCTAGTAAGATTCATTCTAGTTAAGTTAGATATTTCCACGACTTTTTCAACTAAATTTTTTTGCTAAAAATATATGGAGCACCACTTTGAGTCCAATTTATGAAAAAATAAAATTATTTGGAAAAATTGAAGTTTCAATAACTCCTACTAATGTAAATAATTTTTTTTTAAAATATAAAAATACCCTTTTGTAGATCAATAAGTGTAGTTTTCAAAATAATATTTATTTTAATAGTTTAATTATATATATATATATATATATATATATATATATATATATATATTACTAAAAGTAGGTTATCAACATACGAATCCAAACAAAAAGTAAGTTAATAAAAAAAAATATTAGGTTGATTACCATGCAAAGGAAAAATACTAAAACTTATTAAAAAGAATTGAAAAAATATGATGCACTAGATAAAAGAATCTATTTCAAGATGGTATAATTTTTTTCCATTTTAGATAAAATAATTAATATGAAAGTCGACATCCAATGGAATCAACTGTTTTTTTATTCATGCACATTTTAATATTTATTTAAAAATATATATTTATATAAATTGGAAAAAAATATACCCATGCACTAAAGTTTCAAGTTATAAATACACACTAAAAAATTGAAAAAAAAAATGACTATAAAAAGTTTGACGTCTCATGCAACCTCATTTTTCAGCATTTTATCAACCACTAAATTATAGTGTTAATTAATAAAAAAAAGTTTAAGAAATATAAAAAACATAATTTTTTATTTTTTTTAGAAAAATACAAACATCATTTTAAAATTCAAACATATATGCCACATTTTAGTGATTCAAGTTTAAAAGTTGGATTAGTGTTGGTTGTTTCCTTTATAAAGTGTGGCATAACTTTGTGCTTTTACCCAAGCTACTAATAACATTGAGCCATAGGTGGTTTCTTTAGGTACAACTCCTTATCAATTCAGACCAAGAGATAAATAATTTACCCAATTAATCGACTCTCTTCATGTGATCATGTTACAGTTGCTAGGAAAAAACTTAATCCAATTACATCTAAAATTTAATGCCAAAGAATTTTTTCAATACCATTGTACACTTAGATACAATACAAAACAATGTATGCATCCTAAACACCAAGTGCAAGGCCTCATTGATTCTAATCATATCAATTTTTTTGATGTTAATGATAAAGAGAAAAAGTTTGTAGCTCTATCGAATTAAAATTTACTAACATTTATAAATCCAATGCTAAATCATACATTCAACTTTTAGCAAGGTAGTGATTATATGCATGATGATAATAATGATCTAAATATCATTGTTAATGCAATATAAGTTCAAACTCATAAGGGCTTGTAGACACTTAAAATTGTCATGATTGATATCATGCATCTGAACTTGATTACTAACACTATTTTGTCCTAATTTGACCCCTTTTGACTTTCTAATTAAATAATTATAATTGTTTAATTAAATCCATCATTTTCTTCTATTAATTGAAAAATTGAAATTATTAGGGTAATTTGCCCCTTCCATACTAATTTTCATCCTATTTGATTAAATAATGTGAATTATTTAATTAAATTCCCTAAGTCCTCTCATTTGCTTAAATAATCTTAATTTTTTAATTAAATGCCATTAATTCTCCCTTTTAATTAAATGAGTAATTTTTTTAATTAAATCTTTAAATTCACCCATCTTGCACAATTAAATAATATTCTAATTATTTAATTCCTCCAATTTCTCCCACTTGTAAAGGAATATTCCCATGAAATATTCCTCCAATTCAAAATCAAACTATTTCCCTCTTAAATGGAAATATCTTGCACATTCCTCCTAAATTTTAAGATTTTTCTTTCTTCAAATTAATTTCAACCATTAATTAATTGCATCAATCCATGTGATTAACCATATTGATCTTGACCATTGATTCACTCAAAATTCCTATAAATAGCCTCCATTTCATGAGAAATTCATCCACAATCTTTGAGAGGAATTAGACTATAGCAAATTTTAGAGCATTTCTTGAGATTAGTTTCATCATTTAACATTCATTTCTAGAAATTTTCTCCATTAGAGCATCATCTTCAAGCTTGTTTTAATAATGGGATTGGGAAAGGGATGACATTCCACATAAATTCATTACCAATCCCCCAATGGAATGAGGTTTGAATGTCAATTAGTTAGTCATTTTCATGTTTTCAAGTTATTGTGTTCATTAATGGCTTCTTCATTTGATATTTCAAGAATTTCATTTGGAATGTGATTTGATTTATTCAATTGATTGTTTAAATTACATAATTTAATTGTATTTGATCAAAATTATAATCATGTTCATTGTAGTGTAGTAAAATGCATACCCTTGCATTTTCACACTTGTTTGGGACCACCTTGCTTTATTTATGCTTCTTTATGGCTTAATTAGGTCCTATTTCATATCCAAAAGCCTTATGAACTATATATTTTATGGAAAATCCCAACAATCATCAAGAGATAAATGATCATTTAATGTTTTTGTCTATGTGTCCCTAATTTGTGGACTAGGACTAAGACACCACCTTGGGAATATTTGTTCTCAATGGGTCTTGGGACCTTGATTTTGAAACCTCTCAATTAGGTCCCTTTTTGGATTCTATGCCCCAAAATTTGAGGCTTGGAACTAAGATGCCACCAAGGGTATCTTAGTCCTCCTAGGCTTATTTTTGGGGTCTAATTTCAACTTAGGGTGATAATTTTCCCTCCTTTACTTAATGATTTCATATGTCTCCTTGTTGTGGTGTAATTTTAGGATATTAGGCATGAATAAGTACAAATACAAGGTCCCTTCACTCATTTCAATCTAAGTATTTTGTGAGAGTATTCATCATAGAATAATTAAGTTCACAAGAGCATTCAAGAAAAATTCATCAAGCATTTGGAGCCATCATCAATATTCAAGAATCATGTCAAGGTTTTAGTGCATCCGTTCATGTTGTTGAACCAAGATTGTAAATGTAGCTTTGAAGATCTATCTAAAACCATTGTTCATATCATATTCCAAGATCTAAGATCCACATTCTTCATGACCAATACATGGTAAATTATAGATTTGTTTCACAAGACATCATACAAGGTGATATCATTTACATATTTCATGTTTCATGCTTCATTTCATCATTTAGTTTGATTACATATAAGGGTTTTGACCAAGGAAAACCCACATTCATTAAAAATCAACAAGTTTTCCCTCTCTTGTTTATTTGTATTTTAATCTAGGTTAAAGAATTGAAGATCATTTGGAGTGCAAGATTGAAAAGTTGAAAAAGTTACATTGCCAAAGTTGTCATCTTCATGGAAACTGACCTATAGGCCAAATCTAGAATTTTTAGGACCTCATATCTGAGGAGAAGCCAGTGTAGACCTTGGAGCCTAGGACCACATTTAGAGTCTTCAAAAATTTAGAGTGAGACTAATACACCACTTTGGGCATCTTAGTCCTGCACAACATATATTTTAGATATTCTTTGAGATTCTATTCTGACATCTGAAGATTATGTGTTTTCCTTGAAAAGCAACATTGGGACTAAAATTCTATCCTGGGCATCTTAGTCCTCCAAGGCATATTTTGGTAGTCCGTTTACATTTCCAGAATCTTGATTGCATCTCTAGGCTTCCTAGGTACACATACCCTAACTTGGTGTAGTTTAATTTCATCATTTGATCTCATTGTTTAGCTTATATTGCTTGATTTTGTGGGTTGAATGTTCATTTGTCTTTTCCAAGCATTTTCTTGGTAGTGAACCCCTTAAAGATGAAAATAACACCCCCTCCTAAGTCCTAATTATGTATTGTCTCACCTTGAGAGGTTGATAGTCAATCCTATTGGGGTTCTTAGGACATTATTGAATGATAATAGAAGAAAAGTGGTGTTCTATGACCTAGGTTATAAAGCACCCATTTTCCTATTAATCATTTTGGTGAACCCAACTTCTTTGAACATTCTTCTTTTTCTGATTTGGATAAATTTAAATTCCTAGATCTATATTGAATTCATTCTTGCATTTCATCTTACATTAGTTAAATTGCATCTAGGGTTTCTTATACTTAGTGAAAGTACATTTAGGGTTTCTTGCATTTTGCATTAGTAAAAGTGCATATAGGTTGCATCTTTACTTTATTGCATTATTTCATTTCATTGAAAACCTAAAAATTATATTATTCATCATCTTAATTACATCTAGAAACATTCTTATTGCATTCAAAATTGAAAAAATTGCATTCACTTTTGCATCCAATTTCTCGTCACTAGTTACTTTTTTCTGCACCCATTTGCACAATGTTTTGTTTCCAAAAATCAAGTCCCTAGGTAGGAAACTCTGGAACATTGTTATCAATCTAGAATTATCTGATTTTCTATAAAAAACCTCCCCTAAGAAAAAAATACACTTGGTGGCATCTTAGTCCCTCTCTAGTTTTTTGTTGCAGTACCTTGTAAGAGTGATTTGCTATCTATTTCAGCTTCTAAAACCTTCAAATTTCATCAGGTGGACTAAGATGCCCTCCTTGGCATCTTAGTCCTTGTGGAGTTTTAGATTGCAATTTTTAGGATCTGAATCGACATTTTTTGTGCTTCTATTTGTTGGCATTGGTTACCTATTTCAATGGGTTGACTTTCTGTTTCATGCATTTTACTAAATCTATCTTAAATTGCTTCATTTCATACATTTTTCAATTCCAATTTTTCATTTACAAAATTACATCCTTCAGATCATTGCATATTATAATCAGTAAATCACCTTGGTTAAAATCAGAAAATTTCATTTCATTCTAGGCATTTACATTGCATTTTAAGATTGCATAACTTATTGTTCAAAAAATTTAGCATCTATCCTTTCCAAATTTTCAAAGAAAAAGTTAATCAATAAGCATATTAATCATTCATTCAATGCATTCCATAGTTATGAGAGTCTCTTAGCACAAGAGCATGAAAATGGTGGTGCTTGCTTTAAACCTACACCCCATCTTGTCTCTCCTATTTGTGAGGATGATGTGATAGAAGAGAATAAAAACATAGATAATCATGATGATCATAATTTTTCTTCTCTCGATACCTGTTATTTTGATGACAAAGGTATCTTGGTGTTCAAGAAGATACAATCATTGAGAATCATGAAGATCTTGCATGTCCTTCTCCTCATCCCCTTTGGGAAGATATTATAGAACAAGAGAATGAGATCATAGACACATTCCTAAAAATCACCTTACCTAGCCTCCGTTCATCCCTTGCTTGTGATAATTTCCTAGTTAAAGAGGATAAAAACATAGATAAACATGACAATCACATATATTCCTCTGCTAGTTGTGAATACAATACCATGATTGATGAGAATATTATGCGTTTCTCTTCCCCTAGGGAAAACCTTATTGAACAATACATTCCAACCATATATAACTCCCTTGCATGCGATGAAGTCATTCTCAAAGAACCAACCCTTGAATTTCAAGAACATTTGGTTTGTATTTCTCCTAAAAACTCTCCTCCTAGGGAAGATATCATAATCCAAGAAAATGTGAACATTGACACATATCCTTCAAACACTAGTAATGAGGCTTCCTTAGATGAAGATGATGAAGTAACATTAGACTCCTCTTCACTAAGAGATCATGCAAATAAAGACAATATTGTTGAGTTTCAAATGACACAAATCGGATCGTTTTTAATTAGTGAGCTTCCTAGGTCACCTCCCATTAATGAATAACATAAGAAAATAAGAGATTTCTTGAAATCCATGATGCAATCTAACAATGTTTTGTAGTAACCAAGATATAACATAATTGCTCAAACATGTAGGGGACCACAAATAGCTCCCACAATATCACCATCATGTCAACATATTTTTCGTAACGATCCCCATTCACCTTTTCATAATATAGTTGAAGATCTTAAGAAGACCCCTGCTCATATATCTATATGGAAACGTATTCAACTACCACCTACATACAAGTGCTTATTTCAATAAATGTTACAAATAAAGTAGGAGGAGATACAAGATTCTATGAAATTGAATAATGTAACATCCTCCTTTCATCCCAGACAAGTCACACAATAAGAAATCACTTTCCTTAAACATGAATTGCCCTCACTTGAGACCCAAAACAAGAATGAAGCCTTGATGATTAAGGTGATCATTAATGAAACTATAGTTAGGCGTACTCTCATAGACAACGGAGTTGAAATCAATGTTTGTAGAATTAACCTCTTAGAAAATTTTGGCATGGAAAAAAGGTTTATTCAACTTAATAATGTTCATATTTGTGGCTTTTAAAATGTTAATAAACAACCACTAGGGATGGTCACATTTCCTATTGAGGTCAGACCTATAGTGTTGCCTACCCCTATCCATATCATGAAAGGATCCCTTTCGTAAAATCTTCTCATAGGGAGACCATGGATTGATGCTATGAAAGGAGTCCCCTCTACTCTTCACTATGCAATGATATACATGATTGACAAAAATGAATGAAGCTATGAATCAAATGATCAAAACATTTGCAAATCCCCTAATTCTTTCATTCCATAATCAAAAGTTGAGCGAATGCAAGTTGATACTAATCCAAAACTCTTTAGTGAAAATTGGGGGTCATTAGCTTTTACACCTCCTTTCAATAAAGAATCCAAAATATCAACCTCAAGTTCCAAAGAGTCATATACTGATGATTCATTTTTAGATACAAGTTCTAATGATGATTGGGGTTTTACACCTCCCTTTATAGGAGAGTGTAAAATATGACAACCTAAACCAAAAAAACCTTGTGTTTCATTCGCTCAACTTATTTCTATGACATTACCCCATGGTGGTGATGGGGGCTATATAACTCCTATCCATCATGAAGGTATGATAGATCACCTTAAAAAGGATTTGTGTTCTCGTGAAGAAGCCAATCTTTCTCAGAAGCGTAAACCCCCTTCATCTGACTTGGAAAATTTTTATGGTAGTAGATATAATCTCCCTCCTTCACATGGACACAATGAAAACATGGAGAAAACCAACATACTATACTCTTTCAAGAAAGATTTAGGTTTACCTCCCTTATCTCTATCCTCATCTAAATCCTTATCATTTAGTGTGTGCATGACATCTTGTGCAAATAAACCAACATCTTCTACTATTATCAAGAGAGTATCTTACTAAGAATCCTTTAGGATCACTTGATATCTCTCCCTCCAAGAACATGAAATAAATTTTATTACAAGACTTCATTTTGTGCATATCATAGTTTTCATGGTCATTCTACTAATGAATGTAAGGCTTTGCATAAAAAAATTCAACATCTTAAGGACTATGGTGCTCTCCCTTGGGTTGAAGCACCTAATTCCTCTTTTCATTTTGGATCATCCTTGTCTTGCACTGAGTGAGGGAAATGGGTTAGATAGCCTTGTCCTTGTATGTCACTTTTCGTTGTCTCCTTTGGCTAGTTGACCACCTTTCATGTAAATATAAGAGCAAGCTTGGAATATGGATGATGCACCTTAAGTTGGCTCACATGTGACATTTTGGGGGCAACCTTTTTATCCTATTGCATGACATAACTTATCAAAAACATATGACTTGGAATAGGGATTTCCAAATAAGCTCTCATGTCTTCTTCTACTTTAAAGAAAATTCTCACATCAATGGTGTTATCAAACACTTTAAAGTGGGGGCATACATTGACACTCATGTTTCATTGTGTGATTTTCTTTCTTCATGTGATGTGTTTCTTTCTTGGAGGTGTCATTGGGTTTGATTTCCTCCAAGAGTATGACATTTATTTAACTTTTCCTCTTTTGGAAAAATTAAGCATAATGTTCCCTAAGAAGAGACCTTGCACGAACTAAGAAAAATCCCTTTGAACATCTCTCTTTCTTGTTGTGTTGCATTTTATTTTTGTGCCTTATTAAAGTCATGGAGGTATGAATTTGATATGGTTTCTTTAGGCTCACCTAGTGAACACCTAGCTTCACTAGCCCATGTGAGCATGAATTTTGGTACCTTAATAAAGTCATGGAGGTATGGCTTTGATATGGTCCCTCTCGGGGCTCACCTAGTGGACAACTAGCTCCCACTACCCCTCATGAGTGTGTGTTTTATTTTCATAGTGGACAACATGTTCCACTTGTAAATCATCTTCCAGCCTAGACCTGGTCCACCACGTTGGATGACCAATCGAAGCTTGGTCTGTTGCATTTTAACTTTTCTTTATCCTTTTTATTTTTCTATCCTTTATGGTGTATGTTTGTGATTTGGTTTTGGCTTCAAATATCATCTACATTTGTTTTCTTTTGTTCCTACAATTGTTTGTCATAGTATCTCGATCATGGGGGCTTAATCATCCCTCTTGATTGATTATCATCCTATCTTGCTAACATTTGTACATTTGAACCCCTCTTGATTGCATGGTTGGCTACTTTACTATGAGTTTGAAGCAAGTTCATCCTCTCACTAAAGTGGGGGCTAAATGCAATGTAGTAAAATGCATACCCTTGCATTTTCACAATTGTTTGGGCCCGCCTTACTTTATTTATGCTTATTTATGGCTTAATTAGCCCTATTTTGCATCCACAAGCCCTATGAACTATATATTTTTATGGAAAATACTAAAAATTAATCAAAGATAAATGATCATTTAATGTTTCTATCTATGTGTCCCTGATTTGTAGATTGGGACAAAGACACCACCTAGGTTGTCTTTGTCCTCCATGGGTCTTGGGACCTTGATTTTGAAACCTCTCGTTAGGTCCCTTTTTGGAGTTTGTGCCCCAAAATTTGAGCCTCGAGACTAAGATTCCACCAAGGGCATCTTAGTCCTCCTAGGCTTATTTTCGAGGTCCAATTTCAAATTTGAGCAAGAATTTTTCCTCCTTTACTTAATGATTTCATATGCCAACTTGTTGTGGTGTAATTTCGAGAAATTAGGCATGAACAAATATAAATAAAATTTCCCTTCACTCATTTCAATATAAGTCTTTTGTGAGAGAATTCATCATAGCATAATTGAGTTCACAAGAGCATTCAAGATCAATTCATCAAGTATTTGGAGCCATCATCAAGATTCAAGAATCATGTCAAGGGTTTAGTGATTCATTCATGTTGTTGAGCCAAGATTGTGGATGTAGCATTGAAGATCTATCTACAACCATTGTTCATATCATATTCCAAGATCCAAGATCTACATTCTTCATGGCTACTACATGGTATATTGTATATTTTCTTCACAAGACATCATACAAGGTGATATCATTTATATATTTCATGCTTCATTTCATCATTTGGTTTGATTACCTACAAGGGGCTTGACTAGGGAAAACCCCCATTCATTAACAATAAATAAGTGTTCCCTCTCTTATGTGTTTGTATTTTAAAATCTAGGTTGAATACTTGAATATAATCTAGAGTACAAGATTGAAAAGTTGTAAAAGTTGCATTTCCAAAGTTGTCATCTTCATGAAAACTCACCTACAGGAAAGATTTGGAAGTTTCAAGACCTCAAATCTGAGGAGAAGCAAGTGTAGACCTTGGAGCCTAGGACCACATTCAGAGTCTTCAAAAATTCAAAGTGGGGCTAATATGCCACCTTGGGCATCTTAGTCCTCCACAACATATCTTTCAGAGATTCTTCAAGATTTTATTTTGACATCCGAAGATTCTGTGTTTTCCCTAAAAACCAATAGTAGGACTAAAATGCCATCTTGGGAATCTTAGTCATCTAAGACATATTTTG
Source organism: Sequoiadendron giganteum (assembly GCA_007115665.2). Taxonomy (NCBI): domain Eukaryota; kingdom Viridiplantae; phylum Streptophyta; class Pinopsida; order Cupressales; family Cupressaceae; genus Sequoiadendron; species Sequoiadendron giganteum. The sequence continues at coordinate 294,016,228 of CM021106.1, forward strand.
GTAGCCTATTTACATTTACATAATCCTAATTGCATCTCCAAGCTTCCTAGGTACACATACCCTAACTTGGGGTAGCTTAATTTCATCATTTTATCTCATTATTTAGCTTATATTGCTTGATTTTGTGGGTTGAATGTTTCATTTTTATTTTTCAAGAATTTTCTTGGTGGTGAACCCCTTAAAGCTAAAAAGAACACCCCTTCTAAGTCCTCCTAATTGTGTATTGGCTCACCTTGAGAGGTTGATATTCAATCCTATTGGGGTTCTTAGGACATTATTGAATGATAATAGGAGAAAAGTGGTGTTCTATGACCTAGATTATCAAGCACCCATTTTCCTATTAATCATTCACTTATTTGGCATGCTTGGTGGGACCTAATCCATCATTTTAATTAATATTTCCTTATAATTTTTTGTTTTTAGGTTTCCAAGGTAGGGTAGCACACTTGTTTCAAGCTAGACTAGTGATGTGCTTGTTGCATTGGCATGCACTTGTAGAGTTGTGCACTTGATTTCGATAGAGCGATGCACTTGTGAAACTTTGACCCACTTGTTAGGAAAAGTCCAAAACACTTGTTTGATAGAGGGGTGCACTTTCAAATATTACCATACTTGTATTTCTCCTTTTGCACTCCATCTTTAAATTGACATATCTTGGTCATACAGTGGTATTTTTCGAATATATTTTTTTGAAATAGGGTGGAATTTCATGCTATTTGTAATGGTGGATGTAGTTTTTAGTTTTTTAATAGTTAAATTTTCCCTCTGTGCACCTAAAGTCAAATCATATTGCAATTTGGTCTAGGTTGTAGAGTTTTGATGCTTAATCATTTGTCTAACCCTAAAATCTTGTTTTGTTGATTTCATCTAACATTTAGAGCATGGATTTAAGAAAAAAGTGTTCATCAACACTTTTATTTTTAAAAAATTTAAATTATTTCTATATGTACTTGTGAGAAGGATGATATATTATCCTTTCATTTTCATGTTTTAGTTAAATCAAACTTCATATTGGGGATTAAAATCAATTCACACTTCAATTTGGTTTAACAATGAATAATAAATCTTGGAATTTCAATTTGGATTAAAATTGAACCAACCATCCTCATTTTCCCTTGGGTTTAAAATTGAACAAGACAACTTCACACTCAGTTTTGGTGCTTCAAATGACCATAACATTTATCTTTGGTACACTAAAATGAACCATTGTCTTATTTTGTTGCTATGATTGGTCAAATTTTATTGTGTATCCTCTCCCCTTCCACTTTGTGTGATCTTGGGTGAAGAGAAACAATCTTAGTTTACATATTTTTGAGTCACCCAAGACTTGCTATGTATCCTCTCCTCTTGTGCTTCATACAATCTTGGGTGAAGAGAAATAGCATTCCTTTTTCTTTTATTAGAGAGGGCCTCCCTTGACATACATCCCATAATGGAGAACTCAAGGTGACCTTAAAGCAAGTTTACCGATGGGCTATATAAATTATACAAAAATGAAAGCACGTAGAATAAATCTATGGATGTTATATCTTGTGGGCATACTCCCATGCGAACGAATGGGTCACTTAGGGGAAGCTAGCATATTTTGTGTTTCCCATCTAAAGTATATCTATGGTGTTCATTGTGTCATTAAAAATATTTGTATCTAGAGTCCATCCAAGTTTTTGAAATGATTCTTCAAAGTAGTGCAAGGGTATAGCACCATTCCCAAAAGTTACTTACCACATCTAATTTATGGTTGGTGTGTAAGGATTAAGAGTTCATTCTCTTTTACAAATCCAAGATTATCAAGGTGGTACATGACCTTGGTATGTCCTATTCAACCCATCCATAAATTCATATTACATCACTCTTTCAGGGGTGAGGTAATCCTACTATAAAGAAACGTACCTTTATTTATCTAGATTGTCATTAATTGATTTTGTTGGAGCTAAACTAATAAGTCTTATGGAAGAAGGCTTGCAAAATATCCCTCTCACTCATTGAGTTGGTAAATATATTTCTTGGCATTTAAACTCAAAAACAAACATCAACATTATCACCAAATTTTAAACCCTTTTAATATAATGGAGTACACTTGAAGAACACTATACTACTACATGACCTTAAGTATATATTTTTTTATTAAAATAATATCTTAGTGGCTTCATAGTATTTGGGTTCATATCTCTACTCATTATTTCAAAGTCAACCTAAGGGACTATGATTTTAGCATCTTTATTTTCACAAAATTTAAGCTTTGTGGAAAACATTTTGTCCGGTTGTATACATTTTAGATTCAAGCAAAATTAATATATCAATGCGGTAAAAATGATTTCACATTATAAAATTTTAAGAATTGAACCAAAGCAGGTATACCTTGGTCCTATTTTCAAAACATTTTGATCTCCAACAATAAAATAAAATAAGGAAATGCATGCTTAAAGTTGTTTTTATTAAAACAATTTTGGGTATATCACACCTCAAAACATCATACCAAAGTTACTTCATTGAAAACAAACATTGGTCTTCTAGGATTAAACATTCGAATGAAAATGCATGTCTTCCAACACCTTGATATTTTCAAAAGTTCCTCTTAGGTCTCAAACATTGGGATCAAACATTGACCAACAAATTGAAATCCAACATAAAAAATCTTACATCTCATCTCACCAACAACTTTAAATTTTGTACAAACAAATCTCATAGACCAAAATTTTCATCAAAAATCATTTAACCTAGCTACATGTTTGGAAACAATTTTGTTTTTCATACATTTAATTGGGTTAGAAAACATCATTTTGAATAAATTTATCCTAAAGTTATAAGTCTACTTTTAGGATTAACAAGCTCATTAGCATCCTCATCACACACACATCAAAAATTAATTTTTGTCCAAAATTGAAAGCTCCTTATCATCCACATCACTCATCATTTTGTCATTCATAACATCATTGGTCCTAAATCCCTTAGAGGTTCTTTTAGAAAAAATTGAATCAACTCAAGAGTTTCAACAATACAAATCCTATCATACTACTCCAAAATTTGATCCAAGTTTTATGATAACAATAAGGTCAAAACACAAGAGATACATGGAGAAAAACCAAAATTGATCTACCATGAGTGATCTAAACCAACAAAAGATTGTAATGCAAGAATTCCATCCTAGAGGTTTCACAACTACATCACAAAATACTCTTCAAACTTAACAAGAAATGAGGTACCAAGTATAGGATGTTACCAGTAATCCCAATGAACTTACCATAGATGAATTACTTGAGTTGCAGCAAGATCCTAAGACTCACCATCTTATCAACACTATGATTAAATTGAATCCAACCCAATACATGTTAGCCTTGGAATAAAAAGGATCTAAACTCCCTTCCACATTTGATTTAAGCACACTTAGGAAAAAACCTTTGGTAAATGTTGCATTCATCTTTGAAACATCTAGCACACAACCCTTGGTCCAAAATTTTGTTCAATCCATCACACAACCATATTCATCACATGTACCAAGTCAACCTTCAACTTATAGGGTGGTTTCATCTAGTCTTGCAACTCAATAAGGAACTCAACTTGGTAACACTCAAAACCTAGGGAAAAACACAAATTTGGGTACTCAAAACACAAGCATCCCCCAAAACATCCCCATCCCTGAACACCCTCAATGTCCAAATAGGCCACTTGCATCACATATCCAAAACACAAACATGGCACCAACATTTCATGCACAACTATATTCTTCAATCACAACAAATACCCAAAATTTTCAAACCAATGTCCCTAGTGTCCAACAAACCCAAGTAAATCTCCAAGCATAATTGAACACAACATTGCAAGTTCAATCATCACAACACCATCCGGTTGATCCCAAAAATCAAATGGTTCCATAACAAGTGCCTCAATATCAAGTAAATTCATTAACCCAAAATTAAGTTAATCAAGGCATTCCTTAAAATCAAGTGATCCCAAATCAAGGTATGCCACTAACAGCACAACACCAAGTGGCATCATATCAAGTATCCAAACCTTTAGTTCAACAACAAGGAGTCCCTCAGAAAATGAAAAATCAAAAGGATCCTAAGACTTAAATTCCTCCATCACAATCCCAAATTTTGAAAGGACTTATTGCACAACAAAATCAAGGAAAAATTTCACAAGTTCAACATGTTCCAAATAAAAATTAAGTGTCCAACAATCAAATTTTGATCACACATAAATATCATAACCAATTCAATCCTCCATCACAAGCCACTCATAACATGATTCGACAAAATCCACCACTTGTGGCACATAATCAAAACATCCCATCAAGCCAATACATTCAATCAAACCAATTTGTCCCAAATGAAAACACTATTCCATCACTTCAAGGAAAAAATGCCTTGGCTTATCAAAAATCTATTGCATATCAACAAGCAAAAGCTCAATTGTAACCACAACAAGCTCAATTGCAAGCACAAAATGTACAAGCCCAATCACATGCACAACAATAATTTCTTGTACAACAACAAAAACAGCAACAAGGGTTGTATTATAACCAACAACAACCATACAAAAATTTACAAAAAAATGCCTTGAATAAAAATTCTCAAGGAGAACACAACACACCATGACCATTATCACCATTAAATATACAATATCAAAACAATCCATCATACACACCATATGATACATTCAACACAAACACATTCCATTATCAAAATTTCACATGCAATTCATATGCCATTCCTTAATACAACACGTATGCTCCACCACCAAACAATCCTCAAGATGATCTTTCCTCACAAATCATAATGCTCATGCAAAAAATTCAAGATATCCAAGCTAGGAAAACAAAGAAATTGTATGTCATACACAAATTTTTCCCATATCCTTTTGATCATATTATTGCAATGATACCATTCTTTCCCATATTTGAGATCCCAAAATTTGACAAATTCAAAGTGTGTGGAAATCTAAAAGATCATATCAAGTAATTTTATGTGGCATGCATGGAAGTAGAATAAAATGAATCTTATTTGATATGTATCTTCCCATGTAGTTTGGGAAGCCAAGCCATAGAATGGTTCTTGTACCTACCTCCTAGAATCTAAAATTTTCAAGAAATGATAGATCAGTTTGTAGAACACTTCTCCTACGATATTTTTATATGTACGTGAGTTAGGAGGAACTATATACCATTAAATAGAGTAAGAGTGAATAATTTGAAAAAAATTTACAATGATGGAGGCATATAACTAGTAAATGTAAGTGGTTGATTCCTGAAAAGAAACAAATAGAGATACTTATTACAAATGTGGAAATAGACTTATCCTTCCAACTAAAATGCAATGTGTCTCAACATACAAAGAACTCATCCCCAAGGGCCTTAACATTGAGAGAGACCTCATCTCAAAATTACCTACATAAAATCAAAACCAACCATCTAGGTTCAATGAAAAACCTTGATTTTGGGCTAAAACAAGAATTCTATTGATGATGGAGTGGTAGATGTGAAGGTTGTGATTAAGGAACCATTGAACACACAAACCATACAATAGAACACTCAACAAAATATCAACAATGTCAACCCTCCAAGAGGAAAACCACCAAAGTAGAACAACTATGTACCACAAAGACAAAATAATGCTCCTAAACAATAATTATCTCCCATAGGAGATCCCATGGAAACATTATTAAATAAATTGATACAATCAAAATTTCATCACACTCCAAAAGTTCAAAAACTATCAAGAACCAAAAGTCAAGCCCACTGTGTATAGAGAGGATCATTCTTGTGAAGTTCACTAATATAAGGGACATAACACACAAAAAAATTTCAGACTCAAAAACCTAATCCAAGTTCTTATTGAACATGGAGAAATTGATGTTGATCAAAAATCAAGGAATGAAGACCTAAAAATTTATAGAACTCCTATGCCTAATCATGGAAAGGTAAAATAATTTGGAAAGGAATCAACTTCAAATGACACAAACCATAGATATTATGATAACACAAGACACATTTATGTTACTCATTCATCACAACATGAGGAATTATACATGCATCAAGATATTATTTTAAAAAAAAATTTAAATCAAGCAATAGTGTCTAGAAATGTTTCATATCATAATGGCATCAAATATGTATCATATTGTAACATCCCTCCCTCATATGAGGTCATGATTGGGCATATTGAAGAAGTTTAGAAGAAACAAGAAACATCCCTTATTTAACCCATACCTACTAAAGGTTGCAAAGAGTCTTTCACTGATGTTATACCATCCACCCAAGGATCATATCAAGAGGAGGCTCCTGAGTATAATGAAAGTAGCTCTAAATCGATTTAGGATCAAGAGCTCATATCCCCACAACATTATCATGATTTGTATACTATATTCCAATCTGTGAGTGATAGTTTCTCTACCATAGGTCAAGATGAAGAGCTCACTTCCCCATAGTACTATTATTATTTGATGATCATCTTCCAGTCCATTTAAAACTTCAAATATATTACCCATGAGATGTTTCCTTTTGAGAGACATATACATGTTCTTCATCCAAAACAAGGTTCTCCCACACTTGGCATTATCTTACAAGAGAAAAAAATGGTAGAGATTCTTGATCCTTACATTGATTATGCATCATCAATGTCTCTCGAATCAGCATCAACAAATAACACATCCCAAGTTCTAGTTGAAGACATTGAGCATGAAGATATTCAACATGATCCAAGCAAAGTACTATGTTTACATCAACAAGATATCTTGGAATTGAAGAAGGTAGTTAATAGTCCTGAACAACTAGAACCCATTGCAATATCATGTGTCAACAACATGTCATATTTTGTGACCACTTATCAAAGGATATAGAACTAGAGAAAAGGATTAGGTCTTGTTAAAAATAACACATTGAAACCAAAAGAATCAAATCATGTCAATAATACCTCTACAACATTAGGGGAAACTTTTTCTAATGAAAACATCAACATAGGGGGCATGAAGGTTCCATATGATGAAAATGTTGCCAATGCTACAACTAGTCATATCATGAATCGACATCCACCCATAATCCCATCTATAAAATAGGACCAACATAGAGAGAAATTTTTTAATCAAAGAAATGAGAAGATCATCAGGGAAAATGAAGTAGTAAATCAAAAAGGACAAAGAAAATACAAATGGATACCAAATCATACAAAAGAATATCATCCCTATCACACTCCATTAGTCAAATAAACTATGGGGAAATATATCCATCAAATATTTTCATGAATACAAAAGAAAGCTTCTCAAGTTATGTACAAATTATATCAAGTAGTTGGTCCCAATTTCATGCAAATATTGATGTCTATCCATCATTCCTCATCTACCCAATTTTGGAGAGTTAAAGGTTTCAAACTATCGATTGATCCATCTCATACTCCTTCATGAATGTCACCATCCACTCCCTCATTCAGGATATTGAAGTCTCACATTGACCATATGTTGGTAAATACCCTTCATCATAAGGATTTTGAAGGCACTCTAGCGTGATGTGTGCACCTAGACAAAGTTAAATTTGGTATCAACAAGGTAGATCATAAATCTCAAGAGTTGCATTCAAGTGCTCATATCTTATCGAAGTAGCTTCTTCAGGTAGAATATCATTGAAACGTTATGATAGTTGCATCTACATTAGTACCACCAGGTGGTTCAACATGAAGGTAAAATTTTCAAAAAATAAAAATACCAAGAAAATAGTAAAGATAAAAAAATTGTCCTCTATTGAAAACCACTAGGGTGGCAATTTGGGGAAGTACTATGATGAACTTGGAAAATAGGAATCATGAGTAGAATCAAGAATTTATATGATCCTTTTTAGATGGAAATAACTCCTCCCCTTCATGATAAACTGAGTGCTCCCTTCGCCCATCCAATCAATATTTATCTAGATCTTCCAGTTCATCTTGATCTTGACAAAGGTTTGGTGTATACTGTAACTCTACTCATGGAAATATATTGGCATGGTATTTTTTATTCCATTTTATCCCATGAGGTATCATTGCCTATTTCTAGTATTTTCCTAATGATCCTATTGTGTGATACAAATTCTATTAAAAATCCTTGTGGGAAGATTCATTTACCTATCTTGATTTGCTCATAAAATATGAAACATTGCTAGACACTAGGGGCATGTTCTTGCACTCTTGTTTTTGAATAGTTCTTGATCCATGTCTTATATCTCATAACATGACATTGACATCATGATCTAGGTATCGTTTGTATTCATAAAATCCAACAACATCCATATCAAGTCAAAATCCAAAAAAATGTCACAAAATATCAAAATCCAAAAACAAACATAAAATCTGAAAATCCAAAAATAATCATAAAATGTCAAAATTCAAAAATAGTTACAAAATCTCAAAAATCCAAAAACATTCAAAATCATGTAAATTTAAAAAATCCAAAACATTCAAAAACTTATAAAGTTTAAAATACAAAAACTTATAAAGTTTAAAATACAAAAACATCAAAAACTTGTAAAGTCCAAAAGCCCAAAACATCCAAATCTTTCCAAAATCCAAAAGCATCCAAAACATGTGAAAACCCCTAAATAGGTCTAAGAAGTCAAAATTCAAAAACACTTGTCGAATTATATTGTCTCTGAGATTGAACATAGGAAAGGTCATCATTGATGAGCCCCTGAGGAATGAGATTAGTCTTTAGGAGTCTGTCATAATAAACTAGCAATCCATCAATGTTCATATGTCATCAATAAATGGTTATTGGTCAGAGTTAATCAAACTACGTCATCTCTATGTGTATAACATAGGAAAGGAAATCATTGATGATCCCCCAAGGTGTTAGTTCAATTTCCCCTTAGGTCTTGGTCTAACCTTGGAAAAAAAAACAAAAAAAAAATATTGAAAACCCTAAACATCTCAAAACTTTCAAAAAACCCTAAACAACCTCAAATAACTAAAAACTAAAAGCATTCACATAATCTCAAAAGACCAAAAATAGCCTTAAAACATTGAAAAATGTCAAAAACATTGAAATATTCCAAAAAGTCCAAAATCACCCACCTCATGTCGCTTTCACCCACAATAAAATTTCATTCATAATAAATCAATCATCATCATAAAAATTTGGTAAAACAAGTATAAAAATTAGTGAAGTGTAGAATTGAAAGTGTAAGAATCTAATCTCTTGGTCATGAGTAAAAAATTTGGTTAACATTTGTAGCAATGGCCTATTAAATAGTTAGTCTTAACTTAAAACATTTGATAACATGTCCTAGGATACATCTTTCTTGCAATGAACATCATCATCAGAAATCATCTCAGTTTTATCACTTTAGTAAGAAATATGAATATCATTGACTATTTCTTCATTTTAATCTTTTCTTATGATCTATCTTATTGTTCCATTCTAATTCCATCTCAATGATTTCTATCAAAATTATTTAGAGAGAAAGGAATGGGGAATTGATCATTATCTTTTGTTGTTGTGCTTGTTGGATGTTCTTGTAATATGACCTTGAAGAATACTTATCTTGTGTGTGCAGGGTAGTCTCAAGTAAAACAATGGTTAGGGCATATTAATTTCTTCATACCTTTTATGTTTTAGTTTCATTACTTTGATGGTCCATTCTTTCACACGGTCAAAAAAGGTTTCCATATGTCAGCTATGAATAAGGATAATCCTATCTATTTTTAGAGTCAAAGTCCATCACATTAGATACAAAGCCATACTAGTTATCAATACCTTGATGCATCATTTCTATTTGCTATATCAAAAATAAGGAATGGTATGACGAAGTTATCCCAATCCTAGAAACAAGAAAATCATCACTCTCATCACCATATCTAATAAAGTCTTGAATAATCATATGCTTTTTGGACTTCTAAATCAATCTTAGAAACAATGGTTAATGCATCTATCTTATTCTTCTATCTTCTTCCTATGTTTACATGGTATCATGAAAGTTAACAAAAATAATAAAGGCATCCATCCTACATACATAAACCATTAGCACACATATATCCTACATAATTGTAATCATAGAATAAGCATAATATATCACATAGAATATACATAAAAAAGAAATGAATTCATCTAAGAGCATGCAATTCCTACATCATCACTGCATATCATATGGGAAAAGATACTGAAAACAAATCATCCATTACATTTGCATTCACAACATAAATCATACATACACAACCATACACATCATATGCTTAATAAAAGAAAACATCATCATAAACATTTGCATCTGTATCATAAGCATATGCATCCATCCATACATAAGAATGAGAATAAAAATAGCATCATATCATAATCGCATTGGAGTCATCTCATATATATGAAAAAATAATGACTGTGATGGTACAAATTGAGAGTAATGTATGATATCATAAAAAATGAATATGCATGAGGCTAAAAAAATCACATAATGAATGGATATACATCATGAATTAAGCTATATGTCAAAAATGTGTCTAAATATAAATCATAGAGCTATCCTCTTCTCTATTGATCATCATGTTGTGATGGTTGTCGATGTATTGAAGGTTGCTAAACCAAAAACCCACCTACTAAACCACTTGATGCAACCCTTCTCCTATGTGAATAATTTGATTGTCACCAATGGGGTTGAACATCTCTATAATACAAGGTCTTATAATATGAGGCCTCAGACACTGCATCTCTATAAAGTGGTCCTAACACACCCTAAATTGGTGCCTACAACTATGTCATGGCCTTTAACTATTACCTCCCAGTAGTCTCCTGGGTCAAGTGTAACTCTACCTACTACCTCCTGGTAGTCTCCTATGCTAATTGAGAACATAACTACTATACCTGCTATTGATCATAATCCCACTCCTAGTGATATTTTTCTTTATCCTGCACACCCTAGTCCCTCTTAGTCATCGATCCTGAATCTAAACATCCCTAGGATTAGGACCTTGTTGTTTTTGTTTTTTGTCATGGTGGTGGTAGTGATGGTGGTGCATGTTTTCATAAGGGATGAACCCTCAGTGGCACCTATCTTGGCTTCTATCCCTATCCTAGCTATTTTCCATCACCAAGAACCTGTCCATCATGACCATCATGGGGTCCCTCCTAATGTTGTCTATCTTGAGGGAACTATTGTGCTCTACCTCTGCTCCTATGTCTACCCTTTCCTATGGCTATATTTTTCAATCTAACTAGAGCATGTTGAGCTACCCTATCTACATAAGCCTGTGTAATTTCAAGATCATTAGGTCCTCCTTCATATGCCCATGCCAATGACTAAATATGAGAAAAATAATCAATAGCTACTTGTGGGTCCAAGGTGGCACCCCAATCTATCTCTTGAGTTGTGCATGTGTACACGACTATATATCCAGAAGGAAGAACATCCTAAATCTCATTGAATTTCTTTGCCACCCTATCTAGAAAATAATGCTCAATAACATGGTGATGTCGACCCACAATCAATCGAGCTTATTAGGCATGTAATAGCTCCTACTAATCATCATCCCATGCAGGAATCAAAAGCTAGGGTCTCCATCTAAAAAAATCATGTTTTCAATCACATGGTGCCAATAAGTAATCTTTGTCACTCCAATGTGATGCAATGTGATCATAGCCTTGTATCTATATACAACATGATCTTCTGGATCTATAGAAACCAAACCAACTACATACCTTAGCATGACAATGTGCTCCCATGCCCATATATGGAGTAAATTAACTCATACAAACAAGCTTTGTCCCTGAAGGTATACAACCTTATGCATGTCATGATAACGAGAAGTAAGAATGATGGGACCACAATTGTAAACTATCATAACATCCACTATGGCCCCTAATACTAGACCCCGACTAACACTAAAACATATGTTGTAGTCATTTGGAATGAGAACTTTCAATTTCAGTCCTTCTATCACTAATACCAAGTCAAGAACATGGACTTGGTGGCACCACAAGTCAATTTCATAGCTCTCTAACCATATGAACTCTGCATCGAGAACTTTGAATATAGCCTCTAAGCTGAGGTATGTATCATGGATCAATCAAGCACCATGGATCAAAACTTGTAGAATATGCCAAAAATCCTCCAAAGTGATCATAGCCTCTCCAATCAAAAGGTGGAAAGATGATGTCTCAAAGTGCCACTGCTCAACAAGTGTGGTCATCATAGCTAGGTCAATAAAAATCTAAGGCATGTGTACAACAAACCCCAAACCAATAGCTCCTAAGAAGAAAATCTCATCGTATCTGAATTGATCCACCTGTCGCAAAACACTAGGTGGGTGCTCTTGAGATATGACTAGATCTATAGTCTCCTACATGAACAAAGCGTATAGCATCAGAACTACTAAAAACCTAAAAATTTCCAAGTTTTATGTCCTAAATCTGTAATTGCACCACTTTTGATAAGTGCACCATTGATTCAAATTAGCATATGCATGACTCTTTTGACAAGTGCATCGCTATTTGAAAAGTGTGATAAAAACCCTAACTAATGTGCTGCAAAATAAATGTGTTGGCATTTAGGAGAGTGCATCACACTTTTGCAAGTGTGTTGGTGGGTGCACACGTGAACCACTGACCATGAAAAGGACATCACTGAAACAATGGTGCACTTGTTTGACCTACTCTAATGCTAAAAATAAAGCATTAAAAAGGGTGAACAAGAAAAGTTTTGAAGTGTGTATCGGGGATGTAGCATCCTTTAATCAGCTTAATAACTAGGAACATGAATTCCTCTAATCAAGGATTTGAACATCACAATCGGCAGTCATAACCTGCTAAAGAACCTCATTTAATCATCAACCCAGGGATGTAAAATTGAAATGGTTCAACACAATATATGCACTAATTCCCTTTCTTAGACATGCATAACTTCCCAAAGATGCTTATACTGGAATTTGAATTACTGGAAATAAATTTATTGGATAAACTTGCTTGGGAATGAAAACTGAAAGACAAAACTATTCTGCATCTAGTGGCTGCAGGAATAGTTAATAGCTCTGTGTTTCCGCCAGCTGCAGGAACAGTCACATTAACCTCTATGAAAAGAAGTGCAACTATTCTAACTTGCAGAATGAAAGGATGGATAGTTCCCTAAGTGGGCCCCCCTTAGGTGGTGCCAAAGGTAAACAATAGATTAGACTGTAAAATTCATAAACATTTTATTGATTCAAGATAGACAAATACATAGCACACAATCTCTTGACTGTATTTTTGGAAATTGAAAATGTGTTGCAACAACAATCTTCTGGCCCTTTCTCTAAAGGAGAATGGGCTATTTATTGAAACCGAATCTAACGGCTAACTAACCTTCCCTCATAAAATGGGAAGTCTTTATTACATTCAACTAACTAAGTAAAGAGGTCAACGAAAATGCAAGAACTAAGTCAAATCAGTTCATCAATTTTAAAGTGCCATCATCCTAGATTCATGCGCCATCAAGATGCCTGAGCTAGATTTCTGGAACACTCTCCTTGCATGGTGGATGAGTTGAAACTACCTCCCTGTCTTTTGCTACTGAACCAGTCTTCATTGATTCGGTCTTTTAGCCTTCAAGTGAAAATTGAATTCCTTCTTCAAATGTGGTACTTGCAAAATATCTTAACAATTATTCCTATGGAAAAAAATTAGCTCAATAAATTCAACCTTTAAGATGATCCATCACTTCATTTATACATTCATTTAAGCATTAATCTAAAGAAAACATTATTTCAGACATGGTTGCAGGAAGTTCAACAGTAGAGGTTGTAGGAAAGGTTTTCCATCACACAAGGTTATAAGGCATTCATCAAACTAATAAAACATTTCAAAGTAATAATCATGGAAAGACTTAGTATAATATACTTATTATATTAAGCATAATTTTTTTATGTCTTATCCCATAATCAACACTAAATGTTTGTTTTAGCATAATGGAAAATAGAAAAGTGTTTGTAAAAGCATGATCTAAATGTGCCAAAAACTTGGCTCATCATTCCCCTCAACCATCTACTTGTTGGGCCCTTCAGCAAGTCTAGCATTTCTTCTTCTGGTAAATTCTCTCAGATCAACATTTTGTGGCTGTCCACACTCTCCATGCTGGAAACTCCAAAAGTGAGCTCACATTGCCTCCAACCTCTGTCATTTGTTATCCTTGGAGCTCTTGTTATAAGTGTTGCTGTCCCCCTATATGGCTAGTGAAGGCCATAGGAGAATAGGCAGTTGCATAACTAAGGGCAACCAATTCTCCCTTTTTCTCCTATCATTCTGCATGTATCTTTCTACCCTTTTGGTTGCTACATACAAGGTGTTGGGAGTGTGTGGTTCTACCCTTTTTAATTGAAATGAAATATGTTCCCATCTTGTTTGAATGTGTTGGGTTGCAGCATTAAGATCATTGTTTATAATCTGGGAATACGGAGAAAATACCTCCTATCTCAAAGGCTCAATCAGTGGCCTAGCTCTTTCATCTCTCCATAGTTTCTTCCTATCAAAGTAAATACCCATCCCATTCCTAGATTCATTCCTCATAGATAATGGCATATTGACCTCATCATGCTTGTGGCTATCAAATTTCTCCCCCCCTGCTTATCTCATTTGTGATCTAGGAGATCAAAGCTCCAATGTGAACATCACCAACATGGCATAAGGGGTTCAATTCTTTATCCTGGGGTACAACCAAATTGTGCAAATAAAATTCATACAGGAGGTTCCTGATATGCTGAGGTGAATCTCTATATGCATCATAAAAAATTTCTAAGGTATCTAAGGAAGGGCTTTTACCTTTCCAAATTCTGATCAATTGGAAGTTCAGATATAGCTCCTTGAGGTACATTACATAGACAAGTGAAGGTGCTCGACATTGCATTAGTTGTGGAACAAGCTCCACTACCTAGTTGAGAGTGTTGATTAAATTAGCAATTTCCAAATTCTTGTTTTGGATTATCCTCTATAATCTCTCAATTTCAAGCTCAGAAGTAGTCCGTTGATGCTGGAGTTCTACAAAACATGTCATTCCTGCAGAAAAATTTGTAACATGGAGCGGAGGCCTATGATCATAACTTGTTGTAGGTGACTTTTGGATTTCTTCAGTTACATCCACTTTTTCTTATTCTTCTTCTCCAATTATCTTTGTATCATTTGCCTGCCCAGAGTTTTCCTATTCTAAATTATCATTTTGTTTCCAACCTTCCTGTTCTTCATGAATAGTAGGCATCTCATTAGTCATGTCAATTCTTTCACCCCCTTCTTCTGATGGAATCACAATTGTTACATCCTCCTTCTCAACACATCCCATATCTTCCTACAGCTATTCTACCATCCCTTCTTGTATCTGTTCTCCAATGGATGCTAGTTCATCTAGGTCAGCTCCTTCAGGAGTACTCATAATATTTTCAACGATAGGCATTACCTCCTTGAGTACAATACTCAAATGGTTTGAGGTTGGTGGTGTGGCTGGAGTAGCATCAAGTGATTGGCGGGCTGCCTGGTTCTGGAGTCTAGAGCTTCTTCTTATAGGAGTAGGAATTGTCTTATGCCTCTTTGAGGGTATGGTTGTAGGAACAGGGGAGTCTCCCATTTGCTTCCTTTTGATAGGTTTAGGAGTTGACACTATGGGTGATGTTCCTTTGTTATCTTTGGAGGAAGGCTCAAGGTTTATGATAGAGATTTGTGTTGGTTTCATGGACTCTTTCTCAGAAAGAGGAACGTCATCCTGTGAATCATGATTTTTGAATAGGAGACACGGTAGCAGAGAACTGACCTATGGACTAGGAGGCTCATTGCTTGAAGGTGAGAGGTTACCCTCTAGGTCCAACATTTTGAATCCTAGGGTTAAAATTGACAACAAATTCTTCCCAGGTCATTCTTGATACATCTTTAATAGATTTTTCAACAAGTAATTTAATAAGGCAATGGTGGGAAATAGAGTTAACCCTACCCTTTTTAAATTTAGTAGCACTATTAGATAACAAATAGTACAAGGAATCAAGAATATTCATCAACAAGCCATGGCATAAATGAGATAAGACCTTAAAGTGATAAGAATGCAAGATTGAAAACTGACCTTCACATGTTATATATTTGATTATATAACCTGCTCATGATACCCAGTCCTGCGGTAGACTCATCCTTTGTGCACCTTGCTTATCCACTCATAAAGGAGGGTCATTCGGCCGAGTAAAATCTTCCCTAGCACTTCATGCATCTTCCTCTAGGAAATAGCTTATTGGCTTGAGGCAACCTTGTTATCTTTGCAATTCTGTCAATTGATGCATTTATTGTTATTCCCCTGAATTTTTCCTTTCCTTCATGGAATGTCCTCGTGAACTCTTCTGCAATGCTCAAATCAATTTTTTCGAGCTTTAGTAAATAATTAAGCCACCCATATTGTCTAAATGGCAGCACATGTTGTACATCTTGTAACAGGGTGTTATGATCTGTAGGCTCATGTTGAACTGGATGACCTCCCATTTTACTGTCTCTGCAACTTCAATGCTTCAAGAAAGATTTCTCAAATTACACAACCAATGTGACCTCCTACAAACCAACTTTATTGCAATCTATCTCCCCTCAACCAAGACTTTTGAACCTCTTTTCAAAAGATGCAGGGAAATAGGAAAATAAATTCGAAGATCCTAACTTATGTTGCAGATGGAAAGAAAAGAGTAATCATGGAGGAGCGAAAGACATTCTTTGCATTATTGTAGGAAGTAATGGTGTTTTCTTTATTAATTATAGATTTTCAAAAATTTGGAACTTAGGCCAAAAATATAGTAATCAGTTGATGTGACAAGGCCTAGTGGCGGCGGTAACAATGACGTGGCTCAAAGTTATGAAATAGAAAAACATGCTCAATCATGTGGAAAGGTCAAAGGAAATTGCAGCCATATAGGAAATTAGTTTGCATTAATTAATACCTAATTAAATGTAATGAATGAAACAAGTAATCAATCTTTAAGTGAAGTGAAGCTTACCTGGAATGATCTGTCGTGATTACCTGATGTGACTTCACTTCTTCATTGTAAAATGTGATCCACAGAAATGTGGATGGTACAGAGAATGACAGGTGGATGAGGTGGTAGAAAGAGAGTGAGTGTATGAATTGTAGATGGAGTGATTGAATGGAATGGGGATCCTTGTGGATGACCCCTTTATTATGATATTTTTATGCACTTTTATGCATGGCCTAGGGAATTGAGCTGAGACTCAACTCCTTTGGCTATAGGATCAATGGCTTCCTGCTCAAATTCGAACTATTTCAGAAATTCTTCCTTGTCAATGGGTTTGAAGTAGAGCTTTAGGCGATGCCCATTGAATAATAACTTAAACCTGGCCTCATCAATGGTCCTTAATTGTACAACACCATTGTTGAATACCTCGTCTATTTCATATGGACCCAACCATCTAGTTTGCAATTTTCCTTGACTGTCCTTATACCTTGAGTCATAAAGCAAAGCCCAATCCCCTACTTTGAATTTCTTCTCCTCGATATACTTATCATTCCACCTTATTCATTGTTTCTATATCATCTCAGTATGCTGCAGGGCATTCTTTTTGAGTTCATCCAAAGCATTGAGCTGCATGACTCTTTCCTTTTGTGTAGTTGTTAAGTCCATGTCCATTTTCAATGTTGTTCTAAGAGTTCTATGTTCAAAATCTATTGGCATCACAACTATTTTTCCATACACCATTTCAAATGGTGTATATCTTGTAGTAGTCTTCCATGTAGTTCGGTAGGCCCATATAGCCTTTGGTAGCCTTCCAACCGAGTCCTTTTTATGCAAATCTATAGTTTTTGTCAAAATTGCCTCTATGTCCCTATTGGTGAGCTCTACTTGGCCATTAGCCTACGGATGATAAGGACTTGATTTTCTGTGCCTTATGTTATATTCATTGACTAGGGTTGTAATTAGAGTAGAGGTAAACTATGCTCCTTGATCAGTCACTATTTCCCTAGGAACACCAAATCTGGTGAAGATTTCCTCATAGAGAAAATCTTCAACTTTATTATCCCTAGCATGCTTCATAGGTCTAGCTTCTACCCATTTTGTTACATAATCTGTACATACAAGAATGTAGGACTTACCATTTGAAGGCGGATCAATTGGTCCTACAAAGTCCAGTCCCCATTTGTCAAAGGGTGTAACAATAACTTGTGAAAATAGAGGCATTTCATTTGATCTGGTTGGCCTTCCCATCCTTTGGCATCTATCACATCTCCTGATATATTTGGCTGCATCTTTATGTAATGTTGGCCAATAATAGCCAGTATTTAAAATTTCCATTGTTGTCCTCTTAGTAGCAAAATGTCCTCCGCAAGGCTCATCATGGATTGCATGCAATACATCATGAGTGTCCTCCTCCCATACACATCTCCTCATTACTTGATCTAGCCCTGTAAAAAACATGCAATCTACAATCCAAGAGAAGTTAAAAATTTTCTCTACTAACAATTTATTTTCCTTAAGGGAGAATTGAGGAGGAGTTCTTCCTACAGCCAGATAATTTTCTATATTTGCATACCATGGGTGAATGACTTTGATGGAAAATAGATTATCATCAGGAAAGGAATCCTCAATAAGTGCAGGGTCATCTTGCCTTTGAATTCTAGACATGAAATCAGCAACCACATTGGCTTTACCTGGCTTGTCCACAATTGTAATATTAAATTCCTACATCAAGAACAACCACCTTGCCAATCTCCCTGTAATGGAGCTTTTGTTCATGAGATACTTGATTGTTGCATGATCAGTATGGCCAAATATCTGATAGCCTATAACATAATGCCTGAACTTGTTGAGGGCATAGATGATTGCTAACATTTCTTTTTCTGTAATAGTGTAGTTGAGTTCGGCTCCTTGCAAGTTTTTATTGATATAGTAGAGTGCATGCTCAGTTGAACCACCTTTTTGTCCTAGGACAACACCAATAGCATAATATGATGCATCTTTATGAATATGGAATGGAAGTGACCAATCAGGTCCCTTCAAAATAGGTTCTTGTGTAAGGGAAATTTTTAGATCAAGGAGTCTTTTTCACATTCTATTGTCTAGGAAAACTGTACATCCTTCTTTAATTAGCTATATAGGGGCCCTATTGTCTGACTAAAATCCTTAATGAATCTTTAGTAATATCTAACATGTCCCAGAAATCTTCTTAGTTCCTTTTGCTTGGTAGGAAAGGGTAGAGTAGTGATTACTTAAATCTTAGAAGGATCAACGTGTATTCCTGTAGTAGAAATATAGTGACCAAGCACTATTCCTTCTTGCATCATCATGAAGCACTTCTGACTAATTAGTGATAGGTTATGATCTACACACCTCTGTAGTACCTTTTTCAAGTTGTCCTAAGCTTCCTCAAATGTTGCACCATAAATGGTAAAGTCATCCATGTAGATTTCCATAGTCATATGAGATATCTGAGAAAATACTAATAACAGCCCTTTGGAAGGTTGCAGGTGCATTACAAAGACCGAAAGGAAAAACTGAGTAAGAAAAGATTCCCCAAGGGCATGTAAAAGTAGTCTTTTCCTGATCCTCTGGAGCAATCTTGATTTGATTGTATCCACTGAAGCCATCTAAGAATGAGAAGTACTTTTTCTTGGATAAATTATCCAAAACTTGATCAATGAAGGGAAGAGAAAAGTAATCTTTCTTTGTTGCCAAGTTGAGCTCCCTATAATCCACACATGCTCTCCATTTTCCTCCTTTCTTAGGAATGATAACAAGTGGGGAGACCCACTGGCTATCCGAGATTGGGTAGATAAAGCCAGTTGTCAACATCTTTTGTAACTCTTCTTTAACAACTTCTCTCAAGGCTGGATTGATTCTTCTTTGGGGCTATCTAACATATTTGAACTCATTGTTGATGAATATGTGGTGTGTACATAACTTTGGGTCTAAGCCCTTCATATCACCATATTCCCAAGCAAAAGTTGATTTATGGCTGGTAAGCATTTTGACAATAAATTCTTGTTGCTCATTGGTAAGGTGATTGTTGATATTCAATGTTTTCCCTGTAGCTACCTCCACCTGTGAGGTTAATTCAACCATAGACACTTCAGGAAGAAATGAAATTTCTACCTCATGGGGCAATAAGGTGTTCAAGTAGTTAGTTGCTATAGGATAATGAACTGATGTGGGCGAAGGAAGAATGGTCTGCAAGGAGCATGGATTTTTTTCACAATGAGGGTATTCAATACCATAATTATTCAGTAGGACATTGAATAGTATCTCTTCCTCTTCTTGTTGTGCAATGAAAGGCTCTCTGGTAATCATCATTGGATTGGGCACATAGTTCACTCCCTCTTCTTCTCCCAAATCTAGCCAAACAACCTGTCCAGACTCAAGTTGGGGTTGGGCTGGAGAATAAAGGGTAAGCTTCTTTGTGTTATGCCCATCAGAGATTGTCATGTTACCCAACCTACATCCAATGTAAGCATCAGAAGTGGCCAGCCAAGGTCCCCCCAGTGTAATAGGGTATTCTCCTAATGATACTTTTAGAGAAAAAACCATAAAGTCGACAGGATACTCCCAGGAATCCAAGGTGACTACCAAGTCATCCACTACCCCATCGAGTTTGATAGTTGAGCTATCTGGAAGCTGCAGTATTGATGGTGTAGCCCTCAAGTCTTAAATACTAAGTTTTACCGTAAGGTCCTTGGTCATGACATTGATAGCTGCACCAAGATCTACTAAAGAATTTTTAATTTGCACCCCATTAATATTGATCTCCACAACAGGGCTGCCTGGGTCTGACTATTTTGGGATGGTAAGTTTCCCTAGCATCAAGTCAGAGAGTTGACCTAACACATGGATAGTTTGAGGGTCTTTATTTTTCCTCCCCGACTTCTTCAAAAATGCCTCCTTGATAGCTTTTCTATAGATAGGTACTTCTTTGATTGCTTAGAACAAGGGAATTTTCACACATATTTGCTTTAGTTGATCAAGGATGTCAAAGGTAGGCTCTTCTTTCTTTTTCACAACTTCACCTTCCAACCTTTGTGGGAAAGGAGATGAGGGTTTATTAGATACCTTAGGCAATAATGGATTCTGCATTGTCTTAGTGGGTTGAGCTAGGTCATTGGTATCTTCTTGCTCATTCTCCTTAGATGTAAATTCTGAGATAATGGGAGGAGATGGTGTGGGTAACACTGTTCTTGAACGTAAGTTGATATTATTTAGGTTGAGAGCATAGGTAGGCTGATGGTTAGGATCAGTAAAATAAACTTGCTATTGCTGAGGCTGATTATTTGGATTGGGTGTTACTTGAGTAGGTAGTTGGGCTGGCTTAGGATTTTGGCTTTGACTAGCTGTAGGAGGCGGCATAATTGACTGTTGTTGGGGTTGCTGCAGGAAACCAGCAGGTGGATTTGACCATTGCTGACCTCCCCTCCATTGGTTAGAATGCTACCAATTCCCTTGTGGAGGCTGCCATTGATTTTTCTGTGGTGACTACCAGTTCCCTTGAGGAGGTTGCCAATGGTTTTGTTGAGCATTGGGTGAAGGATTATTCCATTAAGGTTGGGAGTAGTGACCATAATTTGGAGGGTATTGATTCTACCACTAATTTTTATATGAACCAAAATTTTGCAAAGGGTCCTAAGGAATACCTTGTCTTAGGGCCCATGGCCTACGTTGAGCAACAAAGAACACTTCTTCCTCTCCTTCAAAGGTTTTGAATTCAGTGGGAAGATGTTGCACCTCCAGATTGGCCACTACTTTGCATCTACAGTCCTTCTTCCTTTGTCTACGATGAGGGCAATATTTAGCTAGCATTGCCTCAACTTCCTCTTTCTTCCTTCTAGCTTGCATAGTGTCCAGTTGAGTAGCGACATCATTGATGATATCCTACTTGAAGTTGGAAAAAAGATTAGAAATCTCCCCTTTAGACACTCAAAGCCATTTCCTTTTGTAACAAAGGGTCTAAACCCTTTGCCTTTCTTCACAGGTGCTCTAGAGTAATTCAGACAGATTTTCTTGATATCATCCCAATCACTTTGGGTGACATCACCTCCTGCCATGAGGTCTAGTGCCTCCATGCAGGTATCATTAACTCCTCTTAGAAAGAGAAGTTTTTGTGATTCCTCATTCGGCTCATGCTGAGTGTTCTTCTGCACACTGAACAAAAAACTTGACACATAATCTTCCAAGGTTTCATCCTCCTTTTGTGACATCTTGAAGATGTCATCTCCTCTCATATTATTCCCTCTACAATATTCTTTATATTTGTTTAAGAACAAATCATTCATTACATTCCAAGTGGTTGCTCCATTGCTTCCCAATCCCATGAACCACCTCAAGGCTGTCTCTTTTAGAGTGGAGGGAAACAACTTCAGCTTGTGTGTTGAGGTTGTGTAGTCATGGCTCCTACAAAGGATGTCAAATTCAAAAAAGAAGGTATCAGGGTCCTCTGTAATAAGTCCATAGAACTTTGGAAGTAATGAGGCAGGGATGTTCTTGAGGTTATTATTGTCACATAGGTCAGGAATTAGAAATGGGAATGTAGGAGTTTCCATCCTTGGTTGTGTCCTTGGATTAGCTCCTGGCTGATGAATTACAAGGGCAAGCGGATTATTTGATGGATCCTGGTTATTAGAAGTTTGCAGATTATTCAGATGCTAAACAAGTGGGTTAAGGTCATCTGGCTCATCAAACAGGTTTACACTTAGCTTTGAGAAAGAAGATGAGGTAACTAAGTCTTGGCCAACATCCAAATATGGGTCTTCATGGAAAAGGTTTGGTTCAATCTCTTCAATATCTATTCTTTCAGGAAGGAATCTTCCAAATTGGCCTCTTCTTCTATGCATACAACAAAAAGTAAACTAATTATGACAATGTTGGAATGTTGAATTCTAAACTAAACACTTGGAATGAAATTTAACTCTCTATTAGCATGCTTGCCATAGGTCCTTAGTTTGACACCATCCCGGGCAACGAAACCAAAAATTTAGTGTCCTTTAATTGGCTTAATAACTAGGAACATGAATTCCTCTACTCAGGGATTTGAACATCACAATCGGCTGTCATAACCTGCTAAAGAACCTAATTTAATTATCAACCCAGGGATGTAAACTTGAAATGGGTCAGCACAATATATGCACTAATTCCCTTTCTCAGACATGCATAACTTCCTAAAGATGCTTATACTATAATTTGAATTATTGGAAATAACTTTACTGGATAAACTTGCTTGGAAATGAAAATTGAAAGACAAAACTATTCTGCATCTAGTGGCTGTAGGAACAGTGGACAACTCTGTGTTTCTACTAGCTACAGGAACAGTCACATTAACCTCTACGAAAGGAAGTGCAGCTATTCTAACTTGCAGAATTAAAGGATGGATAGTTCCCTAAGTGGGCCCCCTTAGGTAGTGCCAAAGGTAAACAATAGATTAGATTGTAAACTTCATAAACCTTTTATTGATTCAAGATATACAAGTACATAGCACACAATCTCTTGACTGTATTTCTAGAAACTGAAAATGTGTTACAATAGTAGTCTTCCGGCCCTCTCTCTAAAGGAGAATGGGCTATTTATTGAAACTGAATCTAACGGCTAACTAACCTTCCCTCATAAAATGGGAAGTCTTTATTACATTCAACTAACTAAGTAAAGAGGTGGATGGAAATGTAAGAACTAAGTCAAATCAGTTCATCAGTTTTAAAGTGCCATCATCCTAGATTCATGCGCCATCAAGACGCCTGAGCTATATTTCTGGAACACTCTCCTTGCATGGTGGATGAGTTGAAACTACCTCCCTATCATTTGTTTTTGAACCAGTCTTCATTGATTCGGTCTTTTAGCCTTCGAGTGGAAATTGAATTCCTTCTTCAAATGTGGTACTTGCAAAATATCTTAATAGCTATTCCTATGGTAGAAAGTTAGCTCAACACATTCAACCTTTAAGATGATCCATCACTTCATTTATACATTCATTTAAGCATTAATCTAAAGCAAACATTATTTTAGACATGGCTGCAGGAGGTTCAATAGTAGAGGTTGCAAGAAAGGTTTTCCATCACACAAGGTTATAAGGCATTCATCAAACTAATAAAACATTTCAAAGTAATAATCATGGAAAGACTTAGCATAATATAATTATTATATTAAGCATAAAAAGTTTATGTCTTATCCCATAATCAACACTAAATGTTTGTTTTAGCATAATGAAAAACAAAAAAGTGTTTGTAAAAGCATAATCTAAATGTGCCAAAAACTTGGCTCATCAGGGGGTCCTGCATCAGTAGGTTGTTGGAACTCATGAACTTTGTCTGCAAGGTACTGGGGGAGCGCATGATCAAACATTGTCCCCAGTGCTCAGAGAAAAATCTCTCAAGTTTTCAAAATAAAAGTGTGCAAATGAATTGGAAATGCCTCCCAAACTATTTATGCTTGAAAATTAAGGTTTTTGGCCTAATTGAAAGGTGGAAGTGGGGTTTTTTTGTCATTTTTATCCATTTTTGAGCTTGGTAGCCTATTTTGAAGCATTTTTGTGTCATAAGGCTCTTTTCGCATCCTAGAGCTTATTTTTGTAGCTAAATCAATATTATATTTTTGTCACAATCTCAACCTAAAAGTCAGTTTTCAATTGATCTCTTGAAGGGGCAGTATACTAGCGTAAATTCCTTCTACTAGGGCACACTGAGCCATCTGAGAAATACTGAATTTTTAAATTTTTTATTTCAGTATTAGCATTGATCTAAAAAGTGTCAGGCTTTGAACTAATGCAATAGGTACCTTGCTTCAAAGATGGGTTAAATGTAGACACTTAAAATTGTCATGATTGATATCGCACATCAAAACTTGATTACTAACAATATTTTCATCCTGATTTGATCCCTTTCAATTGTTTAATTAAATAATCTTAATTGTTTAATTAAATTCATTATTTTCTTCTATTAATCGAACAATTGAGATTATTAGGTTAATTCACCCCTTCAATAGTAGTTTTCATTCTATTTGATTAAATAATGTTAATTATTTAATTAAATTCCTTAAGTCATATCATTTGATTAAATAATCTTAATTATTTAATTAATTTTCATTAGTTCCCCCTTTTAATTAAATGAGTAAATTTTTTAATTAAATCTTTAAATTCACCCATCTTGCATAATTAAATAATATTCTAATTATTTAATTGACTAGTTTCTTTAATCCCTTCAATTTCTCTCACTTGGAAAGGAATATTCTCATGGAATATTCCTCCAATTCAAATTCAAACAATTTCCCTCTTAAATGGAAATATCTTGCACATTACTCCTAAATTTTAGGATTTTTCTTTCTTCAAATCAATTTCAACAATTGATTAATTGCATCAATCCATGTGATTATTCAATCTCCTCCATGGATTGAATCCTTGATCCATGCCAATTCTTCTCATCAATTTGCATCCATTGAATAAACAAATTGATCTTGACCATTGATTCACTCAAAATTCCTATAAATACCCTTCATTTCATGACCAATTCATCCATAATATTTGAGAGAAATTAGACTATAACAAAATTTAGATCATTTCTTGAGAGAAATTTCATCATTTAGGATTCATTTCTAGAAATTTTCTCCATTACAAAATCATCTTCAATCTTGTTTCAATCATGGGATTGGGAAAGGGCTAACATTCCACATCAATTCAACACTAATCCGCCAATGGGATGAGGTTTGAATTTCAATTAGTTAGTCATTTACATGTTTTCAAGTTATTTTGTTCATTAATGGCTTCTTAATTTGATATTTCAAAAATTTCATTGGGAATGTGATTTGATTTATTCAATTTATTTTTTAAATTTCATAATTCAATTATATTTGATCCAAGTTATAATAATGTTCATAGGTCCAAACCACTTTGTTGCCTAACATTTATTTTACACATATTGATGCATCTATACATGCACCTAATGGTCATCTCTATATCACCAATCATAATAATGAAAAACCTACAATAGGGATACTCATTGATCATTTGTGTTTAGAGAATGTGATCACTGAAGGATTCTTATTTGTGCATGAGTTTTACAAGGACTCCTATGAACAATCAAAAGCATGGATACAACATCATGATGGTTTTGTTTGCCCTACAATAGGCTCAATAAATCTCTCACTCAAAATCAGACGAAAACAATTGGATGTTTCATTCACCATCATCCCGATGTCTAACCAATTTTGTGTTAAGCTATGGTATCCATGAGTATTCTCCATGAATTTCATCTTGTCGGTAATCCACAAATGTTTAAAGTTTCCATTTGAAAATAAATATATATAGTTCACCATAGTGGATTCAAACCTATGGCATCTCTTGGAAAAAATTTATTAGATTTGTATAGGAGTGAATTTGCACCCCTTAGGTGAATTCCCCTTTCACCCCATTCCACTTTAGAAAACCAAAGGAAGAGGCTTAATTCCACATAAGCCTGATGTTTGCATTACACTTGGTGCCTATTTTGATTGTCGATGGAGGCATTTTTGTCGGGGACGCCTGTGAGATGTGCTCATGTCCCTGGTAGATTCCCATGTTTGGAGTTTGTAGAGGCATTACACTTCCCATTGGGGGTCGATTTGTAATGCCCTCTTCAACCAATAGACCCGAACATGGTCGTTTTCTTCACCCTTTCCTTAAAATTTACTCACCTTCATTCATTTCATGGTTAGTTGATCCCTTCACATCTCTTCACTCTCTAGCTCTCTTTGAGCCCTCTCTTAGATCTTCATCAACTCATCTTCACCATCTCTTCAATCTCCAAACACTTTACACTTCACAACAACAACATCAACACTCCATCACTTCAATAGAGCAAGTGTGGAACAAACACCATTGCAACAGAGGCTTGATTTCCTCTCATTTTCTCCCCCACTAGCCTTGAGCACTTTGGGTGGAGCTGGTAAGATTTCACTCCTCTCCTCTATTATTTGGTTGAGTATCATAGCACTATTTTGTATTTCTTTTGTGTTCTTGACTTCATTTCCTACTTTTATTTCTATCTAGCTAGTTGTCTGTGGAGGTGGGAACACCAAAATAGGGGTTTGACTAAGGCAAACCCCTATACAACCCCAAATCTCTCTCTCTCTCTCTCTCTCTCTCTCTCTCTCTCTCTCTTGTGTGTAGGTATTGAAGAAATTCATGCAATGGAGGCTTCATCACTTGCATAGTTGTAAGAATTTCCTTTCCCTCCTCTCCTTATCTTCATCATTTCTATTTCATCTCATTCTAGTTCTACTACATTCTATTACTTTATCACATTCTAGGAGTTCTCAAAAATTAGAGTAGAAGTATTCACTTTACCATTTTTGTGAAAAACTCGCTTTCTAGTTCGTACGAGACACTAGTGCACCTTGGGGATGCTAGTGTTCCACGTTGTCGTCTATATTATGCACTAACGTCCATTGGCCAAGAGCTTGTCAGTTTGTCCAGAGCATCTCTATGGCCTACTCTTTCTGGTTCTAGAACTCTCGTCTTTGTTCCTTGAGGTAGTTTAGGGTAGTTTTCCTTGTGAGGCTCTTTGAGTGAAGAGAACTCATGAGATTTCTACATTTTGGTGAACCCAATGTGAAGAACGTGTTTTTTTTGAAAACTAGGAATTTATTTACCCCTACTTGGCGAGGTCATAACATTTTACTCAGTGCTCATAATTTAGAACTATTTGTACCATTGGAAAGGTCTCGTAGAGAACTAGTTCAATCCTTAAAATACTAGTGCCTTTGGAAATTGAATTTTAAGGATTGAGGCAAGTTTTGAACCCAAATTTTGCTCCGAAGACCTTCGAAAATGCAAATTACTAGAACATAGAAAATACTGAAAAAATCATAATGAATTTAATATCTTCTTTCATTAGTTCTATATCTAATTTCATTCAAAATGTTAATGATATTCCATTTCATGCATGTGATGGTGACTTGGCTTTACCCATGTCACTTAGTGTCTTTGATCCTTCTCACAAAATTCCTCCTACTTCAGAGGATATTTTATTGCAAGAAGATGAAATCATTGATACCTTTCTAAATGTCACTCTACCTTCTATTCATTCCAATGCACTTTCTTCTAGAGATGATGCATTTGTGAATGAAAAATATCCTACTCATTCTAATGCACTCTCTTCTAGGGACATTTCATTTGTGAAAGATGAATTTCTTATCTATTCTAATGCGCTCTCCTCTAGAGATGATGCATTAGTGCATGATGAATCTTCCACATTTGATCTTGTTTGGATCGATATTAAGAATATGTCTTCAAATGATTATTCTACAAGTTGCAATGATTCTATAAATGTAATCTATGTGTTTGGCAGGGATAACTTTAATAAAACCCCCTCCTCGGTGCAGGTGTAAAATCCTAGCGAATCTCTCCTTTTATTTGAAAAAAATATTAATTTTCCTGGCGAATCTTATGCACAGTATTAAATTTTTTGTAAAATCCTGGCGAATCTTAATAAATAATTGGTAAAAATAATAATCATAGTGGTGAATCCTAGTGAATCTTGGCGTGCTCCTATCACAATACAAGTGGGGTCGAGGGCAATATCTTCCCCCATTCCTAACAAAATTCAATACCATCGGCTTAACAATGCTTCATCGACGAAACCGCCATCACAATCCTATGGTGCATCGGGGGAACTATGGGCATCGGGGAAAAATTATCTGGCATCCCACTGATAGAACGAAGGATGGCTACAAGTTGATTTCAGGCCCTAATACACATGTGTCTTTTAAAAGGCTTGTTGAGGCCCGAAATTTATTTTGGGCCACACGATTAGATTTAATCATGTGGCCCAAAACAAATTTTGGGCCTCAACAAGCCTTTTAAAAGGCACATGTGTATTAGGGTGCGAAATCAACCTACAACCATTCGATTAAAAAACTAATCTATGGCAATAGATAAAAGAAAATATTCCTCAAATTAAATAGTAATTTTTTATTAGTGGCGATATTGCCCCAAAATTAATCAGAGGAATATAATATTACTCGCTAATATAATCAAATTTTTTAGTAACTGTATAAAATATTGGCGAATCAGCTTTGATGATACATCATTTACATATCGAATTAATCAAGACAAAATTATTTTTTCATAAAAACTTGGCGATTTAGTCTTTGTTTCAGCTTGTACTATTAGCCATTTTTGGAGCTCCTGATTTCTATTATTAGCCAATTGGCGAATATTCACCACTAAAGTTTTCCCTGGTGTTTGGTACCCCTCAAAGGCCTAAGAGACTGGTCATTTATGTGACTCTAGCTAGTCCTTCTCCTGAAAGGGTTTGTTCTATTGATGGTGTTCCATTTGATAGTAATTCCCTTGATCTTTCTAAGGCTCCCCCTTATAGAGTGGTAGCCCATACCTATGTTACTAGAATGAATAAACAATTAAGACTTACTCAAGCACCTAAACCTATGACTAAAGCACCTAGTGATCATGATCTTGTCGAGCAACTCCAAGTTACTCCGGCCAAGATCTCACTATGGAACTTGCTTCAGTCTACTCCAGTTTATCAATGCATGCTTCAGGAAGCCTTGCAAAATATCATCTCGCCTTCTTCCATTAGTCCAATAGATGCCAATGCATTGATGGCATATATTTGTGTGGATTCTATGAATATTACATTCTATCCCCAAGAAATCCTACCTCTAGAAGTACAGAAGCAATCAGATCCTCTAATGATTATAGTTAATATTAATAAGATCGGCATTAGACATACTCTCATTGAAACTATTGCAACACTTAATGTATGTAGCATTCATCTATTTCCTAAGATTAATGTTGATTCATCTTCTCTTAATGCTTCTTCTATCATCATTTGTGGGTTCGATACTGTTAGGAGACAAGCTCTAGGTACAATAGTATTACCTTTGCAGCTTGGACCTATTACTATACCCACTCTTGCATATGTTATGTCATAGAAGTTACCTTGTAACCTTCTTCTTGGTAGACCATGGATTCATGCTATGGGTGTAGTCCTGTCTACCTCGCAAAAATCTATTAAGTTCATTGCTAACAATAAAGTAGTCACAGTTAAGGTTGACCCTGATGCTATGCACTTGTGTGAGATGGCAGTTGTTGGTCAAGCTTCAGGTGTGCCTACTCTTATTCCTTCAGTGTCTTCTAGTGCATCAATATTTACTCTAGCAGTACCTACTACAAAGGATACTCTCGAGATAAATGTCCCTGAAGAAGATCCTTTTGAAGCAAGAAATTCTAGGTCAACCTCATCTCAAGAGAACACATGTCTTGGTGATGATTGGGGTCCTTTAGACTTTACAAATTCCTTCATTCAAGAATATAAAGTTGACCCGATCCACTTAGACCCTTCGATAACATCATCCATACCTGCTATCAAAGATGATCATTCTTTTGTATCATGGACTAGTGCACATTGTAATGTTCTTGGTGTTGATCCTCCTTCTAAGGAATATGATCACACTTATGTTAAGGAGGTTAATGTTGGTAGTCCTATCAAGAAGGTTGATGGTGATACCATAGAAGATTCTGATCCCCTTTGTTGGAATAATGCTTTCTATGAAGATCCTCCTCCTTTTTCTTCGATCTTCATATCTTCTTCTTGTGAGAAGTTGATTCTTTCTCCACAAGAGAAACGGTTTCTTCCTACTCCTCATCCTTTGTCTAAACAAGAGCATATTTTGTGTTGCTTCTTAAAGCCCACTTAATTACACTTCCTCCTCCTACACACAACAAATCTCATAAACATAACAAAGAATAAGATTCTTTCTGTGCATAGCATCGAGTGCTTGGCCATTCCACTAGTGAATGTAAGGCCTTGAAGGATAAAATACAACTTTATGATTTAGGTGCCTACTAATGCACCTACCTCTTCTTCAAACGACAAGTGATTGTAGACACATAAAAATGGCCTAGACCCGCAAACCACATTCTTCTATATCATGCTTCGTCTCAACATAATTAAAATATTTAATTATGTCCTATAGTCCAATGTCAACTATTAATTAAATAATTCTTAATTATTTAATTAATTCACGTCTTTTATTCCTCCTGACTATTTAAATAAATAAATTACATTTATTATTTAAATAGGTCATTAAATGCTTATGTCACTCTATAATTAAATAGATTCCTAAATTTATTTAATTACTTCCTCTTGATTATTAAATAAATAAACTTAATTTATTTATTTAATATGTCATTAATTATTTATCTCTGCTCATAATTAAATAAATTCCTATTATTTATTTAATTATTATCCTCTTCAACTTTCTTTCTAATTTTAAATAAAATCATATTTAAAATTACCCACTTTCTAATTTTCTTCCACAATTGAATAATCTTAATTATTAAATTGTCTTATTGATTTCTTTTTAAATTTAAATAAAATCATTTTATTTAAATTGGCAACTTCCCTCTTTCTAAGTAAATAATTTTAAATTATTATTATTTATTGTCACATGAATTCACCATTTTGGAATTAATTTAAAAATATTAATTTCAAAATAGATTTTCTCTACACAAAGTAAGTTATTTCTAAAATAACTTAATTTTCTAAATCATCATTTTTCTACTTGCTAATTCTCCTCTCACTGTCACAACTATTCACATTCCTTGATTTAATTTCTTAAATTAAATCTTGTCCACTCAATTTGAATTTCATCCTTGAGTTGCCCTAACCCTAATTAAGTGGTTGTTATTTTGAATCTTAACTATAAATTCTAGGGCACTTATCAATCTTTAATCTCATCCGTCCATACAAAATTTCATTTTCTATAAAATGACAATTTTGTCTTCATTTTGGGAGGGCTTAATATCTCTTAATCTCTTATTTTCATATCTAAAATTTCTTCTTCTTCTCTTCTCTCTTCTTTTTCTAACATTGTCTTTTGCAGATTTTCTTATTGCATGTAGGCTTAGCTTTACTTGCAATTTTATTTAAATAATTCAACACTTGGCTTAGGGCTAATCAACATAGTAGGTGCTCATCATCACAACAAAGCTAGAAGGTGCAATGGAAGTCAGCCATGGAGGAGGAAGGATTGAGTGAGATTGCTTCATGTTTTCCTTTCTTGTTTTCTCCTATGCATTCTATTGTTGTGTGGATTTTGATTAATATATGCATGCATATGTACAAACAAATCTATCTTGCAGAAAATCCTCATTACAGTGATATCGAGGGTTACCTCTATCTTGTTCTAAATATCTTGCATGGTTCTCCTCCCCTATATGTTGGGGGCAGTGATAACTTATTTTGGAGATATGGGTCCTTCTTAAGGACCCCCTCTCTTCTCTATATTTCAATTTGAGTGTCCCTTGAGTGGACTGCTCTTCCTTTTGAAGGGTTCTCGAGGGACCCCCTTGAAATTTTTCCAACTTGATTATAGTTTGCATGACTATCCACTTACTTGCTCTATGGGATTGAGAACCTGTAGAGATCCTTTACATCCTATATTTTGTGATAGGGGTCCTCCTCCTCAAGCAGGGATTGCTTTTATCACTTTTACTCTATGATACGATTTTTCCTCCTCAAGTGGGGATTTATTTTATCACTTTTACTCTGTGATATAGGTTTTCCTCCTTGAGCAGGGATTTCTTTTATCACTCTTACAGTCATTTCTATCTTTCTCTTCTCAATTGTATATACCAGATCGAAGATTTGCATCTTCTTCATCTCAATTATATGCTCTTTCTTCAGCTTCATAGTTTTATAGAACTATGAAGTCCTCTTTTTACACTACACTCTCAAGTTCACCAGATTGTGGTCTACTTCCTCAATGGTTCAGGTATACATCTCTAACCCTACTACTTCTTTGATCTTCTTTACTGAAGCAATCATTAGTATTCATGTTCGCTAAAGTGGGAGAAAAATGTATAAGAGAGAATTTTCACCCCTTAGGAAAATTCCCCTTTCACCCCCTTCCACTTTAGAAAACCAAAGGTGAAGGATTAATTCCACATAAGCCCAATGTTCACATTATACTTGGTGCCTATTTTGAGTGTCGATGGAGGTATTTCCATCGAGGATGCTCACACAGTGCACAAACATCTATGTGGCACGCAAACGTCCATCCAGTGCGTAGATGTCCATGTAGCACACTTACATCCATGGAAAATTCCCATGTCTGGATCGTGTAAAGGCATTACACTTCCCATTGGGGGTCAATTTTTAACACCCTCTTTGATTAATCGACCTGAATATGGCCGTTTTCTTCACCCTTTCCTTCAAATTCACTCATCTTCATTCATTTCATGGTTGGTTCATTCCTTCACATCTCTTCACTCTCTAGCTCTCTTTGAGCCCTCTCTTAGCTCTTCATCATCTCCTCTTCACCATCTCTTCAATCTCCAAACACTTTACACTTCATAGCAACAACATCAACACTCCATTACTTCAGTAGAGCAAGTGTGGAAAAAACACCATTGCAGCATGTTGGGTTTACTGTATGAGAACGTCTCAGATCTAAGATCTAAAACTAGTAGAGCCTCAGTGAATTTATTTTCAAATCACTCTAAAAGCACTAACAACTATGGCATAAAGAAGAAATAGGCACAATAGTTCTCACCCATTGATCCTTTTGAGAAAAGCACATGCAAAACTAATTCCAGATTCAACACCATGAACAAACAAAACAAATGAACACACAAATATACATGTGGAGAACCCTTTTAGGTAAAAACCCCCACACTCCAAAAGATAGAGCCATTGTATTATTCAACAACAAATGGTTACAATACAATATCAGGCTCATAGCCATTACAAGAGTTACATCTCGTTCATCTAGAGAAAAAATAGGCAACAACATAGATATGCAACCTTGCACTGCTACAATGTCTTCACAAGACATACAGTGAAGATTCCCTTCAGCTCCTTAGCCCAATCACACCGCTAGCCTTTCATCTGGCATAGCCTCACGACCTCCTCAAGTTGAAATCTTCTCAGGTTCTGAGTGTCTCAGTGTTCACAGTTACAATTCTCTATGCATACTGCTCAAACACACACTCTTTGATCTCTAACTGATCTCACTAATCATGGATCTGTAGATCTGCCTATCATTCGATCTTTTGATCTCATCTCCATCGACATGCTCTACTTTCAGCTTCAGCTTCTCAACTTTGGCTTACTAACATTCAGCATTTGGCCTTGCCTTTCGGCTCAACATCAATTGGCATCTCCATCAGCCTTAGGCTGAGCTCTCTTCTTTCGGTCAGAATCACATTTTGATTCTCTTTCACCAAATGGCCATCAAGGTCTCATAATACCCCACCAACAAGATTCACCATCTTAGGTTGTGTACACCACCTTTGCAGCTGATATCGAGCTGCCCAATAATCAATTTTTCACTCTAATCAAATCCTCGAGACATGTTGACAACCTTTTGGCCATTAGCCATTGATTTGCAACAACGATGCAAAATCAACCAATGAGATTTTTCCACATGTTGCATTGCCATTCGTCTGCCGCTTGCAGATAATTCACCTTGAGCACCATCGCTAACCATCAATCAAACCTCTGAGCTTCAGCAGTGAACAACCCTACCACTATACAAGAGAAAAGCCCTCATGGTATGGCAATTCACCAAACAACCTCCAATAGCTAGCAAACCCTCTCGGAACCGCCAACCAAACATTCACTATCAGGAGCCAAATGCCTTTGCTAATACCGACCATCGCCTTAGCTAGGCCAAATGAGACATGCATCCATCACTTGTGGAAATTTGGGGTATCAAGGAGGGAATCTCCATTATTCCCTTGAGTCAGCGCAAAACAGGCTTTCGAAGTTGCCACGTGTCAATTGCTCCTGTGTTTTGATGCAAGCAGTCTGAGCTCCTACCAAGCCACATGTAAGCCACTAGAGCTCCTTTGAGGAATCGTGTAAGCCACTAGAGCTCTTTTGAGGAATCTCTAACAACATTTTCTATATTCCCCAAGGAACTCACAAGGTGCTAATAAGTGGCCATGATAGGACAACCCATCGCATAAAGCAACTTAGGGGACCCACCTTCACTTCATTGTGCTCACCGCTTTAGGAAGCCACCACACGTCAAGCACACAAGCGATTCTACTTGGCAAAAAGGCATTCGATTATACCTACCTTAGGATGCCACATAATGGATCCAACACCACTGTCGATCAGGTTCATCATTGCTTGGTCCAACTTCTACCGCTCAACACACATCAACACATCAGTGGGACATGAAATGTCACCCACCGATATGTGAATTCTCTACTAATGAAGCTTGCCACCAAGCCAAACCCGTTGGGTCATCATCGAAACACCACAAAGAGTCCCACCGACAAGAAAGAGTCTTGGAAATAAGGAAAGAGTTGAACACATGAAGTCCTTGGACCAATATGATATAAGCCAACAAGATTGAGACACATTTTCCAACAATCTCCCACTTGACGAAGACTTGTTGGCTTCCACCAGAACCTGAAAAACAAGAATCTCTCCACAATGCTTTCATGCTCCAAATGAGATACCTGCAACAACATCTAAGATGTCCACCGACAAAAGCAATAGTTCCAACCATCCTTCACAGTAAAAAGGAACAAGCCAAGGATAAATTGCACCAGTCTTTGGAACACAAGCATCAGATCCTTCAGACGACAAAGGGATCAAGCTGCCACCACTCTGCTTTTCTCACCATCCATACAAAATCAAAACTGCAACAACTTCAAAGCTCTCCGATCATGAACACAAATGTGAATTCATTCTCTAGAACAAGATAAAACATTAGCTAGAACAACAGCCAAAAAATTGGTTGCACCCATCCAACTGATCAAACCCACACGACTAAAAATAACACACATAGCTCATGCTAATCCATCCAATCACCCATACCTCCAAGGTATGAACATTAGTAAACTCATGCCATCACATATTCACCCATCAACTGTAGAGTAAGCACCATGTGCCAACCAGTCAAAAGACCAAACACATCCAAGTACTTCCACTACAAGGGTACTGTCCAGATGAATGCAAAGAACCAGAATGAACGCATTCAACTCATCTCTTCATTAGCATCCCAGCAAACAAGGCACCACCACAAGTGATCTAGGCATACCAATTCCACCAATCACAACACATAGAAGAGCATAACCATGTAGTACCAAGGAACATCCACAATGATATGCAAACGTACAAACCAAACATGCCCTTCTACACACAATTCTATATGCTAGTTGTGTCAAGTATGATCTCTTTCACATCCCAAAGAGAAGCCTCTCAAAGAAGATCAAACTAGCCCATATTCTTATCTCCTACCAGTTCTCAAAAAACACTAAGAGATAAACTATGTTATCCACCTTTTACTATGGATCCTCCAGAAACTTAGACAAAAATTCAAGATCCATATCATGAAAGAAAGCATAAAACACATCTGAAAGATATAATGGGAAAATACCTCTCAGAAGAAATTCATTATCGAGAAGACCAAAGGGAAAGAGATGCTCCTCCAGGATATAACAGTCACCATAACTTATCCAAGAGAAATATCCTTGTCGGTCTCTATTGAACTCATGTTCAACCAAAGTGTAGGCTACTTAGACTTTCAACTGTAAATAGTACAACAGTCTCACCTTATTCTCCATGCACTCATGAGTACCAGCAACCGATCATCTCATGCTAAACTCCAATCTGCATTACTACAACAAACATGAATTTCTCAAGCACATGACCAATTCACTCGAAACACAGAGAAACACCATACCATTGTTAAAGATCCAAACCTAGGAAGAAGAATTTATCATGACACCATGATCTTACCATCCCCCTTAGGAGATACCCTGCTTCAGGTGACTCCACCATGGTCTCAAGAGAAAAGCCTCATGCCAAAACTCTAAACCATCATTGTCTATCAAGCACCACTAACACCTCAACCAAAGACTCACAAGAGTCCTCCATGGCTCCAATATGTTGCACATCCTCAAGTAGTGTCCATGCAAATGTGAAAGAGCTCTTTTGTAGCTACAGGATCTAAGAACTCCACCCGAAACATCTGCAACACCAAAGAAGATCACCAGTCACTACTAAAGCTCCCATTGAACGTGGCACCAAGATTTATAAGCATCATGACCGACCATCTATTGATCCAAAAATCCACCAGGTACAACCACCAACATATCCATTAGACAACAACACCGAACAACACCAAGATCTCCAAATCATGTAGACCACACCATCACTGTCAAAATCTTACACTAGCTAGTGTATCAACCTCTCCATGACATCATGATACTCTCGCTATAGGTCCCCATAACCGACTATTCAAGTACTCAAATGCCATTACTCCTTGCATCACAAAACAACTACACCTATGCACAAGTGGCCACTGACAAGGCCAACTAATAGATCTGCAATACCATTGAAGCAACCTCATGGGTATTGACAGTCCACTTCTAAGTTGACTCACAATAAACATGTAGGTAAAGATAGCCCACAACATTGCACAACTCATAGATGCAACTAGTGAAAACTTGCAAATCTATCATCGCACTAGAAACTGCAAAACTGAGACCTCAATAAAAAAATATATGTAGACAACATGAATCAAACACCAGATCAAGCTCAGATCTTATTCGCTAAACACGTCCACAACCCAAGCACCATAGTCTAGGAAACCAACAAGAAAACACCATAAGAATGTTGAGTGAAAAAAACATACCAACACTCTCATGCATAAAAGACAACACACCTACTCAACCCATGTCAAACTGCAACTATCTCATCTAGTTACACAAAAAGCTAGGGTCTAGAAAATAGCTTTACTAGTAGCTCCACAAAACCACAAGTTTTTCTTGACCGTGTAAAACCTAAAAAACCACTGTGTTTCCAAAACACACATGCACCTCCATATTCACTACACATCTGGATGACTCAAGAGTCTACACACAACCATCACAGTTGACTAGAATAGTGAACTTTCATGAATATGCATCATAGAATTTTTAGGAAAATCTACAAAAAACCCTCCAGATCAAAAAACATGAATCTGAAACATGCGAGTACAAGGTACAGGTAAACAGGAACTCCAGGCCTTCTCTAGACCAATTCCAAAACCACAACCATGCACAAGCATGCGAGAGAGCTAGGCTATTCAGAAGTTTCAGACCACCCAGATCAACTTCATAGCCTTTATGCAATCAGGGCAACAAAGAAAATGCTTTTAGTACTAAGTCAGAACACCCAGCACAAGCACAATACTCCATGGTTGCATAACAACCCAAGCAACTACATACCGCTAGGGAGCCTCTCACACAGACACCCAATATGAACCATGCTCAACTACAACACAACCATAAGAATACCTCATGCCCCTTTCATTAGGATCATTTGCTACCAAACAGGAGCCTCAAACCACATTTCCACAATATGATCAACTCCAATGTCCTTCATGTTGCATGTTGAATTAAAATAGCATGTACTCTTACTCATTGAAAGATCAAGCATCAACCAATTCCTCCATATTTCCTCAAGCTTTCCAAGCTAAGAAATCTTCAGAGGAGAAATACCCAGAACCTCGATAACTAGGAGAAGGGTCTGATACCACTTGGTAGTATCATGAACAAGCCTTGACCACCTTTAACCAGCTCTGATACCTCTTTTTGGGGTTACCAAATGAGAACGTCTTAGATCTAAGATCTAAAACTAGTAGTGCCTTAGTGACTTTCTTTTCAAATCACTCTAGAAGCACTAACAACTATGCCATAAAGTGGTAACAACAACTTTGCAAAAGGAAGAAGCTCCAGGTCTATAGTGTTTCTTTCCCTTTTTCATGGTTTTTCCTTCTTAGAGTTTTCATTGCTTTATCTTTATGTGATTGAGAAGAAAAAAACAACATTATTTCTCATTCATTGAATTATTTATGGATGTTTTTTATTTTATAGTTTTCCCTCTTCCATTCAAAGGTTAGGTTTTGAACAAATGCATATTTTTATTTAAAAATACCTTTGGATCCATATGGTATGTTGCAATGCAAAAATGAGTATGATAGAGCTGTCAAATCTTTGTAACTTGTGAGAGTTGAGTCATTGAGTGGTGAGTTGGCATGAAGTTATGAAACCCTAGATCATGAGACCATGAGGCAACAAGTTCACATTTTAACTCCATAGTCCAAATGAAAGGGAACTATCATAGTCAAAATGTGGGATAGTCATGAGCATGGATGTATTTCATGAGGGTTTCAAAGGATTCACATAGATTTTTGTAAATCTAAAAGTATGATAGTCCCATTATGATGATAGACCAAGCATGAATGAATAAAGAGGCACAAGAGTTACTATTTAATGTCTAAGTTAATCAATATGGGTGATGCTAACAGGTGTTTCCCTTAATTTGAAAAGGTTAAAGATAGTGTTAAAATATCATTTATTTATAGGGTGTTCCTTGAGGTTTAGTCCTTGTTGTAATGGCAGTGAGAATTCTTTTGCAAATACCCTTGTAGACCTTACAACTGTTCCAAATTCTATGCTTCTTAGTGACCAGTCCATGGAAACATATGCATGCAATGAAGACACTAGTATGTATTGGGAAGTCACAGTATATTGATAATGTAGGGATGATAACATTATTTTTGAGTTCTTGATGCACAACAAAGGGAGTGAGACAAAATTACATTGCATGAAGGGGTGGTGTTTTTAAATTCATGAAATTTTGAAGGCATTGATGTCAAATGCACATTGGGCATGGCACAACATAAAGGGGTTTTAAAAATAGTACAATACAATGATAAATGAAAGTGTTTTTTTTCATAGTGATAATCATGCATAATTTAGCCACTCAATCACAACCTTTGACAATATATGGTTGCAGTGACTATAAGTAGCAACATATAAGGACAATGTTTTGTCACTACATTTTTAGTCACCATGTGATCTCAAGGAGCAACTATCCTAACACCATAACTTTAGTGAATTAAGGGGAAATGGTTTTACTTGGTAGAAATACTTTGAAGATTGAGAGAACAAGGTTTAATGAAAAAATTTCAGAAGGCATTGACTGTGTAAAGAAGTAGAAGGAAGCCATAGTATTGGAAGATTGTGTCCTCATTGATATTTTTCATCATAAATACCATTGAAGAAAGCTTAAGATGGTGAGTAATATGAGCACATGAAAGGCAGGGATATTATGGTTCCTAAGCTCTTGCATAAATAGATAGTGGCCCAAGGTGATATTAGTAGTGAGATAAAGCTAGTGTCATTCATTGACTCCATGAAACAAATCACTTGATTTTGGCATTAACACCATGAAAGGAATTAATTAAAAATAGTTTCCATTTCCTTCTAAAGTGCTTTGTGTAGGGGAGAGGAATCTTGTATGGATTTTGAGGGTAGTACTTGCATTCAAGGTCTTTAATTATCATTGTTCTCCTTTGGATGTATGGTGATTCCTTGGTAGCATTCCTATCATGAGGTGAGCTCAAGTTTGGAATCTAACTATGTTGAATTCCAAGGAGGGGGCAACAAGTAACACTGGTGTTAGTAAACCATGAATGTGTCTAAAAAGACAAAAATTTAAAAGACTTATTTTTCTAAAGTGTTATCATATGCACAAGATATAGATACATCCTAAGATAGGTGATGAGTACTATGCAAAGGCTATTCAAAATGATAGGTATGGAATTCAAGCTATGGAGGACAGGTTGTAGAATTGAGTGATTTTTTAAGGGAATCCTTCTCATTGAGGTATAAGGTCATGTGACCAAGATTCAAAGAGGGATAGTCATCACAAAATTGAAATGATAAAGAAAAATATAAACATATAACCACATCCACCATAAGATAGTAGCAGTCAAGGTTATAAAGATGACAGTGAACATAGCATAATCAATGCAGAGTTCTAGAAAAAAAGGGATTTGTAGGAAACCTCATGAAAGGAGAATTGAAGTTGGATGCAATGAAATGTTCTAATGTGTTATGCACATTTTTCTATAAGGTATAGTGCTAGAGGGAATTTGTTGCATGAAATGGTATGATAGTTAGAATGAGTACAAAGGCAATCTCATAACTATTTGACAATGACTATATGCATGCATAGTAGGATTCTATGGATGCATGAGGGTCAATTCATAGTAGGGAATCCTTCATGAAGTCCAAATGTTTCCTATGCTTATAATAGTCTTAACATTCAAGCAATGTGTTTATTATTATATGAACTCTTGAAAAGGCATAAAGGATAGACACTAGAAGAGGTCACAGTGTAATACAGTCTTGAATGCAAGTGGGCAGGTGTCTTATGTAAATGCCTTGATCAATGCATGAACCAAGTTGCAAGGAGATAGTATCTATATGTGGTAGTCCTCACCAATGAACTGAGTTGCATAATAGGAAAGTGATGTGAGAAATGTATAAGAAATAAAGATGCAACAATCTTGTTCGGGCACTAGATTGTCAATGCTTGATGACAAGTGGAGTTCCTTGTATGATAGTATTAGCCTCCAAAGAAATGTTTTTATCACCTATTTTTGGTAAGAATTTGAGGAATGCATGATGTTTTGTGTTTAAGATACTATTATTATTAAAGTTTGTAGCTTCAAACACATGCATATGATTTTCTATAAGAGGTATCAAAGCTAAAGACAGTGAGTAATTTCAATGAGGGGACTTTTTGCATTGGGATTGAAGTTGAGGTTACAGTTGGAAGATGCTTTCATATGCTTGATTATGAAAGTTGAATTCTTATCATAGTGAAATCACATCTTTGCTACTTATAGATTATCTTACAATGCACCATAACAGTCACCATCATGCATCTTTTCATGTTTTCCATCTTTGGTGCTATTTTGGACTATTTGTATCACTTAGAAAATGAAAATTTTATGTGTTTTCCTCATTATTTTTCCATACCCCGATTACTTATATCCCTACCCTTCTTTGCATGATTTCCTATTGGAAAAATCACTTCAAATGTGTGCTCTTCATGCTAGTCACACTTTTTACCAAGCTTCTACACTTTAATTGTGGTTTTGTACTGGTAATGCCAACATAAGAGTGTAATTTTCTTTGTCTTTTAAATTCTCATTGGTCATTAATTTCTAGTTGATTAGCCACTCAAGTTGCCTTTTCTCAATGGCATTGCTAGTGAAAAGATGCAAAAATCATACTTAGTAAAAATTTATCTTTTCTCACACATTTTCTCTTACTCAACTACTTAAATCACACTTTTGGACTGGCTAAGCCATTGGAAAAGTAAAGGAATTTTCAATTTTAGCCTTAGATGAA
The DNA here is from genome assembly GCA_007115665.2 of Sequoiadendron giganteum. NCBI lineage: Eukaryota > Viridiplantae > Streptophyta > Pinopsida > Cupressales > Cupressaceae > Sequoiadendron > Sequoiadendron giganteum. The sequence goes on from CM021106.1 coordinate 294,058,354, forward strand.
TACTTTTTATGCTCATTTCCATCTTTCCTAAAGTAGCCATTTGAATTTCTTTCCTTTTTAGCATTATTGCTCTCATTTTTTTTGCTTGAATGGAGTGTTGAAAATACTTTGTAAACTATCACATACCTTTGTTCTTTCTTTCCATATTTCATCAATGTGGCATCTTCTATTCCACTCCATAGCCTTCAACACCAAAATCTTTACTCATCATATCTTGTCATTTCTTATCCATGTTCCTTTAATACTAACATTTTAAGTGCTTGATGACCTTTATTCATCATCTCCCCTTTGTTGATCTATCTACAAATACTGTTAGCTTAACAAAAATTGACCAAGACTTGAAAACTTTGAAATTTGATAGGAAGGAAACAAATATTGGCATAATTACTAACTAAAACATTGATTATAGGTGAAGTTTTGTAGTGGTCTTGATTTTGGCACTAAGAAGATTCAAAATAGAATTGGTTCACTTAATCTCTTGTTCACTTTTTATATCTACAAGTAGAGTCCTTTTTTGTTATGGATTTACTAATGAAACCTTAGACCCTTATCCATAGGTACTATCTAACCATGTATTTATGAAAAATATTCTACTTTCTTCTCTATATAATCATAATATTAGAGATATGTTCCAAATTTATGATCACTGTAAAAACTAGAAGTATGAAAGACAATGAATTCTAGTTCATTTCAAATTCTGCACATTGTAAATTAATAAATGTATAGGGAAAATTTATCATCATTAAATGCTCTGAATATTTATAACTTCATATATAGAATGTTATCCATACATGTACCCTACATTGCACGGAGTTGAGATGGTACATAAACATCTACATTGGTAACACCTACATATATATTTCAACATATTTGGGGGAACCACACATTAGAAATTCCCACATATGAAAATTCTACATATATCATTGAAATGAGTTCATTTGTGGTCTTGGTGGTTGTATATTTCCCCCTTAGAAACTTGTGTTTTCCATCAGTCTTGGTGATCACCTACAAAAATTCCACCAGCCTTGATGATTTCCCAACATCCTACAAGGAGAGAAATCTATATTTCAATCTTGATATTGGTTAAAGATATTTCTTGAGTAGAAAATAATTCATAAAAAAAGTAGGATGGATATGAAAGAGTTAATTAGGGAGATGAATTAATGTGTAGTATTGTCAGTGAAATATCAAATATTTATTATCCATGGTAAGTTTCATAATGGTCATAGTCCAATCCTTAGCTTGGTAACTCAATTATTAAAGCCTATGTTACATGTTCCACACCATATATTAAAGATTCCATCGCAAGGCCCAACAATGGTCCACCACAACACCACATGGTTTTTTTTTTGGGTCTTCTAGTGATGCAATGATTCAAATGACCACATCACTACAAGGCCCAACAATAAACCATGTGGTGTTGCGGTGGATTGTTGTTGGCCCTTGTGGGTGATATCACATTTCTTTGAGGTATTTTTTGAAATAATTCACTTGCCCTTTTTATGCTTCCGCATTGTCATGTATGTCTAGCAAGGCACTTGTAACTACAACATATGACAAAAAAATCCATATTGTTATGCTTTGATAGATGTCCCTTCATTATTACTGGATATCTAATGTAGTGCACATTATTATAGTGCAAGCCTATTTTTCAGATTGTTTCATTTAGCATCATTGATATTTTCCACAAGAATGATCAGGCACATTATTTTTATTGTTTCATTTAGCATCACCAATATGATTGTATTATTATAGTACAAGCCTATTTTTTAGATTGTTTCATTTAGCTTCTGTTGGATTAGGAACATGATTTTGATTAGTTAGGATTGTAGATGCAAATTGTAAGCCTTACCCATATTTTTTGCATTTTACTATTTTATTTAAATACATTTGTTGTCATATACCATTTCATAATGAATTTTAGTACAATTTTTGTCTCACAACCCTCTTAAAATAGAGCGAGAATTTCATTTTCTTTACACATTTCATCTATTATTAATGATGTATTCATTTTGGAGCGGGTGGAAATTGGAATGCTATTATGATTTTCATAGAATCTAAATTTTAAACCACAATTAGGGATTTTATTTTAATTTACACCTAATATTTCTTCAAGTTTCCACATTTGTAGTCTTTAGATCCATTCTCAAACCTTTCTTTGAAACTTGAGAAATAGTATGTATACAGTAAAATAAAAACCATTATCATGGTTTAAAATTCATCTTCTAAATGAAATCTATTCAAAGTAAGTTTAAAGAAGCTTTAAAATAACCTAATCCTAAATGCAAAACAAAAATTTTTAGTATTTCCTTGTTATGTATGGTATAATATTACTATATTTTTCACTGCTATTTTAAAACAAGACATTTAATATTAATTGCATTCTTGTGTTTGGAATGTAGCATCAAACCTGTTTAAGATGCTTCTAAAATACAAGCTAGAAGACAAGCTACAAAAAAGGAAATGCTTTTGAAGAAGGCACAATCAGAGGTAAAAGGAAAACCCATTGAAGTCAAGAAATCCATTGTTGTGAAATATGGCATCAATCATGTAACCTACCTTATTGAACAGGTATTGATGGATCCATGATATAAGTATTTTGGATTTTAGTTTATATTTCTACAAGATAAATTTTAATTTTGGAAATGAAGTGGTGTGGATTTTTATTAAGTAAATCAATAATTTAGTTAGATAACCTTGGTCTTGAAAAATCATATTATTAAGTTTTTTTAATTTTCACTAATGATTGCTTTCAGAAAGATTACTAGTGAGGTTGAGAAACAGATAAATTACATTGAGATTCCTATTTATCTTTTTCTCATAAAGATATAATAGCTTTGGTGCTTCAATAGAATGGAAAGTGTATAACTAAAATTAGATACACATGTTGAATATTCTGTAAGAAAACCTTTTTTCTAAATGGACTTAGAAGTGACCTACAATGCATGTATTTGGCACATCAAAGATATGTTTCTAGATGCTATGTGGTTACCATGATAGTTGGTTCCTAGCTTTCCTTGGGTGGTAGAAAACTATTTATTTTTGTAGATTCTTTATATTCTTGCATTTCACATTCCCAGCTTGGTTTTCTGGTTATACTGTTCTATAAGACTTGTTTAATTTGATTATTTCAATATTCTTACATTTTTTCTTGCTTACTATATTTGGACTATTTTTCAAGATGGTCCATCACCAAAGGAATAAAATGAGGATTTGCATCATGCAATTGCACTATCTCTTTCGAAAGAATTCACATAACCAAATGGTACATTTTATGATTTCGAAAATGTTTAAACTTTTATATTATTATAGGTCTTCTAATTTGAAAAGAAACTTATTTAAGTGATATATACCTTAAGATTTAAGTATTAAAGCTAGGTATGTATTCAAAATTAGCACACAAGGGGTTTTTCTTGTAGAAGATATATACATCATAAAGTGCCAAATAAAAAGAATGGGACTTTGGATTTTATTAGCACTTTGCTTGGTTTTGACTATATGTTATTTCTATACTAACATCTTCATAAGTTTTAAGTAAAATTGGTTAAATATCTAGTTTATATCATTTTTCTAGATTTGATATCATCATATTAATAAATAAGAGAGATTCATTGTGACATAGTACATACCATATTGAATTCTACTTTGGTGGTGAATAATATGCTCAATTTGGACCTCATACTGACAATGAACTAAGATGGTCTAACTCCTTGTCTTTCAATCTCTCATGAATCTCACAAAAAAACCCTTAGTTGCTTAATTTTATAGGGAGCTAATTGATTCCTATCAAAACCCTACCCCTTTAGTATCATTTGTGTGGTAGTGTTATAATGCTACATGATCGTCTCAAGGCTAGCTTTGATACAAGCACTTTATTCACAAAACCTATTCAAGATTGCACTTTCATTGTGTATATGCTTGATATGATACTCATTGCATTCAATAACTTGCACTGAACATCATTCATTTAATTTGCATAGTCCCATATCCCTGCAATCACCTCATTATAGTGTTATTCAATGCAACTTTGGAAACCATTAAAATAAGCATGTCTTCAAGATAAATTGGCATGAGTACCTTTATTAAATCAGTCAATTTTTTACTTCACTTGTTACAAATGAAAAATAACCAAACCCCAACTATCATATGTATTGTTCTAAGATGATATCATAACATGTAACATGAATTAGCTCTAGTTTGTTCAATGATACATCACTGCATTGTGTAATTTGCACTATCATGAAATGTTTGAAGGACATGTCTCTGTTGAGTTTAGAGGCACCAGATCTCCCAGATGTATGGAATTATATCTTCCTTCAAAGTGTTTCCTTTGCATGACATATGATTGTGACATATTTATCTCTTTTCTCAATTCAAGGCAAGGAAAGTCCATACAATGAAGATCAGTAGGCAACAACAATGATGCAGTGGTCTTTGCATTAAAGTTTTTGTGAAAATCAGAACATAATCAAAGTTTATTAACAACTCTAATATTTGTACCAGGGACCATGTTTAACAAACCAAATGTAATTACTAATGTTTCACTATGGTGGTAGATAAATTATTATTTTTTCTTCTATTCCACAACATTCAGTAAAAGTCTTGAATCTCAAAATACCCTATTGCCTTCATTTTCCAAGCCAATTTCTCCAATTTTGCATAGCTCTCCCATGTTTGTGGATGTGATTTGTCACTTATAGTTTTTTAATTGATTTATCTTTTTGTTGTGTTTGAACTTACTTGTAAACATTCAATATACAATGCACGTTTCTTCTTTCTAAATTGAGACTAATAGTAATTTTGTTGGTTGTATTGAGGCACAATTTCATTCATGATAGAAAAAGTAGCACCCTGTTTCTCATATCAGATGGAACATTGCATATAGAGGAGGAAAGATTCTAGGGTTATTGTTGATTGCATTGAAGGAGAGAGCTTCATAAATGGGACATAATCAACACTCTCCTTCTTGGATTCTCATGTTATACCTTGCTCTAGGAATATTGCCCATGTTGTATAAGTTTTAAGAGATGAAAGGGGCATGTGCTTGCATTGAACGACTCCAAGCATGCATTTCCGTCATTGTAGAAGTTATTTTGAGAAGTTTCTTTCTTGTCATTTTTGTGCATTGTAAATCAGATTTTCAGTCTTGTGACTGAAAATAAAAATTGTAATACTTTATTTATAAGCATTTTTCAAGCAAGATAGATATTCTAGACTTGTGCAAGCTTTAAGAACGCCTTTCTTTTAATAAAGTTTAATGATTTTTCCTTCTCAATGGTTGTCTTATTGTGTGGAATTGATGATTGATGTGTATTTCTATGTTTTACGTTTAAATCCTCAAATATCAATCAATTAAAATGACTAAATATACTACTAATTGATAAGAATTAATAATTAAATTGGCTAAATATACTACCGATTGATAGAATTTAGTGAACAATGAATAAGTATGACTATATATATGACCAGTGAAATCAGTGAATAAAAATGACTAAATATACTACCAAATTGATCAAAATGATGATTAAAATTAATGACTAAATAAGTGACCAGTTAACAATAATCAATGACTAAATATATCAGTGAATAAAAAATGACTAAATAAGTGATTAGGTTACAACAATCAATGACTAAATATACTACCAAATAGATCAATTAAAACAACCAATAAATGACTAAAAATGGTTTAGTCATCAATTTGGTCACATTATAAATGACTAGCAATAAACTACTAATGGTCATGTGACCATGTTTAGTCATTTATAATCAATTTTTAGTAGCTTTTTCAATCATATATTATTATTTTTGATACAATAAGAATCATTTACAGGGTTTTGTACCCTTTACACATCCAGCCTCAAGGGCCAAAAAAGATCAAGTCCAAAAAAATAAAAAACCACTAACCAAAAAGAAAACCATCGACACAGACACAATAGACAAACAACTGACATAAAAACTAACTAGAATTCTCCCAATTTGGAGAGAGGAGGTTAAAAAAATCCTCCCTGATTCATTCAGGACCATCATCCATAGCCTAGTGCAATGATGTTATGGGAAAATTTCTTACATGATTCAATGAGAGTTTTTGATAGTGTTTTTTACAAGTACATGTGTTGCAAGCATGAAGGAGTTGTCATTGATGTCAATTGGTTAACTATTTTTCAATTGGTTACTATTTTCATTGATTTCATGTAAGTTTGGTTATTAGCTATATATGTTGAGGATATTGAAAAAATTGTAATAAAGAAAGTTTGCAAGTATTCTATGTGTGCTTCGGGTTTTGCTCCAGGTTGTATTCCTATGCTGATATGGTTTTCACATATTATTCATGGTTGTTAGTAGTTGTTGTATAAAAAATTTGGGCTTTTGTATCATTGTACAGTGTGAGATATCTTTGCCAATATGTGACTGCCTATTTTGATGTGTCTAGATGACATCTGAGAGAAATGTACTTGCTTTGGATTTCTCTATATTCTAGTTTTGAGACTTGCAATTCTGAGAGTAAGCTGATGAGGTTGTGTTCAAGTGAAATTTTTATCTTGAAGACTCTATCATGTTGAGGATGTGTGTGCTTAATCATTTTATGTGTTTTACATTAGTGTTGGATGACCTTGTGTTAAACACTACTCATGAAGTCTATGGAAGCGTTTTGAGGCATGTTGGGATTTATTTAGGTCCTCATTAAGTATGTGTTTAGGCCACCCTCATTCTAATTCGATCGTAGAATTTTTTGGCACCGACCTAATCTGAATTTTTAAATATAAATGATGTATGGCCAGCCTTGGGTGAGTTTTGAGGTTGATGGCAATATAAACATAAGTTAAGGTGTTTGTGAAAGATGAATGCAAGAAAGACAGATGCAAGTGTGTGATGATATTTTGAGTAAATCAATGTAAAATTTAACTATCAAGTTTCTGGAGGCAGTGAGTTGAAATTGTACTCTACCATTCAAGCATGTTTACAAGTGTGTGAGTGAATTGTGGTATAAATCTCTATTACATTGAGATAAATTTCTCTTTCTGGAAATCCTCTTCTATCTTCTTTGTAATTATATGACACTAAGCCCTCTAGGTGGTTAACCCTCATTGGACAGTAAGTCCTATTTTGGACAAGTAAGTCATGTCTTGGTAGTGAGCCTTTTTGGCAATTAGCCTTTGTATTCATTTATGGAATTCTTTATATTGTGAGCTAATCCTCACCATGGTTTTTTCATCATTGAGTTTTCCATGTAAATATAGTGTTATTGTGTGTATGGTTTTACTTCTTTCAATTTTTTCTTTTGCACTTAATAATTAATCACATTATTAGAGTAAAGGATTTGTGAATAGTTATTAATCTAACATCTGGTGAAAGTTATAAAGGTTAAAATTGTTACAGATAATTAATCCCCCTCTCAATTGTCTTGTTCAATAATTGGTATCAGAGCTTGGGTCCTTGGAGAAGATATTATTTTTTTAAGGAAGGTTCAAGATGGCAAACAATATAGTTATTGAGTGCCCTAAGTTTGATCACACCAACTAAACTTTATGGAAGGAAAAGATGGAAGGATATCGGGAATGCTATGGATATGATGTTGACAAAGCTTATAAGACTCCATACATGGCTTCGACTAATCGTATGAGTACTACTAATGAAATCAAAGCACATGAAACAAAAAATAAAGAAATGTTTATTCTAAAGAATAATCTTTACATTCCAAATTAATTAATGCTGTAAATCTAAAGACTACTAAAGAGGTTTGGGATGCATTGGAAAAGATCCATGAAGAAGATGAAAAGATTAAAGAAGCAAAGTTGCAAAATTTAGAGGCACAATGTGAGATCTTGTGGATGACTGAAGATGAGAACATTAAATCCTATGTATAGAGAGTGGATGAGCCAGTAGGTGGAATGTGAGGACGATGCAATAGTGGATGAATCTAAGATAGTGGAAGAAGATTCTCAGAACTCTTCCTAATGCATATAGTGAAAAGGTATCTGTTATTGAGGAATTTGTAGATTATAATACCTATACTAAAGATCAGTTGTTGGGTACTCTAACATCATTTAAAATGAGAAATCCTAGCTTGAGAAATGGATCGAAGATAGAAACTACTTTTAGAGTTACAAAAGTTGAAGATCTAGATGAAGAGAACTTCGATGAAGTGGAAGCTAACTTTATAAGAAGAATGAAAAAGGGCTTCGGTAAGTATCAAGGTAAATTACCTTTCAAATGTTTTAGTTGTGGAGAAATTGGTCATTATGCTTCGATATGTCCTAAAAGAGACGAGAGGAATAAAAAAAAGAGAAGGCAAAGAAAACAAAGGAAAGATGATCAAGAGAGCATATTATGTAAATAAAGATGCTGGTATTTTTTATAAAGAGTCTAATTATGGAGATTTTGATGATAATGAATGCTTGTTCTTGGCTATAAAAGATGAATGTTCTCTTGCTAATACTAAAAAACATGTGATAGAAATTTCTCCAAAGAAGGTTGAAGGTAATGTGATCTTTTCACTTCATGCTAAATAGGAAAAGAACTATTAGGTTGTTCAAAGTGGCTATTTTGATCACATGACCGGTGACAAAAGTAAGTTTGTTAAACTTGAAAAATATGATCCAGGCTTAGTTAAGTTTGGAGATGATACTAGTGCTAAGATTTATGGGATAGGTTTAGTTAGTTTTGATGGAAAGCATAATACTGATGATGTCTACTATGTTAAGGGTTTAAGGAATAATATTTTGAGTGTTGGAAAAATGTATAGTAAAGGATATAATTTTGTGTTCAAGGATGAGAAATGTGAAATAACGAAAGGATAAAAAATAATGATTACTACTAGAAAGAAGTCTAAAGGAAATATTTATCAACTTAAGGGTGTAGATAGACATTGCTTTATGTCTCAGATTAATTACAGTTGGTTATGACACTAGAGGATGTGTCATATGAATTTTTACAATATGATGAGAATCAGTGTTGTGCAAGCTATGAGAGATTTATAGAGAATTACAAAGCCTGTTAATGTTGTTTGCAAGGATTGTCAATTTGGAAAGCAAGTTGGAAGCAACTTTAGGTCAAAGAAACAATCTACTACGAGACTATTAGATTTGATTCATACAGATCCCTGTGGTCTTACAAGAGTGAGAATTCTACAAAGTGACGAGTATTTTATGTTTTTGATTGATGATTGCTCTAGATTTACATGGGTTACTTTCTTAGAGAAAAATCTGATGCATTAGAAAAATTCAAAATATTCAAAGCTATGGTTGAAAATGAAATGGACATGAAAATAAAATACTTAAGGTTTGATAGAGGTGGTGAATTCACTTGCAATGAGTTTAACATGTTTTGTGAAGCACATGGAATAAGAAGACAATTGTCTGCTCTGGGAACTCCTCAATAGAATGGAGTTGTTCAAAGAAAGAACATAACGGTTCAAGAGGTTGTTAGATCAATGTTTGTTGAAAAAGGTGTAATGCCCCACCAAGTAACCCTAAAGGAAGTTGTAATTAACGTCTTAAACGAACCAATTTTTTTTAATAAAGTGCATTTAACATACACATAACTTACTAATTAACAACAACCTCTAAGGCTACAAGGTTAGGATTACTTAAACCCACACATACATATTACATATAACCATAACATTATGAACTTTATGAAATAAACATCATACATCATAAGAATACCACATAACCTAATAAGATAATCAACCAAGCTACAATCTCATAAACATTATCTTAATCCAATAGTTACATCAGTCTTTCCCAGAATGAGTCAATAGTACAAATGTATTACAACTACATAATCTCACCTCATAAACATAAGAGGGATAAAATTACTTATACAAGTTAAAATATTACAATGCAAGTAATTACAACAAGAACCACGAGTTGTCCATTTGGATGTCTCGCCACCAAGTATTGAAGATAGATGGGGACCCAACAGTTTTGGTGCATGTTCCACCCAACCAAGTGGTACCTGAAGGCCCACCCCCCATGCTAGGAGATAGTAACAAAGTAACATGGACAAAGATCTACAACTACTAAGCAAAGATAGACTCATACTGACTCATACTGATATAACCAAACAAGTACAAATCAAGTACAACATTCACATCATTGACATAGGTCACATTGCTTCCAGACATAAAGTAGATCAAGTATGTTTACAGAACCATACATATAAAATAATTAACAATAGTTGTCCTAAATAGAGTGTCATCGCATAGTAGTCATGAGATCTCCTTTGGGCATCCTTCATAAGCTTCGGTAATCTTGGTGGCCTCAATCGAATCTTGACACTCATACTCACTCATGTAGCATCAAATACCTCTCGTACTGACAAGATAAATGACTATGCTATTCTAGGTCTTCTCACTCATCCCAAGTCTATATGAGCCCTTGTGTCTATGAGTGAGGATTAAATTATCTTGATTAGTGTGAACTGCATCCTAATCATCTAAGTACATTAATTTAATTATCACTTGATTAACTCACTTTTAAAGGTTACCCGGTTTACCACTTTGGGCTCCGGCCCTTAACAAAAGTCTTTATTCTATTCGACAACACACACCCAAACAATCCACCAAGGGAAACACAAGTGCATATCAACTAGGCATCATAATCCACTCCAAAATAATGACAAAACAAAAGATAGAACTCACTCAAAACATCTTGGAGGCAACAATCACATAGTCCACTCTTTTCTTAGGAGGTACAAAAGATCCCCAATCAAGGAAACCGAGTAAACTGAAAAGACACCATGCACTACCCAAGGGAAAATAATTGGATGACATAAAGGTTCAACAACCTTCATCCTCTAAGTTCTCCTAGAAGACTTATAATTTAGGACTAACACTAAATCCCAAAATCAACAATGCAACTTGATGACATAGCAACAAAAACATTCAAGTCATTAATCAAATATAATATTTGGATTTCTTAAATCCATACTCATTCAATAGGTAGTGTTGACAAAGTCAAAGACACGATAAACTAGATCATCTAAAATAATCATAACCCCTATTTCCCCTTTCATTATTGGAAATCTAAAACAATTAAACTTACTTCCCTTTACTGAATACAGAGAATTAAATCCTTTAAGATAATCATGAGGAAGATACTACTTTTGGATATACTAAATCCATATCTCTTTCATAATCCAATCACAATGATTCAATTAATTTAAATAGAAATTAATAAATAACATAATTGATTGCCTCATCAATAAAACAACTTCTTAATTTACTTTTATATCGACACAAATCCATGCAAGTAACTCTTTCCATTTCCTAACCAAATCTTACATTTCATTCAATTTCCTATTTAGAACATGCAATCACTTTAATATAATAAAATATCTTTTCTCTATCCACTTACCCATATACACTAATCAATCCATTTTAAATCTCTATTCAATAATATATTGCATACATCTTATTAAAACGAAATACGATAATGAATTTACCCTTAACATATTTTTATATGCTCCATATTATATATACACCAAACATATATATCAATAAACTCAATTATATAGATTCTTTAATATTTCAATCACAACGATTAATTTGCTCTATGGAAATAAAACATAATAACTATTGCCCTTTCAAAATTAATTGAAAATAAAACTAAATAAGTGCCTTTATAATAAAGGATAGACTAGTTCAAATAATTTAAATCGAATCCATTGTTTTCCTTTAAAACTAACATAAATCTTCTACAATAATTCTTTTCAATTTCCTAACCCAAACCTTATATTTCTTCTAGTTTTCCAACAACACCCTATGTTAATCTCATCTAAAAGTTTCCCTTTCCAAACTCTTATTACATACATCCATTTATTCAAACCATAAAATATACATTCTCAACAAATAAATTGTTCAAATAGAAAATGATTAAATTAAAATAATTAATTGTCTCTTCATAATAATCAATTCCTGAATTTACTTTTAAAACAAAACGATCCCATGCACTACCAAGAGAATTCACAACAGGTTGACATCACAATGACAACCCTCACAAACAATAGACTATCTGAAAAACTTATAAACTAACAAGTATTCAACCCATTCTCAAAGCATAAACATGAAAGACATAATCATTGAAGGCAATAGAAGAAACTACATTTGGATACTCTAAATCCATTTCTCATTTCATTACGTAATTCATTATATTGATAAAACTGAATTAAGAATTCATCTTTTCAGATAGGGGAGAAATTACACTAATATTTTATTCTCTAATTGCTCTTAACAAAATAAATATTTTCAACTATAACTCAAAACATTTCGCTTTAAATTACATAACCAATTTCCCTTGCAAATTAAATCATTATAAAATTAATCAAATTAACATTTGGTCTCTTCCATAACTTATTGTGTTAAAATAAGATCAATATTTGGACTATAACCCAATATCATATATATATTTTTCCAATTAAATCAAATTAATAATTGGACTTTTTACACCTGAATTTAAATTCCACAATTAAATTTTAAATTATGCAATTTTTAAATCAAATATTTAACTCCTTCAATTAAACTTTAACATGTCATTTTAAAATAAACAATAATTTCCCCATACGTTTATAATTTTAATTAAACTAATCTAATATACAAATTTTATTTAAAATAATATAAATAAATATAATACTTTAATATTATAAATTATAATATAAAATATTATTAAATAATATTTTAATATTATAATAACAATACATAAAATGTTAATATTTATAAATATCAATTTATTATTATTTTATTATCAGAGCAGCCATGGGAAAATAACTTAACAGTAGTCTCCTATTTCAAGCATAACTCAAAAACTACAATCTGGGTATTTGTGATTTTTTGATATAAATAATAAAATTTCAAAATTCAAAAACCCTTTAAATTTCCTGACAACCCAGTTTTTGTAAATGGAGTTATAAGCGACACAACCATACCATTTTACCATGAAAAATATAACTATCCTGCAGATTTTAAAATCTGATTTTTAATAATAAACAGAGGGTTTCATTTTCTAAAAACATTCTAAATACATTGTTCAATTTCTATGTTTGATTTCAATAACAACATAATTGATTTCCCCAAATAATTTAAATTCAACTGAGGTTTTCATAATTTTCACTCAAGAATTTTCACAAGCAAAGGCTGTAAATTTATTTAATTTTTTTCTTCTAATATCAAATTTGTTTTCTAAAACAGATTTAACAAAGAAATCTTTAATCACTACTATTTAAAAAAAAAAATCAAGAACAATAAAACACAAAGAGGAAAACCTCGTACAAGAAGCTACAGGAAGAGATGAATTTCTAATGCAACCCTCCTTCAAAGATTTCCTGAATTTTCTTCAATCTTCCAATAAATCCAATCCAAAACCCAAAAAATGCAAACAATCTTTCCTTCAATCAATTCTACAATCAAAACTTTCTCCAAACTCTTATGCAAATTTTCTAAAATTTCTTCTCTGCTGTAAAAATGTATTTTTCTAAAAACTTTTTGCCCTAAAATTAAAACATGTATTCTTTATAAAACAAAAATACCTAATACAACCCTAATTCACATTACATGCAAATTAGATATTTCAATTTCAATTTCAATTTCAATTTTTGAAAACCCACTTTCAATTTAAAATGCAATTTCAAATAATAAATTAATTTCTAAAGTTGCAACTAATTTCCCAAATAAACATTTAATTATAATTTCTAATTTAATTCTCACACATTGAAATTAAATTTCAAAATTAATTTTAATTCTTTTATTTCCTTTCATTCTCTTGCATCACGTTTAATTAATTAATTTAATTATTTAATAACTAGATTCAACCCCCTTGGATTAAATTTAATTAATTAAATAATTTAAATATAATTAATTAATTTAAATATAAATTTTTATCCACATTGCATTATTTAAATTAAATAACCATCAGCATGATTTAAATGCAATTATTCTAAACATCTATTTCCAAATCAAGAATTCTTCAGAATTAATTAACATTAAAACAAGACAGATAATGACTCGACACACACGACTAATGACACACTAAGGCTAGGGTGTAAACTTGACACATGTTACCTATCTACTATCTCCCGTTCAACTTAACTGTTGGATCGACACACTCAAACCTGTGAAACCAGGTGGAGTCGATGTCATGTACCTGCAATCCTGAAAACAAGTAAACAACACCATATAATATATCCAGCATATAATACACACCGTGAAGAAGAAATCATGAATTCGTAGGGCGCTCGCAAGCGAGTGATGTGAAACCGTCCTCTTCACCAATACACTCATCGAAACTGACACTTCCATCATAATCTAGTAATCTCATAATAACATCTTATGTTAACTCTACAACATCATTAATCCATAATGCATGTGAAATAATAATCAGATAACTACATCCCACAATAATAGTTGTCGCTCAATAGTAGCGATCAAAAAATCATAACAAAATTTATCCAATATCAAAGTAACTGCAACCAAACATAACATAAAGCAAATCAAACAAGAAGCAAAACGGAGGGGTATTACAAAAGGTCTATTGGAAATTTACTAGAGAGAAGAAATTCACACTATTGTTTATGTGTTTAATCAAGTTCAACAAAAAGACAACAACACTAAGACTCCCTACAAGTTGTGGTTCAGAAAGATTCCTACTGTAAAGTATTTTAAGGTATTTGGAAGCAAGTGTGATATTAGAAGAGATGAAGAAAATTTAGAAAATTTTGATGCAAGATGTGATGAGGGTATCTTCTTCGGATACTCCCTTAGAAGAAAAGCTTACAAATGCTACAATAAAAGGTTGAGAAATATTGTAGAAAGCACAAATGTCAAGGTTGATGAAGCATTGATCAACCAGACATGGTATGCAAATTAAAGAAGGCTTTATATGGATTGAAGCAAGCTCCCAGAGCTTGGTATGAAAAGTTGGACAGATACTTGATTCAACAAGGTTTTAGTAAAGGTATGGCAGATAGTAATTTATATATCAAAAGTGAAATGAAAAAATCCTAATAGTTGTTGTATATGTTGATGATATTATCTTTGAAGGAAATGAAACAATGTGAAAAAATTTTGTTGAAGAGATGCAAAAATAATTTGAGATGTCTATGTTTCATGAGATAAATTTATTTCTTTGGCTACAAATCAATCAAATAGAAAAAGGGATTTTTATTTCATAGTCAAAGCATGTAAAAGAAATGTTGAAGAAGTTTGGGATGGATGGTTCCAAACCGGTATGCACTCCTATGGTGATTAACTAAAAATTGGGTAAAGATGATGATTCACCTAAGGCTAATTAGAGAAAATACAGATCTCTGATTGGAGGACTGTTGTATTTAACTATTACTAGACCAAATATCATGCATATAGTTTTTCTTGCGGCTAGATTTCAAGAAGATCCTAAAGAAACACATGTTGATGTTAAGAGGATATTTAGATATTTAAATGGCACTCTAGATTATATCTTATGGTATTCTAGGGATGTTTATTTTATAGTAAGCTCTTATATAGATGCAAATTGGGAAGGTTGTGTTGATGACAAAAAAAGTACAAGTGGTGGTGAATTCTTTCTTGCTTGTAGATTGGTGTCATGGTTAAGTAAAAAAAAATCTATTCAGTTTCCTTATCCACTGCAGAGGCTAAGTATATTGTTGTAGCATCCTATTGCACATAAGTTTTGTGGATGAGACAAAATTTAAAATATATTAGAATATTGTATGCTGATCCCATCTATATTTTCTATGATAATACAAGTGCAATTAGCATTTCAAAGAATCGAGTGATGCAACTCAAGGACAAACCATATATCAATAAGGTATCATTTTTTGAGAGAGAAGGTTATGGAGAATGAAGTAAATCTTGAGTATGTAGCGAAAAAGGATTAGATTTCCAACATATTTACTAAGTCTCTTCCTAATGATAATTTTGATTATATCAAGGAGAAGTTAGGGGTTATTTCCCCTCCTTTCTTGAACATGATGCATATGGAGATGCATCATTCTGGTGGATAAATGGATCCATCCTTCTTCCACATTGATGTTTGGTGGCTACCTCTTAGGGGGAGCAGGTAGTATCATGTGTTGTCATTGTGGAAAACAATGTAAAATATCTTTTTTCCTTTGTCATTGATGTCAAAGGGGGAGAAAGTATCATGTGAAAAAGGAAAAGTAAGAGGGAGAAAGAATTCTTGGAGATTAATGGTTCAAAGCTGTTGTGTTGTCTTTGATGGTTTTTCACATCATATATTGCCTTGGAGATTTTTGCAAGTATGTGTTGCAAGTATGAATATTTTTTCATTCATGTCAAATGGTTGTTGTTGTTGTTATTGATGTCATGGAAGTTAGGTTATTAGTTGTACATGTCAAGGATATTGAGAAAATTGTAATAAAGAAAGTTTAAAAGTATTTTGTGTGCTCCGAGTTTTTCTCTGAGATGTGTTCCTATGTTGGTATGGTTTTGAAATATTATTCATGGTTGGTAGTAGTTTTTGTATTTATAATTTGAGCTTCTTGATCGTTGAATAGTGTGAGATATCTTCACTAGGATGTGACTGTACATTTTGATGTGTCTTGCTAAGGTCTACGAGAAATTTAGTTGCTCTGGATTTTTTTGTATTGTGGTTTTAGGACTTGTTGTTCTGAGAGTAAGCTAATGATTCGTTTTCAAGTGAAATTTGTTATCCAAAAGATTGGATCATGTTGAGGATGTTTGTACTTAATCATTTTATGTGTTTTACATTGGTGTTGGCCGACCTTGTGTTAAGCACTACTCACAAATTTTATGGAAGTTTGTTGAGGTGTGTTGGGACTTATTTAGGTCCTCATTAAGTATGTTTTTAGGTTGTCCTCATTCTAATTCCATCATAGAATGTTTTTTCACCAACCTAATTTGAATTTGCAAATACAAATGATGTATGGACGACCTTGGATGAGTTTCGAGGTTGAAGGCATTATAAATATAAGTTGAGATGTTTGTGAAAGATGAATGTAATCAAGATAGATGCAAAAAAGTCTATGTGATGAGAGTTTGAGCAAATCAGTGTGAAATTTAATTATCGAGTTTCTAGAGGTAGTGAGCTAAAGGTGTACTCTATCATTCAAGTATGTCTGCAAGTGTGTGAGCGAATTGTGGTGGAAATATCTATTACATTGAGGTAGTTTTATCTTTGTGACATTCCTCCTCTATCTTCTTTGTAATTATATGATAGTGAACCCTCTAGGTGGTTAACCCTCATTGGATAGTAAGTCTTGTCTTGGTAGTGAGCCTTTATATTCAATTTTAGAATTTTTTATATTGTGAGCTAATCCTCACTATAGTTTTTCCCTCATTTGGTTTTCCATGTAAATATGGTGTTATTGTGTGTATGGTTTTACTTCTTCCAGATTCTACTTATACACAATGATTAATCACATTAGTAGAGTAAAGGATTTGTGAATGGTTATTGATCTAACATCTAGTGAAAGTTATAAAGGTTAAAATTGCTACAACTAATTCACCCCCCCTCATTTGTCTTGTTCAACAGTGTTATATTTTTTTTTAAGACCATGGTTTTAATTTACCCTTTGGGATCTCATGTTGAGTTATTTTATTATGTTGGGGCCATAAATTATCTCCAGTTAGGATATTTTTATCATGATGCCATCTATAGATCAATATCATGGTTTAATGGGAGCTTTTGGTAGTGATTTGGATTGATCATTTTATTATATAGATGATATTTTATATTGGTTGTTTGTGTCATGGAGGACCTCTTAGATCCTTTTTTTTATAGTGAGATTTGTTTGACATTTTCATTTCTATTGGGCATGTGCAGGATCATCATGGAAACAATAGGCCCTTAAGTGGTGATGAAAATTCAGAAAATCAGAGTTATGCAACTTGACATAAAATTTTGAATAAGTTATCTATATTATTTCAAAAATATGTAAGAATAGAATCTATAGAAAATTGAATGTAGTTTCTAAAATAATAGGTTTATTTAAAAAAACTATTTGGTGAAAATTTCAAATTTCAATGCAGTAGTACTTAAATTTCAAGGGAAAAATAAGAAGTAGGTGTTTATCTGACCACCCTAACCACAATAAAATGATAATTTTTTTTATAATATTTTAGATATAAGTAGAGGACTCATGTCCCATGTGATGCATATTTTTTTATAAATTTTTTCCAAGTAAATAATTAATTATGAATTTTTTATTACAAATTTTAAAAAATATAAAAACTCATATGTCTGACCACCTTAACTTAGTAACAACTTCATGAAATTCATTTTTTTTTAATCCTATAGTATGTGAAACATAGAATGTGACACATGTTTTAGATTAAAAAAATGTGATACCATTTGAAAGCTATAGATGTTTTCCAATTAGCCTATCAATCGAGACTTTAGTCGTAATTCAAATAGAAAATGAATAATAATTATTTATTAAATTCAAAGTAAAGCATGATTTATATTGGTGGAAATCTGAGAATCTCCTTTAAAAACCATTTTTGTTTCAACAATTTTGGGTAAAAAAAAAGTTGTTAGCCACATGGATCATCATATCACTTACATATCGCCACTTTTTGGCCCTTCATGATCCTGCACATACCCTATTATCAAGAGATGGTTATCTTCATATGACTGCAGATGTTTGACATCCTAGTTAGCCTTGGAGGACTCTAGAGTCATTGGTTGAGGTGTCAATTTTATTATTTTTTAGTTTGACAAGTGATATTTATGTGTAGTATGGTTATTATTACGTCATGATATACTCTTGATAATTAGTTAGAGTTTTGGTGTAATATAGATTCTCTTAATAGAAAATATGTTCATTTGAAGCATATGATCTTCTTTTGAGGAGATGTGAGATCATGATTTCATGATATGTTATAGATTTTTTAAACCATATTCTTTTAAAAATCAACTAAAGGTAAACATATATGAGTGATTTGAGATGTCAACACTCAAAATCTTAAGATATGATGAGAATTTTTAAACCATATTCTTTTAAAAATCAACTAAAGGTAAACATATATGAGTGATTTGAGATGTCACACTCAAAATTTTAAGATATGATGAGAACAAGAATTTTGGTACTATGATTTTAGTTTCTAAAGTACTAAATATTTTTTGAAGTGGTCAATGTTAAGAGGGTGAAATATTGAGCATAGATTTTTATCACTCAAATATAACATAGTGTCTAGTGCGTGTTGTTTCCCTTCACCTTTTTTTGTTACATTAGGTATTCTAGAAAAATAGATGTTGAAAATATAGCCAAGAGTAAGTATTATAAGTTGTATATTTTTTACTTTGATTGTAATTTTTTTGAAGTAGATGCATCCTCAAAATTACATCATTGAGCATGCCTATGACATAACAAGCACACAAAAAATAAAAAAATATTTTTTTTTTGAATGTGTACATAGAACAATCATATTTTTTAAATTTGGATAATTAGGTAAAATTTTGTAAAAAAATCAATATATATATTTGAGGAATACAAAGACACTTTTCAAAGAAATATAAATAAACATCTTAGCTTATTCAAAACTTAATAAATAATTTTATTTTTAGAAAGATAAGAATTAGCTCTTCATTTTGCTAATGGTCTTTTAAAAATTTACTGTAAAATATATAAACTTAAAGAAGAATGCAACTGAGTTTGATCCTAGCTCCAACAAGACTAGTAGCGAAGTGTTCAAACTCATCATGGAGGAATGAGAGAACATAGCTAGGTAGTGGTGTGGGGCTTTTATACTCCCAAGGTTTTTTTTTGTTTGTTGTTGATGTGTTGTTACTGTGGTCTTGTCTATCTACTATTACTAGTTTTTTGTTTTCTTGTTATGAACTAATGAACTCTGGTTGATAGGTCTTTTTGTGTTAAGGGTATTACACCTTGTAAATCCAATGTAATATAAAAAACATAAATTTAAGAGCCAAAAGAGATGTCCAAATCTTAGGTTTTGAATTTAACCCTAAATCATAAGGGTCATAACAATAATGAATTTAAAGTATTAAAAATGCATATGCACTAAAACACGTGTGTTATGATTTTCATAAATTCATGATGTTTTACTAAAATCTCAAGGATGGCCAAAAATATGTCCCCTAGTTTCATGCAATTGCACCATTAGAAGCTTCAATTGTTTTTTTTTAATATTTTAATTGTTATTTTAGTTTTGCACTAGCCACGCCCTATGCATTATATCTTAACTACTTTCTTCCTTATTTTTATAGAGAATTAAATTTAATCTTGTGGTTCATTTATCTTATCCTTAATGGAATTGGTGTGTTGATTGATAGTATATGTGATTGTAGAATAATTTTTTGGTACTCTTAAATCCATGTGTGGGATCAAATAATTTTTTTCAAATGGTTCATACAACTCTTCATAGTAATTACCACAATTATTACATATGTGCAAGAAATACATGGATATAATGGGTATTTGTAAGAACTGTAATGCCCCGCCAAGTAACCTTAAAGGAAGTTGCAATTAACATCATAAGCGAACCAATATTTTTTTTTATAAAGTGCATTTAACATACACATTCACTTACTAGTTAACAACAACCTCTAAGGCTACAAGGTTAGGATTACTTAAACCCACACATACATATTACATATAACCATAGCCTTATGAACTTTATGAAATAAACATCATACATCATAAGAATACCACATAACATAATAAGATAATCAACCAAGATACAATCTCATAAACATTATCTTAAACCAATAGTTACATCACTCATTCCCAGAATGAGACACTAGAACAAATGTATTACAATTACATAACTCCGCCTCTTACAAAAGAGGGGTAAAGTAACATATACAAACTGAAATATTACAATGCAAGTAATTACAACAAGAACCGCGAGCTATCCATTAGGATGTCTCGCCACCAAGTACTGAAGATAGATGGGGACCCAACGGTTTTGGTGCATGTTCCACCCAACCAATGTGGTACCCGAAGGCCCACCCTCCATGCTAGGAGATAGTAACAAAGTAACATGGACAAAGATTCTACTACCTCTAACCAAAGGCAGACTCAAACTGACTCATACAATTATAACCAACTAAATGAATTAACAAGTACAACTCATTCACCATACAAGTACGAATCAAATACAATACATGTACAAATCTAGTACAATACAAGTACAAATCAAATACAATACATGTACAAATCAAGTACACTACAAGTACAAATAAAGTACACTACAAGTACAAATCAAACATCACTGACATAGGTCACATTGCTTCCAAACATAAAGTAGATCAAGTATGTTCAAATAACCATACACACAAAATAATTAACAACAGTTGTCATAAATAGAGTGTCATCGCATTGTTTGTCATGAGATATCCTCTAGGCATTCTTCATAGGCTCCGACACAAGTAATCCTAGTGACCTCAACTGAATCTCGGCGCTCATACTCACTCATGCGGAATCAACTACCTCTCGCAAGAACTAGATAGTTGATCTTGCCATTCCAAGCCTTCCCACTCATCCCAAGTCTAAACAAGCCCTTGTGTCTATGAGTGAGGTAAAATTATTTTGATTAGTGAGAAGTTAGTTCTAATCTTCTAAGTACATTATTTTAATTATCACTTGTTTAAATCACTCCTGAAGGTTATCCAGTTTACCTCTTTGGGCTCTGGCACCTAATAGAAGCCACTCTTCTAATCGACAACACACTTACAACCAATCACCAAGGGAAACACAAGTGCATACAAACTAGGCATCATAACCACTCCAACACAAGGAGGATACAAATAATAGAAACTCACTCCAAACATCTTGGAGACAACAATCACATAGTCCACTCCTTTCAAGGAGACACGGATCCCATAATCCGCTCCTAAACCAAGGAGGTGCAAACATCCCCGTTCATGAAAATCGGGTAAAACTGAAAAGACGCCATGCACTATCCAAGGGAAAACAACTGGATGGCATAAAGATTCAACAACCTTTATCCTCTAAGTTCTTCTAGAAGACTTATAATTTAGGACTAACACTAAATCCCAAACCCAACAATGCAACTTGACGACATTGCAACAAAAGCATTCAAGTCATTAATCAAATCTAATATTTGGATTTTCTAAATCCATACTCATTCAATAGGTAGTGTTGACAAAGTCAAAGACATGATAAATAGATCATCTAAAATAATCATAACCCCTATTTCCCTTTTCATTATTGGAAATCTAAAACAATTAAACTTACTTCCCTTTACTGAATACAGAGAATTAAATCCTTTAAGATAATCATGAGGAAGATACTACTTTTGGATATACTAAATCCATATCTCTTTCATAATCCAATCACAATGATTCAATTAATCTAAATATAAATTAATAAATAACATAATTGATTGCCTCATCAATAAAACAACTTCTTAATTTACTTTCAAATCGACACAAATCTATGCAAGTAAACTCTTTCCATTTCCTAATCAAATCTTACATCTCATTCAATTTTCTATTTAACACATTCAATCACTTTAATATAATAACATATTGTTTCACTATCCATTTTCCATATACACTAATCAATCCAATTTTAAATCTCTATTCAATAATATATATTGCATTTTTTAAATCAAATATTTAACTCTTTCAATTAAACTTTAACAAGCCATTTTAAAATAACAATAATTTCTCATATGTTTATAATTTTAATTCCACTAATCTAATATACAAATTTTATTTAAAATAATATAAATAAATATAATACTTTAGTATTATAAATTATAATATAAAATATTATTAAATAATATTTTAATATTATAATAACAATACATAAAATATTAATATTTATAAATATCAATTTATTATTATTTTATTTTCAGAACAACCATGGGAAAAATAACTTAATAGTAGTCTCATGTTTTAAGCATAACTCAAAAACTACAATCTGGATATTTACGATTTTTGGACAGGGGTAAGAAAATTTCAAAATGCAAAAACCCTTTAAATTTCCTGAAAACCCAGTTTGTAAAAGTGAAGTTATAGGCGACGCAATCAGACCATTTTACCATGAAAATATAACTATACTGCAGATTTTAAAATCCGTTTTTTGATAATAAATAGAAAGTTTCATTTTCTAAAAACATTCTAAATGCATTGTTCAATCTCTATGTTTGATTTCAATAACAACAAAATCGATTTCTCCAAATAATTTAAATTCAATAAGGTTTTCACAATTTTCACTCAAGAATTTTCACAAGCAAAGGCTGTAAATTTATTTAATTCTTTTCTTCTAATATCAAGTTTGTTTTCTAAAACAGATTTAACAAACAAATCTTTAATCACTACTATTTAAAAAAAAACAATCAAGAACAATAAAACACAAAGAGGAAAACCTGGTACAAGAAGCTACAGGAAGAGATGAATTTTTGATGCAAGCCTCCTCCAAAGATTTCCTGAATTTTCTTCAATCCTCCAATGAATCCAATCCAAAATCCAACAAATACAAACAATCTTTCCTTCAATCAATTCTACAATCAAACTTTCTTCAAACCCTTGTGCAAATTTTCCAAAATTTCTTCCCTGCTGTAAAAATGTATTTTTTTCCTTCTAAAAGATTTTTCTGCCCTAAAATTAAAACATGTATTCTTTATAAATCAAAAATACCTAATACAACCCTAATTCACATTACATGCAAATTAGATATTTCAATTTCAATTTCAATTTCAATATTTACAACCCTAATTCACATTACATGCAAATTAGATATTTCAATTTCAATTTCAATTTCAATTTTCAATTTCAATTTCAATTTCAATTTTCAATTTCAATTTCAATTTCACTTTTCAAAACCCACTTTCAATTTAAAATGAAATTTCAAATAATAAATTAATTTCCAAAGTTGCAACCAATTTCCCAAATAAACATTTAATTACAATTTCTAATTTAATTCCCACACGTTGAAATTAAATTTCAAAATTAATTTTAATTCTTTTATTTCATTTCATTCTCTTGCATCACGTTTAATTAATTAATTTAATTATTTAATAACTAAATTCAACCCCCTTGGATTAAATTTAATTAATTAAATAATTTAAATATAATTAATTAATTTAAATATAAACTTTTATCCATATTGCATTATTTAAATTAAATAATCATCAACATGATTTAAATGCAATTATTCTAAATATCTATTTCCAAATCAAGAATTCTTCAGAATTAAATAACATCAAAGCAAGACAAACAATGACTCGACACACACAACTGATGACACACTAAGGCTAGGGTATAGACTTGACACATGTTACCTAGCTACTATCTCCCGTTCAACTTAACCGTTGGATCGACACGCTCAAACCTATGAAACTAGGTGGAGTCGATGTCATGTACCTGAAATCCTGCAACCAAGTAAACAACATCATACGATATATCTAGCATATAATACACACCGTGAAGAAGAAATTACGGAATCGCAGGGCGCTCGCAAGCAAGTGATGCGAACTCGTCCTCTTCACCCATACACTCATCGAAACTGACACTTCCATCATAATTCCAATAATCTCATAATAACATCTCATGTTAACTCTACACCATCATTAATCCATAATGCATGTGAAACAAAATCAAATAACTACATCCCACAATAATAGTTGTCGCTCAATAGTAATGATCAAAACATCATAACAAAATGTATCCAGTATCAAAGTAATTGCAACCAAACATAGCATAAAGCAACTTGAACAAGAAACAAAACGGAGGGGTATTACAAGAACTATAAATATTCTACATGTGATCATGTGTTATCATTTGTAGATTATATAGATATTCTTGTGTTCCTACATACTAAATCATGATTGAATGAAAATTCATTACTTATGTGTGCATCCTCTCTCTACCATTGAAGTGCATACTAATGTTGATGATCTTGTTGTTTCCCAACTTATCACATTTTTTGAGCTATAGGCTTCTAAATAAATATAATTACTAAGATTATACATAGTCATTTTTTCTTTAGTGTAATTATTTGGATGGCTATTGGGTAGTTTGAGGGTTTATCCCTATTATAAATCATTTATAATTTGATCAAAAGAGTTTCTAATACAATAACCAATAAATTTCATATGATTCTAATATATTCCATGCATATTTTTGTTTATATATGTCTCCATGATTATTTGACTATTTTTAGTAGATGAGACACTATGTCCATGTATGAAGTGACACTTTATAACTTTGTAGGGTGCATTATTTTTTTCCCACGTGAGGGTTTTTCAAATGGTATAAAGTGTATCTAAACAACTCCTCTTAATGAATTATGTGGATTTATACTATATGATTAGTCATTATTGAATGATTTCTCATGTATAATCATTTTTGGTTTCTCAAAGGTTTACAAGTATGAGCTATAGAACCTAGCTTATGGTTGATAGTTCCATGTCTATTTTTCATGGTGATATTTCACTTGTGAAGGATTTTAGGAAAGGTAGTGGCTCAGTTAGACTAATTAATTCTTTTAGAGTGGTTTTCTTTAATACGAAATCAATTTTGAATCAATCAAGATACCTATTTTCTAAGTTGTAATATTGTTTTTTTATTATTTGTATGCATAATGAAGAATTATAATTTTGTACACATATCAAGAGTTTAAATTGGATTCATATTTTTATAGGATTAAGTATGTAAGAGACCATATATTTATAGCTAATTTCTTTAGCAATGAATATATTTAGTGAGCTAATGCTTGAAAATATTCAAAGGGTTATTTTAGTGAGATTATGAGATAAATCTATGTAAGAAATGTTAAGGGAATTAATCTATAATAATTATAGCACTTTTCTATTTTTAGTTTCTCATGCATGATTTTGTTTTATCCAATTTTAGTGAGGTCTAGAAGGTCTATACAAGAAATCAATTAGGACATATATTTAAGGTATAATTGTTATATTTTTTATTTTATTTAATTTTCTTATAAAAGGGCCTCAAGGATCACCCTCCTAGATGGAGGAACCTCTACAAAAAATTTATGGTTTCATTTTTACATTTCAAGATCTTGAGTCTAAATGGTTGATTCTATGGCTAGGGTTTTTATTTTCACATATACGGGTTCGCCCTAGGGCTAAAAACCTCTTCAAACCTTATTTTTTAAAACCCTTGACTTTCTTTCTAGTTGATCATTAACTTGCTCATACTCATTACTAGTCACTTAAGTCACAACTTGTGTCTTTGGCATCATGAGCTAACCAACCCCCACTTCCTAGTGAAACCAGTTGTATCCCACTCTCAACATTCACCTAAGTCTAATGTCTATGGGTCTAAATATTGATGTCTTTGAGTTATGTTTTTAAACCTGGGTCAAAAATTTATCTAAGTCTTAATCGTTATGTCGACCTAGGAAGATCCCCTTTTAAGTTGCAACTTAAGGCAAGTGCATAAAAAAAATTAAGCCATGCTCAGTCTACCCCATGAATCATATTGTATTGGTTGCTCGCCATCCCACACCATTAAAATATTCATCAAAAAATTAGTACAAGATAGTAGGAATGTGTCGTGTGTCACATCTATTTGGTAGTCCTACAAGATTCTAAGGCAATGGTGATGGTGGGTCCAAGATATAAGGGCCCAAATTTCTTTTGATGGTTACATCCTGACTGCTCCCCACTATCTTGTTGGGGGTCTATCTAAAGATTTTGATTCCATGTGGGATAGTGGGAATTTTCCACTTGGAAATATCTAGGTCATTCAAAGACTATTGATGAGGAGAAATGTTTTATTTAAATATTTCTTGTGACCCTAGTAGCATTAAAGTTTGGGCTACTAAAGAGACAAGAGGCTTTAAGGGTTAAAAGTGATCAAAATGTTTTAATCAAAGGCGTCAGTTTTACAAAAAAAATAGCACATGTTTAAAATTTCTTAAGTATGGATGTGGGCTTGAAAGGTTATAGGTTGCACATTTTTGACACATGGAAACTTTTGAAGGCTGTGCCTGCCAACCCACAACCATTGATCTGCTTCCTAGCAAACCTATGTGGGATAGTAGGCTAGTGAAACATAGCCACTGTTGAAGCCTTTAAATGATGGTGGAGCCCATATTGATAGCATGTAAAGGATTCCACATGGTATAATCCCATAGGCTCGATGCCAAATTCAAAGGGGGTCAACATTTCAAACCTGTGTGACTCCATCTGATCCATCCATCGAGCCAAGTCATCATAGGATCAATGATTAACATTCAAAATTGTGAAGATGGGTATATACAATCATTTTGGTTTTCACGAGAGAGTAGTAATGGCGTATATGATGTTGTAAGATCAATCAAAGTTTCTTTTTCACCATCAATGAAAGTTTTAAATCATATTTCAATCATTTTCAAATCATCCTTGAGAGATTAAAGATTGTTCCTATGATGTTCGAGCTCTCTGCAACTAAGAGTTAGGGTTTTCTACTAATCAAATACTAGTAATTTAAAATTTTTTATTATATATTAAATTTCTTGTGAAGTTGTGTTGTTTTTCCATCTTTATCTTCTGAATTATTTTCCAAGCTTATTTTAGGGTTTGGCGTTCATTGAAATAATGTTAAATTTATTTGAATCTACCATATCTTGTGTATGTTTGTTTGAGCACTAGAATTACTTCATAAAAAACCCTAGTTGCATTTGGATAAACCCTAGTTCACATCTTCTTTTATTTCAATGACACCCCTAAATTCCCAATCTTTTGATTCTACCTCAAAGACATCAAAAGAGCCCTTTTTGAGGATATATTAGCCCAATTTCCCAATTCAAAAAATGATAAATTCATGGGAAATATCTATTTCAAGGTCCTAGAATAGAAGATGTTTTCATTGACCGATAATATGCCATTAAGTATGTTTACTTTCCAGTCACTAGATGGACTCTATTCACATATTGGTTTGGGAAAATAAATTCTAAGTTCCCACTATGTAATGGATGGAAATTGGATATGGGGAAACTTGTTGTCCCCAATGTGTACCATGACATTGATCTCTTGAAATTAATAGTAGCCAATTATGACACTAATGTTTGGGTTGTAAGGACAAACTTTAGTGTGAAAATGATTGACATTATTCGGGCAGGATTGATCAAAGTCTTCAATTTGAATCATCAAGCCAAGGAGTTGATTGATGAGAAGGAACTGAAGGAAGAATATGAAAAGATATAATAAACTTTTAGGGTTTCAATATTTCCAAATTTCATGGGAAGAGGAAAGGGAAGAAGCAAGGTCACACATAATCCATCTGATAAGGATCCCTTTCTAGTTGACATGTTTGAATTTTATTGTTAGAGAACTTACTACACTCTGTGTCAAATTTTAGGGTTTGACCCTCCCGCAAGGATGCTAATAGCTCTCATGTACATAAAAAATATAAAATATGTGATGCAAAAGAAATCATATGATTTTGTAACTTATTTCTCCAATGAGATCCACAAGGCCTAAAAATTGGTTAAACATGAGTAAGGTTTTGATGGTACTCCTTCTTGATGCAAATGTTATTGAATAAGGGAGTGCATCACTTAAGATAGGACATAACATTGAAAATGAAGGAAGGATATGAGAATCTCCCTATCCAACCATGGACTCATCTTTTGGATATGCATGAGCAAGACTCCAATTTCATTGTTTTCTACAATGTGTTTGGTTCAAAATTGAAGGAATATCTTGTGAAGAATCTACCTATGATTCCTAAGGATTTGCATTATTTTCTAAGACCCAAAGAGAGGATACTTGAATTGGGTACTGACCACAATTGGGGAGACATCATTCTCTATCTTGACTGCACCATACTCCAAAGTATATGGCACAAATTTCACACATCATTTTTTCCAAGAGATGTGCCATTGAGAATCGATTTTCTTGAAGTCATGTGGCAATTAGGAAATGTTGAAGATAACCACTTGGCTGGATAGAAGAAGGGAACCCTTTTCCCTACATATATTGTCTTCTTAGATTTTATGGTTAAGGATGGGTGGAAAAAGGTTCTTTGAAAAATTAAACCTCTAGAAATGAAATGTTGCAAAGCAAGAAATACTGATCCAAAGAGCTTCATGGTTGCCTTGAAAGAAAGGATTAAGGGAGGAAAATTATGGGATAACTTTTACTTACCTAAAGATGTAATCATAAATGTTTCTGATTTTCAAAAGGTAAAATAAAGGAAGATGAAATGGTATAATCCTTCACCAAATTAGAGAAGGAAAAACAAAATAGGGATCCCAATTTTAAGGGAAGGTAGTTTGAGATTGATGGTCAAATTTTGAAAATGGAGACAATATTGTAGAATTTTTATAAGGTGGTGGGGTACCTCAAAGAACAAAGATAAGTTCAAGATAAGGGAAAATCTCATGTGGTTGAAGAAATTCCATCCTAATAGCCACCCCCAAAGCAATATGTATTCTCAAGGAGAAAGAGTGTTGTGATAAAGGAGAAAATTATGCCCACTCCTACTCATTTAAAGGAATACAGAACATCTTCTCCTACACATTAGTTTCCACCATCTCCACCTATAAGGCCACCATATCCATAGGTTATTGAACTTGACTCACCTCCAAGGGAGTCAACACCAAAGAGAAGGTTGGACTAGCAAGAAGTGTTCCATCAGTTGGACTTGTCGATTATCCTCTTGATTCAGATGAGGAAGTTATTGTTACTAAAGATGAAATGATACAAGTTATTCCTTCACCCCCAAGGGAGGTGACTCCACCAATCCAAAGGCTCATATTGAATAAGGTTGTTCTGACTGGGGTCAACAATGTCGATGATGTTAGAGAAAGAGCATGTAAGAAATTTATGGATGATGACTCTTTTGTCAAAACAAGTTCTTTTCAAAAATTTGTTTGGAGGGAAAGGAGAGATGAGTATGATGAAAATATGAAAATATGAAAATATGGATAATTGAGAATCCAAATCTACCATAAGATATCAATTTTGTAAGGGTCTGGGTGCTGCCACAATAGTGGTTTACACTTTTTGGGAGATCCTGATTTTTCTGAAATCACACATTTTTAGAAAATATAATGATTTAAGCCTTGAAAAATTCCATTTAAAGGATTCCAATTGAAGAGGGTTTTATCAAACCACATTATACCAAGTCCCCTTGGATAGAACCCCACTAGTTTTAAATCAGACCTATAACAAAGTCTCCTTTACACCTATCAAAATGCTGATAAAAAACAACTTTTGATTTAACTTTTGGGGGATCAAATGAATTCATTTAAAATTTATTTTTTGTAAGTATGTAATCCTTATTATAAGCTTCCAAAAAATTATAATTTTAATTAAATTAAATTTGATTATTATATTTATTTTTTATTTCTCGTGAATGTAGGTTTTTCACTAAAAATCAAGCTCTATGTTCTGCACATGTGGAAAAATAGTAGATTATCAAAATGATTTTTTAAAAAATATGTTCAGGTTGGGTATTGATTTCCTTGATCCATTAAAATAAATAAAATTTAATTTGATGCATACAAAAAAAGTTATGTTGTATGCAATCCACCTATGTCTGAATTATATTTTTTTGACTTTGAAACTTGATTAAGGAAAAAATTATTTAATAAAACACTATGAAACCAAATGGACTAGTTATATATCATAGTTACAAATCTAAATTTAAAAAATTGGAATTTTATCCTTCATACAAAAAGAGTTATGTTGTATATGGTGAGCATCACTCTTTAAAAATGTTTTTTACTGATAAAAACTAGTTTTCAAAGGAGATGAAAAAAGTGCAATCTGATTCCAAAAATTTTGAAAAAAATATATTTAGAATCTATAGAAAAAACTTCACAAATCACTAGTTTTCATCATCTTCCAATTCTTCATAGTTTAGCCGCTATAGGAGCCCGAAAGTGAAGATTTAGTTAAAAAAAAATAGTTCAGTGTCCAGTTTGCCAAAAAATTGTAAACTAGTATTGTGGGATCACTTGTCCTTACTAAAATTAAAGCTAAGTATGAAGACATAACACCTTCAAAGGGTAGAAAATTGGTAAGAGAAAGTGGCTTTCTTATATTATCTGAATGGGACATAACATCTTCCATAGCATTTGATATAGTGAGAAGACATAATTCTATAATTATTTCCACTGATGAAGAAGTAATTATTGCTCTACATGTGTCAATATTCAATTGAAAATGGGATACATTATCCATTTTGGCATTCACCCCAAACATAAATAAACCTGAAGTTGTAGAACCAATAGAAGACTTAAGAGGTGGGCTAATAATAAAGAGACTATTTGATACTCCAACAATTGAGGAAACCACATTGACTATGAATGTAGCCCAATTCACCAAGGCTACTGTTGAATATTTATAGAAACAATATGATGCAAATAATAAGGAGTATAATGACTTGGTGATTGCTTACAAAAAAAATGAGCAAAAAATTATAGTTGCAGTTGGAAAATGCAATGTTGAAAGAGCAATTGCAATCGCAGTAGCCCATAGCTCTAGTAGAAGTCAAATTCCCTTCTCCTTCTCCACCTCCTCTAGCACAATAACGACCACCTTGTATGGAAATGGTTGTGTATGATGAGAACATACCATTGGCTAAGCTTGTACCTAGTACATTTTCTCCTCCTCAATAGGCAAGGCAAAGAGTCAATAGAAGATAATTGATTCAAAAATTGTAGGAATATGAGGAGTTATTCCAACATTTTGAGGAGACACAATTTGAGAATAATGCACAAATTATAACAATGGATTTGAAGCATCTGAATAAAAATTGAAAAGAAGGTTAATAGTATTCATTTTAACTATTCTTTGATGTTTGATGTAATAAAGAGATTTGGAAGAGATAGAGCAATTTCCATGTCAGTAATGGATAAGTGGATACCAAGGTTGGAGACACTGAAAAATATGATTATCAGATCAACATATGATGTCAATAATCCACTCCATATTGCCCCAAATTATAATCTTGTAAAGGGAATTATTGAATATTACGGATTGGTAAATACTCTTGAAAATAATATTAAGGAACTAATACATAAGTTCGATGAAAGTGACTTTGGTCTCTTGCATGATATTTTAAATGATACTAGAGATGTTAAGCCTTTTCAATAATGGAAAGAGAAGATGAGAGGCCTCCTTTCTACACAAGTAGCTTTGCTTTATGAAGGATATAGAGTAAAAATTGAAATACTAAAAGCCAACATGCATAAGCTATCCTTCACAAGCAGATTCCTTGAAGATTTTGACAAAGAGGAAAACCAAGTGGTTATCAAGTGAAATAAAGAAATATTGGTTCTCATCAATATGGAAAGTGTGCAATGATGGACCTATCTTCCTTCATTCATTCAGAAATAAGATCCCAATAATGAATTGACTAACAAACCTTAGGTAAATCAACCTAATGTAAGCAATTTTTGATTTCCTTATGATTGAGTATGGGGGTATAAGGATAAACAACACTTTTGGGAGATAAACTAAATATAGAAAATTAACATAATTATTCTAATTCAAACTTGCAACATCAAGTCAAATCATTTGATAGAAAAAAAATAGCAAAGAAATTGAAGATCTGAGAAGGGATAAACACTATTCACCTATCACCAAAAGGAGTTTTCAACATGCTATAAGGGACTCATTCGCCCTAGGGAAAATGGGTATTTTGTCTTTGATTTTCTGCAACTTTCAGGAACCTCTGGTCTTATGCCTACACTTCTAGATTCCTTGGGTTTTAGTGTCAAAAATTCAAAAATCACATATGTAGGTGAGATTCTGTGATTTGACAACAACTTTGACAACTTTTGTAACTTTTCCAATCTTTCTCTTCAAGAGGTCTTCAATCCTTCTTCAACCTAAATCAGAAAACACAAACATAAAGGGGGAAAAGATTGTTTTTGGTGAATGGGGGGGTTTGCCTTGGTCAAACCCCATTTTAGTAATTAAATCTTGAAATGAAATAATGAAACATGAAGGAAAAAATGAACAATGAACAATGGTATGCTACCACTCAACAAACCCTTAATGAACCTTGATAATGGAGGTTTGTAACCTCCATGAAATGGATTCAATGGATGTGGATATTGATACTTTAATCTTACTTTAAATAATGCTGTGAATGCTTTGTTTAATTTTGGAACCTACATCACAATGTTAGCTCCAAAAACATGCATTATGCAAGAAGACTTTAACATGATGAATGGATCTTGATTGGTGTAATAAATATCTTATATATTTACCTTTGAATGCTCTCGATCATACAATTTTCTTTGGGAATGCTCAAATATATTTTATAGGATTAATTTGATAAAATAACCTTGTATTTATAGGTATGTAGCCTTAATTTCGTGAAAATTAAACATTACAAGCCAACATCAAAATATGAATTTGGGGACATTAAAATACCGCCAAAAACATAATATAAATTTAGGTCCAAAGGCCTAGGGAGGATCCATTCTGATGAGGGTGTCAACCCGAGTCACAAAAATCCACACACAAAACCAGAGAATATTATTATATTTAGAATAATGAAATTCTTACATGCAGAGGATCCCAAATCCTTGAGTTTTACAATACATGCAAATTACATAAACTACATAAATTCCCCTTTTTGCAGTATGCAATCTTCTTCCCCAAAAAAACTACTCCAAAAAAATCATAAATTATCCCATAAATATCTCTTTTCTCCATTTGGAGCCAAAAACAACATTCTAATTATGAACCAACTTCCGGGAGCCCTAACTTAAGATCTGGCTGTTAGATCTTCAATCATAATACCTTTTCAGAAAGCTCTTGAGAAAATGAAGTGCCAAAAAGTGGGGCCTAAAGGCCAACCACTTTCATTTTCCACCAATTTTTAGGCCCGTCCAAAGCCTCTAAGTACCTCAAAATTGGCTTCGAGGATTTTATAGGGCAAAAAGCAAAAACTGAAACTTGAATAACTTTTGAATCAAGAATGATATTGACCTGATTATTTTTCCAAAGTGCTTATTTTTCTATCATGAAGCTTCCCTTAATTTTTTGCCTCCTCACGCTTTCAAATTTACACCTGCTAAAATAGCAGTTGATTAGAAAATTAGAAAAGTAGTTATGAAAGTTGGGAATTCTTCTCCAATGAAAAGGGTATCTAGAAATGCAACAACATCTAAAAAAAGCTAAATGAAGGTAAATATATTTTTGGGTGATGCAGGATTTCCCTTACACCACTGGATGCTCCTGTATCACATTCGCCCATGAGTGAATGGGTCCCAAGTCCCTATCCTTGGAACAAACAATGCTCAAGGTAAAGTGTTATCTTTAGGCATTAGTTATTATTGGGTTTCCCCTTCAAAAATTGTAATTTAATGAGCTTGTAAATGCATAATAGGGATTATTAAGGAATAATTAAGCTTAATTTAATTAAGAGGGCCCTAACAAGTGTGAAAATTTAAAGGGATACATCTTTCAACACTAAATTAAGGCATTATTAAGTCTACTTTAATTAGTAGCATCCAAAAACGTGTGAAAATGTAAAGGGGTATATTTTTCAATGCTACATTTAGCCCCCACTTTAGTGGGAGGATTGCCTTATGCCAAACTCACACTAAAGTAGACAATCAAGAGAGGTCTAATTATACAACTATTGGAACGATAAAATGACAAGGATCAAGGAGGAAAAACAAGCCCCCAAGATCTATGATCTCATGGAAAAAACAACAAAAGCACAAAGAGACACATTCCTATGTTTAAACATATGTATACAACAATTATAAAGAAACTCAATCATACAATGCCAAAGAGTCAAAGAAAGAAAACGAATAACAAAAATGTTTACAAGTGAAATTTGTTGTTCACAATTCAAACAAAAATGTGCTTACACAAGCTAGTTTAGTCTGATATACACTAGGTGAGCCTCCAAAAATGTGGCTAAGTGAGAAAGTTGTGCCATGTCTATAGGCTCTCACTATACAATGAGAAAGTCATGCCAAGTCAAAAGGATATCATTATACTAACCATACCAAATTTATCCCTTTGAAAACTCTGATAAGGAACCACACATGAAACTTTGAGCTTCATAAGGCTTATCAAGTTGCATTATGCTAAACACTTATGAACAAACAAGGGTTTTTGAGATTCATATGGTTAGAAAGTTACATTATGCTAAACACTTATGAAAAAACAAGGGGTTTCGAGCTTCATAAGGTTTATAAAGCTACATTATGTTAAGAACTTATGAAAAAACAATGGGTTTCGAGCTTCATAAGGTTTAGCAAGCAGCATTATGCTAAAAAATTATGAACAAACAAGGGGTTCAAGATTCATAAGCATTAGCAAGTTTCATTATGCTAAACACCTATGAAAAAAAATGAAAGTAGACATGTTCAAAGAGGTTTTTATTAGTTAATGTAAGGTCTGTACTTAGGGAACATCATGCCTAATGTCTCTAAGAGAGGACAAGTCAAAGAATAAAAGATTCACAACTTAGGGAATGTAATGCATAGCATCACCACTAACAAGGAATTAATATGCTCATAAAGCTCACATTCTTGGAGGACATTAAACCCAATGAAACCACCAAGAAGAAGACACATCACATGAAGTAGGAAGACCGCACTATGAAGCATGAAATATAGTAAAAAAATAAAAATGATAATGCCAATTTATGCCCCCACTTTAGAGAAATTTCTAACACCATATTGTGAGCAATTACTTTAAATTAGCAAATGATAAATGCTAAATAAGACATAAGAGCTTATTTTGAAAGCCCTATGGCGAACATATGTTTCCAAATGAAGCTACTTCATGAAGAGGGGTTGCCCCCAAAATGAAACCCCAAAACACATAAGGGATCCCAAATAACTCATGAATCAAGGAAGAATGACACCTAGAGAGTGAAAAGAAAGAAAAATATTTTTGGGTCAACATGGAAGAGACCTAAATGTCTCAACACCTTGTGTCATCCCCACAATTAAAACAAAAGACAAAGGAAAAGATAATGGTTTTCAACATATAGAAGAATTTAGATACAAATAGAGGAATGCCACAACCAAGAGAGAGATATCAAACATAATGATTTGGGGGATCACACTAGACACATGCGATCACACAAAGAGCATGAAAATAAAAAATAAATAAAAGACTAGTATGAAACATGAAAGTCAACCTATAGTAGGTCATTTACATCCCAATTTTGTTCAATATATATGAAAGGTGGATAACTATCCAAAGGGACAACATCAAGTGCTATACTAGGAGCATCACCAATTTTAACACGTGGTGAGTCACTCTTTTTAGGAGGATCATGAAAATTGGTATCATTTAAGTTCATGGAAGAGAAAAATAATAAATCTAACTCATTATACACTTCCTCATCAATTTTAGCAATCTCATCATCATTATCTAAATTAATCACAGCAGAAGGTCGAATGATAATATCCATAGAAATTTCTTGTTCTTGTTGTTTTTATTGTGGAAAAGGTGGATAACCATCATGTTTTTCTTGAATTATTGTTTGTTATTGAGTATTTAATAAACAAGAAATAGCACTACATCTACGCTTGTGATCTCAAGAATTTCAATTTCTTTTTGTTTGGTTTTCAAGATGTTATTGTGTAGGAGCAGGTTTGTCAACCATTGGTTTCTTTTCTTCCCTTAAGGGAGGAATAGAATTAACCATGGAAGGTTGTTCAACCACTTTCTCTTAAAACTTTTAAACTCAAGTTTGATCTTAGGAGGCACAACGAGACTCATATCTCATGGTCTCTTCTAGGAAATAGGTGGAGGATTTATAGTTGGGTTGTCTTGGTTATGTGGAAGTGCCTTTGGTTCAATCTTGGTTTCATCAATGATTGGAGGTTGAAGCATAGGTTGAGGCATGCTTCTAAGGGGAAGTTTAGCTATTTTATTTGCTTTAAATTTTTGACAAGATTCTAAAAAGAAGTCATCATGAGGCTTAATACATTCCATTGGTTCAGGACAAAAGAAATCTAA
This sequence comes from Sequoiadendron giganteum, assembly GCA_007115665.2. Taxonomy (NCBI): domain Eukaryota; kingdom Viridiplantae; phylum Streptophyta; class Pinopsida; order Cupressales; family Cupressaceae; genus Sequoiadendron; species Sequoiadendron giganteum. Next base: position 294,095,228 of record CM021106.1, read on the forward strand.
TGAGAAATTCCCATAAGAACACACTGGACTAAAGCCACTATGGTGCACAACAATGATCTCATTGCCAAATAGAAACTTTAAGCAGTTATGCACAACCGATAGGACAACATTCATGGAGTAAAACCATGGGTAGCCTAACTTCACATGAAATTGGCTTGATGATGGGATGATGGAGAATGAAACACTAAATTGTTTCGATCCAACTTTCAAAGATAGAGTTATAGAACCTATGGTAGGGAAAGAAAAACCATTATGCATTTTAATCCATGAATTTGATTGTTCATAAGTATCTTGGTAAAGTTAAAGAACAAATAATAATTCTTTAGTTATCACATTATCTACATAGACAGGATCAATTAATATCCCATTAGTAGGCTTGTTATTGATTCTTCCAGGTATGTAAAGAAGACCATTAGGTGCATGTTTGATTATGTCTCGCTGTGAGAAAGAAATATCAAGAGGCTTTTTGGTTTACCCTTGGAAATATTTAAACTCAACCAAATTTACCGTATTATTTATAAAATGATTGTCATTATTGTTTATGTGATAGTTAATGATGTAAGTTAGTCTACTTAAAATTTATATTCCTAATTCTATATCAAGCAACTTCCTCATGTTATCTACAAGGGGAATCACAATGCCTGCAAGTTTCTCTTGACTTATAATTTTTTTCAATTTCTCTATGTCTTCATCCATTCTTCTTAGGTTCTATTGAGGAACATTAGAAACCATTGTTTCAACATCAGTCACATTGGTATTGGGTAGGGAATTCATGGGAAATGAGGTTTCAAAAGTGTGGTTCATTATGGGTTGACTAGCATCAACACTATGAGTGGAAGAGCTAGAGAACTCAAGATCCATGGTGGATGTAGAAGCATGAGATGACATGAGTCTAGAGTTGTGTCTCTTGACACTATTTTAAATAGGACAAAAAGTGGTGAAGCTCATATAAGTTTTACCAACTAAATATGCACACAAAATGGAGAGATAAAATGTAAAGGACACCTAAAACAAGGATAATTCAATAATGTAAAAAGAGATAAAACTTTTTAGATTTAAAACAAGGTAATTTTCTGATTATTCTATGAAAAAACCTGAAAATATTCCTTTTAGATGTAATTTTGAATTCAAACAATGCACTAAATTTGAACAATCAACCTTAATATGAACAATTTTAGATAAAAGAAAATTTGGAAATTGAAATAGAAAACTTAATGCAAGAAAAAAGAGTGCAGAAAAAAGGTTTTCAATGCTTAGAAAAAAAATCCTTAATTAGAGACAAATTCACCCAAGGGAAAATGGGTCCTAATTTAGGGTTTTGAAAAAGGAAATTAAATTTTTTTGAGTTGCAGTTTGTACTTTCAATTTCTGGATGTAAACAGTGAGTTATAGTTTCAGATTTCTAGGATATAAGGTCTAAATGCAAAATAATGCTAAATGACTAGCAAAAAGACCTAATTTGAGATGCAATTTTGATTCAATTTTCAGATTTAAGTGATTAGACATGCAGTATTATGAATGCACTATGTAAAATCAATGCCAAAATATGCATATTTTTATGATTTTTCATATTTTTAAGTATGTCAAAAAATCCACTTTAACCCTATAAAATGAAAATGCAAACTAGTGTAAATATGAAAGATCTAAAAAAGAAAACCAAATGAAAAATAATACAATTCTAAACCTAAGAATGAAATGGAATCCAAATTCAAAAGATCTATAGTGTAAGAATGTCGAGTTCACCAAAATGAAATGATGAAAAATAGGTTTTCATCATTAATTGTAAAAAGGGTGGAATGATGGACCTATCTTCCTTTAGTCATTAGGAAATGAGATCCCCACAATGAATTGACTAACAACCCTTAGGTGAATCAACCCAATGTGAGAATCTGTTGATTTCCTTATGGCTGAGCATGGGGGTACAAGGCTAAACAACACTTTTGGGAGATAAACTAAATATAGAAAATCAATGTAATTATGCCAATTCAAACTTGCAACACCAAGTAAAATCATATGATAGATAAAAACAACAAAGAAACTGAAGATCTAAGAAGGGATAAACACTGTGCACCTGTTGCCAAAAGGGGTTTTCAACATGTTGTCAAGGACTCATTTTACCTACGAAAAATAGGTCTTTTGTCTTGGATTTTTTGCAACTTTCAGGAGCCTTTGGACCTATGTCTACACTTATAGATTCCTTAGGTTTCAATTTTAAAAAGTTAGAAATCAGATCTGTAGGTGAGATTTTGTAATTTGACAACTTTCAAAACTTTTGCAACTTTGACAAATTTTCCAATATTTCTCCTCAAGAGGTCTTCAATCCTTCTTCAACCTAAATGTTTAAACATAAACATAAAGGGGAAAATGTTTATTTTTGTGAATGGGGCTTTACCTTGGTCAAACCCCATTTTGGTAATTAAACCTTGAAATGAAATAGTGAAACATGAAAGAGGGAATGAAGAGTGAACAATGTTATGTTACCACTCAACACACCCTTAATGAATCTTGCTAATGGAGGTCTAAAACTTGCATGAAATGGCTTCAATGGATGTGGATCTTGATACTTTAATCTTTCTTGAAATAATGCTTTGAATGCTTGATTTGATCTTGAAACCTTCATCATAATGTTAGCTCCAAAAACATGCATGATGCAAGAAGACTTTGACATGATGTATGGATCTTGATTACTATAATAAATCTATGATATCTACTCTTGAATTCTCTTAATCATCTTTTTGCTAGGAATGCTCACATAGATTTTCTAGGATTAATTTGATAAAATAATCTTGTATTTATAGGGTATGTAACCTTAATTTCTTGAAAATTAAACATTACAAGCTGACATCAAAATATGAATTTGGGGACATTAAAATACCACCAAAAACATAGTTTAAATTTAGGTCCAAAGGCCTAGTGGATGAATGGGTTCCATGTCCCTATCCTTGGAACACACATTTCTCAAGGTAAAGTTTTATGTTTAGGCATTAATTATTGTCGGGTTTCCCCTTTGAAATATGTAATTCAATGGGCTTGTAAATGCATAATAGGACTTATTAAGGCACAATTAAGAAAAATTTAATTAAGAGGGCCCAAAAAAGTGTGAAAATATAAAGGGATACATCTTTTAACACTAAATTAAGGCATTATTAAGTCCATTTTAATTTAGATGGCTAAAACAAGTGTAAAAATGTAAAGGGATACATTTTTTGACACTACATCAAGTATGGTCCATACAAAACCAAATTGGAAGAACTTATTTCATTCACTTGGCTATCAAATGATGATTTTGAGATTTGGAGCAAGAAGTACGTTGATATTCTTGACTTGTGAATTGCTTTTATGATGATGTGGTGATGGATTTTGGTCCTTGTATAATCAACAAGTTAAAAGGTATCTAAAAACTTTGGAAATAACAATTTCACTCTTTGTACACATGAGGTTTTTTCCTCACATGCTAGCTTAGACTTCTTAGGAAAATTTCAAGAGGGTCAATGCAGGATCATGGGGGCTCAAACTAGGCCCTTAAGTGGCAATGAAAATCTAGAAAAATAGAGTTAAGCAACTTGACATAAAAATTTGAATAAGTTATTAACATAATTTGAAAAATATCTAAGAATAAAATTTGTAGAAAATTGAATTTAGTTTATAAGATATTATTCCTTTCTTAGAAAAAAGTAAATCTATTTGGTGAAAATCTAAAATTTCAATGTTGTAGTACTAAATTTTTATGAAAAAAAAAAGAAGTAGGTGTATGTCTGACCAACCTAATTACAAGCAAAAAATAATATATTTATTTGAAACTTTCAATATAAGTAGAGGACACATGCCCGAATATGCCACATTTTTTTAATAATTTTTTTGCTAGTAAATATTTAGTTATGAATTTTTATTAAAACTTTTTAAAAATATTAAAACTTGTTTGTTTGACCACCATAACTTGGTAAAAAATATATGATATCCATTTTTATTTGTCTTTTTGTTTATTCTATACTATGGGAAGCATATAAGGTTCTACATCTTTTAGATTAAAAAAAAGTGAAATCATTTAAGGATTACAGATATTTTTCAATCAGCCTATCAATCATAACTTTAGTCAAAATGTATGCATAACATTAATAATAATTATCTATTTAATTCCAAATAAGGCATATCTTATATTTTTGGAAAGCTGAAAATTTTCTCAAAAAAACCTTTTCATTTTATCAAATTTGGATTAAAAAAAGTCGTCAGCCACTTTTTTGTCATACCACTTTTTGGACCCCCATAATATCCTACACTCACCCAAGAAAAAGGTAGAAAAGTATATTAAAGGGACAAGGATTTGAAAATGTAAATATAGTAGTTTTGTCCTTAGAATATTCTCATACTTTGAAATGTGATTGAAAATATTCAAATGAAAATGTGACAAGTGTCGATTGGCCCGAAGCTTGTTTTTCTCTCTTATTTCTATAAAAGGGAATTCAAACCCAATTTCATGATGATGGTTGGTTGATTCCATAACAAAATTTTGTATTCTAAGCACAGAGAAAATAGAAATTGAGTCATGTTTTAGGACTTTGAGTCTTTCTTTCTACAAATGTTGATGTTTTACATAGTTCCAACACTTTTGAATACAAGAATGACATTATTCTAAGCCAATTCTCTCCTTATGTACTCATTATATGAATTATCAATGAATGATAAAATATATCTCGTTGATCTTCAAAGTGTTCCAATGAGTGTATGATTTTATCTCTATTCTAATTCAAAGAATTTGTTAAATCATTTTGATGAGATCACAGGTTTATGTAATCTGAGTCGAGGGTTGTGATAAGTGGTATTGGTTAAGTATATTTGAGTACAATATTGCAAGGAATTATTGCAATAGATCTTGGTGTTAGGATTTAATGTTTTTTGTACATTGATTTGTCTTATGTTTGAATCCATACCCTAGGATAGGGAGCCAGTCTATGCTCTATGTGAATTTATAGTTTCTTGGATCCTTCATTCCTTCAAAGAAAAAATATCAAAAATCAATTTCAATAATTATGTTATTTCTTGAAGTTTCATGTTGAAGTATTTCATTCTCTTTCTCTAAATGATAAATGCTTAAAGGAGTTACCAAGTCTTTGAAAGTTTCATTTATCAAGATTAATTAAGAGAATGTATCTACTCTTTGCAATGTATAAGGTTAATTGGCACAAAGAATCTTAGTTACATTGTGTGGGATCACTCTCTCCAATCTTGTAGAGCCCAAATTGTAGGAGGGAAGTATTATTGCTTTCTCTCATTCATTTTATAATCCCTCCAAATAGCTGACCATTGGAAGATGGCAATTCCATAGGTTTTTTGTGAGATCATCTTGGAAATTAAAAAAAACCAATAGATCGGTGACTCTATTGGGGACTAATTCACTTAAATATTCGTTTCTAGGCTGCATTGTCTAAGAATTATCAAATTATATAATAAATTTATAGTTGGAGCTATAAATATTAAAAATATTTTTTCATTCATGAATGATTTTGTCAAATTGCCTCGTCATTTATCAAGTTAAGTTCAATAGTGTAAAGTTTCAGTAATTTTTTGTGTGTCTTTGCAAAGTTCCCTCATAAATTGTTAAGGGTATGTCTAGAGTCTCTCTATGCATGCAAATTTCTTTAAATCTATGCAGATGTTATCATTATTCATTTCTCAATATTTATGGGTGGCAACTCTAAGTCTCTGTGCTAGTGTGCATTATTATTTGAAGAAATCAAGAGGAACAAAAAAAAAAGCTCTAGAGACAAAAATGAGGAGGACCTGAGCACATATGAGGAAGCATCTTGAGGAGAAGCTAGAAGATGAACTTCAAAAACACCCCAAAGTAATCATGGTAGTAGAAGGACATAAATTCAAGTAAGCTTTTCCCACATCTTACCATTGAACCTTCAAGTTCATATAGTATTAGTCAAGAGAGTCATGAAAGTTAACAATTATTTTTAGGAATTTATTATGAAGATGAGGAAAATATAGCTAGAAAATATGTGGTGAGTGTTCATAAATCCAGACCTAGAAGGGAAATAAGTAGAAGTGTCCATAAAAATGTTGCTTCCACAAATTCTAGAGTTGTTGGTATTTCTACCCCCACTTCTAATGGTTATTCTCTCTTACATCTTGACCTACTAACAGGATCCAATGATAATGCTCAAGATCTAATAGATTTATCAGATAACTCATATTTTGGAATAACTCTCCATAATTCTAATGACATCAATGGTGAGATAAATGATCTCCAAAGGGAAGATCGTAAACAATATGAAATAAGGAAGAAGGAGAAGGAAAGGGAAGGAAAGATCATGAATTCTATGTATGAAAGGGACATGCTGAAGAAGAGAGTGGAAAGAATGAAGATCATAAATCAAGAAGAACCTAAGCTAGTTTCCATCCCTACCATAGGTCCTATCATTTATGAGATCCTTGATCAAAAAAATGTACATGATCCCATTAAGAATACTAATACATCTACCTGGACTACTGCTATGGTGAGTAGTACAATTTACCAATGTAAGATTTCAAATACTCAATCACAACCAGTAAATAAAGGGAAGGAAACTATGAAGATCCTATTTATCAATGAAGGTGAATCCTCACAAAAGGTCTCTACTTTGAATGAATCATAAATAGTAGAATTCCAATTGAAGAAGAAAAATAAGGATCTCCAAAAGGATTTAGAGAGAATTCAAATCTTAGTAGGTAATGTTGAGATGCAAAGGAAAATTTATTTCTTGAAAGCCTCATTTCTCAATGATCCTCCACATTCTTCACCATAGCCTACATGTGTAGCTAGAAAAAATGCTACATATCATGTAGGTCATTCCACCTCTAGCTCCCAACCTCATGATAAAAACAACATTGATCATATTCACAACCAATCTGGTACCACAAATGTTGACTAAAAAGGGAAACAAAATTAGGGAGGAAGTGGAAGTGGTGTGCACCATGATAATTAGTTTCGTAGAAGACCTTTGCAGATGGAAAGATACAAAAAACTATGCTTTGATGGGATCCCTGGTCATCCAAATCCTATCCCCAATTATATAAGAGTGGTATTGACAAATTTATCTAGAAATAATGAATTTTATAGAGAGGATCACTTGAGAACATTCTTGAATTTACTAGATGATTATGAGATTGAGCATGAGGATGTGGTCATGAAATTGTTCATGCAATCACTAGTTGACGATGCTAGGGACTAGTATAGGGGCTTACCCAAAGGAATCATTGGTTCATGGGATGAATTTAAGATAGTTTTCAGATAACACTATGGTGACAAAATTAATCCTATATTCATGCTTAATGGATTCAATCATATCTCGAAAGGATCAAATAAATTGGTTTTTTATTTTAATATCTAATTTCAGAAGGCTATGCTGAGGATTCTTGTCCAGTTGAGACCAAATGAGTATGTATGTTTGGTCACCTATTGCAATGCATTTGAATCAGAAATGAGTTACAACCTAAGGGACAAAGATCCTCAAAATTTGAGAAACATTTTAATTTGCATTGCACATTACAAAAATAGAAGAGCTTTTGGTAAGGTTAGCAGAAGGAAAGATGCTAATATTATGAAAAATCTTAAGGATAATCAATAAAATGCTTAAACATCTAATGATAAATAGGATAAAGTGATGAGCACTTTTAAGGACATAATATACAATATTGCAAAAAATTAAAAAGGACTTGGAGACGAGAAGCAACATCCAAAAGAATTAGAGGCATGTGAGACTCCAAGATTATCCTTAAAACACTAATCGGCATAATGGAAAGCCAATCCAGAATAATCAAAAGAATGGACAATGCCAGTTTCCACCTAATCCATTACAAAATCATTTTTCTAATTTCACTGATGAGACTCCTTGGTGTGTGGTTTTTCAATTGCCACACTTTCCCCACCAATATGCAATTGCAAAATCATTGGAGGGTGAAAAAACTACATCTAGTAGTTATGATCTTTCTCATGGTCATGATGTAGAGATAAATCTGATTATGAATAGGTCTAACTTTGTCGATGGTGAGTGTTATTCTGAAGAAAAATCTCATGAAGTTGATGGAGATAGCCAAAGACAAAAGGTAACTATGTACCATCAACAAGTCTTTTCACATGAAGAAAATTAAAGTGATGACAATGTTTATAATTTATAAATAGATAAAACTAATGTGTGTTTGAGAAGACCATGAAATGAAGAGATTGAAAGGATGACAACTACACTAGTTACACAAGCAAGAAATACTTAACATTTGTGAAATAGGATTATGAATGGAGATCAAGGTAAAGTAGGAAACACATTCGTTAAAGAGAAGAATACAAATAATAAAGGATAAAAATTTGAAAGAAAGATGGATGAGGTTAAAGCCAAAGAGAATAAGGGAAATAATATTTGGGCCAAAAAGATTAAACCACAAAAAAAACTATTGATCTAGAAAATAAAGAAGAAAAGAACATAGTTGAGGATAAAAGAAAAACGGAAATAAAAAAATATTGAGCAAGGTACCATTATATATGATTTACCCATGTATACTTATGTTGACATGTTCCAATTTCTTTCACAAGTCAAGGTTATAGTCCCCTTGTTGGAAATTATGTAGATTGAGGAGCATAAACAAAAGGTAGTCACCCTTATCAATGGAATGAACATAGCTTGCAATGATAGGAAGGTAACCACTCCACCCAAAGTGAGTAGAAATGAAACAAAAGATGAGGATGTGGAAGGTGTAATCAATGAAATCCCTCAAATCTACTTGGGCACAACAATCACTAATTTTCCCAGCCAAGTAGATCCTTTTTGTGTAACTCTAATCATTGATGGAAAGTTATTGAAGAAATACATAATAGATACAAGAGCCTCATCAAATATTATGCTAGTGGAAATCATGAAGGAAATGGGATAAAGAAGTAGAAGAAGACAAGCAACCTGCACCATTAGATAAAGAAGTAATGAAGACATCAGGAAAAGATGATCTTTAGACTATGTATTTTGATGGATCCTATTCAAAATATGGCTTAAGAGGCATGTGATGCACTGAAAAAGAAACTCTAGATTTCTCTAAATGGGTAGGAGTAGAAATATTTTTCTCTTTTCTCATAGTACTCTTCTTCCTTGTAAATATATATTATTTTGGAGGTGGTTGATATGATGAACTTTCCTCAACCATGGGGGATTTCCCCTTATCTTGTACTTCTCTTTCCTCTTTAAGGCATTCTATCACCCTATCAAAATTCTACAAGATTGTCACCATCTTAAAAATTTGGTCATCAATATCAAAGTACTTTCCCTTAAAACTGGGATCCATATCTTGTTTTGTGTTATACAATTTGAAAAAGGCCAACCATTTCATCTTTCTTTCTTTTGCCAATTTCGTATCAAATATATTTCTAATCACATCTTTTGGGAAGTAAAATTTATGCCAAAGTTTTCCTCCTTTGATCCTATCATTCAACCATATGATGAAACCCTTTGGATCATGATTCCTTTCTCTGCAACATTTCCTTCCAAGAGGTCTAATATTTGGGAGAATCTTCTTCCACCAATCCTTCACCATAACAAAATATAAAAAGATAGTATAAGAAATGCAAAATTTTATCTTTATCCCAACCAAGTGACTATCTTCAACATTTCCTAGTTGCCATATCACCTCAAGGAAACCAACCCTTAGTGGCACATCTCTTGGAAATACATGAGGTGTAACATTAGGGCCATACATTCAGAGGATGGTGCAATCAAGATAGAGAATAATTTCTCCCCAATTTGTCTCAATTACTAATGTAGGTCTCCTCTTTTTAGATCTCAAGAAATAATGCAACTCCCCTATAATCCTTGGTGGATCCATCACCAAGAATCATTCCAAATTTTAAGCAAACAAATTTGAGAAGATAACAAATCTAGAATTTAGATCATCCATATCTAGAAGAGGAGTCCATGCTTGTTTAGGGAGGTCCTCACAATTCTCACCCTTCATATCCAACTTTTTATCTTGTACAAAATATGCATCCCCTTGTATAAGAACATGTGAATGAATAAGGAGTACCACTAAAATCTGACACTAGTCTTACCAACTTTGAGGGCCACCAATGCCTTGTGAATTTCAGCTGATAAGTATATAGAAAATTCATATAGCCTATTGACCATTACATGTTGTATATTCACTTACATGTACATGAAGGCTATTGAAATCCATGTGGGAGAGTAAAATTCCAAAATCTGACAAAAAGTTTAGAGTCCTCTGAAAATAAAAGTCAAACTTTTCACCTAGGAATGGTTCCTTTTCTAATGGATTGAGCTTAATTTTGATTCTATTTTTTCCTCTTCCCATAAAATTGGTTAAATGTGTAATCGTGAAAGTTACTTTTGTCTTCTCATATTTTTCTTTAAGGGCATTAAGATCAATGGGCTCCTTGGTAGTAGGATATAGCTTGAACACTTCAATTATCCTTGTCTTGGTCAAGTCAATCATTTTAACACCAACATGTTTTCTTAGAACCTAGACATTGGGGTCATAATTGGTTGCTATGGCTTTTAAAAGGTCAATGTCAAGGTAGAAATTTGGAATAGCCAATTTTCCCATATCTAACCTTCATGGATTGCAAATTGGGACCTTAGAATTCCTCTTCCCAAATTGATAGCTGAGGAGAGTCCATCCAGTAACTAGTAGTGTGGCATCCTTAAAGGTGCATTTCCTATCAACAATACCATCCTCTATTCTAAGACCTTGAAAACTAGTCTTTCCCATGAATTGATCATTGCTGAAATTAGGAAATTGGGCCAATATGTCCTTAAATAGGGGTCTTTTTGAAGTTTTAGAGGAGGAACCAAAGGATTGAGCTTTCGGGGGTTCCATTATAGTGAAAACTAATGTGAACTGGGGTTTAACTAATTACAAATAGGGCTTTAAGTTTACACAAAGAAGAAAATCAAATTTGAAACTATTGAAAGCAAACTGACAAATGTCAAACCTTAAAAGATGCCCTAATTTCAATTCAAGTCACAAAGCTAGAAACTACATGAAATTTGCAAGAAATTAAGCATGAAGAGGATAATTATCACTTATTAGCTTACATATGCTCAGAAAACCTAATTGTGGAAGCCAACAACTTGAAACATGACAAAAAATATTTGATGCTTTAAAATATTTTTTGTGATTTTACATTATGCTTGAATTTTGACTTTTATAAAAAAAAAACTCACTCAATTGGTTTTATAGCATCATGTCCACCATTATTGATTTCTCGTGTGAACCAAAAAGACTCAATCTACCCCTAAGTAACTTTGAATGTCAATCATTGATCTTTCAATGAGTTAGGTTGATGAATGACTTAAATGGAGTCCCACAAATTTGGAAACTTGACACATTGACTTCTACATCGAGCCTATAGAATCATGCCATGTGGAGTCCTTTTCTTGTTATCAAAAGAGATCTAACATGCCTTACAAGCCTTGAGAACTTCCTTGTGTCACAAGCCCACTATCCTACATAGGTATGCTTTGATAATGATTAATGGTTGTGGGTTGGTAGAAAAAGCCAGAAGATCCTTCCATGTGTAAAATCTAAGCACCCTTTAAACCTTCCAAATTTTACACCCACACTTTGAAGTTTTTCAACATTAGCTTAATCCTTTGTTGGATGGATGGCCATGATTAAAACATCTTTATCATCATTAAAATGTGAGACATTATGCCCTATTAGTAGCATGACCTTTACCACTTCCCTAGTCTCCAAAAATATTTACCAAAATATTCCAACCCTTCAAATTTTTCTTGACCACTATAGATTGTGTCATGCGACAATCACTCACTGCCCTACACAAAATTAGAATGTTCATATCGTTTCCTTGTGTGTTGGCATGGAATGGTCAAGATCCAACAAATACATCATACAAGAACCATTAGTCTTCAAGATTTTCATTACCACTGCCTTTGAGAACTATAGGGCCCATCAAAAGAATGGACATACGACACAAGCCCCTACCTCACACAACCCTTTATATGAATATTTTAATGGTGTGGGTTGTTGGGAAACCAATAGAATGTAGACTGTGGGACCATACCAAGAACATCTTAAGGGATTTAGATGCACATGATTTGAGTTGCAACATAAAAAGTGGACCTTACTAGGCCGATGAGAGATTGGAATTAAAAAAAATTAGACCTAGATTTAGAACATAGCATGAAGGCTTTGATATTTATGACTTGCACATCATTAGACATAGTTAAATATTTCCAAATTTGGTGATGATTAGTTGACCTAGGGAATGTGGACCAGTTTATGAATGACTCCAACATCATAATTTGTAACTTGGATGACCGAGAAGAGGTATAAACAAGTCAATGACAAAATATAAATAAAGCAAAGGGTTTAATGTTCTAAGGGTTTAAAGAGGTTTTTAACCCTATGGTGAACCCAAATAGATAAAAATGAAAATCCAAACAATGGTAAATGACCATTAAACTCACAATTTGAAATGAAATAACATAGAACCAAAAAAAAATTATAGGGGTACTAGCAATGGCTCATGATTGGGGATGAATTCTTCTAGTGGGCATGGTGAGATTCCAATCATCTCATGGTGGAGTAGACCAAACACAAAGAGAGAAAAACCAAGAAACCTACCTGAACAAGGTAGAGAGACCAAACCAAAATAAAACACACCAAACTTATGTACAAGATATATATAAAAATACAATGTCCATGGAGAAATAACATACCACAAGAGAAGTATGTCTTCAAGAACTGTCCATGTACTGACAGCTCAAGAAGTTCACCTGTTAAATTTTAAATAAAGTAGGAATCTTCACCATGGACATTTGATACCAAATAAGGGCCTAACCAAAAGGTGTCAAATTTTCCATGTTTACCTTTATCTTGTGCTCTGGAATTCCACATCAATACCATACTCCTAATCTCAAACTTCCTTGGAGATGCTCTTTTGTCATATAGGTTCTTGACTTACAACTATAACTTAGCAGATTTCTTTTGAGCTTCTCTCCTCATCTCATCCATTTCTATCAGAGCATCAATCCTATACTACATTTCATCACAAATTTCATCATCATACTTTTGGGAAAACTTGTACATTTTCATCAAGTTGTTATGAGGAAACCTTGCATCTATTCCATATACTAAACCAAATGGAGAATACCTTATGGATTTCTTAACTATTACTCTATCTACCTACAATGCAAGCTTCCATTTTGAATCCCGAGTACTTTTGTTCTTCTCTATCACCCTTTTAATTATCTTCATCAAAATATTGTTACTTTGTTTGTCTTGATCATTACCTTGTGGGTGGTAAGGAGAGGAATATGAAACCTAAATTCCATACTTATCATAGAAATCCCTAAACTCATCTAATTTGAAACACATTACATTATCTTAGATATTTTTTCTAGTACCCCAAACCTAATCAAGATGTTGCTCATTAAGAAATCAATTCCCACTTTGATTTTTGCTTTCTTATTGGGGATTGCTTCCACCCACTTGGTAAAATCATCAATGGTATCCAAAATCTAGGAGTGTCCTCCACTATATTTTTTTTGTGATTTCTCTAATAATTTAAATTCCCCGTTGTTGAAATTGTGCTTGGACTAAAACTAGCCTAAGTGGTAGATTTCTTGAGAATTTTAATTTTCTAGAGAACCTCTAGCATGCATCACATGTTTTCACAAACTTATGGTCATCCTTAAACATAGTGGGACGCAAAAACCTTGCTCTCGGTACTTTTTGAGCAATTGTCTTTTCCATGTAGTGGCCTCTATGCACTCCACTATGCATCTTCATCAAGATTTCTAAATCTTTCTGGTCATCAACAAATTTGAGTAGACCTCCATCTAGACTTCTCCACCACAGTTCATTATCATTAATTACATACTATATTGCATGTAGCTTTAAATTCCTCTCATTATCTATCAATCCTTTAGGACATTGCATAGTTTAGAGTTATTGAGCAATGCACCTATATCAACCACATGTTTGCATACCAAAAATTGGCGATACATCTATACATTCAATCTAATTTATTTGACTAGCTTCCAAGATTTCTTCAACCATCAACTTTGTTAAAACTTGGGCTCTTACCAACTTGTTGATTTGCACATAAATGTTAAATTCTTGAATTTTATTTATCCATCTACATCTTCTTCCTATGAACTCTTGCCAGGTGAATATTTCCTTGACTGTAGCACTAGGAACATAAGCAATAATTCTAGATCCCACAAGATAAGTCCTGAAATTATTCACTACTTTAACAAATGCATAGGCTTGTTTTTATGTCATATCATACTTTAGTTTTGTAGCTTGAAAATATTTGATAAAGAATGCAATTGGTTTCTCAAAACCTTCATCATTTTTCTATAATAATACTACAACTGTATGGAATGAGGCAAAAGAGAAAATATGGAATAGTTTGGAGAAATATCGAGATTTCAAAATAGGAGCCTCTTTGATGGCTTACTTGATATGCTGAAATGCTTTACTTGGCTCATCACTCTAAATAACTCTCTCACCTTTCTTTAGCATCTTGGAAATAGGGCAAGTGATCTCTCAAATGTTGGTGATAAATCTCCTCAAAAAATGTATCTTTCCAAAGAATGACTAAATACCTTTAACATTCTTTGGTTGTGGGATCTTGTCAATTGCAGATGCATGTTTAGGATCAAATCTTATCCCCTCTTTGGAAATAATGTTCCCTAGAAATTTTCCTTTTGTGACTCCAAAATCACATTTCTTGGGGTTCAAAGATATACCATAATCAAATGCTCAAGAAAAAATCTTCTCCAAATGCATACAGTGATCGTCTTCTTTTTTATTATATGCAATCAGATCATCTTGATATATAACAATGGACATTTCTATGAAATAAAAAAAGGCTATATCCATACCTCTTTGAAATGTCGCACCTGCATTTGTCAAGCCAAATGGAATCCTGATGTAGACATATGCGCCCCAAGGAGTGGTAAATTTAGTATTGTACTACTCAAACTCCTTGACTTTCACTTGGTTGTAACCTAAAAGACCATCCATCATAGATAAGGGTTCACAACCAGTCACCTTTTGTAACATGGCTTCCATATTGGGTGATGGATAGTTATCCTTTAATGATGACACATTGAGATTCCTAAAATCCACACAAGTTTTGATGCTGCCATTTTTCTTTCTTACTTGCACCAAATTGGACACCCATGTTGAATATTTTTTTGGTTTGATAATTCTTGAATCTCTCAACTTCATCAATTCTTCTTGCATTTTTGGCACTAGTGTTGGATTTATAGGCCTTTATTTTTGCCTAAACGGCTTAGCATCAGATTTTAGGGAAATTTCATGTTGGAAAAAATCCCCCCTATTTAAATCATCATATGACTAGGCAAACACATGGCTGTATTTTCTTCACAAATAAAATAAAATTTCTTTTAGTTGAGGTTTCCTCTTCTTACGAATGCAAACCTTCTTTAGGGAATTATTTGTATCAATATTTATCTCTTCTAGATCCTCCTTGTGAGTGGATTTCTTCATGACATTGGCTTTATCAAGGCCATAAAAGATCCTTTCTAAAGATACAAGACCCTTTAAAATTTTATTGGTCCTCAATTATATCACCTCATTGCCAAATATAGTCTCCTTTCCATCCACCACCTCTAAAAATGCCCCATTCTATTTCTTGACTTTCATATTCATCAATATATTGCAAAAACTTCAAGATTTCCTCATCATCATTAAAGAGATTACCAGTTTTGTACTTTACTAGGAATTGACAACCTGGTTTGCACTTCAACTTTTGAAATACTAATAAAAGTTACTTCATTTGGTCGGACTACTATATTAACAAGAAAATATGCTACAACATTCTTCCCCCTTTCCAACTAGTCAATACTAAAAGCATAAAATAATTCAAGTGTATCCCATACAACATTCCTATACTGCTTAAGTCTTTTTTTTATATATAAATTTAGATCTTATCTGGGATACAATTAACTCAGAGTCACCAAAAAATTTCAAAATTTTAACCGTATGTATTGATGCTAACCTCAAACCAAGTAGCAAAGCTTCATACTCAACAAAATTATTTGTGCAAGTGAATAATAAAGAAAATGAGTATTTAAAATTAGTACCACTTAGAGAAATAAAAATCACTCCTACACCGACCCCTCTTTGGAACACACCCCATCAAAATACATGGTCCAGATATCATTCTCATTTGTTAGCTTCTTCACTTCTCTACCCAATGATGTAGGTTTCTTATCTTCTTCTTCTTCTTGTAACTCTTCAAATCTAAAATTGTCAATACCAGTGTCCACAAAATGGATTTTATCTTCTTCAAGAGCATATTCTATCATATGTGTGACTCTAGACTCCTTGAATAACCTGATATATTTGCCATCTATTGGGAATGTGCCATAGGACATATCACAATACATGCTACCTCTCGTGGATACACTCCACTTTCTTGATAATAACATCCCATAATTGGGTGGGATATCCACTACTGTAATGCTTGTAGTAAATTCCTTATCAAGGAATGCAACAAGTCTAATAGTAAGATCTTCAATTAATCCAATAACATGTATCTCTCTTGAGTCCATTGCATAAAACTTTCTATAATCACTATTTATTTAAAATCCCATTTCCTTCATGATTTCCACTAGCATAATATTTGATGAGGCTCTTGAGTAAACCATGCAATTCCTCAGTAACTTTCCATCAATAATCAAAGTTACAAAGAATGGATTTGCTTGGCTAGGACAAGTAGTGATTTTTGTGCCTAAGTAGATTTCGGGAATTTTATTGATTATTCCCTCAACTAATTCATCTTTTAAAAAATCTTTACTCACTTTAGGTGGAGTAAGTACCTTCTTTTCATTACAAGCAGTCACTACACCATTAATAAATGTTATTTCCTTCTAGTTATGCTCATTAATACACATTATTTCCAATAATGGAACTATGACCTTGACTTGTGAAATAAATTGAAACATGTCAACAAAAGTATACTTAGGAAGTTAATATGATACCATACCTATTCAATTACTTTATCCTTTTGTTGCTCACAATTTTCTTCAGCCTTTTTGTTATCTTCTTTCTTCTCTGGCTCAATAGTTTTCTTTCGAGTTTGTTCTTTCATAGCAGGAGAGACAATTTCTCCATCAACTTTTGTGGTATCAGTCTTCTTAGCCCAAATTTTACTCCCCTTATTTTCCTTGGCTTTAATCTCATCCACTTTTTTTTCTTCTTTTGATTCTTTATTGTTTGCATTCAACTCTATGATGAACATGTTGCCTACTTTACCTTAGTCACCATTCACAATTCTACTTCTTAAATGGTAAGTGATCCTTGCTTGTGAAACAATTTCAGGTGTCATCCTTTCAATATTCTCATTTGATGGTCTCCTCAAACATACATTAGTGTCATTTATTTCCAAATTTTACATGTTATGAACACTTTCACTATCTTCATTTGAAAAGACTTGTTGATGGTATACACTTTCCTTTTGTCTTTGACTATCCACATCTTCATGAGATTCTTCAACATAAGAAAATTCACCACTAGCAAAGTCAAATCTATTCATAGTTACATTTATTTCTACATCATTATCATGAGAAGGAACATAACTACCAAATGCATTTTTTTCATTCTCCAATGATTGTGCAACTACACATTGATGAGAGGAATGAGGCAATTGAAAAACCACACACCAAGGAGTTTCATCAGTGAAATTAGCTGAATGCTTTTGTAATGGATCTGGTGGAACTTGACCTTGTCCATTTTTTTATTGTTGTGAATAGGCTCTCCATTATGCCAATTGGTGTTATAAGGATAGTATTGGGGTCTTGGAGGTTTCCCAATCTTTTAGAAGAGGTGCTTCTCATTTCTAAATCTTTTTTCATTATTTGCAATATTGCATTTTATGTCCTTCAAAGTGTTCATCACCTTATCCCAATTTTCATCTGGTGTTGAAGCTTTCTCTTGTTTTTCCTTAGGATTTTTTAGAAGCTTAACATCATCCCTTCTACTAATCTTACTAGAAGCTCTTCTATTATTTTCAATGTGTAATGAAACTTCAAAGGCATCCCTCAAATTTCGAGGATCTTTATCTCTTAAATGATAACGCTTTTTTGGTTCAAATGCATTACAATAAGTGACCAAACAAACATGATCATTAGGTCTTAGCTGAGTAGGAATCCTTAGCATAGCCTTTTCAAATATGATATTAATTTCAAAAACTATTTAATTTGTTGTTTTAGGAATATGATTAAACTCATTCAACATGAATATAGGATCAATTTTTTCATCGTAGTGTTTTTCGAAAACTCACTTGAATTCATCCCAGGAACTAATGATGCCTTCAAGAAAATTCCTATACCAATCTCTTGCATCTTCTACCAATGATTGCATGAACAATTTCTTGAAAAAAACCCCATGCTTAATTTCATAATCATCAAGAAAATTTACAAAAGATCTCAAATGATCTTCACTAGACAATGCATTGCTCCTAGTAAATTTTATCAATACAACTCTTATATCATTGGGGATGGGATTTGGATGACCAAGGATTCCGAAAAAACACAATTGCATGTACCTTTCCACTTGCAAAGGTCTCCTTCAAAATTGATTTTCCTGACTATCATGGTATACACCACTTCCACTTCCTCCCTAATTTTAGTTCCCTTGCTAGTTTATATTTCTGATACCATACTAATTGTGGATATGTTCAATTTTTTTTGAATTATTGAGTTGGTAACTAGAGGTGGATTGACCTACATAAGGTGTAGTGTTATTTTCAGCTTAGAACATAGGTTGTGGTGAAGCATGGGGAGAATCATTAAGGAATGAGGCTTTAAGGAAATCAATTTTCCTTTGCATCTCAACATTAGCCACCAAGATCTGCATTCTCTTTGATTCCCTTTGTAGATATTCATTTTTCTTCCTCAATTGGTCTTCTAGTTTATTAGATTCATTTGACCAATGAATCTACCTGGAATAGCTCTATTGCAACTATTTAGACCAGTAGATTTATTGAAATTATTAATATCATCATGGACATATTTATTATCAAGCATTTCAGAAAGGACAAGGCTAGATTTAGGAATGGAAATTGGTTTAGATTCTTCTTGATTCATTATCTTCATTATTTCCACTCTCTTCTTTAGCATATTCCTTTCATACATAGCATTCATAATCTTCTCTTCTCTTTCCTTCTCCTTTTTCTTCCTTATTTCATCTTATTTATGAGCCTCCCTTTGGAGCTCATTGATCTCACCAAATATGCCATCAAGGTTAGGAAAAGTTATATCAGAATCTGAGTTATCTAACAAATTTATCAAATCTTGAGAATTTTCATTTGATATGGTCAATAGGTCAAGAGGTAAGGGAGAATAACTATTAGAAGTGGGGGTAGTAATACCAGAAAATGTAGCATTTGTGGAAGCAATATTATTATGGGCACTTCTATTCCTTTCCCTTGTAGGTCAAGAATTTTGAATATTTGTCATAGATTTACTAGCTACATTTTCTTCATCTTCATAATTAAGTCCTAGCAAATTATATTGGCTTTCTTGACTCTCTTGACTACTATTATATGAACTTGAAGGTTTAGGGGCAAGATGTGAGACAAAATTACTTGAATTAGCATCCCACTGCAACCATGATTGCTTTGGATTTTTTTTGAAGTTCATCTTCCTCCTCAAGATGCTTTCTCATGTGTGCTCATGTCCTACTCATTTTATTCTCTACAACTTTCTTCTTCAATATTTCATACTTTTTCTAACAATAATGTGCATTGGCACAAAGACTCAAAGTCACTACCCAAAATGGTTTGGAACCTAATATTTTCTTGAATTAGTCCCTAGTAGAGTTTCCAATCTATTGGTTGTATTTAATTCCCAAGACGATCTCTAAGGAAGCCTATGGATTTTCCATTTCTAATATTCAACAACCTGGAGGGATTGGCCAACAAACGAGATAAAGTAATTATACTTTCCTCTTGCACTTTGGGCTTTGCAAATTATGGTAGGGTGATCTCATATAATGTAACTAATATTGTGTGTGCCAATTAACCGTGTACATTGCAAATATAGGATAGATTCTCATGTATTAGCTCAATAGATGAATCTTTCAAGGTCTTGGTTGATCCTTTACAACATTGACCATCTAGAGTTATAAAATATGCAACTTTACACAAAACTTTAATGAATAAAACTTTGATAGAAGATAGGCATTGCAAATTTGTTCTTTAATTTCTATGAACGACTCCAACAAATTGTAATTTCAAACAATCATTAGATCAATGCCTAATCCTAGGGTGAGGAGTAGAGATCACTACAAGTCACAAAATATGACAATATTTAATCCTAACATTAATGAGAATTTGCATTATTACATTACAACACATGCACTCAATGTCCCAAACTCAATACTACTTATCAAATCCAAATATCATTTACATAAATATATGCTCTAACTATACTGATTTAATTGATTCTATGAAAAAGAACCATAATAAAATCATACACCAATGAGAATTCAATGGAGACTAATGAAAGATATTTGATCAAATTTTCATTAATAACTAGTGCAAATGATACAATGGAGAGAAATTGTCCTCAAAACTTATGACAATATATTTAAGAAATGTTAGAATTGTCATACGATATGATAGTTTGAAGAAATACTAAATTGAACAACCTAAAACCAGACTTAGACCAAAATTTTTGTGCTTACATTACAAGTTCGACTAGAAATCAATTCAACAACCTTGTGAAATTAGCCCTAAATTCCCTTTTATAGAAATAAGTGGAAAAACAAGCTTCAGGCCAATTGACACTTGTCACTTTTTCATTTGACTATTTTCATTACATTTAAAAAAAGTAGAAATATTCCTAGGACAAAAACTGTTATATTTGCATTTGTAGTCCTCATCACTTTATGGTACCTTATTGCTTATTCTTCATTTCTTGTTGAAAGATACCCCAAGAAAGTTGAGTTGGCATGTGAAGATAAAATTCATGTCTACAAAGAATGCAACTATCATCTCCAACACTGTTGAATACCTTTTTACCTATTGAGTTTATAAGGACAAAAATTATTTTCCACATCATCATAAAAGTAACTCACAAGTCAAGAATATTAACATACTTTCTATTTCAAACTTCAAAATCATTTTCTGATGGCCATGTGAATGAAATAAATTTATCTATTTTGGTTATGTATGGCCCATATTTGATGACCACTTGATTAGGTTCTTTGTAAAATTCTTCAAGAAAGATGCTTGTGGGGGAAAACTTATCCATATTGTCTTTTAGTATCTCAATGTTTATGTTCAACAAAAACTTCCAAGCCTTTGCGGTTTTATATTTACCTTTGCAGCTGTGCCTTTATTTATAACTGCTCACTGTGCTCGGAGCTCTCCATGTGGCTGCCTCTTGAAGCTTTTTTCTTGTTATATCACTTCGCTTTTTTCCGCTCTCCGTTTGTGTGCCGCGTGGCCTTCTGTGGCTACTTTCTGAGTTGGGTCTGCGTGGTACTTAATCTTGCTTGGAATGTCCCACATGGCTCCCTCTCAAAGCTTTTTGTTGGGCGTTTCTTTGATTTCCTATCGAGCTCCGTCTGAGTGACACGTGGTGATTGCTGCTACGACAGTTACCTTGGAAATGCTGCTAAAATTTTGTACTCACCTAGTGTTGCATTTCTTGTTGTGGTGCCACGTGTTCTCGCCTGTTGCTGCATGTTTTTCTGTGCTATGTCATGGCTTCGTTGGCATGCTCCTGGCTGATTGATGTTTGTTGTGATGGCTCGAGATGATCCGGGCCATCGGTTTCTGCTCATGGTTTGCTTTTTCTCTTGGTGTGTTTTCAGGTGGTGGGAAGGCCTATAATACGACCATGTTTCCTTTTAATTTGGTTGTTGGTTAAGTTTGCAAAAACTCCCGAGCATTGGGAAGAAGGCCTTTGTAATAGCTTTATTGAATTTGAGGACTCCAGACTGTGCCAAATAATTTTGGTCTTTCTGTTTGTTTATGCATTTAATGAGACTATTGGTATTTGCCGCTATCTTCTTTTATTGTATGAATGCCTATTCTTCAGCTTTCTATAATTTTTCATAACTCAATAAATACAGACCATGTTTACTTCAACTCTTTTGTGTTAGCTAAAAGTTATGCTGAAATTATGTTATGCAAAATAAAAGGTACTCTTACGTTTCAAGTGCTTTTGAGAAAATTAGTTTAACTAACAACATTTAGTGGTTTGGGCCTTCTCATTCTGCACTATGCTTTGGTAAATTTGTCTAAGCCTTTGGCACATCACCTATAGTGTAAATTTTACATTCCTGCTATCTTCCTCACCTTTTACTCCCCCCACTAAACAAAGAGATGGCTTCGATAAAATCCCAGAGGTCACTTAGCCAGTGGACAACGTCGCCCATTAGTTAATTTTCCCATGAGACTACTGCTACATGCAAAATTCTACGTCAAAAATTCTTTTTCTGGCACCCCCGATGGAACCACAAACTAGCACGTTCGCCTAATTTTATAGGTGTGTATGAGCCATTGATCTGTAACAAGATCGTAGATTGCAAGAGTCCCTGGCCAACTTGTACCACCATTAGTCTTTGTGCACACGAGAGGTCACCGAGGCAGCCCTTCACCTCCTCCATCTCCTTCGTCACCTTCTAATCCACTATCGCCTGCTCTGACTAATCCTATGGTTATTGCTGCTAGAAACTATGTGGCCTAGGACTCCGACAGTCCTTTAGTTGCACCTGTGGCCCTTGCAGCATGGGCTCCCATCTCGACATCTGCCCTAAAAGCTATCCCTAAGTATTTTGGGGATGAATCAAAGACACCAATGGAGCATCTGCAAAATGTAGCAGACATATGCCTGGTGCACGACGTATCAAATGAAAATGTAGCTCTTAGGTTGCTCACCACCTCCTTCTGAGGAAAGGTGCTAAACTGGTACTGGACTCTCGAGGCTAGTACTATTGAAACTTGGGACTAGCTCAGAACTCCGTTTTATGAACGTTTCTACAATATTGGCGATAGATCATCACTATACCATCAACTGGAAAATATAAAGTGAGCTCCTCACGAAGCTCTACCCGATTTCAATGCAAGATTCCATTCAACCTAGCAAAGAGTAACTATTGGCAACCGACCACCTTCGGATTTGGCATTTATGTTCTACCTGAAGTTGATCAATGTTGACATATCCATGACGTTACAAGCTCTTGGTGGAGAGACTCTACCCAATGCTTATGCCTTGGTTGTTACCATGGAAAATAACCTAATTGCTGCCAGAAAGTTGGCACCGAGACCGATAATGCCATTGTTTCCCGAATGTAATGCTGTAGAGGCTGAAGTTCCTTCCACTAGTGCACCTACTACTCCACCCCTGTCTATGTATGTTTATCCTAGAAATGCTCTGAGCATAGCTTCGATGGCAGCTCCGATAGTAGCTCCTGTGCCTAATCCCTTGGCCACCAAGATGAATGAGATGAGAGAACAGATGCGAGCCATGACTAATGAGTTAACTACTATGAAGCTACAATAATATAGCTATTAGAAACCGGCTTACCATAATTACCAAGGTGGAAAGGCACCGTACCAATCAAATCAATGGCAGGATAGGTCACGTGGAAACACCTCTGCTTAGCTGATTAACCAAATAGTTTCGGTAACCCTACCGATGCAGACCATTCATCCTAGTTCGAATAAGGATCCAATGGCTTGGCAAAAAAACTTAGCTGAAGATGCTAATTCATGGTGCTTTCCTTGCAATCATGCACACATGCCAAGAAGTTGTCTGTGGGGAAACTTGCAACAAAAGATCGCTGACCAGCATAGCCAAGGCAGCACACTGGACCCCAGTGAGCCATCATATGCCTCTCAATAGATGGAAAATCCTATCCTTGCCACTCAAATATAAGGGATGTCCATTCAACAAGAATCAGACATTGTCCTAGACCAAGCTCTCTTTTCTTAGATGGAAGGAGAAGAGTCGGCATTTCCAAATGACATCCCAATGGATAAAGTGCCCCAAGTGCAATCTAACTACAACATGCATTCAAAGCATAGATTCACTAAGGAGTTCACAGCCTTGCCTACCAATGCTTCAGTACAACTGGCACCTAGCCTAGTGGTGGGCCCATTGCCCATCCCACCACAGTCTAAGGCGGTTATTCCTAGCTCTCCGAGTTCACTTCCTCCGAAGGCGAAAGCTCCATTGATCACCCCTACTGTTGCCAAATAGCCAAATGTTCCGGCTGCAAAGCCAATGTCAACTGTGAAACCTAAAGAACAAGCTACCATGACTCACTAGTCAAGAGCGTAGTTCAACATGGTGGAACAACTGAAGAAGTCATCTACCAATGCTTCTTTGTGGGATGTCCTAGCTATTCCAGAGAAGAAGACACTATTTCAAAAGGCTTTGTCAGGAGAAGAGGATATGAAGGTTCCTACTCAATCTAATGAGGAGAAAGTATCCAGACCCAACATGGATAAAGTGCTAACAATTCAACCAGAGGAGAAGGTCGAGTCCGGAAAGGAAAGTAAGCCTAAACCTAAGCCTTTCTTTCTAACACTTATTATTGGTGACAAGTTGTTACATAATTGTATGATCAACTCTGGTGCTAGCACCACTGTCATGCCAAAGGAAGTGGCTGATGCTTTGGGTTTAAAATATGAGCCTCTGAACAAAGGATTCATGCAGCTAGATGGAAATAAGGTTGATATCATCAGAATAATCAAGGGTTTGCCTATGACTTTGTTTATTTGCCCGAGTATCACTGTAAATCAAGATATTGTACTCATCGATATTCCTCCTCTATTCGGGATTTGTTTATCCTGGGAATTTATGGCAAATGTTAGAGGATATTTAGCACTGGACTGGTCGCACCTGATTCTGAGGACCAAACATGGAGCCAAGATGAAACTATTATCGAAAACTTTGCATTCTGAACATGTTGCTGACGAGGCCCTGCTCAAATTTGAAGTAGCACATATTTCAATCACTCGGGAAGAAAGGTTCAATGTGGAATTTCTTGAAGAAGAAGAGGCTACTAGCTCCTAGACAAAAGATGAAGAAAATTTGTTGAAAGAATTTATTGATACAGACCCTTTCGAGAATTACCATGCAACTGGCCTCAGAACCTATGTTATACATCAAGAAGGGCAGATTATGCCCAAAGTTACTAAGGAGCCTAGGGGTGAACTATCTTCAGAAATAAGGACTTTGTACTTTGATGGCTTAAGATGTAGAGTGGGAGTTGGAGCGGGAATTTGTCTGATATCCCCTTCCAACGAAGAGACCTTGAGGGTCTTGTCCATGGTTTAAGCCTTGTGGAGCAGATGGGTGCAAAGTAGATAAGTGTGTTCAGAGATCCGGAGCTGGTGGTCAACCAAATTCGTGGAACTTCTACTGCAAAGAATATCGTATGCGATCCTATCGACATAGGGTCTGGGATCTGATTGACAACTTTGAGGCTTTCAATATTCAAGCTATTCCTAGGGAGATGAATTCTGAAGCCGATAGAATGGCAACTATCGAGGCTCAGTTCGAGTTGGCCTCTGAATTATTCATAAATAAGCATGCGGTGAAGGTGATTGTAAGACCCGCTGTTCCAGATAACAATTAGGATTGGTAGGTGTTTGATAGAGATGCTCATATTGCATCATTCCTCCAGTCATCTGGTGAATTTTCTGATCAACTGCAACTGAAGATCACTGAAGCTTATGGGGATCAAATCATCCAATTGAAATCAAATAAGCTTCCGAGAGGGCTAGTCACTCTAGAAGGCCTTTTTGATTCTAAGGATGCGGCAATAGACAAAAGGAAGCTCGTGGCTAACAAAGGCGATTACACTGATTTGCATATTGGAGAAGATAAAGGGCTCAAGGTCAAGAAGGAAGTGTCTCAGAAGAATAAGGATAGATTAAGGCATTTCTATGAAGAATATCCGAGTGTAGTAGCCTGGTCATATGATGATTTTAAATGATATGATCCCAGGATCATCGAGCATACAATTGAGTTATCAGAAGGAGCAAAGCCAGTCTATCAAAGGCAGAGACCTGTGAACCCAAAGATAGAGTCTCTCATGTCACAAGAGTTAAATAAGTTGATCGCATCCTGAATAGTGTTCCTGATCAAACACAACACTTGGGTGTCAAACCTGGTGCTAGTCCAAAAGAAAAATGGGGACATATGCCTATGTGTAGACTTCTGAGACCTGAATAGAGCATCCTTAAAGGATCATTACCCCTTGCCTTCGATGGAGGTAATTCTGCAAACTGTGGTTGGCTCCGAAATATTTTCAATGTTGGACAGTTTTTCAGGTTACAACCAGATTCGAGTAAAAGAGGAGGATCAACATAAGATAGCATTCACCACAAAGTGAGGGACTTATGCATATGCTAAAATGCCTTTTAGGCTCTCAAACGCTCGAGCCACTTTTCAGAGAGCCATGGACATTGCTTTTAGGGGTTTGATCCATAAGATTATACTCATTTATCTAGATGATTTGATAGTGTTTTCAAAATCTGATGATGATCATTTCGATCATTTGGAGCTCGTCTTCCAGAAGTGCTAGGAATTCAGAATTTCTTTAAATCTGAAGAAATGTTTGTTCGGATTTCCCCAGGGGAAGCTATTGGGATATGTTGTCTCTAAGGAAGGCATTGCCATTCATCTAGAAAGAGTTGATGCGATTCGGGAACTTCTATTACCTATCAACAAAAAGGTTGTGCAGTCTTTCCTAGGTAAGGTAAACTTTATTAGCTGATTCATTGCAGATTTTGCAGGGACCATTCGGCCTATTACTTTGATGCTAAAGAAAGACCAGATTGTCAAATGGAGGACAAAAGCCAGAATAGCTTTCGAGCTTATAAATGAGGCTATTTCTTCTGCTCCTGTGTTGGTAAACCCCAATCTGTCAAAAGATTTTATTATGTATGTTTTTGGTAGTGGCAATAGTATTGCCACAATGCTTATGCAAAAGAATGATGAAGAGAAAAGGGAGTCCCCAATTGCTTTCTATTCATGAACCTTGAAAGAGTACGAAGTAAAGTACAACTTTGTAGAAAAGCAGGTCTTTTCCATTGTTAAAGGGCTTAAGAAGTTCCAACATTTGATATCATATAACAAGGTGATTGTCTATGTACCGCATCCTAGTGTGCGGGAGTATATCATGGAGGGAGAAATCATAGAGAAAAGAGCTAATTGGATCAGCAAGATCCTAGAATATGATATTGAAGTCAGACTCGTCAAGACTATCAAAGGAAAAGGACTGTGTGAGTATCTCATGGAAAACAGTGAAACAATGACAAAACTTGAGGCTCCAGAACCTATGCTTTTGAACGAAGAAACTTCTCAGAGTGACTGGCTAGAAGATAGAATAAAATTCATGTAGACAGAAAGGTATCTGATCAATCTACCTTCTTTCAAAAGGCATTTCTATCGTTTGCAAAAAAGTAATTATGTTCTCCTGGAGGGAGTCCTGTTTAAAAGAAATTTTAATGGTGTCTTGCTGAAGTGTGTAAATGAGGAGTAGGCCAAGAAGATATTAGATCAATATCACAATAGCCCGATCCAAGGACATTTTTTTGCAAGAACCAAAGCAATTAAGGTTATATGTGTTGTTTATTTTTGGCCAGCACTCTTCAACGATGCATTTTTACTGATTATATCTTGCAACGAATGTTAGTTTCATGTCGGGAGGAGAAGGAATGTTGCTATGCCTTTAAGGCCTATAGTAGTAGAAGAACCTTTTGCAAAATGGGGCTTAGATTTCATTGGGATGATTAGCCCTTTCTTTTCAGCCGGATATAAGTGGATATTGATAGCTATGGATTACTTCACCAGGTGGGCAGAGGCAGTGCCATTAAAAAATGCTATAGAGGTGGAGATTGTTAATTTCTTAGAGGAGTTGGTAGCCAGATTTGGCCCACCTAAAACAATCATTTCTGACAATGCTAAAGCATTTCTTGGCTCAAAGATGAGCCAATTCGCATTAAAATATGGGGTTTTCCTAAAAACCTCTTCAAATTATTACCCCCAGGTGAATGGCCTCATAGAGTCTACTAACAAACCTCATCAGGTTAATAAAGAAAATAGGCTCCGAACACTAGAAAGAATGGCATAGGAACCTCCGAACATTGCTATGGGCAGACCAAATCACGTCCAAGCAGATACTAAAGACATCCCCCTATGAGATGGTGTATGCCAAGGAGGCCTTCCTACCTATTGCCATGGAAATTCCTGCCTTGCAACTGCTTAAATTTCTAGAAATTGAGCAAAACGAAGCAATGGAGGTGAGGTTTTCTGAGTTACTCGAGGTACAAGAAAAAAAAGAGCACTCCCTCAAGGCGATGAACAGTCGCCAGCAGGTGGTTAAGAAATGGTTTGACAAAAAGGCGTCGGATCAAGGGTTACAATGAGGGGATTTAGTGCTTAAGTTTAATGAGTGCGGAGCAAAGCTCAGTCAACACAGTAAGTTTGACAGCCTTTGGGAAGGACCTTTCAAAATTACCCAATGCAAATAGTTCAACTCTTTTGAGTTGGAAGATGAAGAAGGTAACCCCCTCAGTATTCTAGTTAATGGGATACATCTTAAAATATTTTATTAGTTCTGCTTGTGTGAAGGCCCTGTAAATTGTAAATATGTAATTAATTTTTCCTGCTTTAAGTTTTGGTTATTATCAGTGCTTCGTAATAACGGAAATAATGCAAGAAATAGAAGAAAATATTGTAAATGGGCTAAGATATTTGAAAAGACATATTTTATTCATAGAGCCAAAAATTTACATTATATTTGGGGGGCCAGAGGCCTTGTATCAATATTTACATATGTCCGCTATAGAGTAGAGCTTGTAAGGTGAAAAAGAAAAAATTGAGATTATTTTCATTCTCAAGTCATCAGTGGGAAGAACTAGCAATCATAGCAATAGGCGACGTGAGATTGGGAAACACCATTCTTTCAAAATCTTCGTACCACTGAAGATTTTGGAATGGTTCAATGTAGTGCACATGCATAAGGAAGTAGCAGCTGGCGTGGACCTTGGTGTGATGCTCCGCATGAGTTTCCAGCGCGAAGCCAAAGAGGAAGGGCTTGGTTGGAACAATTCCTCCATGCAGTTGCTGCAGGAGAATGTTGCGAACCGGGGGAATCCCACGATCAAATTGAGCCACGCGTACAATTTGCTCAAGGCCTCTGAGGTAGCGTCAAGGGAAGACCTGCTTTTTCAGCTTTAAGATTTTGTGTTTGGAAACGCTAATGTCCAACAGCGAGGTGACAAAGTGGGAGCAAATGCTAGTATTCACCCGGTACTGCTCCTCATACTCCACATAGTCTTTCCCCAAGATCCAATTGATTGCCTTCACATACAATAGGTTCTTCACACCTGTCATGCGCTTTAAGCGCCTGCATCTAATTTTTCCTAAGAAGGTAGCTTGAGTCTTCTTGCAAACGAGCCTTACTGGTGTTTCCATGTTGTTTACTTTTCTAGCTAGAAAATGCAATTGCTAAGTAAATGCAAAAAGCTTGCTAAGCTAGGGATAATAGAAAATTTGGTGATTTGCTATGCTACCAAGGGTCTTATTTATAGACTGGCTAAGTTTCACCAGCCGAAAAAAGCCATAATTACGATTGAGCCAAAGTGTGTCACATTGCCTCGGTTTTTAGTGTTGCAGCATGTGAGGTGATGGGAATATGCAAGTATAGCTGCAACTTGTTCTGTTAAGATGCCACATTCATTAGAGATAGGCCAAGTGTCAACAGAAAGGGCTGCCATCCCATCCAAATCAAGGAAAAATCATTTGAAAAGGCTGTTGGGTGATGCGCCCAGGTAGGTTCAATGAAATCAGTAAATGCATAAAGCTTGCAAAAGTATTTTTGCAAGGT
Source organism: Sequoiadendron giganteum (assembly GCA_007115665.2). Taxonomy (NCBI): domain Eukaryota; kingdom Viridiplantae; phylum Streptophyta; class Pinopsida; order Cupressales; family Cupressaceae; genus Sequoiadendron; species Sequoiadendron giganteum. The sequence continues at coordinate 294,125,123 of CM021106.1, forward strand.
TGCCTTGGTTCATATTTCAAGAAAAAATTAGGCTTCCTCACATGTGAGAGACTACCTCTTAAATGTTGGAGCCATTTGGCTAGTTGGCAATCCTTTCACACATATGAAAAGCTAGCGACGCATAATGGCAACTTGGTATGAATGGTTGGCATGTACCCTTTTCGATCACTTTTTTCAAGGATTGAAAAGACAGGTTAAGGCATGCAGAAATACATTTATTGCAAGGAGTTACCTAAGGATTAAACAACTAAGGCATTCGCAAGAGGAAAGAAACTTTCAAGAAAAAGCTAAGCCATTTGCAAAGTTTGCAGAAAAGTTCTTGCGAATACCAAACATGGCTGAAATTGTAGAGAGCCCAACGTAGACCATGGCTCTAGCAAGTCTAAGCAAGCAAAATGAGAAGGACGCCCTGCATGCATCTCTATGACCAGGACTCTTATGCTACTTCTGGCATCTCCACAAAGCCTTGCTGGCCATTCACCCATCCGGTGGACCAGAGAATACTAGACGCAGTTCCTCATAGAGATCAGACTTTGGTCACAGAGGATTGGGATAACGTTTTTGATCCTAAGCTATCCATCAACCCTAAAAGCCTTAGGGAAGCTACATGCAAAAAAATGAAGCATGTAACAGACTCTTTCAATAAGCATCTTTGGTTCTGTTCTCTTCCATAGTACATGGTTCCTCTAGTGCACCCATGCCTAGAAATTGTGGCAGCATGCGCAACACGCTTTGATGCAGATACTAGAGTGATCAACGAAAAAAATTTCAAGGTAGTTATTAGCCCTGAAGCTATTCAAGATATGTTGTGCATCCCACTTCCCTTGACCTAGGAGGTTGAAATTTTTGAAGTGAAAAGAATGCAACAAAAGTGGGGAGAGCTCCAAAAGGCACAACAGTTTTATCGCTCCGAGATCAATTAGGTAATAAGTAATTCAGTACCACCCAAATTCCCTTTTAATTTGAAGGCTCTGAAAGCTGGGTCTTCTTCTATTGTTTCTATGTTGGTGCCGGTGCGTGGTCTAGATTCGAACAAACACGTTCTTGAGTTTAAAATGTGCCTTAGCTTTTTGCTGAAGAGGAATCATGAGGCTCTGCTCCTAGATTTTGCAAGGGTTATCAGTGATGGAATATGGCAGTAGTTGTGGGAATTCCAGGCCGGATCTAGGTTCAGGTATCCCTCTTTCTTGGCTTACTTGATTCTACATCAGAATCTGGATTATTTTTCAACAATTATGTCTCTGGCCATTTTTTATGAGGGCGGATTAAGAAAGCCAGTCTCGACATGGACTCCTATCATGTGAAAAACTTTTGATTTCTACGCATTTTTGGATTGGTTCCTAGACCCAACTCTGCGGGCTTTGGACAGAGTTGGCATCAATATGACTGAACACATATCACCCTGGTAGAGGTCCTGGTTGGGGAAGGAAGTTCTACCCTATGACTGGTTCTTTGGCATGGATTTCACAATACTCCGAATGCGTGGTTTCGTCCAGGAACCCTTTCGGCTCCCCCATTTTCTTTCTGATAGAGTGCTAGCCCTAGAAACCCTGAGGCAGTTGTGTAATATTGACAATGATTACTGGGGAGGAAAGCATTTTACCACCTATTTGCTACTGCCAATCATGTTTGGATCTGTTTCACTGATCAAGAAGAGGACTCCGAAGATTGATACTTTGAAGATTCTACTTTCAAATTTAGGCCATCTTGGGTTGGTGTTGATAGAAGATACCTAGCATTACAACCCTGAAAATAATTTTTCAAAGGTTGGTATCAAAGTCCCACATTCGCCTTGGCCATTCTGGGACCTTGAGAGAAATGCCGAAGAGGGTAATTTAAGTAGATATGTAGGCCTTGAGTATTTTCCTACTGATGATAATTGTCAGTTGTGGCTGAATTTTTATTTCATCACGGGGAAGGCCAACCCAAAATAGAAAATCAATTCATCCATGTGCACTCAATTGACTAAGCTCAATTGGACGTCCAAGAAGATTCGAGACTTCTAGATATACTAGCAAGAGACTCTGGCAACTAGCAAGCTTTATGAGGAGGTAGCCCTCGATGAAAGATTTGATGATATCTAGGAGAATGAGCATCTGGATGTGGAAAGGTCTCTAAATCATTCAACATCCATGCAACAGTATCAAAGACAAGAGATTGTCATGGAGCCTAGGGAAGAAGTAACTCAGAATCCCCCCGTCATTACCGAGAACCCAATGCACGTGAGGGATACTGGTAAACAACCTGCACAAGAGGAGGATCCACACGTGCAAGTGTTGGAGCCATTCAACTCCTCTAAATCAATGCGAAAGCGGGCGAGGACTACTAGTGGACAGAAGTGGGCCATTCTTGACCTTGATGATTCTCCGAAGAAAAAGCGACAACGAACCGAAGAAGCTAGTGGGGAGGAAGAGCAGTTGATGGAGGAAGTGGTCGAAATGTCTGCAGCTCTACATGAGCCTCAGGTAATTTTTCCTCCCTCTTCTCTCTCTTCCATGTCTTTGGTTTCTTCCTCATCTGCACCAATTCTCTCTGCCGCTAGATTTCCTGGGTAGTCTAGTCTTGCCCCTCCTAGTTTCCCACCTTTATCCTCTGCTTTCCATCCCCTGCTAGGAACACAATTCGGTGTAAGTATTGGGCTCGCGGGCCAACAATTTTTATCTCCAAGGCCTAGCCCTGCAGTTGGTGCATCTCCATTTTTCCCTTACACCTCGTTTCCATCTCCTCTGAGTGGCCAATTCATTTTGCCATTCTCCCCAGCTATTATAACATGACCCAACAAGACTTCTGATGCATTAAGAATGTTGTCTTTCCTGCTGGTGGCCTGGGTATCCCTACCTAGGAATATTTCTCATAGGTTGATACAAATAAGAGCGCTTGCACCAACCGGATTAACAAAAGAAGATAGAAAGATGCGACTAGGTAGGCGGAGCCCCACTTGCAAATCATATTCAATGAAAGCCAGAATTCCTTGATGTTTGCAAAAATCACTCCTAATTTGATCAAGCCGGTAGGTTAAATGTTGTCGAGTGATTATTCTGTGAATGCTGTCAGTTTGGAATTACAGTAGGCCCACCCATGAGATAAAGTTGAGCTGATGGAGGAGATCCAGAAAATAGTAACTATTGATTATCTCAAGCTTAACCACCAGATGAAGAAAAAAGATGATCAAATAGCTGAGCTCAAGGGCAAGGTTGACATCTAGGTAAACAAGTTTAAAGCCCAGGAGAATGAAATAAAGCGACTGGAGAAGGAGAGGAGTGCCTTCAAAAGTGAAATAAAGGAGCTACAAAATTTGAGCACAAAGATCTTTCGGACTCTCTAGTAGGAGGTCGAGCAGAGCCGAGCAAACAAGGAGAAGCTTCGTGCTAAATCTGACCTACTAACTGAGGGAATGAAGGAACTCCAGTAGAATACCAATGCCAAAATCAACGAAATGAATTCCAATCTGGAGCTGGAAATTCAAAGGGCAAAGCAGGCCAAATTGTCCTTGAGCGAGAAAGAAAAAGAAGTTTTCACTTCGAGGGAGAAAATGTCTACATTAGACATAAACTTGTTAGAGCTAAAGGCAAGTTTGAGCAATAAAGAGGCAGAATTGGCTACCCTAAGGACCCAAACTCTTGTGCCTTAGATAAACTCATTGTTGATTGCCAAAGATTTATATGCATCATACTGGGACAAGGTGAAGGATTTGTGCCTTACTCTTTAGCCCACCTTAAAATTTATGGCGCAAGCGGCTAGCCTTTGTGGAACACTGAGTGAATCAATACAACAAGTTTAGGAGTTAATTTCTGACAAAGTTCGAGAGGCTAGAATCTTATTGGGAAAATTGTATACAGCTTCCAATGAAGTATTGAGTAGCATGGAAATCAATGACTAAACGATGGCAACCATGGGCGCAAGTGTCCTCATCTCTATGCACGAGGCCATTCAACAGGTAGCAAAATGTAGGTCTCGGTTGAACCAGGTTACCAGCAATATGCAGGTGAAATTTTCCCATTTGAATTAGAGATTTCTTCCTTCGCCCTTCATTATGGATCAGGCAGTAGCGAGTGTAGAGCACATTGTTGGAATGATCAAAGAAAAGAAGCATGACCTTTCTGTCTTCCAATCTTTTGATCAATCTCCGACCGTCGAAGAAATAGAGGGAATCGTGCATTAGCTGGCAAAATTTTTCTTCCAATTGGAATTGGAGACAAAAGTATCAAGCAGATTGCCTTTGAAGGCAATCATCAATCTCAGGCTAGCTCACAAGTATCTGTGAACTCTCTCTGTGCCATTAAATGAAGTATGGACCAGCCTACAGGCCACCCTCTCGAGGTTGTGAGTAGTTTACGGATGCTGAATCAAAATTTTCTGGGGTTCTTCATTATGCAAGTGCAATACCCCTATGAGTCACCAAACTATTCAACAAAAATTGCCAAGCCTTTTTCATTTTATATTTACCTTTGCGGTTGTGCCTTTATTTACAACTGCTCACTACGCTCCATGTGGTTGCCTCTTGAAGCTTTTTTCTTGTTATATCGCTTCGCTTTTTGCTGGTCTCCGTCTGTGTGTCATGTGGCCTTCTCTGGCTGCTTTCTGAGCTGGGCCCGCCTAGTACTTAATCTTGCTCGGAGCATTCCACGTGGCTCCCTCTCGAAGATTTTCATTGGGTGTTTCTTCGATTTCCTGTCGGGCTTCGTTTGAGTGACACATGGCGATTGTTGCTGCGACAATTACCTTGGAAATGCTACTAAACTTTTGTACTCACTTGTTGCTTCGTGTTCTCCCCTGCTGTTGCATGTTTTTCTGTGCTATGTCATGGCTTCGTTGGCATGCTCCTGGCTGATTAATGTTCGCTATGACAACTCGAGATGATCTGGGCCATCGGTTTGTGCTCGTGGTTTTCTTTTTCTCTTGGTGTGTTTTCTAGTGGTGGGAAGGCCTATAATACAACCATGTTTCCTTTTAATTTGGTTGTTGGTTAAGTTTGCAAAAACTCCCGAGCATTAGGAAGAAGGCCTTTGTAATAGCTTTATTGAATTTGAGGACTCCAGACTGGGCCAAATAATTTTGGCCTTTTCTATTTGTTTATGCATTTAATGAGACTATTGGTATTTGTTGCTATCTTCTTTTATTGTATGAATGCCTATTCTTCAGCTTTCTATAATTTTTCATAACTCAATAAATACAAACCATGTTTACTTCAACTCTTCTGTGTTAGCTAAAAGTTATGCTGAAATTATGTTATGCAAAATAGAAGGTACTCTTACGTTTCAAGTGCTTTTGAGAAAATTAGTTTAACTAATAGCATTTAGTGGTTCGGGCCTTTGCATTCTGCACTGTGCTCTGGTAAATTTTTCTAAGCCTTTGGCGCATCACCTGTAGTGTAAATGTTACATTTTTTCTATCTTCCTCACCTTTTACTCCCCCCACTAAATGAAGAACCGGCTTAGGTAAAATCCCAGAGGTCACTTAGCTAGCACACAACATCCCCCATTATCTAATTTCCCATGAGACTGTTGCTACATGCAAAATACTACGTCAACAGTTTACACAATCCCCTTCATAGATCAAGGTTGTTTGCATTGAAAGGAGGCTTCTCATCTATTCTTTCCATTGTTGAAAAGGTTTGACATCTTCATTCTCATTCAAAATATTAGGTAGGAGAATGAAATCACATTCATCAAATTTTTGTACAAGCTCCTTAATTTTCTTTTCAAGTGGGTCCACCAATTCCTCATATTTAGTGATTTCTTTTACAACCTTATAGGTTGGAGTAATTTTAAGGGGCTTGTTAACATCATGTATTGATCCAATGATCCATTTTTCCATCAATGGGATGGCAAGTTCCCTATCCCTTCTAAACCTCTTTATTGCATCAAACATCAAAGAATAGTTTGAATGAATGTTGTTGATTTTCTTTATAGTTTTCTTATTCAAGTGCATGAAGACCACTATTATAATCTGCACATTATTCTCCAATTATGTTTCTTCAAAATGTTGAAATAATTCCTCATAAATCTTGAGCCATTGAATTAAATGTCTCCTAATGGTCCTTTGTCTTGGTTGTTGAGGAAGGGGTGCATATGTACTTGGGATAAGCTCAACTAATGGATTTTTCTCATTGTACACAAAAATTTCCAAGAAATGTGTTAGTGGTGATTTATATGGAGGAGATGAAGGAGAAGGAGTGATATTGACTTGTGTTGGAACAATGGGTTGATATTCTTGCAACTACTCTTTCAACATTGTAATCTCCAACTATAACTCTACGATTTTCTACTCATCCTTGTTATATGCAATCACCAAATCATTATATTCTTTATTCTTTGCATCACATTCCTTTTGTAAGGATTCAATAGTAGATTTCATAAATTGGTATACATTCATAGCCAATGTGGCTTCCTCAAGTGTTGGAGTATCAAATACTCTATTTATTATTATCCCTCCTCTTAAATCATCTATTGGATTTGCAACTTCTATTTTACTCATGTTTGGTGCTAATGCCTAAATGGCTAGTGTGTCCCATTTGGATGGAATGCAGACCCTTACAAAGCACATGTTTCTTCCTCCTTAGTGGGAAAAATAGGAGTATTATATCTCATAACTATTTAAAATTCTATGGAAGATTCCATATCCCACTCAAGTAAGATGAGGAATCCACTTTCTTTGACAAGTTTCCTACCCTCTATAGGTTTTATTTCTTTATACTTTTCCTTCATTTGTGCAAGGAATCTACCTTCAATGACTTCCCTTGGTAGTTCCAGGTTTTCAATAATCTCAATTTTCACCTTTTCATCATATTCCTCTCTCCTTGCTTTCCAAAAAAAATATTGAAAATCACTTGTCTTAACAAAATTATGATCATCCATGAATTAATTGCATGCCTTTTCTCTATCATCATTAGCATTTTTAACTCTAGTCAAATTAGACTTGCTTAATATAATAATTTGAACTAGTAGATTCACCTCCCTTAGGGTTGAAGGCATACCTTACATCATCTCAATTGTAGTAACAACAATCTCCTCACCTAAACCAAGAGAATAATCAAAAAGTCTAGGTGATGCAATACTCCTTGTTAGTTCAATCTTTCTCCTTTTTAGTGTTGAATCCCTTGGAGATGAGTCAAGCTCAATAAACTATGGGGATGGTGGTCTCCCAAGTGGAGAGGGTGGAATGAGATGCACTAGAGAAGAAACTCTAGATTCCTTTGAATGGGTAGGAGCAGAAACAATTTTCTCTTTTCTCACAATACTATTCTTCCTTGCAAATATATATTGTTTTGGAGGTGGCAGGTATGATGGCCTCCCTTTATCCTAAAGTTATCTTTCCTCTTTGATTTTCCCTACCACCCTATCAAAATTCTACAAGATTGTCTCCATATTAAAAGCTTTGTCATCAATATCATAGTACATTCCCTTAAAAATGGGATCCCTATCTTATTTTTCCTTATCCAATTTGACAAAGGCCAACCATTTCATCTTTATTTCTTCTTCCAATTGAATATCAATTATATTTCTCATCATTCTTTTTGGAAATCAAATTTATGCCAAAATTTTCCTCCCTTGATCCTATCTTTCAACCATACCAATAAACTTTTTGCATAATGATTCCTTCCTCTACAATATTTCATTCCAATAGGTATAATATTTGGGAGAATATTCTTCCACCCATCCTTCACCATAACAAAATCATAAAAGAAAGTATAAGTAGGTAAAAAAGTTACCTTCTTCATCCCAACCAAGTGCCTATCTTCAATATTTCCTAATTTCCACATCATCTCAAGCAAACCAAACTTTAATGGCACATCTCTTGGAAAATGATAGGGTGTAAAATTAGTGCCATACACTTGAAGGATGGTGCATTCATGATAGTGAATAATGTATCCACAATTGTGATCAATTCCTAACTCAAGCCTTCTCTCCTTGGGTCTCAAGAAATTGTGCAACTCCCTTGGAATCTTTGGTGGGTCCATCAACTAGAATATTTTCAGCTTTGAAGTAAAAACTTTTGAGAAGATTAAAACTAGAATTCTGATCATTCATATCTAGAAGAGAAGTCCATGCTTGGATAGGGAGGTCCTCATTATTCTCATCCTTCATATCCAAATTCATATCTTGTCCAAAATATTTATCCCCCCTGTACAAAAACATGTGAATCAATAAGGAGTACCACCAAAATCTGACACTAGTCTTCCTAGCTTTGAGGGCCACCGATGCCTTGTGAAATTAATTTCAGTTGATAGTTATGTGGAAAAGTCATATAGCTTATTGACCATTACATATTGTATATTTTCTGCCATGTACATGAAGGCTACTAGAATGCATTTGCAAGATTCAAACCCCAAAATCTGACACAAAGTGTAGAAAGTCTTCTAAAAATAAAAATCAATTTTTTTTACTAAGAATGCTCCTTGTATGATGGATTAAGCTTAATTTTTCTTTTATTTTTTCCTCTTCCCATAAAATTAGTTAAATGTGTGACCCTAAAAGTCACTTTTGTCTTCTCATATGCTACTTTAAGGGCATTAAGATTAATGGGATCCTTGGAAACATGATCTAGCTTGAACACTTCTATTATCCCTACCTTGGTCAAGTCTATAATTTTCACACTAGCATGTTTTCTTACAACTCATAAATTAGGGTCATAATTAGCTAATATGGCTTTCAGAAGGTCAATATGAAGGTAGACGTTTGGAACAACTGATTTTCCCATATCTAACCTCCATGGATTGTAGATTGGGACCTTAGATTCCTCTTCTGAAACCAATAGGTGAAGAGAGTCCATCCAGTAACTAATAATGTGGTATTCTTAGTGGCCTATTTCCTATCAACAATACTATCCTCTATTCTAGGACCCTAAAACCAAGTCTTGCCCACAAATTGATCATTGGTGGAATCAAGCAATTGGGCCAATATGTCCTTAAATAGGGATCATTTTAAATTTTTAAAGGAGGAACCAAAGGATTGAGATTTCGAGGGTGTCATTATAGTAAAAATTGATGTGAACTAGGGTTTAGCTAGCTACAACTAGGGCTTAAATTTGAAACAAAGAAGCAAATAAAATTTGAAATAATTGAAAGAAAACTGACAAACGTAAAACCTTAAATGATTCCCTAATTTATAATTCAAGTCACAGAGTTACCAACTACATGAAATTTACAAGAAATTAAGCACAAAGAGGATAATTATCACTTACTAGCCTATGTACACTTAGAAACCATAATTATAGATGCCAAGAGCTCAAAAATTTCTGCAAAAAATATTTGAATTCTTTAAAATGCTTTTGTGATTCCACATTATGCTTGAATTCCTAATTCCACTCAATGGATTTCATGTCGGCATTACAGAATTACTGCTCACTCGTGTGAACCAAAACAACTCAATCTACCCATGAGTAACTTTGAATGTCAGCTATTGATCGTTTAGTGAGTTAAGTTGATGAACGACTCAAATGGAGACACAAATTTGAAAACTTGACTCACATTGAATTTGACATCAAGACTATAAAATTATGACATATGGATCTCTTTCCTTGATGTGAAATGGGCTCCACCATTCCTTAAAAGCCTTGAGAATGTCCACGTGTCACCAACCCACTATTCCTCATAGGTATATTGGGATAATGATAATTGATTGTGGGTTGGCAAGTAAAGCCACTAGATCCTTCCACATGTCAAATCTGAGCACCCTCTAAACCTTCCAAAGTGTATGCCCACACTTTGAATTTTTTCAACATGTGCTTAATCCTTTGTTAAACACATGGTCACAATTAAAATATCTTGATCATCATTCAAACATGATCCATTATGCCTTATTAGTAGTATGACCTTTATCACCTTCCTAGTCACTAGAAATATTTAACAAAATATTCCAACCCTTCAAATGTTTCTTAAACAATACAAATTATTCCATATGCTAGCTACTTGCTGCCTTGTGCAAAATCAAAATCTTCATATGGGTTCCTCATGGGCTAGCGAGGAACAGTCAAGATCTAGCCAATACATCCTATGGGAACCATTGGATCTTCAAGCTTTTCATTACTGTTTCCTTTGAGACCTATAGGGCCCATCAAAATAATGGACACACAACACATGCCCACTACTCGACATAACCCTTTATATGAATATTTTAATGGTGTGGGCTATCAAGAAACCAATAGAATATAGACTATAGGATGATACCAAAAACAACTTAAGGGATTTTGAAACATGTGCTTTAAGTTGCAACATAATAAGGGGATCTTATTAGATTGATGAGAGTTTGGAATTAAATAATTTCAAACCTATATTTAGGACTTAGCATGAAGGATTTGATATTTATGATTCACACAACATTGGACATAGTTAAGTATTTCCAAACATAGCGATGACCAGTTGAACTAGGGAATGAGCGTCAATTTATGAATGACTCCAACAACATAAGTTGTAACTTGAATGATCAGGAATGGGTAGAAATAGGTCAATGACACAATAGAAATAAAGCAAATGGTTTAATGCTCTAAGAGTTCAATGAGATTTTTAACCCTATGGTGAACCCAAACAGATAAAAATGAAAACCCTAGCAAGGCTAAATGGCCATTAAACTCACAATTTGAAATTCAATAACATAGAACCATAAAAAAATTGTAAGAGTACTATGACTATGTACAGTTTATAAATATTGATTATGTTCTTGTAGATAAATTGCATAAATTTCCTATATAATTTCTTCTAGTTTATGAGTAAAATAGTTTATAAAGGAAGTAACATTTGGTGACCTTTCAAAGGATTCCAAGTATTTTTTTTCATATATATGGTAGGATATATGTTCATGGAGGATTAATTAGTGTTGTAGTAGAAGAAAAAGATGCTAAGGAGAAATTTTTTAGAGGATTAGGAATTAAAGAAGGGAGAAAAAATTATTCAAGAAACCTACAAGAAAAAAATATAGATCAAGAGAAATATTTAGATAAATATTCTAGACTAAAATATATGTAGAAATATGTTCTATATTTACCTTAAGATGAATGAAATTATTTGAAAAATGATTATTTAATAAGATGAAATGAATAGTATCCATTTTAGAAATAAAAGCACCACAAGGATCAAATTTTGGTCATTTTGGTTTTTTAAATTTCACATAGATGATATAAATACCATGATCTTTTAAGCATCCAAAATAGCATATAGTTTTTTATGAATTTTGAATAATGTCTAGGAAAAAAAAAATAAGGAAATTGGAGACACTTAGTATCATGGAAATTAGCTCAAAATTTAATGACTTGGCTAAATGTAAACTAAAAACTATTAAGGCATGAAAATTAAAATGAGTTCATAGTATAAGCTAGAAATTTGTAACTCTAAATAATACCCCACTTTAGCAAGCTTATGAAACTAGGGTGGGAGGAAGATAAAGCAAGTGATAGCTAATGAAGCGGAACTCGGGGTGGGTGGGAGGAGAAATTCCATGATCCTAATTCAGATCTTATGGCGGGCTAAGGAATGAGATAATTAGATAGAGGATGGGATGGAGTCAAGTTAGGAAGTCAAGAAAAATCTAGAGGAATGAAAACTATTGGACCTATTATCCTCGAATCTAGCTACGCTCGGTTCATGGGATAACCCCCTATGAAACTTGTCCATTTTGCAGTTCTATGTACTTCAAGCATGCAAAATGAGGCAATTTTCAATTAGCCTTGATGCATAGTCCCAAACCTCAAATCGTTTGTTTGAGTGTTTATCCTTGTTCATCTTTCAAAAATCTTCAAAACAAATATTTTTTTAACTTTCATTCTTTGGGAGTCAAAATCTTTTTACTCATGTAAGAGCATTGATTTTCAGTGCTCCTTCATGAGCTATATGTTAGAAATTGTCTCCAAGTGTCAAAGCTTTGATTTTCAGTGCTCCTACACTTTACACTTTTGTAATATACATCTGAGCACTGATTTTCAATGCTTTGACACATTTCCTTTTGCTGAGTCTTCTAAGTGTAGAAGCAACCTTTTTTTCCGCTCTTACATCTTCAATCTTTGGCAAATGTAGGAGCAGTAATTTTCACCGCTCCTATATTTTCCATCCCTCATCACACACACATCATAAATGAACTTCGAGTTTATTAATGACACCTTTTCAAATTGTTCAAGTGGCTTATTTAATTCATTTTAAGTTTATTTCTTCTCATTTTAACTTGATCTCTTCCTCCTCCTTCATGTCGACCATCTTACAAACTTCGAGTGAATTTTTGATGGTGGGTTCCACAAGCATTCAAGTTAGGGTTTTCATGTTTTCATCTTTAATTTCACCAAGTACATTTTATGTTTCTCTTCTTCATCATTTTTTGGTGCTATCTATTTCTTGATTTCCTTTTCTACTAGGGTTTTGATACTTTTATTATTGAATCTCCATTTTCTTCTAATGTGCCTTACTTTTCTTTTAGCTCTTTCTTTGGGTCTTTGTTGGCATATTATTTTTTTGACATTTTGAGTGTGTTTTTCACCACTCATTTATCTTTCTTTATTGTGGTGATTTTAAATGCTCTTTCGTTTATTTTTTTTGAGTTCTTCTCTTATTCGAGTGGGAGATTTTACCACTTTAGCATTTAAGTTTTTGCTCCATTTGCAAGAGCGGCGATTTTCACTGCTCCCACAATTGATGTTCCTTTCACCAACTCCTTTCTTGTAGGAGCAGAAAAAATCACCGCTCCTACAAGAAATGATTTTCCTCTTAATGACATGGTGATAAAAATGCTCGCCCTTGCACTTCATGTTAACATCATGCAAGACATACTCGAGTGGTGTTTTTCACTTCTCGAGCATGAAATAGACTTTCCTCTTAAATGTCAGAGCGCTAGAAAATAATTCTCTAAAATAATTTAGCTAAATTTTCAAAGGAATTTAGAAGCTCTATTTTTCAGTTCTATTGCATGAAAATGAATTTCTATCAGATGTAGAAGTGTTGATTTTCAACGCTCATACATAGAAAGTAGTTTTTCACTTAACACTTAGAAATCATCTTCATTTTCTCTTTGAACTTTGTTCCACTGCTAACACTCTATTTTTCATTCTTCATAGCTTATTTGCACTCACTCCAAATTGAATTCTTGCTTTACGCATTCCAAATAACTCTCATAACACTTATGCTCCTAGCATTTCATAATCCATCGTTTCTTGCAGTTTCTTTCAGATTCTCATCAAGTGATCTCTAAAGGTGATTTTCATTGGTTTTTGGTACTCCTAGATGACAATAAAAGAACCTCCATCATCTTCTAAGAAGGGGAAAAGATGAATTATAAGTACCAAGGAGTTTATCCACCTACTGTAGTGCTCTCAAAGGTTGATAAAATCAAAGACACAAAGATTGATTATCAGGATATGGAATATTTTGTGAAAAGAATTGAAAAGAAACCATTAGAATAATTTTTTGATCCATCATTCATAGTAACTTGTACTTAGTATATTCATTCCCAACTGCTACCCATTGTATAGATTTTTTCCTTCAAGTTGCTACACATTACATCAGGGAAGACAAAAGTGTAAGAGATTATGTTGGACAAGTCATGTTGAGGTTGGATCTGAAATTCATTAATATTGTTTTTCAGGTTCCACATATAGAAAAATATACTATATTTCTATTTTGCAAGCACAAGATGTCTATGAGAAGGATCCAAATAAAGAAAAAACATTGATTAATACTCAATGGTTGAAGACTCCAAGGCCCACTATTTCTAGATAGCCCAAAGGTATTCCCCGAAGTGATTTCAAGGAGGATGTTCAAGATCGGATTACTCTTCTAAGAAGATTGAAAGGCTTTCCCATTTCATGTTATTTTCAAGAATGGATGTGCGAGTATATTCAAATCATCAAAAGGAGGAAAGCACACATAGACTAGGGAACTCAGATAAGTGATGTGATTGATGAAAAACTTATTAATGTACAAACTACTTTAAATTTTTACATGGCATCCTACCTAGTGTATGTTGCCATAGTTATGAGACAATATCCAAGATTGTCAATAAAAGGCAATAGAAATGGTGTGCCAATATATGAGTTATATGCCCAAATCACCTTGAGGAATAGTCTTAAACATCTCAGGAGAGTCATAGATGCCTTTTTTGCACCTCTACTTTTAACTTTTGATTCGACTTTGGAGAAGAAGAGAGTATCAGATGAAGCCTACAAGGTTGTTAGTAAATTTGGATGTATCTTTTTATAGTTTCCAACTTTCACGTATTTGAGAGTAGGTTGTTATACTAGGTGCCCATACATGTTTCTCAGATATCCTTTAGATAAATGGATTCTAATGGAGCTATGCAGATAGTTGATTTTAGTCCATAAAAAATGCCAGAGAATTGACAAGCCAAATTTTAGGTTTCCACTTACTATTGGGAGATATATTGTTCATAGTGTGCAAAAAGAAAAGTCAGTTGCAGCTAAAATGAAAATTATGACCATAAGGACATATAGATACAAATTTGAATTTGACTATAGAGATGTGAAAAGGAAGCTCAATAAATATCATCACCATGTTTACCATTTTGAAGATATATGGGTTGATTGTAAAGATGAGGAAGAAATTCAGAGAATGGATTTTTGCAGATTGACTATAGAACAAATCAGGGACCTTGGTGTTGCTAATATTCCAAAAGGTTTTAAATATCTCAATGATGTCATGAATTTAACATATGAAGAGGAGGAAATTACAAGAAAACCTTTACCTCCTGTGCAATGGTCCAAGAAAGAAAGTGTTTCCATTAGAGTAAGACTTGCTCCAATTCTGCGTAACACAGGTGAATGGTTGCAAAGGCATGGCTTTCAAATGAAATATTTTATAACAAAATATAAAGGAGAAACACCAGGAGGTGAAGCTACTCAATAAAAAGAACTCTTCACTAAAAACAAACATGCAAGTGTTATCTCTTCTTCAGAAAGAGGTTCTAATATAAAATTCACTTTTGGTAAAAATATTGCATAGACAACTAAAGAAGAGGAGGCTACAAAATCAGAATAGCCATCTGTAGAGAGATAAGAGCTTGCATATAAAGAACAATAATTAGAAGAAGATGAAGAGAATGAAAGTGAGGAGTCAGAATAATCCACAGAATTAGAAGCATCTGCAAAAGAAGAAGGTAATAAGGAAGAGGAAAGACATAATGATGAAATGCAACTATCTCCTCATGAGAAAATTGTTGATAATCTTCCCTAAACATCATCGCCTATTACTACCAATTTTCCTCATACTCCTCCAAATCCTTCTTCCCCTCCACCTCCTCTTCCTACCTTTCTTCCTCCTACATCTACTCTACATCAAGTAAATGTTACCATTCCTCCGTCAATATCAACATTTCTTTCCACTCCTCCTATAGGTTCAATCCTACGAATTGTTGATATTTCCTCAAGTTCTTCATCATCCATTATTAGCCTATCTTACTCATCATATGATGTCTCTTCTCAAGAAGAGTTTGATAGGTTCATGAATGATTCATTGCAGGATCCTCTTGGATTGCAGTCTACAAGTGCCATCATGACTGATATTTCCCTAATTGTTACAATATCATCCATTCCTACAACAGTAACCACTACATAAGAACTAATAGTAATTCAAGAAGGAAATACCCCTCCTTGGTTGGTTTCTCAAGTGTCAAAGCGTAAAAAATAGATGATCTCCTCAAATGAGCTAGATCTTGAGGAAATAGTTCCTCAAAAGTCTAAAGGAAAAAAGAAAGAAAAATTTCATTCAAGACTTCATGTTGACAAGTCAGGTCACAAATATGTAGATATTAGTTTCCCAACATGAACAGGGTGATGTGACTATGGAAGATTACACTATAACAAAGGTTCGTCTTGGTAAAGTAACTAATGCAAGTGCCAAAGAAGATGCACAAGTGGTCCTAAATGCATTATCAGGTAGACTTGATAAGATGGAGAAAGCTAGATATATGTACAAGAAGAAGGTTAAACATTATGCATCAGTCATAAGGATAATCACAAGTTCTTCAAAGAATGTGCAACCTATGGCCATGATAAATGTTGAAGAATTAGTTGTGCAAAAAGTGGAGAAGTTTTACTCCAAGGGTAAAGTGCTATATGAGTTTGTTGATGAGATAATAGAACAAGGCTCATAGCTCATAGTTGTTGCTGATAAAAAGATAGCTCAACTAGCTAAAATAAAATTGGAGCTATAAAAAGAAGAAAGTACACTCTTCAGGGAGTAGAAAGAAATATAACAAAGTCTCATTTTTTTCATGAATTAAAGAGGCCAAACCAAGAAAATTGGTGGAATTGGGGTAATACCTAACAAAGAGAAGTATGTGGAAATAAGAGAATCTCTTAAAAATCACATACAAGTTATCAAGTCTCTCATTGAGGACATACAACAAGTACAAGAAGATTTTGAAGGGAATCTTATTGTCACGGTGAATAGAATTGAGGAGTTACAGGGAAAACTCCTTGATGATGATCATACCTTTCTCCTATTGAGTGAGATCACTCTAATCTTCAAAGAAGTTATAATGTAGTAGGTTGAAGATGAAGGATTTTCAAAGAATTCTATGTATGCTTTGTGTAATGTATGAATTTCCCTAGACAACCTAAAGATGCATCTAGATAGATGCAAAAAGATTTTCTCATCTGTAAGAAATTCAATCACAAAGGTTCTTACAATTTTGAGTGTACAATTGGTCCAGATGAGGTAGTCATGCAAGAGATTAAGAAGAAATATAAATAATTCCAAGCCAAGAGAAAGGAACCATAAATTTTTCTTACATCTCTGGAGTTAGATAGTTCATATGCTTTCTTTTATTCTTTATGTAGATAGTCTTCGACATTTTACATGTCATTTTGAAAAATGTAATTACCTATAAAAACTGAGATGTTTTCCTATATTCATGGAAGATATTTTTGAATAAGTCAACTAGTTAGTTAGGGTTTTTATTAGATTATATCTCCTCTCCCATCTATATAAGAGAAGATTCTATTGTAATTAGGATCTTTTGTTTTATGCAACGAACTGCTACCCAATTGTGAAACAATATTGAAACTTTGAGTTTAGTTTTGTGAATCTATTTTTTATCAATAAAGAAGTGAAGTTGCACACCAAAATTTGTGTTGGGAACAATTACCTTGTGATTTTATTGAAATTGATAATGATTATTCATTGAGATTGAAAGACCTTTTGAGTAAATCTATGTAAACTTTGAGTTACACCTATTACTTGAAATTGTGATATTGTTCATACTATTGGTGAATTCTCTATAATATTTTGTACTTATATTTATTCATGCTATTCGTGGAATTTATCATGGAGTGTAAGGAATAATTTGTGTTTCTTTTACAACACTGGTTACTATCTTGAAGGATTCATTATTGGAAGTTACAAAATGACTTTGTGCCTTCGTGATATTTTTCTTATTTGTTACTTATCATTATCATGCTGATATTCCTAGGCTTTTCTTTGACAAGATAGGATTATTGGAATTAATACTTAATTTTAGTTTGAAGTTGTATTGCATCAAAAATTTAAAATTGTGAAACATTAGAAAACATATCCTCTAAAAAAAAGAGAGAATCATGAATGTGACGCACCCCTATATCATTAGTGTAGTGTACATTATTGTAAATATCAAATTAGTTTTCCTTAGTTTCAATAAGCAATAAGAAGGGTGTCTCCCCTTTCCGAGAGGAGAGATTCTATCTGACATAACTATGGTTGAAATCAAGGTTTTATAATCTATTAAAAGGGATTACATAATTTTCACCCAATAGTTTTTTGTCAACTCCATTGGTGATCGAAACATGCAATCAAAGCCTCATGCTTTTGATTGAAGTGAATAAGAACTCCAATTTCTTATTGTTATCTTATGTATTATTATTATTAATATGTCTCTTACATTCTAGTTGATAGAAGCTATACACAAGGTTTGAGGACACAAGGAGTGGTGGACCCATATTTTGAATTATTGTAGTGACATAATATCCTTCTTACTCCTTCATGAGAAAGGTCTCTATTTTAGTGAACTGCGAGTTATCCTACACAAAGGCTAAAATCAGATCTTCCAAGTGAATTTTTTTTCTTTCACAAGGTTCCATCTCAAGTCCCTGTTGTTCCAAATATCATGGTTGTACCACTTCTAGGACCTTGGGGGAATTCTTTTGGTCCTCTCAAGTTGGCAAGACCTTTACACGAACTTCCACATGTATCACAAAAGAATATTCCAAAGTTCCAAGGTGATGGCAAGCAACATACTGATGAGCACATTGCTGCCTTTTATATTATTTGCGATGTTCTTGGTGTAGAACATGAATATTTTGTCATGCGATTGTTCATTGAAACTTTACAAGGAGTTGCTTCAGAATGGTTCTATACTCTACTAGTTTCTACAGTCACAAGATAGAATACTCTTCGCACCAAGTTTGTGGAAAGATTTAAACCTATTGAAGATGCACACACTTTGTTGACATAGCTTACAACCAAGTGAAAGGAAGCTCATGAACCCATGTGAGAATTCATGGATAAATTTAACAAGCTGGTGACAAGAATTCCCACAGTGGTGAGACCAACTAATCATAATCTAAAATGTTTCTTTATTAATACACAACTCCCCAAGGTGATTTTTCTTTTGCATATGGAAACTCTTGCAAATATTGAAGAAGCTCAACAATTAGCAACAAGTCTTGAGGATGACATGATTCTTCCTGGAAAAATAAGAATGAATACAAACATAAAAGTGCAAGTGTTAGGATCTTCAGCCTCCAATTCCAATTCTATTTTTTCTGATCCAATGGTCCAAAGGTTGGCAAATGAAATCTTGTCTTTGAAAAATAAATTTTCTAATAATAATGCCCATAAGGATGTTTCCCAAAGGAATTTTCCTAACTATTCTGGGAATAGAAATCAGAATCATCTTCCTGCATGACAAGGAAGGCTTTATTTGGAAGCTCCACCAACCAATACTATAGTGGGGTATTATGAAGCAAAACAAGATGAATTTGCACAACCTGACTATCCCATGGAAGAAAATGATGATTTTTTTCAAGATGAAGAAACAGAGCCAACTGGAGACTCCAATAATGGCTATTTGCAAATGGGAAATGAAACTGATGAGGAGGATTTGGTGATAGATACATATGTTATCTTTATGTGGTCACAAAAAAATCAGCTTGATCAAGTTCAAGTTGTTTCTCCAAAAGTAAAAGATAAGCCATAAATTACTATTGCAAAAAGAGGTTCTCCTCTGCCTTGGCAACTGAAAGACACAACAAATAAAAAATTAAGTACTCCTCATCCTCCTCCTATAGTTCATGTTGTTCCAAAAGCCAATGTCCAAGTTCCTAAGACTAGTGTTCCCTTTGTTAAACCCATAAATGAAGTTACTACATCTTCTTTGCAAAGTTCCTTCCAAGCTTTCAAGTTTGTTAAGGATAAATAATTTACTTCTAGCAAGGATTCATCTTCAAATGTTCCTACTGCCCCAAAATCCAAAACTCCATAGAATAATCTAATTTATATTCCTCTAGCTACTTCTAGACATATTGATCTGCTCTTTATCTCCTTACTTGTTAATGATTTTAAGTTAAGCAATTGTGTTATAGATTCTAGTGCATCAGATAATATGATGCCAACCAAGTTAGCTACTACTTTGAGTTTGAATTTAACATAAAAAATTAGCTATTGTTTCTCCATGGAGAAAAAACAAGTACCATTGATTGGACATATTAAGGACACACAATTTTCTTTTGTTGCATATCCTAAGAAGAAGATCAAGATGACAGTCCTAGTAGCAGACGTGCCAACATCTTATGGAATTCTCCTTGGATGCAATTTTTGTAAATATGTTGTAGGTGAGCTTAACATGGATATGTGAGAGGCTAGGATACCCATAAAGGGTGTGATGGAGAATGTTGTTCTTGAAAGGGAGTCAAAGTTCTCAGTGACACAATCTAACGACCCAAAAGCTCAAACTTTATTTGAGTCATCAAGTGTTGGAACATATTATCTTCAGACTAATGGGGATGTTGAGACGTCATCAAATTATGAATCAGATAGTGTTAGCTCTTCTTCACCACAAAATTAGTTATCATCAGATGATACATCTATTTCAGATTATGAGGCTTCATTGGATGATGAAGTTGCAGTTTTTGATACTGTTAGTCTTGGTGATCCAAATGCTGTTTGGGTGATCTATTTCAATGGCAGTTGTTCTTCCACTAATTTTGGAGCCAGAATTGTCTTTATATCCCACAAAGGAAAATTTTTTCCTATCTCTTTTAAATTATAGTATTATAATACTAATAACACAACTAAATATGAAGCTTTGTTGTTAGGAATGCAAGTTCTAAGCAAGAAAGAGGTCAAGAATCTTCATGCACAGGGTGATGTTGAGTTGGTAGTTTTTTAGGTAAGGAATTTGTATCAAACAAAAAATGATAGACTAAGGCATTACCACAATTTGTATGGGATTGCATTGAGGAATTTGATGCTTTTGATATTTCCATAGTTCCAAGAAAATACAATGACAGAGCTGATTCTTTAGTAGTTTCAGCTACTCTCCTAATACCTCACAAGGATTTTCATGGTTCTACCTATACTATTGAGTTGGTCTTTCACCCAAGTGTTTTTGATAACTCAAATAACTAGCATATTTTTAATGATGACCATCAAATTGCTACTTTCTTAGAAAAGGTAGAAAATTTTGATGAGTTATACATTGAAGGAAGTGATTCTCCACCCAAAGAATCATTTTTTGAGGTTGATCTAGTTACAAGTGAAGAATTCTTTCAACTTAAAGGGAATATAATTCCTATGGGGTTGTTATCTCTTGAGATACTTTTTGATAAGCATGATTGTTATGTTAAGAAACAACTCTCAGATTCTAACTCATCAAATGAGATTGAGCAGATAAAATTAGGAACTAAAAAAAATACTAAGATGGTAAACATTGGTAAGTGTTGTACAATTGGAGAAAGGAAACAATTTTCTGAGTTGTTACAAGAATATATGGATGTCTTGGTATATTCCTCTAAAGATCTAAAATCTTCTTGATTGAAGGAGGTGCGGCATGATATACCACTCAAGGTTGGAGCATTTCCTTACAAGAAGAAGAAAAGACAATATAATCCAAATATTTTTGAAACAATTCTTCCAAAGATTCAAAAGATGTTGAACGTGCAAATTATATTTCCTATTCATCATTCAACATGGATAGCCAATATTGTTCCTATTCGTAAAAAGAATGGTGAGATTCGCATTTTTGTAGATTTCCAAAATCTAAATAAACTATCACTCAAGGATAATTATCTTCTTCTAGTGATGGATCAAGTTCTTCAAACTGTGATCAGATCTAAAATGCTTTCTATGCCAGATGGTTTCTTCGGTTACAACCAGATAGAGGTTAATCCAAATGATCGACACAAGACAACTTTTACAACACCATAGAGTACTTTTGCATATCATAGAATACCTTTTGGTCTTATTAATGTTGGCACCACATTCCAGGGTGCTATGGATTTGGCTTTTCATGATGTATTGGGTAAGTTCATTATACTCTATCTTGATGATATTACAATGTTTTCCAAGAAACATCCTAAACACTTTTATCATTTGAGGAAAATTTTATAGAGATACCGACAACATGGTATTTCTTTAAATCCTAAGAAGTCAATTTTTGAGGTTATGGAAGGTAAGCTTCTTGGTCACATTGTGTCTAAAGAAGGTATCAAGATTGATTTTGAAAGAGTCAAGAGTATTCAATCTCTCACTTTTCCATCAAGCAAGAAAGTTGTTCATTCTTTCTTTGGAACAGTGAATTTTCTACAAAGATTCGTATTGGATTTTGCAGAGAAGACTCATCATATTGTTAATGTGATGAAAGGAACTATTACTTTTCATTGGACGGTAGACAGAAAAGTTTTTTTTGATGATAGAAAAGAAGATATTGCTCATGCATCGGTGTTGGTCTGCCTAGATTACACAAAGGAGTTTATCATGTATAGTTATGCTTCTGAGCTTACACTCTCAGCAATTTTGGTGTAAGAGAATAATGAAGGTTTTGAATCCCGAATTGCATTCATGAGTTATCCTCTAAAAAATCATGAACTGAAATATTCCCAAATGGAGAAGTATGTTTTTTCTATGGTTAAGAAAGTCAAGCATTTTAGGTTTTACATTCCCAATAGTCATGTTAAAGTCTTAGTTATAGATTCAACTGCCAAGTCTATCTTGACATAGTATGAGTTTAGTACAAAGAGGGGCAATCGAATTTCCAAAATTCAAGAATTTGACATGGATATTAAGCCCACCAAGCTAGTGCATGGGTGAGGGTTGTGTCAACTCATTATTGATAATATTCCTTATAAAGAAATTTTGGAATCTGAAGAGGTAAATACAAATGAGTTTCTAATACTATTATTTTTTAGTACAATTGATGAATGGTATTCCAACATTGCTCATTTTCTCACATATGGAGAATGTCCCAGTCATTTTTCTCCAAAGGAGAAAATAACCATTAAATTAAAATTAAAAAAAATTGTCTTGTGGGATAATGGTTTGTATAAGTGTGCATTAGATGGTACTTTCTTATATTGTGCTGACAAATCACAATAAGAAAATTTGCTTAAATATTATCATGATTTGGCTTGTGGAGGATATTTATTAGCACCAGTTACTTCCCATAATGTTTTGAGAGAAAACTACTATTGGCCTACACTCTTCCAAGATGTGTACTCATGGGTGCATAACTGTGAACTTTGTCAGTAGTTCATTGGTAAACCAAAGTTGGCAACTATACCTTTAAAACTAGTGGTCATTGAAGAACCTTCCTAGTAGTGGGGGATTGATTTCATTGGTGTAGTGAACCCATATTCAAATGTAGGACACATCTATGTCCTCACTGCAACTGATTACCTCAACAAATGGGTAGAGGAAATTCTAGTTAAGCATGCTATTTCTGAAGTGGTATGTAATTTCTTGAAGGAGAATATCATATCCAGGTTCGATGTGCCGAACAAAATTGTTGTTGATAATGATTTTTCCTTCTCATCAAGTGAAATTACTGATTTTTTTCTTGAGCATGGTATTATGTTATCACATTCATCTAACTGTTACCCACAAGGTAATGGCTAGGCTAAATCTAATATTAAAATCTTGGTGACTATAATCTGCAAGCTTGTAGATGAAAATCATCATTTATGGTACAAAGCTTTGTTTGATGCTTTGTGGGTAGATAGGATCACTCCAAAGTGGGCGTTAGGCATGTCCCCTTTTCAACTCTTGTATGGGTTGAATTCTAAAATTCCAATTACATTAGAAATTTTTCCCCTCAAGTTGGCTAAGGCTATTGAGGATGAGACTTTTGATAGTTCAGTTGATAAATGGATAATGTATCTATCTAAACTAGAGGAAAAGCATGTTTAAGTAGAAAACCATATCATGGAGCATCAAGAACAAGTGAAAAATATTTTTGACAAGAATGAAAATTCTCATGATTTTCAAGTTAGTGATCTCATTCTCTTGTGGGACAAGAAAAGAGAGCCAAAGGGTATGCATGGAAAGTTTGATTCATTGTGGATGGGTCCATTCAAGATTCATCAGTTACATGGTGAAAAAAACTTTCTCTTGGCATACGAAGATGGAAAACCATTTGCTCTTCCTCATAGTGGGCAACATTTTTAACACTTTACAAAATGAGGTGACAAGTGCTCAATGTAAATATTTCTATGGTTTTTGTGTCTTTTTGTTTTTAAGTCTATTTGATTCTTTTTATTTTTGTCGCCTGACTCTATGCCCAATGGATGGATAAAATCACTTGGAGTCTTGATTTTTTCTCCCTTCAATCATTTCTAAGAATGATTGAAGGAAGCTCACTAGCTGGAGCAAGTTGTTATCCTTGAATCCAACTGTGCTTGATTCACATGATAACCCCCTACGAAACTTGTTTGTTTCATAGTTTTGTGTACTTGAAGTAGGCCAAACGAGTAAATTTTCAATTGGCCTTCATGCGTAGTCTCAAACCTCAAATCATCCGTTTGAGTGTTTATCCTTGTTCATCTTTCAAAAATCTTTGAAACAAGTATCTTTTTAACTTTCATCCTTTGGGATTTTGAATTTTTTTTTACTCATGTAAGAGCATTGATTTTCAGCGCTCCTACATGAGATGTATGTTAGAAATTGTCTCCAAGTGTCAGAGCACTAATTTTCAATGCTCCTAAACTTTACACTCTACTAATATGTCAGAGCACTAATTTTCAACACTCTTACACATTTCCTTTTACTGAGTCTTCCAAGTGTAGAAGCATCCTTTTTTTCCACTCTTACATCTTCAATCTTTTGAAAATGTAGGAGCAGTGATTTTCACTACTCCTATATTTTCCCTCCCTCGTCACACTCGTGTCATAAATGAACTTTAGATTTATTAATGACACCTTTTCAAATTGTTCAAGTGGCTTATTAAAGTAATTTTAAGTTTATTTCTTCTCATTTTAACTTGAACTCTTCCTCCTCCTTTTCATTGATCATCTTACAAAATTCTAGTGAATTTGTGAGGGTGGATTTTGCGGGCATTCAAGTTAGGGTTTTTTCATTTTCATCTTTACTTTCACCAGGTACGTTTTCTATTTCTCTTCTTCATCATTTTTTGGTGCTATATATTTATTTCTTTCCTTTTCTACTAGGTTTTTGAAAATTTTATTATTGAATCTTTGTTTTCTTCTTATGTGCCCTAGTTTTCTTTTAGCTCTTTCTTTGGATCTTTGTTTGGTGTGTTGTTTTTTTGATGTGTTGAGTATGTTTTTCACCACTCATTTATCTTTCTTTACTATGGTCATTTTAAATGCTCTTTCATTGTTTTTTTCCAAGTTCTTCTCTTCTTTGAGTGGGAGATTTTACCGCTTTAGCATTTAAATTTTTGCTCCATTTGTAGGAGCGATGATTTTCATCACTCCCACAATCAACGTTCCTTTCACCAACTCCTTTCTTATAGGAGCGGTGAAAATCACTGCTCCTACAAGAAATGATTTTCCTCTTAATGACATGGTGGTAAAAATTTTTGCCCTTGCACTTCATGTTAACATCATGCAAGATATGCTCAAGTAGTGTTTTTCACTGCCTGAGCATGAAATAGACTTTCCTCTTTTAAATGTTAGAGCACTGAAAAAATGCTCCGAAATAATTTATCCAAAATTTTAAAGGCATGTAGAAGCACAATTTTTTAGTGCTATTACATGCAAAAATATTTCTATTAGATGTAGAAGAGATGATTTTCAGCGCTCTTACACAAAAAGTAGTTTTTCACTTAATGCTTAGAAATCATCTTTATTTTCTCTTTGAACTTCATTCCACTACTAATGCTCTATTTCTTGTGCTAAATAGCGCATTTGCACTCAATAAAAATTGCTTTATTTGCTTCATGCATTCCAAATCACTCTCATAATGCATAGTTTCTTATAGTTTCTTTCAAACTCTCATCAGGTGATCTCTGGAGGTGATTTTCATTGGTTTTTGGTACTCCTAGATGACAATAGAAGAACCTTCATCATCTTCTAAGAATGGGGAAAACATGAATTATAAGTACCAAGCCATTTATCCACCTACCATATTTCTCTCAAAGGTTGATGAAATCAAATACACAGAGATTGGTCATCAGGATATGGAAGTTTTTTCTAAAAGGAACTAAAAAGAAACCATTAGAAGAAAATTTGTGATCCATCATTCATAGTAACTTGCACTTAGTATCTTCATTCCCAACTGTTGTCCACTGTATAGAGTTTGTCCTTCAGGTTGCTATGCATTACATCAGTGAAGATAGAAGTGTAAGATATTTTGGTGGATAAGTCATGATGAGGTTGGATCCAGAATTCTTTGATATTGTTTTTTGGGTTCCACACATGGAAAATATACTAATATTTCTATTTCGTAAGCACAAGAGGTCTATGAAAAGGATCCAAATAAAGAAAAAAGATTTATTAATACTTAATGGTTGAAGACTCCAAGGCCCACTATCTCTAGATGGCCCAAAGGTATTCCCTGAAGTGATTTCAAGGAGGATGTTTGGGATATGATTACTCTTCTAAGTAGAGTGAAAGGATTTCCTATTTCATTTTGTTTTCAAGAATCAATGTATGAGTATATTTGAATCATTAGAAGGAATAAAAAACACATAGACTAGGGAACTCAGATAAGTGATGTGATTCATGAACAACTTATTAATGTACAAACTACTTTAAAGTTTTACATGACATCCTACCTAGTGTATGTTGCTGTAGTTATGAGATAGTATCCAGGATTATCACCAAAAGGCAATAGAAATCTTGTGCTAGTATATGATTTCTACTCCCAAATCACCTTGAGGAATAGTCTTAAACATTTTAGGAGAGTCGCATATGGTTTTTTTTGCACCTCTACTTTTCACTTTTGATTTGACTCTGGAGAAGAAGAGAGTATCAAATGAAGCATATAGGTTTGTTAGTAAATTTGGATGTATCTTTTTATAGTTTCCAACTTTCACGTATTTGAGAGTAGGTTGTTATACTAGGTGCCCATACATGTTTCCCAGATATCCTTTAGATAAATGGATTCCAATAGAGCTATGAAAATAGTTGATTTCAGTCCATAATGAATGCCAAAGAATTCATAAGATAGGTTTTAGGTTTCTCCTTACTATTGGGAGATATACCATCCATAGTGTGCAAAAAGAAAAACCAGTTGCAGTGGAAATGTAAATTATGACCATAAGGACATATAGATACAGATTTGACTTTGACTATAGAGATGTGGAAAGGAAACTCAATAAATATCATCACCATTTTTATCATGTTGAAGATATATAGGTAGATTGTAGAGATGAGGAAAACAATCAAAGAATGGATTTTTGCAAATTGACTGTAAAATAGATCAGGGATGTTGGTGTGGTTGATATTCTAGAAGATTTTAAAGATCCTGGTGATATCATAAATTCTACATATGAAGAGGAGGAAATTTCAAGAAAAAATTTACCTCCTATGCAATGGTCCAAGAAAGAAAGTGTTTCCATTAGAGAAAGACTTGCTCCAATTTTGCATAACACAGGTGAATGGTTGAAAAGGCATGGCTTTCAAATGAAATATTTTAGAAAAAAATATAATTAAGAAACACTAGGAGGTGAAGCTAGTCAACAACAAGAACTCCACACTAAAAAAAAACATCCAATTGCTCCCTCTTCTTCGAAAAGAAGCTCTAAGATCAAATTCAATTTTGGTAAAAATATTGCACAGACAACTAAACAAGAGGAGGGTATAGAATCAAAAAAATGGTTTGCAAAGAGAGACAAGAGCTTACATTTGAAGAAAAATCATCAAAAGAAGATGAAGAGAATGAAAGTGAGGAATAAAAATAATCCACATAATTAGAAGAGTCTATAAAAGAAGAACAAGAAGAAGAAGGTAATGAGGAAGAGGAAAGGCATAATGATGAAATGCAACTATGTCCTCACGATAACATTATTGATAATCTTCCCCTAAAATCATCACCTATTACTACCAATGTTCCTCACACTCCTCCAAATCCTTCTACCCCTCCACATCCTCTTCCTACCTCGCCTCCTACATCTACTCTACATGCAGTAAAGGTTACCATTCCTCCATCAATATCAACAGTTCTTTCCACTCTTCCTATAGGCTCCATCCAATGAACTATTGATATTTCCTCAAGTTCTCTCTCATCCATTTCTAGCCTCTCTTCCCCATCATATGATATCTCTTCTCAAGTAGAGTTTGATAGGTTCATGAATGAGTCATTACAAGATCCTCTTGGTTTGCAGTCTACTGGTGCCATCATCACTAATACTACCCCAATTGTTACAATATCATCCATTCTTATAGAAGTGGCCACTACACAAGAACTAACAGTAAGTCAAGAAGGAGATAATTCATTCCTCCCTCCTTGGTTGGTTTCTCAAGTGTCAAAGTGCAAAAAATAGATGATCTCCCTAGATGAGCTAGATCTTGAGGAAATAGTTCCTCCAAAAGCCAAAGGAAAAAAGAAGGGAAAAGTTCATTCAAGACTTCATGTTGGCAAGTCAGATCACAAATATGTAGATATGTGTTTGCCTCCTCATGAATAGGGTGATGTGACTATGGAAGATTACACTATAACAAGGGTTCATGTTGGTAAAGTAACTAATGCAAGTGCCAAAGAAGATGTACAAGTGTTCCTAAATGCATTATTAGGTAGAATTGATAAGATGGAGCAAGCTAGAGATATGTACAAGCAGAAGGGTGAACATTACACATTGGTCATAAGGAGAATCATAGGTTTTTCAGATAATGTGCAACCTATGGCCATGATAAATGTTGAAGAACAAGCAGTGCAAAAAGTGGAGAAGTTTTACTCCAAGGGTAAAGTGCTATATGAGTTTGTTGATGAGATAATAGAACAAGGCTTGCAGCTCATAGTTGTTGCTGATGAAAAGATGACTCAAATAGATAAAATGAAATTGGATTTGGAAAAAGAAGATAGTGCACTTTTCAGGGAGCATAAATAAATATGACAAAGTCTCTCATTTTGGTCACTAATGAAAGAGGAAAAAATGAGAAAATTGGTGGAAGTTGGGGTAATACCTGACAAAGAGAATTATGTGGAAATAAGATAATCTCTTAAAAACCGCATACAGGTTATCAAGTCTCTCATCGAGGACATACAAAAATTACAAGACGATGTCAAAGGGCTTCGTATTGTCAGGGTGAATGGAATTGAGGAGTTACCAGGAAAACTCATTGATGATGATCATACCTTCCTCCTCGTGAGTGAGATCACTTTGATCTTCAGAGAAGCTATCATGAAGCAGGCTCAAGATGAAGGCTTTTCAAAGACTTCTATGTGTGCTTTGTGTGATTTATAGATTTACCTATACAATGTCAAGATGTATCTAGATAGATGCAAAAATATTTTCTCATCTGTAAGAAAGTCAATCACAAAGGTTCATACAATTTTTGAGAATGCAGTTGGTCCAGATGAGGCAGTCCTGCAAGAAATTAAGAAGAAATATGAATAATTCCAAGCCAAGAGCAAGGAACCATAAATTTTTCTTATATATCTAGATTTAGATAGTTCATATGCTTTCTTTTATGCTTTACGTAGATAGTCTTCAACATTTTACATGTCATCTTGAAAAATGTAATTACATGTAAAATCTAATATGTTTTCCTATATTCATGGAAGACATTTTTGAATAAGTCAACTAGTCAGTTAGGGTTTTTCCTACATTAGCACTCCTCTCCCATCTATAAATAAGAGAGTATTCTATTCTAATTAGGATCTTTTGTCTTATGCAATGAAGTGTTTCCCAATTGTGAAAAAAATATTGAAACTTTGAGTTCAAATTTGTGAATCTATTTTTGATCAATAAAGAAGTGAAGTTGCACACCAAATTTGTGTTGGGAACAATTTTCTTCTGATTTGATTGATAGTGATTATTCATTGAGATTGAAAGAGCTTTTTAGTAAATCTGTGTAAACTTTGAGTTACACCTGTTACTTGAAATTGTGATATTGTTGATACTATTGGTGAATTCTCTGTAAGACTGTGTGCTTATATTTATTCATGTTGTTCATGGAATTTATCATGGAGCATAAAGAATACTTTGTGTTTATTTTACAACGTTGGTTACTATCTTGAAGGATTCATAATTGGAAGCTATGGAATGACTTTGTGCCTTTGTGAGATTTTTCTTATTTGTTACTTATCATTATCATGCTAGTATTCCTAGGCTTTGCTTTGACAAGATAGGAATATTGGAATTACTGCTTAATTTTAGTTTGAAGTTGTATTGCATCAAGAAGTTAAAATTGTGAGACATTGGAAAACATATCCTCTGAAAAAAAAGAGAAACATGAATTTGACACACCCCCATATCATTAGTGTAGTGTACATTATTTTAAATATGTAATTATTTTTCCTTAGTTTTGATAATCAGTAAGAAGGGCGTCTCCCCTTTCTGAGAGGAGAGATTCTATCTCACATAACTGTGATTGAAATCAAGGTTTTGTAATCTGTTAAAAGGGATTACATTATTTTCACCCAATAGGACCTAATTCCATTACTAATCTGAGGGAAGGACAATTGGAAATAAGGGCCCCCACCCTAAATCTCCCCCCACCTATAGAGTAAGCACCCCTCACCCTAGGTTATAATCCTCTTGGGGGTGGGTGGTAGTTCTAGGAAAGGGCCTAATTTGAGGCCAAGATTGAAATTGAAAGAAGTTAGAAATCTATATGTTACATGCCCAACTAATCCCCTCCCACCCAAGGGGTAGTGGGCCTACTCAATTGGCTAAAGCATCTGGGTATGTGCAAGATCACGATGAGCCAAAAAGTGGTGATATGTAAGTGATATGATGGCCCATGTGGCTGATTACTTTTTTTACCCAAAATTGATGAAACGAAAAGGGTTTTTAAAGGAGATTTTTAGCTTTCCACCAATATAAATTATGCTTTAATTTGAATTTAATAAATTATTATTATTCATTTTCTATTTGAATTATGACTAAAGTCCTGATTGATAGGTTGATTGAAAAACATCTATAGCTTTCAAACAGTGTCGCATTTTTTGAATCTGAAACATGCATCACATTCTATGCTTCACATACTATAGGATTAAAAAAAAATTGAATTTCATGAAGTTTTGACCAAGTTAAGGTGGTCAAATATACGATTTTTATATTTTTTAAAAGTTGTAATAAAAAATTCATAATTAATTATTTACTTGGAAAAAAATTACAAAAAAATATGTATCACATTGGGACATGAGTCCTCTACTTATATCTAAAATAATATAAAAAAATATTATCATTTTATTGTGGTTAGGGTAGTCAGACAGACACCTACTTCTTATTTTTCCCTAAAATTTGAGTAGTACTGCATTGAAATTTCAAATTTTCACCAAATAGATTTTTTTTTTTTAATTAAACCTAGTAGTTTAGAAACTAAATTCAATTTGCTACATATTCTCTTCTTACATATTTTTGAAATAATATAGATAACTTATTCAAATTTTTACGTCAAGTTTCAAATTTTTACGTCAAGTTGCGTAACTCTGATTTTCTGAATTTTCATCACCACTTAAGGGCTTGTTTTTTCCATTATGATCCTCCACATACCCATCTTGTTGTACGAAAGAGGTCATGAGGTCTAGTCTCCCCATTGTCCCTACGGTACCAAAGGGAATGTTGCACTAGTTTCATTAGTCACATGAAAAAAATTTACCATATGCGCTATAGTTTATTGGGGGTGGTTACCCAATTCTGATTCCTATTGTCTAAAATAAGAATAAAAATACCCTCCCACCTAGGAATTTTAGAGCCAAATGACTCATATATCCTCCCATACAATGATAACTTAACCCCCACCCAACCACCAACCCCACCACCCCATTTTTGTTGCAACTATGAAGGTGTTGTCATTGATGTCAACTTGTTAATTGGTTTCCAACTGGTTGTTGTCATTGATGTCATGAATGATGGTTCTTGACTATATATGTCAAGGATATTCAAAAAATTGTAATAAAGAAAGGTTGTGTGTTCAGTGTATGTTGCAGGTTTTGCTCTAGGATTCGTTGCTATGCTAGTAAGGATTTGAGGTATTGTTCTTGGTTGCTAGAAGTTACTATATCTAGATTTTGGGTTTCTGGATTGTTGTACAGTGTGAGTTATATTAACTAGTTGTGAAATATGCTTTTCTATTTATCTGGCTTAGGTTTGAGAGAAATGTTGTTGCTTCAAATTTCTTCTTGTTCAAGTATTATGACTTACGGTTCTTAGGATTAGTTGTTATCCAAAAAGATTGGATCATGTTAAGGTTGTCTGTGCTTAATTTTTTATGTTTTTTGCATGGTTATTGGCTAACCTTGTGTTAAACACTACTCACAAAAGAATGTTGAAGCATGTGTTTGGGTCACCCTCATTATTATTCCACCATGAAATTTTTTGGAACCAACCTAATTTGAATGTGTAAATGCAAGTGGTGTGTGGCCGACTTTGGATGAGTTTCAAAGTTTAAGATGGTATAAATACAAGTTGAGATATTTGTGAAATTTAATGAATGAAATTAAGATTATAGAAGATAGATGCAAAATGGTGTGTATGTGATGCGATTTTGAGAGAATTAGTGCAAAATTTAATTGTAGAGTTTCTAGAGGTAGTGAGTTGAAGGTGTACTCTATAATTCAAGCATGTCTACAAGTGTTTGAGTGAATTGTGGTGGAAATATCTGTTGCATTGAGATTATTTTCTCTTTGTAAAAAATATCTTCTCTCCTCTTTGTAAATTTTTGGTAGTGAGCCCTCTAAGTGGTTAACCCTTGTTGGATAGTGAGTCATGTTCTCGACAGTAAGTCTTGTTTTGTTAGTGAGCCTTGGTATTTCAGTTTTGATATTTTCTATATTGTGAGCTAATCCTCACCATGGTTTTTCCCCAATTAGGATTTCCACATAAGTTTGGTGTTATTGTGTGTGTGATTTTTCGAGTTTCTTCTTTTGCACTTAATGATTAATCACATTAGTAGAGTAAAGGATTTGTGAATCATAATTGATCTAATCTATGGTAGAAGTTCTTAAAGATTAAAATTTGTTACAACTAATTCACCCCCCTCTCAGTTGTCTTGTTCAACAATTGGTGTTAGAGCTTGGTTCCTTGGAGAAGAGCTTAACCACTTGAGGAAGGTTTGGGATGGCGAGAAAGATCACTATTGAGTGTCATAGGTTCAATGGGACTAACTATGCCCTTTGGAAGATAAAGATGGAAGGATATTTGGATTACTATGGATATGGCATTGAGAATACTTACAAGACTTCTTACACTCATCTTGTAAATGGTCTAAGTACAACCGATGAGATCAAGTCACATGGACTGAACAACAAGGAGAATTTTATTCTAAAGAATGTTCTTTCACATTCTGAGTTAATTAAAGTTACAAATTTGAAGACTGCCAAAGAGGTCTGGGACAAATAGATGAAAGGGTCAAAGAAGAAAAGTTGTAGAATTTGGAGGAACAATTCGATCTCCTATGTATAGAGAGTGGATGAGCTGGTGGTTGAATGTGAGGACTTGGTGCTACAGTGGATGAATCTAGGGTTGTGTAGAAGATTCTCAGAACTCTCCTTGATGCATATAGTGAAAAGCTATTTTCTATTGAGGAATATATATTGTAATACATATAATAAAGATAAGTTTTTGGGTACTCTAACATCTTCTAAAATGAGAAATCCTATCTTGAGAAAAGGATCAAAGAAAAAAATTATTTTATGGCTACAAGTGCTGAAGATCTGGAGGAAGAGAAATTTGATGATGTAGAAGCTAACTTTGTAAGAAGAGTGAAAAAGGGCTTTGATAGGTATGAAGGTAAGTTACCCTTTAAATGCTTTAGTTGTGGAGGAATTGGTCACTATGCTTCTATATGTCCCAAAAGAGCTAAGAAGAATAAACATAGACTAAGCAAATAAAATAAAGGGGAGATGTTTAAGAGAGGATATCATGTAAATGAAGATGTTGGTATTTTTGATGAAGAGTTTGATTATGGATATTTTTATGATAATGAATGCTTGTTCTTGGATATAAAAGATGAATCTACTCTTGCTAATACTGAAAGAAAGGAGAAGGAAAGTCCTCTAGAGAAAGATGAAGATATTGTGATCTCTGCACTCCATGCTAAACCAGAAAAGAACTAATGGGTTTTCAACAATGGTTGTTCACATCACATGAGTGGTGATAAGAGTAAGTTTGTTAAACTTGAAAAATATGGAGGCTTAATTAAACTTGGAGATGATACTGGTGCTAAGATTTGTGGGATATGCTCAGTAAGTTTTGATGAAAAGAATAATACTGATGATGTCTACTATGTTAAGGGTTTAAGACATAATATTTTAACTATTGGACAAATGTGTATTAAATGATATAATCTTGTATTTGAGGATAAGAGATGTCAAATTAGGAAAGGATCTAGAATAGTGATTGATGTTGGTATGAAGTCTGAGGGAAATATTTATCAACTTAAGGGCGATGATGGACATTTATTTATGACTCAAATTAATGATAGTTGGTTATGAAACCAAAGAATGTGTCACATGAATTCTGATAATATGGCAAGAATCAGCACAATACAAGCTATGAGAGATTTACCAACGACTAAAAAGTCCGTTAATGCTATTTTCAAGAATTATTAGTTTGGAAAGCAAGCTAGAAACTGCTTTAGGTCGAAGGAACAATCTACTACCAGACTACTAGATTTGATTCATACAGATATCTGTGGTCCTACAAGGGTGATAAGCCTATAAGGTGAAAGTAATTTTATGCTTTTGATTGATGATTACTCTAGATATACATGGGTTACTTTTCTTAGAGATAAATCTAATGCATGAGATAGATTCAAGGTATTTAAGGCTATGGTAGAGAATGAAGCAAATTTGAGAATAAAATGCTTGAGGTCTAGCAGAGGTGATGAATTCACCTCCAATGAGTTTAACCTAATTTTTGAAATTCATGGAATAAAAATATAGTTATCTTCTCCTAGAACTCCTCAGCAGAATGGAGTTGTTGAAAGAAAGAACATAACGATTTAAGAAGCTACTACATCAATGATTATAGAGGTGGGTCTACCAAAAGTCTACTGGAGAGAAGTTATTCACACTTATATTTATGTGTTCAATCAAGTTCAAGAAAAATCTAACAGTACTAAGAACCCCCTATGAGCTATGGTGTGAAAGAATTCCTACTATCAAGTATTTCAAGGTATTTGGAAGCAAATGTTATATCAAATGGGATGAAGAAAATCTAGGGAAATTTGATGCTAGATGTTCTAAAGGTATCTTCCTTCAATACTCTACTAGAAGAAAATCTTACAGATGTTTCAACAAAATACTGAGAAATATTGTAGAGAGTGCAAATGTCAAGGTTGATGAAGAATTAAAGAGTTCAATTAAAGTTGATAGATATGTATCTGATGAACCTGATTGCATAAGAGTAGAATTTGTTGAAGAAGAAGAGAAGAAAAATGAAGAAGAAGAATCTCTGGTGGTGTGCCTAAAGAAACCTAAATATGTGCAAAAATATCATTTAGAAAGTCAAATCATTGGAGACAAGAGGAAAGGAGTATTGAAAAGAAGCAGAGTTGTTGCTGGTAGTGAAATAAACTTGTGCTTACTTTATGAAGTTGAACCTAAGACAGTGAGTGAAGCATGTAATGACGAGTATTGGATGAAAGCTATGAAAGAAGAACTTATGCAAATTGAGAAGAATCAAACTTGGGAATTGGTCCCTAGATCAGTAGATAAAAACACAATTCAATCAAAATTGGTTTCAAAAACAAGTTGAATGAAAATGGAGAAGTGGCTAAAAATAAAGCAAGACTTGTATGTAAGGTTTACTAACAAGTAGAAGGTATAGATTTTTAGGAAATATTTGCTCCAATGGCAAGGATGGAAGCTATCAATTTTTTTATAGCATTTTCTACTCATAAATATTTAAAATTTTATTAGATGGATATCAATTTTGCATTTCTAAATGGTGAGTTAGAGGAAGAAGTCTACATGGAACAAATGAAAGGATTTTAGTTGGTAGATCAACTAGATAGGGTTTGCATATTAAAGAAGTACTTATATGGATTGAAGCAAGCTCCTAGAGCCTGGTATGCAAGGTTGGATAGATATTTGATTCAGAAAGGTTTCAATAAATGTACAACAAATAGTAATTTGTACTTGAAAATTGAAAATGACAAGATCTTGATAGTGTTTGTATATGTCAATGACATTATATTTGGAGTAAATGAAACAATGTGCAAGATGTTTTTTGAAGAGATGCAAAAATAATTTGAGATGTCTATGTTTGGTAAGATGAATTTCTTTCTTGGGTTGCTAATCAATCAAATAGAAAAAGGGATTTTTATTTCACAGTCAAAGTATGTAAGAGAAATGTTGAAGAAGTTTGGGATGGGTGGTTCCAAACTGATATGCACTCCTATGGTGATTGGATGAAAATTGAGTAAAGACGATGATTCACCTAAGGCTGATTAGAGCAAATACAGATCTATGATTGAAGGATTATTGTATTTAGCTTCTACTAGATCGGATATCATGCATGTAGTTTGTCTTGTGGCTAGATTTCAAGAGGATCCTAAAGAAACACATGTTGCTTATGTTAAGAGGATATTCAAATATTTGAATGGAACTCCGAATTATGGCTTGTGGTATCCTAAGGATACTGATTTTATACTAATTCTTTATGCAGATGCAGATTGAGTAGGTTGTGTTGATGACAAAAAAATTACAAGTGGTGGTGCATTCTTTCTTGGTTACAGATTGGTGTCATGTTAAGTAAGAAGAAATATTTAGTTTCCTCACCGACTACAAAGGCTGAGTATATTACTACAACATCTTGTTGTACACAAGAATTGTGGATGAGACAGACATTGAAAGATATCAGAGTAATGTATGATGATCCCATTTCTATCATCTGTGATAATACAAATGCAATTAACATTTCAAATAATCCAGTGATGCACTCAAGGACAAAGCATATATCAATAAGGTATCCTTTTTTGAGAGAAAAAGGTTGTGGAAAATGAAGTAAATCTTGAGTATGTACCTACGAAGGATCAGGTTTTTGACATATTTACTAAGGCTCTTCCTAAAGATACTTTTGAGTATCTTTGGGAGAAGTTAGGGGTTCTTTCCCCTCCTTTCTTGAACTAGATGCATATGGAGACGCATCATTCTGGTGGGTCTATGGATCTATCTTTCTTCTAGACTAATGTTTGGTGGCTACCTCTTAGGGGGAGTAGGTAGTGTCATGTATTATTGAAAGAGTATTTTGTTCTTAATTTCAAAGGAGAAATCAATGTAAAACATATTTTTCCTTTTCCATTGAAGTTAAAGGGGGAGAAAGTATAATGTGAAAATGTTTATCTACTAATGGGGAGAAAGTAAAATCATAGAAAATGTGTTCAGAGTTGTGTTATCTTTGATAGTTTTTCACATCATGTGTTGCAATCAATGACAAAGGGGGATATTGTTGCAAGTATGAAGGTGTTTTCATTGATGTCAACTAGTTAACTAGTTACCAATGGGTTTTTGTTGTCATTGATGTCATGAATGATGGTTATTGATTGTATATGTCGAGGATATTGAGAAAATTGTAATAGAGAAAGGTTATAAGTTTTCAATTTTTTCTCTGAGTTTTTCTTTGGGATTTACTGCTATGCTAGTAAGGATATGAGGTATTGTTCCTAGTTGCTACAAGTTTCTATATCCAAATTTTGGGTTTCTAGATCATTGTACAGTGCAAGTTGTGTTCACAAGTTGTGAACTATTCTTTTTTTTGTATCTAGCTGAGGTATGGGAGAAATGTTTTTGCTTTGGGTTTCTTCTTGTTCAAGTCTTATGACTTCTAGTTCTTAGGATAAGTCATTGAGGACGTGTTCAATTTAATTTTGTTATCTGAAATGATTGGATCATGTTAAGGTTGTGAATGATTAATTGTTTATGTTTTTTGCACAGGTATTGGTTGACCTTTTGTTAAAAACTACTCAATAAGTGTGTGCTTGGGTTGCCCTCATTCGAATTCCACTATAGAATGTTTTGGCACTGACCTGATTTAAATTTTTAAATGCAAGTGGTATGTGGCCAACTTTGGATGAGTTTCAAAGTTGAAGACGGTACAAATACAAGTTGAGATGTTTGTGAAATTAAATGAATGCAAGAAAAATAGATGTGAAACCATGTATATGTGATGTGAGTTTGAGCAGACCAATGTGAAATCTAATTCTTGAGTTTTTGGAGGTAGTGAGTTGAAGGTGTATTCTATCATTCAAGCATGTTTTAAAGTGTGTGAGTAAATTGTGGTGGAAATATCTATTGCGATGAGATTATTTTCTCACTATAACAAATCTCTTCTATCTTCTTTGTAATTCTATGGTGGTGAGGCTTCCAAGTGGTTAACCCTTGTTAGAAAGTGAGTCTTGTTCCAAATCGTAAGTCCTATTTTGGCAGTGATCCTTCTCTAGAAGTGATCCTTTGTATTCATTTTTGATATTCTCTATATTCTGAGCTAATCCTCACTGTGGTTTTTCCCTTATTGGGTTTTCCATGTAAATCTTGTGTTATTTTGTGTGTGATGGTTTTCAGTTTATGATAATTGATCTAATCTCTAGTGGAAGTTCTTAAATGATAATTTTTTTTACAATTGATTCACCCCACTCTCAATTGTCTTGTTCAACAATTTTCCTTAAGTGGGAAGAAGTGGTTCCAATTTATTCATAACCTAAATGATATTAATGTTACAGGTTGGGTGGCCCCCCTGGGATGTAGATTAGTGTAGGGAGGTTCCTTATTATTATGGGGGAATTATGTTGGCCCTCCCACCATTTTCTTAGTTGGAGGAGGAGAGAATACAATGGTAAGGGGGCACTCGAAATTGAATTGAAATTGGTCAAGGCTGGACAACACTCGATTGAATCAAAATGCAGAGGGCCTAATATAAAGGTATGGGTGACTAACTAAGGGCCCCTACTATAAAAAGGGTAGAGGAGGTGGGGGGGCACTCATTTTTTGGCTTTCCTTTCTATAGCTAGAATCCTCCCAATCTGGGTCTTAGTTAATCCCCTATGCGACACTCATATGAGATGAGAACAAGGGCCTTTAGACTAGTGGAGATATAGTATTTATCGAAAATGGAGCTGAAGGGGAGAGGGACAAGATCAATCACACATATCCGAAAGGGTACTCTTATCTTGCAATAAAATAGTTAGATTAGAAATATTCTTCATGCAAGTATCTCTACTCTTCTAGCCCTACTATAGACAGTTGGCCTCCATCTCTTGAATAATAGCTATAGTTGATAGTAGGCCCCCCCACCCCTTCTCCTAATCGGGTTCCTAAATGTTGTTCTATTTCCGAGATCCACCCCACCTCCCTATAGGTGGATGAAGGAATATAGAGGGCCCTATTGAACTGCCACTATACCTCTCCTCCTCCCCCACACCCCAGGGGATGCCTGATTGAGATGGATATATGGTATCATTCCCTAGTCAGAAGGATTCTTTGTGGTTTGGTATGGTAAGAGAGTTATGAACCTTAACCCAAGGTTCACCCCTAGGAGTGCCTTGGGGTTGATGCCATGCAATACTATATATGTGATACAATGTGACCCCTATCTTGTGTGTGGGTTCAATAGGGAACTATATAAAGGGGATTGGGGATGAAACTAGTGCTCTATTGTCTCACATCCAACCCCTACTATCTATAGGGCATCAATTGTATCACATATATGGAGGAAATCCTGAATGGGCCCTTTTCCCTTCTACTAGCAAAGGTGGGATTGAAACCCTGATGATGCACTACCAACCCCCTTGGATAATTTGGGAAGGAAAGGAAAAATCTCTGAGAGTAGGTAGTGCACCTAGAATTTCCACCCCACCCCCTACTATAGTTTCTATAGTTGTAGTGAGGGTTCTTAATTAGTCACCGTTTACCCCACTGGTTAAGGAGGGTGGACTAGGCCCCATTCAGCCTCGATAGTAAATATCTAGATAGAGAGAGGTATACCATCTATGAGTTAGACATAGAGTCTTTTGTAACATAGATAAATAACAATACAAGAAAGATCAGATAGATATAATAAAAAATCATTAATCTAAATTAAATAACAAAGCACAAAAGAATAAACTAAAATGATAATTAAAACAATATCATCGAATATCTATAAACTCCTTTGAATTATCTCGATTACCCTTCTTCATTTTTCCTTTTGTAGTATAATTGCCCTCAGATTTTAATAAGTGTGCAAATATAGCCTTAATGTATGTGATTATAGAAAAACATCGAAGATTAACAAGTTATGCTTCCAAAAGTATATCGATTTCGAAAGGAGAGATAATGACAAAGGTCAACCAATTTATAGAAATCTAGTTTTCGAATGATCGGCTCAAATTCAAAAGAGAGATCAATGACTAAGATTGATGAATGTCATGTAATATGATTTGTGTCAGTTAGAACATGAGTTAAGAAATTCTATAGGATGAAGATTAAATTAAATAATAATTTAATCTGGTGTTAAGACTATTTGAAGATAGATTGAATAAGGAGTTCAAGATTAAATAAATTGTTTAATCTTCAATTGAAAGTCTTTGAAAATTAGAAAGATAAGAATTGAATGAAAAGGATAAAGTTAGAACTCAACAATGATCTATTTGAATGCACACATGAATTAATTAATTAAATAGAGATATTTAATTAATAAATATGTTCACGCATAGGAGTCTTAACTAGATAACTGATTGGTAATGACAAAGAGTCTCTTTGCAAAGACGATTGGATATTGAATCAGAAGACAACTGATGGATTCAAATAGATCTCAAGTCATATGGTAAGTGAGTAATTAGTTAGGTAGGTGATAGAAGAATGTGACAGAAATAGCTCTTTTCATGAATTAAATGTTTATTTAATTCAACATTCAAAATTTAAGGATTTAATTAAATAAATAATGATTTATTTAATTGATTGTCGAAAAGGTTAATTGAATAATTAAATAATTTGAAAAGAATATTTAATTATAGTTGAAATATGAAAAAGGATAAATTAAATAATAAATTATTTAATTCAGAAAGAGACTTAATTAATTAGTGACGTAATTAAATAAATAAGATTTATTTAATTAATCAAACTTGAATAAAGGTCATAATGAATTAATTAAATAATTAATGTTATTTAATTAATAGAAGAAATATGTGTATAGGAAATAATTAAATAATTAACATTATTTAATCATGACTATGGACATTAGAAAATTATGTCGAAAGTGGTACTCACAGGCCTAGACCAATTTTCAGTGTCTATAGTTTGCCCCTCTTTAATACAATCTCATTTTGGTTTTTGTGTCAAAGAAAATCATCAAAAACATGCCCTAGTCATGCCTCGGTATGAAATAGGTTAGGGTATGCCCCCTCAGGAAAATTGACGAATTTTTGAGAAAATTCAAAAAAATTGGAAGTAGTCCCGATAAGGTTATTTGATGTCTAGAAATGCTATGGAGTTGACAAAATTGAATTTGGAAGTGTTAAGGATGTGTACAGGTTGATTGAAGATGGAATTTTACGTGACCAATAGAAAAGGTCAAAACAAATGCCACTTTTAACCCTATGTATAAATAGAAATTAGGGTGAAATTCAAATCATTTGCACTCTATAGAATTGAAGAATTTTCTCTGAGCACCTGGAAAAAATGTCTCCCTTTCCATACTCAGATCATCATGGTTACAAGATCCAGACAAAAAATCTATTGACACGCGACCCCCAGTAAGTACCTTTGAGTGAACCTTTGAAATTTTGTTTTGCATGTAGTTTTAGGCATTGAAAGTTTAACTTATAGATGCGTCACTTTTAATTCAACACATATGCATTCGTATGCGACACATTTTCTCGTAGAATGATGCATATGTAAAAAGACGTCTAGGCATTTTTAGGTCATTTATGCATTGATCACATTTGAAATTTTATGTATCGCATGTGTCGAAATTCATCACATATGAGATTAGGATAGTTGCATGTAGTTAGGTGAAACACATTTTTTTAAAATGAATCGCATTTGCATAATAGATAGGCATTTAAAATGAACCGCATTTGCAATTATTTTTGGGCATGTTTGATTTGAGTTTTTGTGACACATTTGCAATATGCAACGCATATTCTTGTTTGTACAATGCATGTGTGTTGATGCACCGCATTTGTATTTTAGAATGACGCATATTTTATTATGCACTGCATTTTCTTTTATAGTGACACATGTGACCGTCAAACTTTTGAGAAAATTTCCTGATGGAAAGATGATATGATTTGTTGTCTGACACATGGTTTGAATGCCTTTTGCAAGTTATTTTAGATCCAATCTACACCTGAGATTCACAACCAAATAATTTTGAGCTTAGAGATTAGTTACAGAGTGTAGAGATGGGATTGTCATGGAGACTTGGGTTACAACATGTATGCACCATGCCCACTATTTTGTAAAACAAAGGTATGCTCACTGCATTATGCGAGAGGTGGCATTCAGAGACCTCCTCATTTCATTTTCCTACTAGAGAGGCAACTATTACCTTAGATGATTTTTATAGGATTCTTAGATTTCCTATTAGAGGCGAGAGAGTCATGTATGATACACACAGAGGCTTTATCAATATTAGTAGATATTATGTGTATGATGATATTAGGAGTTTAGGGATAGAGCATTATGATATCAGATGGCAAGTGTTAGTTGATAGATATGAGAGGATTGACTATATATTATGTACATTGATAGCTAGGATAGTTCATCCTGACTATCAAGGTCATGTATTTCTTGTTGGGTGGGGAGAGATATTAGTTGGGATGCTTGAGAGGGAGGTTGTTTATGCTTGGGGTCCTTGCCTATTAGCCATGCTGTATTTCCATCTTCATGATATTTCCTATAGATATGCGTAGTCGATGAGCTAGGGGACTACTCTTCTCATGGTCTGGGCATGGGAACACATTACTATGTTCCATCCTCCTATTATTGCTGAGCGGGGTGCCAGACCCCCTTATGTTTTCTGATATGCAGGAAACATCACATAGAGCCATGTTGGAGATACGAGATATTAGAGACATGTGTTGGACACATTAATTCAGTTTACATGAAGACCCTACATGGATTGTGGGCAATGGTCCAATGAGGATAAACACTTGCCTTTTTTCTAGTAGACATAATATCTAATTGGGAGGACTATTTCTTGTGTTCACATTATTGAGAGATAGTTGTCGGATCATGTACTGAGATAGTTCGATGAGGTTTAGGATGAGCCTTGAGGATAATCAAAGTTTTCTCGATCATCCAAAGAGGTTTCATTATGGGGGCCGATGATATTGATGGCTACTACAGAGGTGGATATTCAGGCTTTACAACTTTTACAATGGGGATGGAGAGATGGAGCAGTGGATTCAGGGACCATAGTTGCTTATGATACCTAGTGAGTAGTGCATTGTCCTATGCCATATACAAACCCAGATCAGCCGACACCCATAGAGAGACAAGGGATAGGTCCCAAAGGTTAACGTAGAGATAGGGGTGATGTCAGGGTTTCCAGAGGAGGTGGGGAGGATGGTAGAGGTGGGAGATGAGGTCGGTGAGGATAGAGAGGTGGTTGGGTAGGTGGATTATCAATTATCCATGAGGTTGAGGCAGAGGTAGAGGACATAATAATGTTGGACTTCAAGGGTGGAGTAGAGGTAAAGATTGAAGGAGAGCATGTTGTTGAGGAGGCAGTAGCAGAGGAGCATGCAGAGGTAGAGGTTGGGAGAGAGGAAATGGATATTGATGTCCTAGGCATACTAGCAGGTTATGGTGAGGATGATGAGGAGGAGGATAATGTGATGGGTGAGAAAGAGAGAGAGAGCTTTGTGATAGGATAATAGAGGGGAGGTAGGGATAGGATGAGGAGGCTCCCAAAGACAATGATATGGAGTCTTTGGAGGAGAGGATGAGGGTGGTTACCATAGAGTGGGATGCTATGCAGATGGAGAGGTGTAGTGCTCTCATGGAGTGACATCAGGTAGTAGCCTGAAGGCAGGAGACAAAGCAGTAGTTTACAAAGATCAGACATCTTTGCAGTGGTTCATCATCTATGGTTTTTCTCATGATCTAGTCAGGACAGTGGAGAGAACCTCCTATTCTAGGGGTCTATATGAGTTAGTGGTACCTCCTGAGAGATGAGCTCCTAGTTTTTGTGAGGCACGTAGCTAGAGATCATAGAGCAGGAGTCAGATGTGGACACATAGCACAGAGGGTGTGGTAGGACCATCAAGGACAGGTCCATATGACAGGCCTCCCACCACACAGAGAGTACCTCAGCGACAGTTGCCTCCACATTTGCCGCATGGGAGTAGTGGCAGTGGCACACATTGAAATTTTTATATTTGTAGACATTGTACCTTGGTTATAGAGCCTGCGAGCTCCTTTTTATTTATTGATACACTCTAACATTGTATTGTGACACATGTTATTTTGAGCGATATATATATATATGTTTTTTGGTGGTGCTTCATATGATATGCAGTTCTATTTATGATAATGCATTATTTTCCTATATGATTATGTTTTCTATGAGATGTCATTATTTAT
Source organism: Sequoiadendron giganteum (assembly GCA_007115665.2). Lineage (NCBI taxonomy): Eukaryota > Viridiplantae > Streptophyta > Pinopsida > Cupressales > Cupressaceae > Sequoiadendron > Sequoiadendron giganteum. The sequence goes on from CM021106.1 coordinate 294,169,224, forward strand.
CTGATATGTACATGTTATGGATGTTCATTTTTACATTATAATGTGTTCATGCAGCCTATGATGTTATGTTGATTCTATATGACGATGGATGTATGTACTTTTATGATTATGAGATGAAATGTGATGTTTATATATGCAATGCTATCTATATGTGATGTTATATGTTTACAATTGTTATGTACATGTAATGCTTTTGTTATGTAGCCTATGATGATTGGATGCTTATTATGCCATGATTTCCTAGATATAACAAATGCCTATATTTGTGTTTTTGGAATGCAAGATATATATGGTTTACTATGTATGATATTTACATGATGTTTCTAACATGAATGCATATGCAAGATGATTTATATTTTTTTGTGTCACATGACTCTGTCTTCATGCAAGAAAGAAGAAATGTTAATGTGGAAAGAAATATGATCTAGAAAAGACATTGATGTTAGTGTTAGAAATCTTTGATATTTTTTCGAATTACAAAAGGCTTTGCACTTTATCAGCATTGGGCGGGACATGAAACAAATGGAAAATACACACCATGATATGAGATAGACCAAGGTGTACAAAGTCATCCACTTGCTAAAAATAGACAATCATAGACAAGGATTGTCTTAACTCATACTAAGGGCACAGTTACCCCAATATTTTTGTCAAAACAAACCACAAACATTAAACAAAATAAAAGATGGGTCATGATACATCATTGCTCCTCTAAATCCTTCATGGGACATCCTCGAGGAAACTGGTAACATGACTCAAAATCCAAATTTTAAAAGAGAATTGATAGACAAAAGTCAAAGAAAAAGAGTCTTGTGACATCCTTGAGAAAGCTAGTAACCAGAATCAAATATAAATCAATGAAAAGATAAGACAAAATAAGATATAAAGTCAAAAATCCAATAAAAGTATTTTCCAAAACTTGATCTTGTATGATTGTTTAATTTTTTGGCATAGTTTGATGTTAGGGAGGACACATACCATATAATACATTGAGTCTGGTTTTGACTTTGTGACTATGTGCATAAGTCATGACAAAGCCTAGTTTTAGAAAGATACATGTCGTATAATATGTTGAGTCTGATGTCATTGATGCAATAAGCTACATAAGGCTATGATAATTGATTATGTCCATTGTCAAGAAAGACATATATTTCTTAAGACATAAGTTGCTTGTTTGGATAATGTGTTTGATTTTGACTTGATGATAGTTTTAACTTGTTTTCCTTGTTGATGTGTGACTTGTATCGATGCTTTGACTATTATGAGTGTGTGTGTATTGACAATGTATGGCTTGTGCTAACATGATGTAACCTAAAGGTCTAACCTAGTGCAGCCTTGGGGGCTCATCGATTAATGGCCTTGCCTGCATTATACATGTAGAGACCTCATAGTTCGACAAAGATTGACAAGAACTGATTGAAAAGTATGTATTTAATTTGATGATATCTAACATGTGTGATAGTGAATGTGATAAACCTTAATGGACTGACCTAGTGTGGCCTCAAGGGCTTATCGATTGATGGCCTTTCCTACATTATACATGTAGAGACCTCGTAGTTTGACACAACCAATGAATTTGACATGTACAAGAATGAGTCATGATTTTTATGTGTGTTAGATGTGAAAAAACTAGAAAGACAAACCTAATGCCTTGGGGGCACATTGAAAGATGGCCTTGTCTATGTCCAATCACAGAGGCAACAAAATTCAACTATGTCTATGACTAGCTTGACACAACTAACTCTGACTCTGTTTTTGGGATTTTTGGCATGTTTTGATTTTTTTAAGGACATTGTTTGACGTTGGGATGGTATGTACAAGATCCAAATGACGCAAGTCAAGGAGTTTCCCCCAGTTAGGTATAAGACTTATGGGATGGTGTGAAGAGACAAAGTGGGCTTGATGTCAATCATTCCAAGTCATGGAAAGGACAACCATTTATTATGGGTGTAATGATAGGAAAACCATATTAGAGTGATGATAGATGAAGGAGTGAAGTCGACTACACATGGTGTCTGTTTGCCAAGTTTTCACCATGGTACTCATCCAAAGCACCACCAAAGTGGTTTTCACTATTGGATGGATTATTTCTCTTTACTATTTTACTTATTTTTCAATTTTTTTGGTGTTACAAAGATGCATGTTTGCCAAATTTTCATCAAGGTAACAATTTTTTTGTTTTTGTATTTTTTTCGATTAAGACTTTACTCTCAGAAGTTATGCATAGAACCTCTTTAGATGAATGTTGTTGATTGGTTACAAAATTGTTTCTCCTTCAGGGGTAGAGAGTTGATACACTCCTGATCCAAAGGATTTTGTAACAATATAAGGCCCTAACTAGTTAGGTTCAAACTTACCTATTTTTTCTCTTTCTGACTGATTCGTAGGGTTTTCCATCAAGACCAAGTCACCAATGTCGAACTATTAATTTAGCACTTTCCTATTGTAGTTGTGATGAAGATGGTTTTGATATGCTTGCAAATTATCTAGAGCCTTCTATCTTTGTTCATCTAGGAATTCTAACTCATGCAATCTGGATACATGATACTCTTCATCATCAATGTGACCTTTCAAGGATACCCTTAGGGAAGGAATTTCAACCTCAATAGGTAAAATAGCTTCAAAATCGAATACTAGGGAGTATGGAGTGGCACTGGTGGGGGTATGGATGCTTGTGTGATAGGCCCATAAGGTAGGATTTAGTTGTAGGTGTCAGTCATGACCAGCAGCATTGACAATCTTTTTGAGGATTTTAATGATGGTTTTATTAGACACCTCGGCTTGGTCATTACCTTGTGGGTAATATGGAGTGGAATAATGATATTGGATATGGAATTGTTCATAGAGATGACATAATTCTTGGTTTTTTAATGGAAGGCCATTATTTGTGATGATCGATTGAGGTACACCATACTAATAAATGATGTAGTTCAAGATAAACTTGGAAATTTGAGTGTTGATAATATAGGTCATATGAATAGCCTCGATCCACTTGGTGAAATATTCAGTGGCGGTTATGATGAACTTATGGCCATTAGAAGATGGTGGGTGTATCTTACTTATGAGGTCAAGTCCCCATTGGGAAAAGGGTCATGGCGAAGTAATCAGACGGAGCTCCTATGCTGGCACACATATCAAATCTTTGTGTATCTGACATTGTCGACATTTCTTGACAAAGATATATGAGTCCTTTTCCATAGTAGGCCAATAGTAACCTAATCTCATAATCTTGTGGGCTAAGGTAGTACCACTAGAATGGGATCCACATATACCCTCGCATACCATCCGTAAGGTTGCTTGTGCTTCTTCAGCATCGAGACATCTCATCAAGGTGTTATCTAAGGTATGTCTATATAGGGTATCTCTGATGATGGTATATTTAGAAGACCTATAGATAAAGGTTCTACATTGGTTGGTTGATAGGTCTAAGGGAATGATTTGGGCATTTAGGTAGCTGTATATGTCCTTATACCATGGGGAAGTAGGACCAAGGATCGTACATACCATCACAGAATCGAGGACATCAGAGGTAGGGACCAAAAGCTATTCGACCAAAAACTCAAATTTAGGCACGTTGCTAGGTATATCCAATAACGAACCAATAGTTTCCATAACATCTATTGCCCTATTCTGAATGTGGGTACTTGCTAAAATCTGATGTCATCAAACTATTTCTTAAAACTGTCTACCATGTGCTTGTAAGGGGCAAGTTTATCATCCTTAGTTTCATATTCATCATTGACTTGTCAGACTACTAATTGAGAATCTCCATATACATGTAAACTCTTAATTTTCTATTGGATTAATTCTATCACAAGGGCTTCATATTCTACTATATGTTGGTGCAAGGGAAAACAATGCAGAATGACTTAAGTATAGTGTCACCTTGAGGTGTAACAAATAGTATGCCTACTCTTGAACCACGGTTAGTATGTGACCCATCAAAGTATAATTTCCATGTGGTTCTAGTGTCAACTTTGAAGATAAACTCATCAAGAAAATCTGCCACTAAAGGATGGTCAGCCTTAATTGGTGCATCTGCTAACTGATCTACAATTTATTTCCCTTTTATTGCTTTCCTTTCCACATACTAGATGTCATATTCACTAAGTATCATTACCCATTTATCCAATCAGCCTGTTAGCATTGCTTTACTTAGGATATATTTCAGAGGATCTATTTTGGAGACCAACATGGTTTGGCAGTTTAGCATATAGTGCCTAAGTTTTTGAGTAACAAAAATACTGCAAGACAGGCATGTTCTATGTTATTGTAGTTTAGTTCATATCCCACCAATGTGTGGCTGATGTAATATACTACTCTTTCGTGACATGCATCATCATTTTGTGCCAATAAAGCTCCTAGTGCTGACTAAGTTGCCGATATATAGAGTATCAAAGGTCGTGTGTCTGTAGGCAACATTAACATAGGTGGTGTAAGCAGATAGTCTTTTATCTTTTGAAAAGCTTCTTGGAATTTGGGTGTCCATACAAATGGTACCCCCTTCTTTAGCAAGTGTTGGAATAGATGTATCTTGTCTGCTAATTGTACTATGAAGCATCTTATAGACTGTAGTCTCCCTTGTAGTGTTCTTAGCTAACCAATGGTGGCTGGTGGGGGCATGTCCAATATTGCTTTTACTTTCGTAGGGTCCACTTCAATGCCTCTTCTAGAAATGATATATCCTAGAATTTTCCCTGATTTAACATAAAAGACACATTTTTTTGGATTCAACCTTACCTTGTACTTTTTTACTCTTTGGAATATATTATCAAAGAATTTCAAATGATCTGTTCTTGTTAATGATTTGGCTATTAGATCATCTATATAGTCTTCCATGAGAGTATGTACAAGGTCATATAATATAGTCGTCATTGCATGTTGATATGTAGCTCCAACATTTTTGAGCCCAAAAGGAATAACATTCCAACAATATGTTCTTCATGGACATGTGAAAGTTGTCTTGTGTTGGTCCTTAGCTGCGATCTCGATTTGGTTATATCCAGAGAAACCATCCATGAGGGATAGCATCTCATATCCTACTGTAAGGTCCACTATCATGTCAATGTTTGGCAAGGGGAAATCATCCTTAGTACATGCCTTGTTGATATCTCTAAAGTCTATACAAATGTGGATGCCCCCAGATGGTTTAGTCACTAGCACAAGATTTGAAATCCAGTCTCCATAGTCTATAGATCTAATGAATCTGACATCCAATAATTTCTTAAGTTCTACCTTGACTGGTAGAGTGATTTGTGGATGCATTTTCCTTAGATTTTTCTTGATGGTCTTAGCACCTAGTTGTAATGGTAGATGATGCAATATAAGGTCTGGATCCAACCCAGGCATGTTAGCATATGACCATGCAAATTTTATCTATCTTTTTGCAAAGAAGTCTCGAAACTATGGTTGTTCTATCTTTATCAAAGATGCTACAAAGTATATTACCCTAGGATTTTCTTCTATGTTTATGTTGATCTCAACTGATTATTCACCTAACATGGGTGATGTTTCTTGAGCAGTTGGGAGAATGTTCAAGCTTCCATTCTTGGGTTACTCAAAGAGGTTTTCACCCTCGGATGCGTCCTTTATTTTTACTATTTCTTAATCCAAATGCGCCTTTCAGTTTTCACCTAGGGACTCATCATTTTCATTATTTTTGTTTTTGTTTTCCTTTTTATGACTGGAGGTGTGAACAGACTCCCCAAAATATACCATTTTATCCAAGTCTATGGTAAATCCAACTTTATGATCACCTCTAGGTATGCCTTCTTGAAGTCCCATGAACTCAACAATTCCTTCATCATTCTCAAATTTGTCTAAGATGGGTGTACCTTACTGATACCAATCGATAAGTCGGGGATAAACGAGGGGTATGTCATCACCAAAGTTATCAAATGTGGAGGATAAAAAGGTGAGGCTAGAATTGTTGACATGGTCATAGAAGTTTTTGACTAACTCCTTTTTGTTCTCTTTCCTATGGACAAGTAAACTCTGATGTGTGACTATTGTAAGGGCTAGCTCTTCAGAAGATGGCTCATTAGGTGCCCAAGATTCAGGATCAAGGGTTTCTTAATAATAAAGCTTAAGCCATTATTCTTTTGAAAAGGACTTCTTAGGATAGGGGCTAGATGGACTTGGTACGAGTTTTAGCATTTTATCAATTTTACCAAATAACAGGTCTAGGTTCATGGTTCTGGTAGATGAAAGAGAGTCCCATTCGTATACGTTTGAGTCCAGGGATTCATTGTAAATTGGTTCAAGTGGTTCTTCAAATATCTCAATTTCTTCAAAATAACTTCCTCTTGTAATGGTACTGTGTTACTAGGAAAACCAATCCTAATCGGTTGAAACCCTATCCCTAAACCTTTTGGTCACTGAGAGATAATGATCGATTATGTCCTTCCATTTTGATGTAGTCCTAAACCACTATGTTCATCATATCCTTTCCTTTGCATTATCGTAAATCCTTTTCCATATTGGTCCTTAGGTATTTGAATAGATGGTGGAGGGTTTTCATTGTCTTCATTATATAACTAGGAGGTGACATCTTCTTGGTCCATAGCTTCCTTACTTAGCTCTCCCCATTTTGTGAATGTCATTGTTGGAGGAACATTTATTGTGACAACTGACTATTTCCTATCTGTTGTAGGTAACCCATATGACTTAGGAGGAATCCACTGACTGACACAATAGGATGCTTTCATGTTATATTCTCCATAGCCCTTATCTTGCATCTCGACCTTAGGAGTGGATGATGGTGATTGTGATGCGATGGACTTAGATAGAGTTGATGGATCAATGTATATGGATAATGTCAAGGATGAAGCCTCTTGATTAACTATCACCTATCATTGTGGTATTTCATGTAGGCTTGTGCAATATTGGAAAGAATTTGGATCATCGTCAATTGTGATCTCTATGCCATTATACAAGAATTTACGACATTGATGGTACATGGAAGGTACAACTTTCATAGTGTGTATCCAAGGTCTACCCAACAAAAGGTTATAGGGAAGGGTGAGATCCAAGACTTGAAAACTTGTGTCCATAACTATTGGGCCAATTCTGATAGGGAGTGTGACAACTCCTTTGGATGATCTTTCCTCATCATCATAATCCTTAATGACTATACTTTTAGTGGTGTCCACGCATTCCTTTGAGAACCTTAATGCCTTAACCAATTTCAAAGTGCAGAGGTTCAACCCTACTCCTCTATCTACCAAGACTCATCTGACTTTGGTTTGATAGACAAGAACTTCAAGGTGTAATGGATTGTTATGATTGGTCTTCTCAGTCCAATAATCTTGTTGAGAGAAAGTGGTGTGATGGGAATTGGTTAAGTATCCTACCATTTCTTTGAAATGATTGGCATCTAAGTTGGTAGGGACAGTTGTGCTCTACAAGGCTTTTTCTAGAATGCCTTGATGATTTGGTGATATGGTCAATAGTTCCAAGATGGATATTTTTGTTGAGGTCTTCCCCAACTGATCAAGTAAGTTATACTTAGGATTCGAATACTGTGTTGGTGGCTCTGCAGAAGAACTTGGAAGGGTTATCTTAATTTTGTGTGTATTTACAACACATTTAGGATGCTTCTTTATGGTAATGGTATTGATGTTTTCATCAGTAGCTCAGATATGGTTGATAATAGTACCTAGTTTATAATCATACTTAGCATTGGTAGAATTGGTTGAGGTATTATTCTTAGTTCTTGAATTGGAGGCTTTTCCTTTCCCATGGTCGTGTAATGGATCTGTGAAGACCTTGTGATCACTATTTTTGGTATGTTTTTTTCCCATTGACTTCTATGGTTCCATCTTCAACAAAGTCTTGTATGATGTTCTTCAGTTGTCGGTATTGTTGTAGGTTATGTCCCTTTGTTTGATGGTACTCACAATAGATGTTATCATCCCACCATGAGGGTTTGAACTTTTTGGGATCATATTGTTTTGGTTCCAAAGGTTTTACAAGGTTATGTTTTATCAGTTCTTTGAAAACTGTCTCGATTGGTTTCCCCAAAGGGGTAAACTCATGTTTGGGAAATATCCTCTATGGTCGTTGTTGTTGCAAATTTTGGAAAAATTTGGTGGTTTAATCAGTTTCATTAAGCATGTCATGAGAGGGGTTGTAACCTCTAAGTGTGATGATAGGTCCCGCATGTAGAGTCTTAGCATCAACAATACCATCATTTGTTACACTTTTTTTCTAGACCAAAATATGTTTCTATTGTTGGGAGCCTTTTGATTTTGGACTACTAGGTTCTTGCCTGGCACTTTAATGTCTCCTTTGTCAATAAAGCCCTTTTCAAGTATAATTCCTTTTTGCACCAAGTCTAGTAAAGAGGTACAACAATGTACTCTTAAGTCACTTCTCAGTTTTGGATGAATATTTTCAAGGAATATTATGACTTTTTGTTTTTTTGGTATCTCAATTGGACATCGACTAGCTAAACTTCTCCATCTTTGAAAGAAAGTGGTGAAAGTTTCACCTTCTTCTCGCATGGTGTGACACAAGGTAGCTATCATGATTTCATTGTCTATGTTGAAGGCAAAGTGTTTGAAAAACTTCTCAACTAATTCACCCCATGATCTTATGCCATACGGTAGTTTAGAGAACCATTCCAATGCTATCCCAACAAGGGTTTGTGGAAATAGTCTCATTAAGTACATCAGGTCATACGAGATGTCCATGCATGTTGTGGAAAATTCTCTAATGTGTTCTAGAGGGTTCATCTTCCCATTATGCTTAGGAAAATTTGGTATAATGTACCTATGTGGGAAGGGTGTCATGTATAGCACTTTGTCAAAAGGACATGGACATGTTGTCCATTTGTTATTGTAAGGCTTGCATTTGATATTGTAGAACATCTACCTATGTCAAAGACATGTTTGTTGTATTATTAGGATCGATGTAAGTGTTCTAAAATATAATATGTTATATGGATTGCAATTTGGTGAGGGTATATATCCTATTTGAATATTATGATTCAGTGTAGGGATATAGCCTATCTCAATGTTCTAATTTGGTATAGGAATATTTCCTATCTAAATCTTTTGATTTGGTATAGGAATATTTCCTGTCTGAATGTTCTGATTTGGTATAGGAATCTTTCTTGTCTATGTAGCCCCTATTTGTGGAATGGTAGTATTGGTGTTGACATGAGGTATAGTTGTGTTCATGCCAACTTTGGATGTTTTACTAGTGGTGTTTGTGCCAAAGGGGTTTGATGAAGATGCTCCTATAGTGAATTGTAAACCTTTTGTTATATTGAAAGGGATTGTGTTTACATTGATGATGTTTGAATAGGTATTCTAGTGGGAATTGTTGTGGTAATTTGAGGAACAAAGATGCTAGATGTCATGATTTGCGTTGGTTGAGTAGATGTTTTTTTCAGAGTGTGAACATCAAATCTTGGTGGTGGTGTGGCACCTTCTACCAACAACTTTGCTAGATATCTTTGGGGGTCTTGTGCCAAACATTCATCCATAAAAGATGTAAATTCAGGATCTTGAACTGCAACATCTACATCTTCTATATAAATTTGTCCATGTGTGTCTCTAGTCACGTGTTTTTCAAGCAAAGCTTTGTGTGGTCTCTCTTTCCCTGATGGTTGGATTCTGAAAGGATTGATGAATTCCTCTGAATCTGCCATCTCGTTTTTGTTTCTTTTTAGACCTTGTCTCAACCATGAAAATGTTGCTCAAACTAAGGAAATGCAAAAATACATCTAGAAATGATATGTTCTACTTCTATGCTCTTTTTGGGATTTTTTGGATATAACATTGAATGAATGCTGCTATTTTTTTTTGGTATTTTCTTGGCAAATAAAGGATGCCTAAAATGATGTATGCTAGGATGACACTATGCAAAATTTTAAGTAGATTATGATGGTAAATGATTCTAAGAGGATATTGCCTACCACCTATGGAATAATCAAGGCTACGACTTAACTTTATCAAAGAACCTGATGTACGACAAGGACCAAATGACAAGGTGAATTTCCAAACTAGACTGATGAGTTGGAAGGATTCACTAGTAAGACAAAAGTGACTAGGTTCAGTGGCAATGACGATCGAAGCATAAATTTGTCCAATATGCAGAAAGTTGTCCTATTCTAAGTTATGCAAAATCCTATGAGGTAACTTAATTTTTGCAACTAAGATGTCTATGATACCTAAGGATGACTAATGCAAGGTTTTTGAATAATTTTCTAGATTCTATCCAAGGTTGATCGTAAGAAACAAAGGTGAAAATGATAGTTTTTTTTTTTTGACTAAGTTTGCAAATTTTAGGATTTTTTTGTTGACAGTCAATTGTGATTCAGGTTGCAGATGTGGTTCAGCTTTTGACATATGCATTTCTGATTGTAGATATGACTCTCTAGTAAAAACTAGTCTCATTCTACTGATAGGAAGATGTGACTTACAAAGATAGATGTGGTTTAATTTATAATAGATGCGACTCACTATTCGATGTGACTTATTAAGAAGATTCAACTTAGAATCTAAGCCCTATGAAAACTAATTTTTTTGATAGACACATGCAGTACTTTGTTTAATAGTTGTGACCTATAATGACAGATGCAGTTTTCAATTTGACAGTTGCGACTCACGTTTTAGTTGCCGTGATCTGATAAAAATGTTACAATTGACTCAATTTCGAAGGTTGGCAGTGACAATATTTGCTAAGTTCTCAATTGGGTTTCCCCAGCTATGCTTATTCAAGGTGAATGACTAGTAGCTTCACCCCACTATCTCCCCTCCATGGCACACACTTCTTGGGGTAGCCAAGCTATAGTACCCATGAAACTCCCATGGCATACATTTCATCTCTGCATATGAACCATAAGAATATGATACAGCTTCACAGGTTCGACCTGGTGCACGAGTAAATACAGGGTTTTTGGATTAAACTACAACAGGTTGGCTTTTTAGTATGGACACTCATTCAAAAAGCCATGCGAGAGGCAATATCATCCTAGTCTGTAGAGGTTATGCTATCTAGGTTTTGATGCACCACAAGGGTACTGGGGAATCAAGAGTTGGTCCATTGGGATCTCTATAATACTAAGTTTCCTTGAGCATTATAATTTTTATACTAGTTGGGAGTGGCTCGACAAAAAAGCCCATCATTGGTTTGAGTCACATTGGTTACTCTTAACCACCAATGCAGGCCCAATTTCTAGAGTCAGTAATAGGTTCTCTTTTATTCAGGATTGCATGAATGCACAAGGGGAGAGGATACTACGATGTACTGAATTGGGGTTCTAAACTAAACAATTAGAGGCACAAAATACACTTGTTAATTTTAATCCCAAATTACAATTATCTAATCTACCAAACAAAATGTTCTTTTTACAAATTAAAGCCTTCGACAATTGGTTTTGCATGCAATTTGTTAGTATTTTTCATGTTCATCTTCATCTTTCATTTTGCAGAAAAAGGTTTGGTTTCAATGTCTTCTATGCTACATCCTACAAAAAACTTTGTTATCATCCTAAATCACACATTGCAAACCAAACATTAGAGAGAAAAAAAAGAAAAAAAAGAAAAATTGTAAAATGAAAATAAAATTACTAGCCAAATGCATCATTTAAACTTGTAGATGCGTCATGATTTTCATCAGTCAGTTGTGTCGCAGAAAGTTGCAGATGCATCAGATTTTGTCAAATGCATCTCAGGATTTGTCACTTGTGGTTCGCGAATAGAGTTGAGTCATTTCATCAGTCAGATTTATCGTTTCGTACGATACTTGCAAAAAAATAAAAAAAATTATCTACGAATTTATGAAGATTGGAAGTCTTCACATCAGGTTCACCAAATGTAACATAGATAAACAATGTTGCAAGCAAGATCATTTAAATCTAATAAATAAGAATTAATCTAAATTAAACAACAAAACACAAAAGAATAAACTAAAATGATAATTAAAATAATCTCACCAAATATTTGTAAACTCCTTTGAATTATCTTGATTGCCCTTCTCTATTTTTCCTTCTGTAGTATAATTTCCCTCATATTTTCATAAGTGTGCAAGTATAGCCTTAATGTATGTGATTATAGAAAAACATCAAAGATTAACAAGTTATTCTTCCAAAAGTATATCGATTTTGGGAAGAGGAATAATGACAAAGGTCAGCTAATTTATAGAAATTTGGTTTTCAAATGATCGGCTCAAATTCAAAAGAGTGATCAACAACCAAGATTGATGAATGTCATGTGATGTGATTTGTGTCAGTTAGAACGTGAGTTGAGAAATTCTACAGGATGAAAATTAAATTAAACAATAATTTAATTTGGTGTTAAGACTATTCAAAATTAGACTAAATAAGGAGTTCAAGATTAAATATCACTTGGTTTTCCTAGAGTGAATGATCTCTCTATATTTAGGGAGCAATTTTCTCTATATGTAGATCAACTAGAAACTCTAGAAATGACAAGAAATTGTTGTTATCTATATCTATTACCTCCCTGGAATGAATTTTCATCATGGATTCCTTTAGTCCTCGAATCCTACTGCCATAATCATGCTTGAGGAAATATCTTTGTGAGTGGACCTTACCCACACGAGACTCCATTTAGTGACATAAAAATGACTTCACAATGGGTGAATCGAGTAGTAAATGTTAGTTGGTTCTTTCATTTATTGCCAACCTCACTATAGTTCATTCATCTAATGAAAATGAGGTTGATCAGGCTCTACTTATTCCCACCCATATTGGAAAGAAATTTCCCAACTCAACTATCCAAGGCCCCAACCCCACCAGATGGTGGGATGATATAGAGATGGGCCCTATGTGGTGGGGTCCACCATTATGGGTGGAAGGAGATAGCACAAAGTTTAATGGTCTTTAGAAACTTAGCCTTAGGGAGAGGAGTGGTGCTATGACATCCAGAGATGTTGGTTATACTACTTGATTCATATCTCTATCTACATCCCTATCTACCTCTATTGAAGATAAAGATATATAGGCCTCCATTTCTAACTTTGTTGCTAGGTTAGTTAGGTAAACAAGATATTTTATTAGTGAATATGCTTATGGGACTTCACTTAGAATTGTATTTACTACCTCTACCTCTACAACTATCTTTGTTGGATCAATTGCTTTCATTCAGTTAGTTGGATCTACTACATTTGGAACCAAATGAAGGGAAGGGCATACTTCTACTCGATCTACAACTAGTGTGACTGTCACTCAAACTCAAACTGGTGGATTTATTTGGTGGAACCATTGAAGAAACTTCTTCTATCACCTTCTCCTCTGCTACTATAAAAGCTTTCATCTATGCCTTCAATCTATGCCTTTGTCAATGCCTATGTGGTGTATCAATATTGATCTACAATAGGGGAATGAACTCAATATCAATCTAGTTAAGCCCTCACCTCTACCATTGGTGGGTTTTGAACCTATACCATGGATGTAAATAAGTTAAATAGCAAGGAAGCACTTCTTTATTCCAATAATGGAATAGAGGGCTTCCCACTTAGCAGTAGTGTGGAGTTGACTTGATGCTTGTACCTATTCATTCCAACAAGAAAGGCTACTCAATCAATTAGATCAGAGCACATGCCTACCTTCGTTAACTCAATCTCTATCGATTGATGATTTCTTCTAATTTTAATGAGCCATCAATTCCTACCATTGGGTGGGGTGGAATTCTAGTTTGGTCCCCTTTCTCAAAATCCTTGAGTGAGAAAGATCCTTCTCTCTCTTGAGAGGCTCCTGTCTTTCTCCTTGAGAGGCATAGAAAGTGAAGCATTTGTGTTTCCCCTTACTAATTAATTGTGGTTTCCACCTGGAGCTGGCTATGGTTCCAAGAGCAAGTTGACTCTAGATATGGCTAAGGCTTCTTCCTTTGCTATCACCCTCTCTAGTTTGAGTTCATCTAGGTATGGTCCCTCAACTACTTCTATTAGATTGATTGTTCTATCAATCCCTCCATATCTTCCTTCTGTTTGATAGGGAGGTTCCACAAATATGAGAGTGTGCAATGAATGAAGTGATTTTTTTTGTGATCCACTATGGTTGGATGGAGATAAGAAGCTTTTGTCAATTTTAGATTCATGATTGCTTCAAGTTCCACTCATTGAATAATGCATTGTTCAATTTCCCCTTCCACTTCTAACTACTCATACCCAAGGGGCAAAGGCAATAGTTGGATAAATGCTTGGCACTACACTAGGAGGTAAGCATTGGATAGGCTCTTCATCTAGTCAAACCAACAAATTATAGCTATCAATCCATCTGGTTGGGATACTAATCAAATGGCATGCATCTTTGCAAAGCCCCCTACATGTAGCGATAGACCCCACCGACCTAAAGGTAACCAAAATAATATATGGTTAGTGGGGTTAACACTGACCAGGGATTCACCCACTTCTCTAGCTTTACCACTACCCTAAAGGAATATATTAGTGGTTGCATGAGCTTGAGTGGTAATAGATGGTCAGTGGGGTTAGTGTCTCAAGTGGTGGCATATGCCTTGGAAGGTGGGGTTGAAGTGGACCCCACCAACCATACATGCCATTGGTGGGGTCCAGCTTCTTCAACCCCACCGTCCCTATAGGCCTTGGGGGAGGCACCAACCCCACCATCCTATTTACCTCAAATGGGGGAGATAGAAGGGGCCTCCCACACATGGCATACCCGTCACCCGAGATTCACCCGCCACCCTATAAAACATATGGTTAGTGGGATCCTAGGTATGGTTAATGGGGTCCATATGTCAAACCCACTGACCATAACTACCATAGGTGGGGTTGGGGCCCTTGGTGGTGGCGACTTTTGAGTGCTCATTACCCCTTCCTCATGGCTTAACTAACCTCTCTAGTACAGGAAGTGCCTACCCTAAGTTAAGACTAGTTAAAGGTAGGTTAAGCATAGTTAGAGGTACTCTTTAAGTTCTTGTTGGCTCACTGGTGGATTGGTAGAGGTGACAAGGATTATTGAAAGTAAGGAAATCAACTCAATTTTGAGGGAGAGGGAGATCTTGATGGAGATTCTGGTTGACAATTAGACATGATCAATTTCCTTGACCTATTGATATAAGGGTGATAGAATTAATCACATCAGAGAGAAACCTTTATCAATTCTCAATAGATTCCTTTATTAGGTTTCAATGGGTTGGATATGTGGGAGATCCTATAGAAATTTGATGGATGGGAATACTAATTTAAACAATCCGATCAATAGAATGATCCATATTGAGACATGCAGGGGAAAGGGACAAAGATGACATGATGTTAGGTCTTAGTACTGATGTATCCAATTAGATAGAGGTAGGTACTCTTTTTGATTAAATTAATAGGAGGGGAATCAAAGGGAGATGGAAAGCCTCACTGGAAAGGTGGAGTATAAATCTAGAAGGGTGTGGAAATTAGCTTGACTTATCATTTGAGAATATGAATCTAGTTGCTATGGTTGTATCGGGCTTTCCACACAAGTTGTATTATGACTGTGCTATTGTTGAAGATAGCATATTATGGGTGAAATTGCACTTTCTAGTTGTGTTACAACTACGAGAAGTGGAATGGATTAAAATCAATTATTGAGAAAGGATTTGTCCTTGGGAATGCATCTAGCTTGGGGAACCATCTAGTTTCTCTTCAAAAAGGAAACTAGAAAATCTCATTCCTAGATCACAATTTCAAAATGGATATGGTGATCTACTGTGATGTGAGACAACCTACACATTGATCTAGCATCAATTATAGATATTTTGTCAAGGTCTGGAAAATTAGTTGTTGTAGAGATCTAGCAAATAAAAAATTATAGGTTGCCCTAGAGGTGGGAGGGATGCCTCGACAATCCCTCAAGCTCATACAAATATTTCATGCGAATGAATAGGTCATATGAGGTATTGAAGCTCAGACTTTAGAAACTAATTATCTCACCAAGGAAAATAGGATGGTGGGGTCTAGGCCTATGATTCCCTCCCACCCTTTCTCATGGCCCTGAGAAACTATATCTTCCCACCTTAAGCTATCCATGCATGGGGTAGCTTCAACTAATTATCTCTCAAGGGGTCAAGAAAGACCCCATCACCCAACATGAGTATGGTCAGTGAGGTCCACCTTGGGCCCCTACTATTAAGTAGGGGCCTAAGAGATAGAGGCTTTGGGAATTAGCCATCGCCCTCCACTAATATTAACTTCACTAGGGTTTGGTTAGACCCCCTAATGGTTTCAAACCCTAGGGGGATATAGTTGTCTATCCTCCCACCAACTATATCTTCCCACCCACCTGAGAATAGTAGTTCATTGGGTGGGGGCTAAAGAAAGGGTGAGAGGGTACCTACTATTCTAAGATTTTGGGTTCTCGGTAGTTTCTAGGAATAGAAGGTTCTCAAGAGGAAAGAGTTAGGTTGCACCCCTACTATAGATAGGAAGAATTAGGGATAGGGAAGAATCAATGCCTAAGGTTGCTCAGAGGACTTGATTCAAGATAGGGGTGGGGCCCCACTTTTGACTATGATGGAGCAACGAGGAGATATTGGATATTGATATTGTTATCTTAGAGTTATGATATCTTGAAAGGAAGGAGATTCAATAGGTCATACATGGTGCATGAAGGACTAATCAATAGGCCTTTCCTTTATATAGAAGGCCCCCCCTCAACCTAGGCCATCGAAGTCACTCTATTAGGGTTGATTCATTCTATTTACCAATACTTTTCTCTTTAATTGTATCAGTTTGAATCCCCCTACTCTAGATCTAAGTATTTCTCCCTTTCTTAGTGTGAGCGACACTTTCCCAAATGGTGAACCAAGAGTAGAGAAACAATTCTTATTCTTCCCATTAGCCTACCCACCCATTAAAAAAATTTCTAGAACGAGCTTAATTTGCTCGATCCAAAACCAATTTTTACCTAGATAAAAATTCCAATCTTGTGTGTTTCAAGAACATGGCCGAAGACCCACAAAGGCATGCTTATTTTCTACTAATGAATAGGAAAATCTAACACCTAAAAATTCTACCCTACCTCCATACTTGGGGGCTCATCCCTTGGCCTCCTCTTGCATTGCTCAGGAGCATAAATTCCCTCAACCTCCATTGTTGGTTGAGTACCTATACCTAAAGGCCCTCATCCTATCGCCCTATAGTAGGGGTTTCCATCTACTACTTACTACCCAAAGGCCCTTGATCATCTATCTATAGTAGTGCCTTGACAAATCTATTAGGATGGGTGATCCCTTATCTTCCACCTACCCATCCTACTTATAATTCATTGGAGTTCTATTCAAGAAAGACACCACCAACCAAGGCCCCAATCCCACCTAGTGTGGGTATGGTCAATCCCAACCCTACTCACCATATATTCCTTAAGGAAATATGGTTGGTACAAAAGGAGAATATCGATGGTCCCAACCCCATTGACCATATATTCCTTTGGTACTAACCATATTATTCTCCTTTGGTATAGACCATATTCTCCTTAGTGGTGGACCCCATTGATCAAAGGAGAGCGAACCCCACTAGCAATATATTACTTTGGTGGGGTTGGGGTGGACCCCACCAAATAAAGGCATGTATGGAT
Source organism: Sequoiadendron giganteum (assembly GCA_007115665.2). Classification (NCBI taxonomy): domain Eukaryota; kingdom Viridiplantae; phylum Streptophyta; class Pinopsida; order Cupressales; family Cupressaceae; genus Sequoiadendron; species Sequoiadendron giganteum. The sequence goes on from CM021106.1 coordinate 294,186,763, forward strand.
GGTGAAATTGGGGCCTTTAGTGGGGTTGGCCTTGGGATAAGGGTGTTGTTAAATGGATAGAACTCCAATCCCCCACCCTATTTTCCTTAGATAGCTATCTCAAATTAGGTGGGAGGGAATAGTATAGTTTTAGCAGGCCCCATCTATCTCCCCCCACCCATAAAACCCCACAGCCCAGTAAGACCCTATCACCCATAACAATGGATCCCACTAACCTAGGGGCCACCAACCCCATTGACCTAGGTAGGTATGGTTGGTGGGGATGGTGGCCTCTAAGTCAGTGGGGTCCACTGCTACGAGTGGTGGTTTCTTACTGGGTGGTGGGGTTTTACAGGCTGGGGGAGATAGATGCGGCCTCCCAGTACTATATTATTCCCTCCCACCCAATTTGAGTTGGATATCTAAGGAAAATAGGGTGCGGGGACTATGGTTCTAGCCATTTATTAACACCCTTATCCCAAGTTCTACCCCACCAAAGGCTCCAGCTAATGAGAGCCATTCATGTTCTATTTAATGCCATTTTTTAGCCTCTTTCATATTCATTCATATTCATTTTCATATCTAATTTCCATTCCATTTCACCACCTTTTTCTACATATGGTTGAATATAAATAAGTAATATTTAATTTAGTTTTTAGATAAAATATGTGAATAATATTATTAGATTATATTTATTAATATTTACTTCCATTATGTTAAGCAACTATATTTGACAAAATGCTAATTGAAGGAGAAGAATATAGATTTCCTATCACTCTAGCAAATTAATTCTAATTATTATTAAATATATTTTTTTTGAAATATTTTGGTTATCTACTTATAACCAATTACTATTCATTTTGACTTATATGAAGGAAATGTCTCACGCTAAAAGTAATATCCTATTTTATTGTAACTACGAGATAAATATGCTCCTCTATTTTAGGTTGATTTATTATCAATAAATAAATAGAGGGCATGATAATAGAAAACAAAAAAAATATGTTTCATGTCCCATTTATTATATATGAAGAAATGGGCATGGGAATGTAGCTACAAAATATAGGTAGGAAATAGTGAAAGGAAGACTCTATATCATTTTTTATAAATAAATCAAACTTCTCACATGGTCAAACCTATGTTGAACAATGATTTGTATTACATCACTTGGAGGACTAAGGAGGCAATGCCCGCTACTTGGAATGCTAGTGATTTTTGTAGTTTTTATTATTTTCATAATGTGTGTTTGATTTTCACTACATAGTGTTTCATTTCGAATTACTAGTTAAGTGTGGTTGTTGCGTTATTATTATTTGTAATTTGATTATCATTTATTATTGAGTGAGATTTATTAATATTCTATCAAGAAAAGATTCATTGATTAAAATTATTTAAACTACAAACTTGTATTCCTGAATTAACACAAGATACTGCTATTCTTGTCGATGGTATGTTCTTGCAGAAGATTATTACAACAATTTTTATTACAAAGTTCATGTAGTAGTTTTTAGTAGATTTACTATAGTAGTGTTGAATGAGAGTATTTATTTTGTAGTTTCATTTTATCCACACTCACCTCACTTCCTACAACCCTTGTGCATACATCCATGAAATATTTGGCAAGTTTATGCCACCGAATTGGCATCACCAAACTGCATTTTATTATTAAATAGTAAATTTATTTCATTTTTACCCCAATTTTGGCCTATCACCAACCCCACCATCCGTACCTACCTTTAGTTGGTGGGGTTCATACCAGCCCCACCAACCTAGGGGCCACCAACTCCACTAACCTAGGTGGGTATGGTCAATGGGGTTGTGGTAGACCCCACTGACTAAGGTATCCACCACAATCTGAGGCACCAATCCAAATAACCATATTCTCCTTTTGTTGGTGGGGTCCTCCTTTAGTAGGTTGGAAAAGCCCAGATAGTGGGTTCCACCTTTTGGATGGTGGGGTTGATCACTACAGGTGGAGGGCCACCATCCTATTTTCCTCGGGTGGGGATTATAGTTGGGGAGGAAATTTTAGTCCATTTCGAGGGCCTTCTCTATCGCATATCACATTGGTCGTCCTATGGGTGGAGTATAAGTCTTTGTCCCCCTCAACCTCCTAATGTCAACATGAGGGCATTTATGCTCTCTCCTACCTAAGGGCATGACTATGACTATAGAGAGCCACCCCCTCCAACTTGACTCAACCTTAGCTCCCTCACTATAATTTTGAGTAGAACCCCTACTAGGAGAAAGGTGAAAGGGGTGGGGAGAGTTGAGGGAAAAACCTTGGCCTCCTAAAGTTGGCCCCCCTCTCTACCATTTCTATAGTATGGGGGTAGTGTCAAGGGGCCTACTATGTATAAGGGGATGGGGTCCTTGCCTTAGTTGATTATTGCCTCCATAGTCTGGATAGGTCATTTATAGGGCGAGTAGTCCAAATTTTAGAAAGGAGGGGCCCTATAGATAGTAGGGCCCTCGATCTCAATTTTTTATGCACTATCATGGGACCTCCATCCTTGAATAGGGAGAGAGTCAACGACATCAAGGAAAACTCCAATGACAAGGAACCATAAGATTGCTTGATTGGGGAAGGTCACCCTTTCTAATGACAATAGACTAACAAGAGTGGTAAGCAGTAAGTTGTGAATGAATGGGTTTCAACTACAGTTCATTGGTGAACAAAAGGATGGCCTTTACTTTAGGCACCCCCTAGGGCGACCCCTATCCCCCCACTATAGAAAAATCCCTATAGATAATAGGGACGGGGTAGTACCCCTATAAAAACTATCCACGCTTTTTATAGTGGAGTGAGTGACCCATTATGAATTAGACTCCATGGCACAAAGTCTTGATTTCAATTGGGTTGAACACACCACATTGGGAACTCTATAGGAATCAATTTTGGACCCTTAGCCTCTTAGCTACATTTACACCACCCACATCCCCCTTAATCCCCTTCCTAGCATGCTATGGTTCCTTGATTATCTCAACATCGAAGAATGGGAAATTCTCCCCCTTTGGTAAGCTAGATGGCCATATTGTGTAGTGCATTGCACATCCCCCTCATTAAGGGACACACTCTAATACCATTGATGTCTGATAGTTTTGATAGTAATGTTGAGAAAATGTGTCTCAACTTCCAGCTTGAAGTCCTCGTTTTCATGCCTTGGCGAAATTTTTTGTGTTATTCCTTTGTTCTGTCGGAGGCGGAACTGGGATGAAACTTGGCATTGGACTTTTTCTAAGTTCCTTTTTTTGTTCCCATCTTGCTCTGGCTCTAACTCCGGCCTCCGTGTTCTTTTCTTCCCTATTTTTTTTCTTGTCTTCAGGTTGGCTTCCTCCATTTTGTTTTCATTTTGTCTTAACTCTACCTTGTGTTCATCAAAGGCGGAACCGGGTTGGAACCTTTCACTGAACTTTTGGCATGTTCCTATTTTTGTTCCCATTCCGGCTCCAGCTCTAGATCCTACTCCGGTCTCATCATTCTTGTCCTGGCAGTTACTTCCCTACTACAGGCGGTGGGTCCACTCACTATGGTAACACGGCAAGACCACCTATGGTTGGGTTTGGCAGTTACCATTGTATCGCAGACAATCAAGTGACTGACTGCAATGGTCGTGGTAAGACCACTAGCGGCCTAGCTAGCAGTTACCGCCATACCATGGATAGTCAAATGACTGACTATGGTGGCCACGGTAAGACCTCTAGCGGTTAGCCAAGATGGCTACCTCCATACCACAGTGAGTCTTGAAGCAGGTTGTGGTAGCACGGTAAGGACTTTGGAGAGCTCAGATGAGCTCGTTGTCAAGGTTGACTGAGTTGGACTCAGTGGCAGAAGTGATAGATGAATGGGATGCAGACATGTGGCTCAGTGTCTGGCGATGATTGGACAAAAACCAAAATAGTTATTACAGCAAGTGCAAGTCAACTCAGGATGGCAGATAGGACCTGATTTGGGTAAAGAAGTTATTGCTCAGGTGGCTTGATGCAGGAAGATCGGCATGGGCAGATCATTGGTGCGATTTGATCAAAGATTTATGTACCTTGTGATCGGCGGTTGATTGATAGAATTGAATGCAACGTATGACTTAAGTAAGTTGAGTACGTGATTGCAATAAAATTTGGTTATTCGAACTGTATGTTACATGAACATTCTAATAGTGAGAGTGAATTGTGAGTTGTTGTTGTGAGTTGAACAGAAGCAAGACTGTGATTTCTATGTAATATTGTTATTACTATAATACAAAATATTCTTTGCCTGGTGTGGTGGGTTTTTTACTTGTAAAGGTTTTCCCATGTATATCTTGTGTAAACTGTGAATGCTCAATTGGTGTAATCTCTTTATGCTGCATGTACTTTATCTCAAGTAGTTTTAGATGCTATTGAAACCTATTTTCAGCTCTCCTCCTCAATTGTATTAGTGTTAAGGGAAATTTTCCACACTTTTGGGTCACTAGTTGATCCTCCTATTTCCCTTCAAGTAATGGTTGGACTAAACATGACCTCATCCATAGAGTATGACAAAAAAATGATGGTATAGTGATAAAAATCATGATAATACTAGGAAGTATGGTCTGAATAATCTTTATAAGAATTCTATGAACAATCCTTTACGAGATCAAATTTCTTCTATAGTGAAAATTCTATAAAGCGTAAACCAACATCTATTATACGAGAACCAAAATCAGAATTGGGAAGAAAGGGATATCATGATGTGACTCAATCATTTCTTGCATCATAGGGATTTATACATCTTGATATCCTAATTTCCATGGTTTTTTAACATCACAAGGAGTGATCGTGAGGAACTTTAGGTACTCAAAGAGGAATAACCATTTATCCAAAATATTTCCATATTTTGTTGTTATCTCTAATCCTTCGCTCCCGCCCCTATAGATAGTAGGTGAGAGACTCCCCACCTAATACTTCTCATATAAAGAATTGACCATTGTTATGGACTATGGGACCATCATTTCTCCCATCCCAATCAATGAAAACTATAGAAGAGTAGGGTTGGTTGAGTTGATCCTTTCCCAATCCTATTACTTAGAACTCATACCCCCACCCTCTATTATAGTTTAGTTTAGTTTAGTCTAGTTTAGAAAGTGTTCATAGGTTAGATTCCACACCATTATATATGTGAAACCTTGGCACTATAGTAGGGGATGAGAGTAGTACACCATTATCTCATGTATATCCCCTAATACAACTAGAAAGGGGTGGAGGTGTCCATAATTCCCCCACATCCCCTACTATACCTTTCTATACTTTCTATAGGTTATGTATATATTGAGCTCTAAATCACATCATAGTGTGGTTTCTAATATGAGAAGAGAAGGTAGGTGAGGTCCCTACACTTCCCTCTCCTCTACCCCTCCTCTCCCCCCTCTCTATAATGGGGGGAAGGCAGAAGGGAAAGGAAAGAAAGGGCTTATCTATAATAGGGGGGAGGTGTTCTCCATTTCATTTGGTTGGAATCCCTATTTATATTAGGGGTGTAGGAGGGGGAGTGCCCCCAAGTAGTTTCCCCACTATAAAGGTAGGGACCCTTGCCTTATTTAGATTGCCTCCCCCTCATTGTATGTGCTAAAGATTTCAAGAATATATTGAGAAAATTAGTAAATTGAGGAAACAATGTGTTGTAGTGATGTTCAATTTTGCAAAGATATTTTGGTTTTGCTCCATATTTATTCTACGTTAACAATATACTTATGTGGTTGAAATATGTTGGTGAGAGGTTTTCAAAGATGCTATATTAAGAATTTAAGGTGTTGGATAGTTTTATAGAAGAATTTGTGTTCACCAATGTGTGAATTGTGCATTAAATAGATGTCTAGGAGAAATGTCTTTGCTTCGTGTTTCTCTATGGTTGCATTTTAGGACTTTCAATTTTGAGTGAGAGGTAATGGTGTTGGCATCTTTCCTGTGTCAAGAGAAATTGTGTTTTGGTGTTCTGAAAGTTTATCATCTAAGTTATAGTGTGTGGCAGTATTATCTAAATAGACAAGATGCTTACACTCTTCAGGTGAAATTTTTTGTGAAGGAGTTTGTTGGTTTTTAGAGTGTTTTTTATCGTGTTCAGGTGAAGTTTATTCTCCAAAAGATATGGATTGATCAAATGAAGTGTGTACTTAAAATTTCAATGGTGTTTGTAGGGAAACAACCGACCTAGTTTTTACATTACATGTGAAGTGTCTTCAAGGAGTGTGGAAGCCTGTTGAGACATGTTAGGACAAATTTGCGTCCTAATTAAGGATTTATATGGTTTTCCATCATTCCTATCCATCTCAAGAATGTTTGGGTGCAAAATTTATTTGAATTTGCATATTTTAGGTGCACATCCAATCTTGGAGAATGGATTCAAGTTTTAGGATGGTATATATAAGTGTTGAAATGTTAGGGATGTGCGATATGAAGTTTGTGATGTGTATGATGTGAATATCAAAGTGATAAAGTGTGAATTTGAGAAGAGAAATATGAACGTCAAACTGTTGGATTATTGGAGGTAGTGACCTGAAGGTGTTTTTAATCATTCATACAAGGTTGTTAAGGTGTTGGAGCTATTGTGGTGGATTCCTTGTTGCATTGATATCATGCTCTTTGTGTAACACTTCTCTTCTATCTTCTTTTCTTCTTTTGGTAGTGAGCATTTTTGGATAGTGTGTCCTATTCTGGAAATGACCCCTTCTACCAGTTTTGAAATTATGTATATTTTGAGTTAATCCTTACCATGTTTTTTTCCTCATTTGGTTTTCCATATAGATCTACTTCTCTCTTGTTTATGGTGTTTTATTTCAGTTTATGTTATCTGCATTTCATATTTAAAATTCATGACAAACTAGGGTTTTAATGAATGCATGTGGATCGAAATGTTAATGATGGTTTTGATGTTTTGATAAGATACAAATGATTCACCCCCCTCTCAGTTTTCTTGTTCATTCAATAATTGAAAGAAAGGTTCCTTGGAGAAAAGCTTAACCACTTGAGGTAGATATAGTATGACGAACAAGATGGACATGCCTAAGTTTGATGGCACAGACTATGTATACTAGAAGACAAAGATGGAAGGCTATCTAGTGTCCCTTGGATATGATGTCTTGCAGGTAGTGAAGAATACATATACCATGCCTCAAAAAATTTTGAGCATAAGTAATGAGATCAACATCGATGAAATAAATGGTAAAGAAAGTTTTGTTCTTTTTGAGTAGTCTTGCAAATACTAAATTAATGAAAGTTATGAATTTGAAAACTACTAAAGAGGATTGGGATAAGATAGAAAGTATTCATGAAGGAGACCCTAAGGTTAAACAAGCTAAGATATAGAACCTAAAGACACAATTTGAGAACTTTCATGTGGCTGGAGATGAAAGTATTACAAGCTACATGCAGAGAGTTGATGAACTTGTTAGTGCAATGGTAGGTCTTGGTGAAAAAGTCAAAGAACCTAAAGTGGTAAAGAAAATTCCCATAACTCTTACTAAAGCTTATAGTAGTAAAGCTTCTGCTATATTGGAATTTGTAGAATATAATACTTATACTAGAGATTAGCTGTATGGAGTACTAACTATATTTGAAATGGGAGAATTTTTTCCTAGAAATGGCATAAAAGTTGTGATTATTTTTAAGGCTAGAAAATAAAAAACGACTGAAGATTCAGATGAGGATGATCTTTATGATGTGGAAGAATTTTTTTTAAGGATGATGAAAAAGGGTACTAGTGAGTACAAAGGTAAATTACCTTTCAAATGTTTCAATTTTGGAAAGATATGTACTATGCTTCAAGATGTCCAAATAGAGCTATGAATAATAAGAACAAGGAGAACAAAGGTAAGATGATCAAGAATCCTTACTATGTTAGAGAAGATGCAAGTATTTTTTATGATGAATTTGATTATGAGGATGATGATGTTAATGCATGCTTTTTCATGGATTTGAAAGATGAAATAAATTATGCTAACTTTGAAAGATGTGTGAAGGAAATATGTGGTCTTGAGAGAGAAAAATGCTAAAACTGGAGGTACTTTGGTATTTTTTTATCATGCTATACAAGATAAAGACTTTTGGATTATTGATAGTGGATGCTCAAATCATATGACTGGAGAAAAAAGTAAGTTTGCTAAACTTCAAAAACATGATGGAGGACTTGTTAAATTTAGAGATGACTCAAGTGCTAAGATTTTTGGAATAGGTTCAATCAGTTTTGATGGAAAGAACAATATTGATGATGCTTACTACATTAAGGGTTTAAGGCATAGCCTTTTGAGTGTTGGTCAGATGTGTAGAAAAGGATACAATCTTATGTTTTAGGATAATGGATGTGAGATTAGAAAAGGGTCCAAAACTATAATTGCTATTGGAAAGAGAATAGATGGAAATTTTTATCAACTCAAGGTTGTTGATGGTCATTGTTTTATGACTCAAATCAATGAAAGCTACCTAAGGCACAACAGGATGTGTCACATCAATTTTGATAATCTAGTGAGAATCAGTTCAGTATAAGTTGTGATATATTTTTCTAGGATTATTGTCACATATAGATTTCATTTGATTATTTACATACAATAGTAATCATGATGTCATTATTTAAATTGAAGTTAAATGATTGTTTTAATAAAAGTCAAATTGAATAATTTCATTTTGAGGAAGACTGGGGAGATTGAATTACTACTGGAGATTGTTTATTTTCACACCCCTCACACTCCACGCAACCAAGGAGAGGACCCTCCAATTTTCCACTCGGCCAGGGAGGATGATCTAATTTCCAAGTGTAGGAAATTAGCAAAGAGGCAGCTTGTTTGGAAGGCATGTGCAAGGACTGCTAAGGCATGCGCAGGGGCCTCCATCCCTTCCAAACGTAGCTTAATACCCTCATGCCCCACGCATTGGAAAAGTTAGGAAGGCGCGGCCAGGCATCATATGCAGCTAGTTAAAGTTGTTAGGAATAAGGTGTCTCAACCTTGGATAATTCCTATTCTTATTATTTGTTTTGTAAAATGTATTTCTTGCAAATAATGTAATTAAGTGTGAGTGTACATGTCTAGTTTGCATGTTGATGTGTCACTCCACTTAATGTGTCGGCATCTTGAATTGTGTGTAAGGAGATCATGGTTGAAACGGTTATGACGGATTCCTATGACACGTAAGAGCTATGTCTGGAAGATTCAATGACAGGTGAAGACATGTGGCAATTGATAAAGTTGAGTACTGTACACTCTTCCACGATAGTGGGGTTCGGGGCATCGCCCCGAAAAAAATTTTCGAGTTCCTATTTTCTCGGAGAATGGTAAAACCCTAATACAGTTATCTTCGGAAGTTGCCCTAAAAGGGAAGCGCATGATATAAGCGTTTTTTAGGGTTGCGAAGATTTGTGATGTGAGTGTATTGTTGGAACGTTTTTTCATGCTGCCGCATTTTGTCTTCAAGAGTTGGAAATCTCCTGAAAGAACTTGCATTGCAAGTGTGTTGTAACCGTTGTGTTGAAGATAATACATTGTGCAGGTTTTGGAGTGCTGGGGTTTTTTACCGAAAGGTTTTCCCCAGGGTAAATCATTGTGTCATTCTTCATTTTTTGTATGTATGGTATATTGCTGCAATATCTTTGTTAAGTAGATTAACGAATCTGTAATTGTAAGGGTTTAAAACGAATTTGCACCATACTTTCCTTAAGAGATTAGTGTAGGAAGCTGTTTCTGCACCTGAGTTTCCTTACAAAAGTGGCTTGAGTGGACGCGATTGCATCCACTAAGATTTCCCACACATCTATAGAAGAGGAATGCAAGGAATATGGTGCGACCTATTCTTAAGGATATCACACTCTCCAAACCCACACACCCAAACAACAAGAAGCTTTAGGAAATTACCAGAGGAAGTACACCTTTAATTTTTCCATAATTTAACCAGGTAGAATGAAAACCAATTCACAATTTCATATAAGTGCTTAAATTTCTTCTCTATTTCTTATATTTAGTTTAAAATTTAAAAGAGAATCTCTGTTTATTTAATTTAAAAAGAATGATCTTCAGATTTGTTTGCAAATCTATTAAAAATGTCATCGTTCTTTACATTCTGTAAAAACTTCCAAATGAATCAAACTGTAAATTTTCAAGAATATTATTGAATTTAGAAACAAAAGATTTTTAGGAAAATTTTGATTGAAATCATGAAATAAAACAGTAGATTAAATTTATAGAATTTCCAAAAAAGAAAACATCTTAAATAGAAAATGATTGTTTTTATTCCGATTTAAAAGCACTTTAAAAATGTTCCAGACAAAAATATGTTTGATAAAAAAAATATCCTTTAATTTTTAAATGAAATTTCAAGATAGAGATCAAAGTTAGCAAGAATTGCAAATAAAACTCAAAACGGTCAGAACAGAAACAAAAATGAGTTTTTTTGAATCTGTTTGAAAAATTATTTATTTATTTTCTGAAAGTATGTAAAACAGAAAATAAACCATTTAAATTAAAATACGATTTACTTAGAAACAACAAAAATGAACTTGAACAATATTAAATAGATGAGTACAATGACAAATGAACGTGTGCTCTATTATAATTGTTTTTATATGTATTTAATTTGCATACTCGAGATACACCTTCATTATTCTTGATTATTAAATTTACTCAATTTAAATATTAATTTTATGTCTTTTATGGATTTAAACAATGAAAAGAAACGACTTTTTAACTATTTTCACTTCAAACAAGTTTTCAATTTTGTTATTTTTAAAAGATTGTATTTGACTATTTAGACCATGCATGTTTGATAAATGAATGTGGATGCTATGTTTCTGGGAAAGTTACCTTCCGAGACGAGTGCCAAATATGGGTTATTAGAGAGTGTAGTTTTGCTTTTCCAAAACTGTTTTATTTGTTGTGCATGACATTTTACTTGGCCAAGTAACTTAAGGACCATTGAAATAGATGGAATTATTGAAGTCTCTACCATATCCTAGTATCGAACTTGCTTGTTTCTTAAATGATTTAGAAATGAAAATGCTTGTGGTTTTACTAGTTATACTAGGCACGCACTAGATTCCATCTTGCTCGTAGACTACTTCTTACTAAGCGATTCGTGCAGGGTCGGGTATTTCTTGATTGACTAAGGAATTATGGGAAAGCATAAGCTTCAAGGTTAGGTGAAAAAAGTGCCTGATCCTTGTTCTCATCTTCTTTATGTAGATTATCTATTGGATTGAAGATCAAAGGATGTCATCTTCTTTAATGTTTTATAATTTCTTGAAATATGTAATGAAGAGCTTAAGGCGACTGAATGCCTAAGTCTCGAATTGTAACTGATATTATTATCATCTATTGTATTTATAAATAAAATTGTGTATTATGACACATGTATGTTTTAGACTAGAATTGTTTTTGAATCTATCTTATCGACTTTATGTCATTCTTTTGGAATCGACTAGTTTAGTGATGTCTAAATGAATGGGATGACGACTTTATTTTGAATATGAATGATTTTATTTAAATTATTTGTCGATGTTTGATTTAAAGAGTTCCTCTCTTTACATTTGGTATCAAAGCCCTAGGTTTGAACACTAGGGTCCTTTGTCCATTACGCTAAAAAAACATTCCTTGATGCAAGAATTGTGATACATAATGGGTACAAGAGGTAAAGGAGTTGTTGCAAGTAATGAGAATGACAGGTTAGATCAAATTCTCAGTCTCTTGAATCAACAGGGCTCTAGAATGGATAACCTAGAATAGGAAGTTCGAGGTGTCAGAGAAGGATAAAACCCTTGAGTTGAAATTCCCCAAAATGAGGAGCAACCTAATAATGAGAATCCAAGGGTTGAAGTACCAAATCCTCAAGCAAGGATTGAAGGGGAGTTGGCTAAAGATTTGAAAAGGGTAGCACTGCCCAAGTTTAATGGTAAGACTATAGGTGATGGAGCTGAGGCCTGGGTTATTGAGATGGAAATATACTTTGAGCTCAGGAATATGTCCAATGAGACCAAGGAAGTTTGGGTTGCATACCAGCTTACTAGAGAAGCTACTACTTGGTGGGATAACGAGAAGACTGAGAAGAAGTTACTACCAGGTGGAACTACATGGGAAGTGTTCTTACAACTTTTTAGGAAGAGGTGGCTTCCACAACTATTTTTTGATAGGAAGATGATAGAGTTCCAGAATCTGACACAGAGTGGTCTGCCAGTTACTCAGTACTGGGAGAGGTTCACTAATCTCCTGAAGTATGTACCATAGTATCAGATGGATGAGAGGTTTTGTATTCAGAAATTCATCCTAGGATTGAGGCCACAGATTGGAGCTGATGTGGATACTCATAATCCATTGACGATGGATGAGGTCTTTGAGAAGGCCATAAAACAGGAACATAAGCTACAATAGGTGGCTAACTACAGGAAGAGTGTGAATGCTAAATCTGGTTTTGGAAACATGAAGTTCCAAAACAATAAGAACAATAGGCAGAAGGGTAATAATAACAATCAATAGATCAGGAATCTAAAGAGAGGGACAAAAACTCAGGATTAAGGAGAAGGTAGCTTTGGTGGAAACAAGAAGGTGAACAATAATAGCACCAACTTATCCAATATCGGAAACAGGGCAGGTGGTCATCCAAGGCCACAAGGTGGATGCTATAATTGTGGAGGAGATCACTATGCCTCCAATTGCACTCAGCGTACAGGAGGTCAACGAAGTGGTAATGATCGGCGAGCACCGCAACACTAGATACATGCAGCGATTGACAACCGTCAAGCAAACTTTCAGGCTACACCTATTCAGATGTCGGGTAAGCTTTTTGGTCAATCTGTTTCTATTTTGATAGATACAGGAGCTACTCAATGCTTTATTGATCCTAAAGTAGTTGCTAAATTACCTATTAGATCTGGTTTTATGTCACATTCATGGATGGTTCAGTATGGAAATCGAGCAAAGAAGAGGGTAGATACATGTTTATCATGCAGCGATTTAGAGCTACTTAACTTCCAAACCCAAGTTAACCTTTATGTAGCACCATTAGGTTCTTATGATGTGATCTTAGGGATCAATTGGCTAACTGAGCATAAAGCCATAGTGAGCTATGAGGATAAAGTTGTGAGTTGTTTGGATGATTTTGGACATCCATTTGAGATTTTAGGATCTCGAGAGCCTCTAGAGTTGAGACATATCTTAGCTATGCAACTAAAGAAAGCACATCGGAAAGGATGTTCCATTTATGCTATATTGGTGAGTGACATGGATAATGCCCAGCATAGTCCAGAGGGCTATCTAGTTCTTAGAGAGTTCTTGGATATCTTTCTTGAAGAACTTACGGAATTACCACTGCAGAGAGAATTTGATTTCTCGATTGAATTATTACCTAGAATGGAGCCTCAATCCAAAGCTCCATATAGAATGACTACCACAAAGTTGTATGAACTAAAGGTTCAATTGCAGGAGTTGTTGAAATAGGGATTTATTAGACTGAGTGTATCTCCATGGGGTGCATCGGTAATCTTTGTTAAGAAGAAAGATGGAACCTTGCGACTCTATATTGATTACAGGATGCTTAACAAGGTTACTATAAAGAACAGGTATCCTTTACCCAGGATAGATGAGCTATTTGATTAGATGAAGGGGGCCACAGTTTTTTCTAAGATTGATCTTAGATCAGGTTACCACAAGTTGAAGATTAAGGATGAGGATATTTCAAAGACAACTTTCAGAACTCAGTATGGACACTAAGAGTTCACTGTGGTACCTTTTGGCCTAATGAATGCTCCAGCGACATTCATGAACCTTATGAACAATATCTTTAGAGACTGTTTAGATGATTTCGTGCTTATATTCATTGATGACATTCTAATTTACTCTAAAATAGAAGAGGAACATGAGAAGCACTTGAGAATAGTCTTGCAAAGAATAAGAGATCAAAAGCTTTTTGGTAAGTTTTCGAAGTATACTTTCTTTTAGAAGAAGGTTCACTATTTGGGGCATGTCATATCTGCTGAGGGAATCTCAATTGATCCTGTGAAGATAGAGGCAATTGTAGATTGGCCAACACCGCAGAGTGTTACTAAAGTTTGTAGTTTCATGGGACTTGCAGGATACTACAGGAAATATGTGGAAGGGTTTTCCAAGATTGCAGAACCTATTACTTCTCTTCAAAAGAAGGGAAAGAAATATGGGTGGACTAAGAAGTGCGAGGAAGCATTTCAGATTCTTAAATGGAAGTTGACATTGGCACTAGTGTTGACTATACTAGATCCTAATGGGCATTTCATAGTGATTATAGATGCATCAAGTGAAGGTGTAGGAGTTGTGCTAATGTAGGAAGGGAAAGTGGTTGCATATGAGTCTAGGAAACTGAAATAGTATGAGTTGAATTATGTGCCACATGATCTTTAGCTTATAGCTATTGTTCATGCATTGTAGATGTGGAGACATTATCTCCTAGGGAAGCCATTTGAGCTTAAGAACAATCATTTAGGACTTAAGTAAATCTTCACACAACCGAACCTCAATGTGAGATAGAGGAGGTGGCTTGAGTTCCAGAGTGAGTATGATTTTGGTATTGAGTATATCAAGGGTAAGGAAAACAAGGTTGTAGATGCTCTTAGAAGGAGAAGACATCTCTCTGCTATGTTGACCACAAGGTCAAATTTTAGGCAACAAGTGTTGCAGTATCTTCCAGGAGATGAGCATTATGACAGGGTCAAGCAAACCTTAGAGGCAGATCCTTCAAATCGTAGATTTGATGGATATGTGATGGAGTTTGATGGTATTGTCAGATATCAGGGAAGGATGTATATCCCTAAGGGTGGATATTTGAGGAAATTGATTCTTGAGGAAGTTCATGATGCACCTTATTCAGGGCATCCCGAAGTTAAGAAGATGGTAGCTGAGTTGAAGGCTTTGTACTTTTGGCCTAAGCTTAAGAAAGATGTCATGGAGTACATGGCTAGATTATTGGAATGCCAACGAGTCAAGGCTAAGCATGTGCATCCAGCAGGACTTTTGTATCCCCATGATATACCTAAGTATAAGTGGCAAGTAATCAATATGGATTTCATCCAAGGATTACCTTTGAGTAGGAATAGGCATGATACCATCTTAGTAGTTGTTGATATGCTGATGAAGGTTTCACATTTCATACCTGGAAAGTTGAAGGATGGATCATTGACTCTTGCGAGGAAATTTGTGCAAGAGATATTTAGATTGCATGGTGTGCTAGATACCATTATTTCTGATAGGGATACCAGGATGACATCTAGGTTCTGGACTACAGTGAATGAAACTTTGGGAACTAAATTGAATTTTAGTTCTGCATATCACCCACAAACAGATGGCCAAACTAAAAGGGTCAATTAGGTTGTGGAAGACTTACAAAGGATGTACTGCATGGATCAACAGTACAAGTGGGAGGAATATTTGCCATTGGTTGAGTTTGCCTACAACAACTCATATCATGCATCTTTGGGTATGGCACCTTTTGAGGCACTTTATGGATGGAAATGTTGCACACCCATCAGTTGGGACAGGGTGGAAGACATGATCATCATTGGTCTAGATATGCTCAAGGAAATAGATGAGCAAATGAAGTTGATCAAGGGTAGGTTGAAGGAAGCAACTGATAGACAGAAGAGCTATGCTAATAGGAACATGACTTTTAGACAGTTTGTTGTAGGAGATAAAGTCTTCTTGAGGGTTAAGCCTCATAAGAGCTCTATCTCATTTGGGAAATCATCAAAGTTGGCATCGAGATTTGTGGGACCCTTTGATGTACTAGAAGTTATTAATCCAGTTGCATATAGACTAGCATTACCACCTACTCTAGCTCAACTCCATAATATTTTCCATGTTTCTTTGTTGAAACCATATCATTGTGATGCATCTCATATTCTTGATTGGCAGTCATTACAGGTACAGGATCCAAGGGTGGTGCTAGTGGAGCACATCCGAATCCTAAACAGCGTAGCATTAAGCTACGTAATAGAGATAGTACTTAGTACAAGGTCCAGTGGGACCACTATATTGAGGATAGTGCTACTTGGGAGGATTCTGAGATGATAGACCGTCATTTTCCTCATTTTCTTTCATAGATTAACATTTGTTTTATGCGGAGATACTTGATAATCTAGTTTTTTATTCACATGTTGTGAATTTTGATAGCGTGGATGCTACTATTATTGTTTATGCTTATGCTTGAGAACTATGTTGTTAGTTACTATTTCATTATGATTGAGATATTATGTTTACCTATTGATATACTATGCTTTTACTTATTGAGATAGTATGTTTAATTGATGGAGATGTTATGCTTATTGAATGGTTAATAAGACATCGAGACGATGTCTCTTCCCAGAGGGGAAGGATGTCACGTATAGATTTCATTTGATTAATTAAATGCAATTAGTTATCATGATGTCGTTATTTAAATTGAAGTTAAATGATTGTTTTAATGAAAGTCAAATTGAAATGAAATTGAAATTGAAATGCAATTACCATGATTTGAAATGCATCTATATTAATTTTGGGGTTTGTCATTGCTAATGTAAAATCGAGTGCAAGTGAACGCAGGAACAGGTGAATGTGATTGAAGGTGAGAACAACGATCAGGTAGATTTCTTTAGCCATTAGACATTTATAAGTAAGATGGAATCTCACATACTCACTTAGATAATATTTTAATGCCTTTTTTTATTACTGTGTTTGCAAGTTTTTAAATCTAGTTTTAATTTAATTTCTCAAAATTTGTGAAAAATACATGTTGATTTAAATGACGATTTGGTTAAATTTGATGAAATTGATTTAAATTAAATGATTGGATTTCTTGTTTAAATATTTTATTATTGTTTGAAAATAATATGCTTGTATTTCGAAATTTAAATGGAATTAGCTTTTAATTCGAAATTTAATAAAATTTAAATGAATAAAGTGTTTTATAAATCTAAATGTTTTTAATTGAAAATATGAAAGAAGAAAATATTTAAATTTAGAAATTGACCAAATAGTTAAAATGGAGTTATTGGAAACAATTTGGAAAAAAAAATTCATGTGTAAATTGAACTTGGCATTCAAATGAAACTCCAGTTAACTAATTGAAGAAATATCTTCAATCAAGAGGCGAAGCAATCAAAAAATTTGGAAACTTGGAGTTCAAAAATTGATCGGGAGATCAATCTAAAATAGGGGATCTCAATTCTTGTTAAAATGAATGCATGAAAGAAGAATCTAGGGGGAGAATTTCAAAATTAAGAGAGAAGACTCAAAATCCGTTTTTGATTCTAAGAAAAAAAGAAGAAGACAGAATTGAGAATATTGACAGGGAATTATTTTATTTTGAGGAAGACTGGGGAGATTGAATTACTACTGGGGATTGTTTATTTTCACACCCCTCACACTCCATGCAGCCAGGGAGGATGATCTAATTTCCAAGTGCAGGAAATCTGCAAAGAGGCGGCCTGTTTGGAAGGCATGCACAGGGACTTCTAAGGCATGTGCAGGGACCTCCATGCCCTCCATACGCAACTTAATACCCTCATGCCCCACGCATTGGGAAAGTTAGGAAGGCGCGGCCAGACATCATATGTAGCCAATTAAAGTGGCTTGAGTGGACACAGTTGCATCCACTAAGATTTCCCACACATCTACAATAGGGGAATGCAAGGAATAAGGCACGACCTGTTCTTAAGGAGATCACACTCTCCAAACCCATGCGCCCAGGCAACAACAAGCTTTAGGAAATTACCAGAGGAAGTGCACCTTTAAATTTTCCAAAATTTAACTAGGTAGAATGAAAACCAATTCATAGTTTCATATAAGTGTTTAAATTTCTTCTCTATTTCTTATATTTAATTTAAAATTTAAAAGAGAATCTCTGTTTATTTAATTTAGAAAAGAATGATCTTCAGATTTGTTTGCAAATTTATTAAAAATGTCACCGTTCTTTACATTCTGTAGAAACTTCCGAACGAATCAAACTGTAATTTTTCCAGAATATTATTGAATTTAGAAACAGAAGATTTTTAGGAAAATTTTGATTGAAATCATGAAAAAAATAGTTGATTAAATTTATGAAAAATTTCCAAAATAGAAAACATCTTTTAAATTGAGATTCAAAAACATCTTAAACAGAAAATAATTATTTTTATTCCAATTTAAAAGCACTTTAAAAATGTTCTAGACAAAATATGTTTGATAAAAAAAATATCCTTTAATTTTTAAACGAAATTTCAAGATAGAGATCAAAGTTAGCAAGAATTACAAATAAAACTCAAAACAGTAAGAACAGAAACAAAAATGAGTTATTTTGAATTTGTTTGAAAAATTATTTATTTATTTTTTGAAAGTATGTAAAACAAAAAATAAACCATTTAAATTTAAACATGATTTAATTAGAAATAGCAAAAACGAACTTGAACATTGATATTAAATAGACGAGTACAATAACGAATGAATGTGTGCTCTATTATAACTATTTTTATATGTATTTAATTTGCATACTGGAGATACACCCTCATTATTCTTGATTATTAAATTTACTCAATTTAAATATTAATTTTATGTCTTTTATGGATTTAAACAATGAAAAAGAAACAACTTTTTAACTATTTTCGCTTCAAACAAGTTTTCAGTTTTGTTGTTTTGAAAAGATTGTATTTGACTGTTTAGACCATGCATGCTTGATAAATGATTGTGTATGTTATGTTTTTGGGAAAGTTTCTTTCCGGGACGGGTGCCAAATATGGGTTATTAAAGAGTGTAGTTTTGTTTTTCCAAAACTGTTTTATTTGTTGTGCATGACATTTTACTTGGCCAAGTAACTTAAGGACCATTGAAATAGATGGAATTATTGAACTCTCTACCATATCCTAGTATAGAACTTGCTTATTTCTTCAATGATTTATAAAAATGAAAATGTTTGTGGTTTTACTAGTTATACTAGGCACGCACTAGATTCCATCTTGCTCGTAGACTGCTTCTTGCTAAGCGATTTGTGTAGGGTCGAGTATTTTTTGATTGACTAAGGAATTCCGGGGAAGTGTAAGCTTCGAGGTTGGGCGGAAAAAATGCCTAATCCTTTTTCTCATCTTCTTTATGAAGATTAGCTATTGGATTGAAGATCAAAGGATGTCATCTTCTTTTATGTTTTATAATTTCTCGAAATATGTAATGAAAATCTTAAGGCAACTGAATGCCTAAGTCTCGAATTGTAACTGATATTATTATCATCTATTGTATTTATAAATGAAATTGTGTATTATGACACATGTATTTTTTAGACTGGAATTGTTTTTTAATCTATCTTATCGACTTTATGTCGTTGTTTTGGAATCAACTGGTTTAATAATGTTTAAATGAATGAGATGATGACTTTATTTTGAATATGAATGATTTTATTTAAAGTATTTGTTGATGTTTGATTTAAAGAGTTCCGCTCTTTACAATTATAAAGCCTATCAATGTTGTATGCAAGGAGTTTCAATATGTGAAGAAAACAAGAATCTTTGAAGGGAGAGAACAATCTTCTACCGGATTACTAGAATTGGTGCACATAGAATTATGTGGTCCTACAAGAGTAACAAGTCTTCAAGGTGATAGTTATTTCATGCTTTTGATTGATGATTATTCTAGAACAACATGGATTACCTTTCTTAGAGAAAATTTTGAATCCCTAAATAGATTGAAGGCATTTAAAGCTATGGTTCATAATGAGATGGATTTTAAAATAAAATGTTTGAGATATGAAAAAGGTGGTTTGTTCACCTCCAATGAGTTTAACATATTTTTTGTGAAAATCATGGCATGAAGAGGCACTTTTCTTGTAGTGTCTCTCATATTACTGATACATTATTATTTTTCTTTGTATGTGTTTTGATTCTATTTGATTTTTGGTGATGTTTTGGCGCATATTTAATACTTTGTTAGACATCTATTTCGCCATGTTGTTTGGTTTGGTAGACAGTTTTATTTCT
Organism: Sequoiadendron giganteum; assembly: GCA_007115665.2. Classification (NCBI taxonomy): domain Eukaryota; kingdom Viridiplantae; phylum Streptophyta; class Pinopsida; order Cupressales; family Cupressaceae; genus Sequoiadendron; species Sequoiadendron giganteum. The sequence goes on from CM021106.1 coordinate 294,206,675, forward strand.
TTGCTTACAATATTTGGACACATGTGCTGGATACTTATGCTTATGATGATGATTATGTTGTTGTGTTTAGATTTTGATTACTATATATGATTCAAGTGAAGGAGACGGTGTTGCATTGCTCATCCGTGAGTGCCCTACCTCACCACAATTCTTTTTCACAATGTGTTTGATTATGAGTTTATATGTATATGTATATTTTGTTTGATGTTTGGTGTTATGTAGGAATGCAGGTACCGGGTTCCGACTCCACCCACATTTTCGGGTCTAAGCGTGCCCTACATACCCAATAGTTTGATGTGGTTAGGGATTTGATAAGAAAGTACTCTCGTTTGTGTCAGTGGTTGGGTCAGTGTTTGTTCATGTCTTATATTCATACTTCATTCATGTGGGTATGATTTTTAATTTAAGTTATTTACTTCCATGGCTTTAGTAATGTTCATTAAAGGTTTTCGATTATGGCTATGTTAACTAATAATTGCTTTAAATTAAAATGGTATTCTTCAATATGAATAGTTAAATAAATTAAATTACCTTTGTAGTGGAGGACATTTATGGTTTTATTATTATTGCAAAATTTAAATTTCCTTAGAGTGCCATTTAATTTAAATTAATATAATTTAGTAAATTGTTTTATTGATTATTTCAATTAATTCATTGTAATTATTATTATGATGATTAGTTTTAACATTGATTAGTTAATTTAATATTATATATTTTTAATTTAAATTCTTGGATGTTTTCAAATGTCTAACGAATTATTATTTTGATTGATGAGAGAATAATATTTGAATTTCCATATTATTAATTTATAAATTAGTGTTTGACAATATTGCTTATTTAGTTATTATTCGGAATTTAATCAAAAAGGAAAGTAAGTGCTATTTTTCTAATTTGAAAATTGGAAAAATAAATAAAATATAGAAGTTTATGTCATGATGAGATCTAATGGGAAATCTAAAGGGAAACATTCTAATTCTGACCTTTTCATGATTTTATATCAGTTGTTGTTTTCGAAAATGGGGGTTTTAAATTCTAGATTTGGGGTAAAAGAAAAGGGGGTTCTATAAAAATAATTGGAAAGAAAAGAAAATTACAGTTTATGGTTTTATTTGGTTTTGAAGTGGAATTCACTTTTGGGGAAGCGTGATTAAGTTGGAAGAAAGAAAAATAAAAGGGTTTTGGTTTGCAAGTTATTGGGAAGCATTAAATTTGTTGGGGAATTCATTGATAAGGTATCTCTCAAGTGAAGACGTCTGTCACACCTTGCTAAGAGAGGCAAAATTGAAAGGTATGCTTTATTCCTTACTCTCTTAGATATGATTTCTTACTCTCTTAGCAGATTGAAATCATATCGTTAAGCAAGTCTTTGGTTAATTGATTTTCTAGCTAGGGTTCATTTTTGATGTATTTCCTTTGATGAGAATGAAGCTATTCAGATGTACTTATGTTTAGAAGATGTTTAGATAGTGATGTGAGAAGGGTCACTATAGTGTGTAAATCATGTTTTCTATTTTTCCTTCCTTTATCTTTATGAATTTGTTTGGTATGTTTTCTTGTGCAAGCCTTTGTAAGCACTCAGTGCTATGGCGTAGTGCCTTGAAGTCAGCCCGAATCATGTAAAAAGTAACAAAGACCAAACGTGATTGGGGTATCAAAGGCTTAGACGTCTGTAACATTATAGTTCTAGTCTGCATCTCATAATCGTCTCTATTTTGCTATTCTTTGTTCTTTGCATGCTTTATCTCTCTCATTATCGAACGCTTAAGAAAATCTGCCTTCTACCTTCCAAGCCCTCCTTTAAGTTTTGAATTCCTTTCACGATGCCCCTATGAATGTCCTCTCCAACGGCTTGCATGTGTTCCAAAGGTTTGGATGCCATGTCTTATTCTTTGTTGTTGTGACATGTGTCCTACAAAGTCCTCTGTCAATTTCCTGTGCGCATCATTACTGTGCAAGCCTATTTTCTAGATCATTTCTTTTAGCATCACCATTGTCACCATTTTAAAAGGATGATGTGGTGCACATCTCTCATGGAAATTTCTCTCGCATTAAACTCGGAAGTCCGAAACTGGTAAATGGCTGTACAACGCACCTTCCATTTGGTGGGTTAATAAAATTTATTTTGTATACTAAGATTTTGCCTTTCATTAAGTCTCCCTTTGGAATTCACTTCTAGATCTTGTTATGCGACATTTAGCATTTTGTATTTTGACGCCATAATAATGTATTCTCAAATCTCCACATTGATTCCTTGAGAGGTTACCAGTCAAGCATAACCGACTACCATTTTGTACTGGCTACAACCATTAGCTTGGTTAAACTGAAAATATTGTGGCACCGATATATCATGATTCATGCATGCAATCTTTGTGTATGTCATAAAATATTATGAAGTTCTTTACTCGAGTTGTTCTGTTTAAGAGAAAACAAAAATAAAGGGGATGTGGGAGTAGGTGACTCCACATTTTATCTACCCGAAACAAGTGAAACTTCCTTCTTTATACTCTTTTTCCCTAAATGCATCAGTGTTTATAAGTGAGAGACAAGAATTGATCCGTTTTAAAAAGAGGAGGGGGGAATAGGTTAATTTGTTTTAAGTAACTAAAAAGGTGGAGATAATCATTACTAGCTTTACTTTCTTACTTTTTATTTTTTTTAAGAAATCAATTATATAATAATGAATGGATAAAAAGATTTTTTTATATAACTTCTATTATTTATTATGTGGTTGTATATTTATAAAGAAGAGTGGGTTAGTAAATATCATTTCACTATTTATATTATTTTTTTGTCTTTTTATCTTTTTAAGGAAATCTTTAAAGGTTATAGATAAGTGAGAAAGAATTGTTTCATTTATTTATATTCTTTAAAATTTAAAAGAAGAATATTATTTAGAATGTATAGGTAAATGAGTATATTGTTTATATAAGAGTTTTAATTGCATAATTATTGTTTGGCATTTGTAATAGATAGATATTCTTTTAATTTAGAGTTAATATTGGCAGAAGAATTTCAGAATTGGGAATTAAGAGTTTTAGTATTATTATAGGTGTTTGTTGCAAGAATACTTTTGTCCTTGAATATTATTGTCTTCAATAGATAATTAAGTAAAGGAGTTCAATAGTGAAACTAAATGATTCATTATTAGTTAGGCTATTTATGTAAAATTATCATTGTGGATAAAATTAGATAGCTCATATTGTTAAAAATATATATATATATATATATATTGTTGACTTAGTTATAATAAGATGATAGTTGTGCCCTTACATTGACATAGTTATTTTCTCAAGAGCATTAATTATTATAAATGCATTTGTATAGTTAGGAATTCAAGGTAATGAACCTTAATAAGGAAATCCCTTGTCAGTTAAGATCTAGTTTACCTTTTATCATAAACATGGATAAGTGGTTAGGTAGTAGATTCTTCTACATCAATAAGTATATATCTAGTATTGTTATACAAATGTTATATTGTACCATAACTTGCATTCAATATGTAATTAGGTTTTCTTATGGTCGTTCATAATCGGTCAAGACATTAATGTGAAACCCACTAGAGTGGAAATTTTTAGTTCTTAATTTATTTATATGCTATCCATATAGTGGATTAAGGAATAATCAGAAGAATATTATTATACAAAAGTAATTTCAATGGTTTAAGCATGTTTTCAATATAGATTCCACGTTAACCATAGATGTCTTGGTTTATCCCTTACTCGATAATATGTCATTTTCTTTCATTTTCTTTTATGGCTTATGAGCTATGAATGTCTTCATGAGCATGTTTAAATTGATTTGATTTTTCGGTTGGTGGGTTAGTAGTATAATTGTGAATGTGATAATCCTTTTGTTTTCTATTTGTTCATTTTGGATTGGTTCACTTTTGTATTGACTTTGGGTTATAGGAATCTGTGTTTTAAGTCCCATCTTTGGGTAGATGTTTACGTACCTTCAGAGGCTAAGGGAAACCGTGTGTTTGTGCATTTGTTCTTGCACTTTTATTTATCTTTTTGCCTTGAGAATATGTGTTTTGTGGTACCTCCTTATTTCATGATTTTATATTTTTGTAGTCATGAGATGGTCATGCCTCGTGTGTGATGTTTAAGAAGAAGGTCATTTTTGTTTGTGGAATGAGGTGCACCCTTTACTTGTCTTTGGTTTTGGGGTAACTGTAGGGGAGAGTGGCTCTTTTCTTGGGGCCAGTGTACAAGTGGTCGCCCATGAAAGAGTTTCCTTAAACAAGTGATAACCTAATTAATGTATCTAGTGGGTTGGGTTAGTCAACACATAATAAGACTAAAATATGCATCTCACCCCTACCGTTAGTGATCTCAAAGGCTAAAGACGAGTGAGAAGACCTGGTTGGTAAGGTCACTACCTTGTCTCTGTGAAAGGTAAGTGGCTCTGCATGAGTCACCCTATGGGGTGGCACCTTGAGATAGGATGTATGGTTAATCATAGATGGAGGCAACTCCTAGTTTTAGGTAGTCTGGTGAATCCATGTAAGGCCATGTGATGACACTCTCCCACTATGCCCCTTTATTTTTCCCTTGTTCTTGTTGCCTCTGGAGTTGTTTTATTATTGTTGTTGTTTATGTTGTTACATGGCCTTGATTCATGTGATGTTAGTCCTTTATGTTTTCATTTTGTGGCCGAGGGTTCTTTTTTATCGACTCCTTGCATGGGGGGTGTTCCTTTGGGTTCACAAGGTCAAGTGGAAATGTGCAATGCACCCATTAGGTCCCCAGGTGATGATAGTGGCGTGAAAGTTGATGCAGTGATCTCGAAGCTTCACATAGAGGAAGATTGAACCTTATTATCTACTCAATTCTATATTATTGTATTCTTCTAGATTTTGTTGTACTCTTCCCAATGTTATAAGGGAAGTACCTTTGTAATGTAATATTGGTTTTCACATTATGTTGTATCTATGGAAATATGTTCCACAAATGTATCTTTGAACTCAAGAGTTTAAATGTAATGATATGTTATTCATGCTTTTATTTATCTATCTTGTTCATGTTGGATGAATAATATATTTATATTATGTTTATTTCATGTTTCTATCATTTGTCTAGTTCAAGATTGTTTAATGTTGTAGTTGGTTTGGGTTCATTTCGAGTAGTGCACCATGTTACCCCATGGGACTAGGTGAATACTATATGATATAGTTATGTCGTTTAAACTTAATTATTTATGTTTAATGTTATTTTTGTTATTTAAAAAAAAATTATTCTATTTTTGTTAGTAGTTTGTCCTATGGGGTTTGCATGGCGGGGCATTACAACATGGTATCAGAGCCTAGGTTCATACATTGGGAACTCTGGATATGTGTGAGCCCATTACGTTCACCTAGGTGTTGTACTCTTGAGTTATGTTTTTTTTTCTTTTTTGGTGGTCTCGCTTGTCACCTTGGAATTGTCTTTAGGCATTGTTGGTCTAATGGTGTAGAAACCAGAAGAAAGGATAGGACCCTCGGTGTAGTGAGCAATGCACCAATATATTTCCTATTGGGGAATGCATTATGGACATTGGTGTAGCATGTAAATGTATGTTAAGTTAGGGTTTGTTGATATTTAAAATTTGTTTTGAGTCTAATGTTTTCCCCTATTGTGTGCAGGGATGGGTAGGTCAACGTCTGAAAATAAGAAAGGGAAGGCAAGAAAGGCTGCCAAAAAAGGGGTGGTCATCAGAGAGAATGCTACACTAGTAGTCCCGCCTTGCACCCCTGATGATGAGACATTGGCTCAAGCCCTCACTTGGCTCAAGGTTGAAAAGGGGAAAAAGGCAGAAGAGGTAAAACACACAACTAAAGGGAAGAATCCATCCATGACCCGAGATTAGCCAGTTGGGTGCAGACCCAATGCTCCCCTATTATCAAAGGAAGAGAAGGAGAGCCTTCATACTCATCCTTCCACTTCCAGGAAAGTGCTAGTGGACTCAGATGAGGACCCGGATGAGTGTCCTCTTTCGGGTAGTGAGTAGCTCGATAGTTGTAGGAGGGATGTAGAACATTATCTGCTGCTTAACTGGATTGCTAATTTTATGTTATGATTATGTACCTTGATATGTTATGGTGGTTGTTTCACCATGTTAGTTTGGATTGTTGACAATTTAGTTGACTCAGATGATTATGACAGAATTTACTATTGTTTTTTTTATGTTGTTGTATGGAGTTATTTGTGTTAATGGGGTTTGTGTGGCGGGGTGTTACATGTTTGCCTCTAGGACTCCATAGCAAAATAGAGTAGTTGAGAGGAAAAATAGGATATTTTAAGAACCTACAAGGACTATGATGAAGGAAGATAATCTACCAGAAGTGTAATAGAGAGAAGCAATACATAATGTTGTTTGCATACTTAACAAAGTTCAATAAAAAGATACTAGCACAAAGGCCACCTATGAGTTGTGGTATGGAATTACTTAGGTACTATCAAGTACTTCAGAGTATTTGGAATAAAATGCTATATCAAAAGAGATGATGAAAAATTAGGAAATTTTGATGCAAGGTCTAATGAAGCTATGTTCCTTGGATATTCTACTAAAACAAAATCTTATGGATGCTACAATAAGAGACTGAGAAAGATTTTTGAGAGTGCAAGTGTTAAAGCTGATAAAGATTTGTATAATTCAGTTTTGATAGATGGGTATGAGTCAAATGAGCCAACTTGTGGATTAAAAATTTTAAAAAAAAAACTGAAGAACAAGAAGTTCAGAATGAAGAGGAAGAAGCTCTAGGAAAGACCCATATAACCCCTAAGTATGTGCAAAAAAATCATTCTTAAGAATAGATCATTGGAGATAAATAGAAAGGTGTACTAACAAGAAGAAGAGTTGTAGAAGAAGAGGTAAATTTGTGTCTAATTTCTAAAGTTGAACCTAAAATAGTAAGTGATGCTTGCAAAGATGAAAATTGGATAAAATCTATGGAAGAAGAGTTGCAACAAATTGAGAAGAATCACACGAGAACTTTTCCCAAGACCAAAAAATAAAAACATAATTGGAACTAAATGGGTGTTAAGAAACACACTGAATGAGAATGGAGTAGTGATAAGGAACAAGGAAAGGTTTGTGTGCAAGGTTTACTCATAAGTATAAGGAATAGAATTTAAAGAGACATTTCCTTCGGTGGCTAGAATGGAAGTAATCAAGATGTTTTAGGCATTTGAAGCACACAAAGACTTTAAGGTTTATCAGATGGATGTGAAGTCTACTTTTGTAAATGGAGAATTGGGAGAAGAAGTCTACATGGAACAACTAGAAGGATTCCAGTTATTAAAACAACTAGATATGGTTTAAAAATTGAAGAAGGCATTATATGGATTGAAACAAGATCCCCGACCTTGGTATGAAAGGTTGGATAGATATTTGATATAGCAAGGATTCAAAAAAGGTGTCATAGATAGTAATATTTACTTTAAATTTGAAAACGATCAAATATTGATAGTGGTTGTGTATGTTGATGACATTATTTTTGGATAAAATGAAATGATGTGAAAGATATTTGTAAAATAAATGGAGAAAGAGTTTGAGATGTCAATGTTTAGGGAGATGAATTTCTTCCTTGGTCTACAAATAAATCAAACAGATAAAGGCATTTTAATTTCACAATAAAAGTATGTCAAAGAGATGTTGAAGAAGTTTGGAATGGAAGAATCCAAATTGGTACGTACTCCTATTGTGACTAGTTGCAAATTGAGGGAAAATGATGAAACTCCTAAGGCTAATCAGAGCAAGTACAAATCAATGATTGTTAGACTACTATACCCAACTGCTACTAGACTAGATATCATGCATGTAGCTTGTCTTGTGGCTAGATTTCAAGAAGATCTTAGAGAGTCACATGTATCAGTAGTAAAGAGGATATTTAGATATTTGAAAGGCACTCAAGATCATAGCTTATGGTATCCAAAGAATACCGATTTTACCTAAGTTCTTATATACTTGCAAATTGGGTTAGTTGTGTTGATGATAGGAAAGTACAAGTGGTGGTACATTATTTCTTGGATGCAAATTAGTATCATGGCTTAGTAAGGAATACGATTCAATTTCTTTATCTGCTATAGAGGAAGAGTATATTCAACAACATCTTGGTGCACACAGGTGTTTTGGATGAGATATACATTCAACAATATCAAAGTGGTGTATGATGAACCTATTTATATCTTTTGCATAATACAAGTGCAATCAATATTTCAAAGAATCCAGTGATGCATTCAAGGAAAAAACATTTTTCAATCAGATATCACTTTTCGAGAGATAATTTTTTGGAGAATGAAGTGAATAGTGAGCATGTAACTACAAAGGATTAGATTTTCGATATATTCATTAAGACTCTTCCTAAGAATACTTTTGAGTATCTTCGAGAGAATTGGGGGTTATGGCACCTCCTTCTTTGAACTAGATGCATCTGGAGATACATCAGTCTAGTGGATCTATTGATTCATTCTTTCTCTAGACTGATATTGGTGGCTACCTCTTAGGGGGAGTAGGTAGTTAAATTGTTGCAGTATGGAATATGTGTTGTCATCTTGTAGAGGTTGCTGATTTGGTAAAGGTTGGTGTGTACTCATAAGGGGGAATATTCAGAGAAGTAAAAACAATAATGTTGTAGAATATTTGTTTGTCTAAGGGGAGTAGTAGGAAGTATCTTGAATCAATTTCAAAGAGGGAGGACAATGCAAAAAAATTGATCCTTTGCCATTGATGTCAAAGGAGGAGAGTGAAGCATGTGAAAAAGTAAAAGTTTAAAGGGGGAGAGATAATCATTTGGAAAATATTATCAATAAAGCTAGAGTGTGTAAGTTGTCTAATAATTATTGGCAAAGGGATACTATGTGTGTTGTCTCTTATTGTTTTTCACATCATGTGTTGCCATCAATGACAAAGGGGGTATTGTTGCAAGTATGAAGGTGTTGTCATTGATGTTAACAAGTTTGTGTTGTCATTGGTGTCAACAATCTTGTGTTGTCATTCGTGTCAACTATATGTGTTAAGAGAGATTGTTGAAGCAAAGATTATTGTTGTATGTGCTAAATATGTCAAGGATATTACTCAAAAATTGATAAATTGAGGAAATAGTGTGTTGCAATGATGTTTAGTATTGCAAAGGTGTTCTCGTTTCACTCCACATTTCTTCTAGGTTGAATATCTACTTATATGGTTTGGATATGTTGGTGAGAGGTTTTCAAAGATGCTATATTCATAATTTGTGGTGCTAGATAGTTGTAAAGAAGAAGTTGTGTTCACCAGTGTGTGAACTATGCATTATAGAGATGTCTGGGAGAAATATCTTTTCTTTGCATTTATCTGAAATTGTGTTTCAAGACTTGTAGTTCTAAGAGAGAGTTAATGGTAATGGTATCTTGTCATTGTCAAGAGGATTAATATTTTGGTTTTTCAAAAAAAATTCTTCCAACTTACAATGTGTGGTAGTACTATCTAAATGGACAAGATTCTTACACTCTATAGGTGGAATTTGTTATGAAGGCTCATTTTTTGGGTTTCAATGTGTTTTTGGATCATGTTCTGGTGAAGTTTGTTGTGCAAAAGTCATGGATTAATCAAAAAAAGTGTATACTTAAAATTTTAATGGTGTTTGCACAGGTAACTATCGACCTGGTGTTTACACTACATGTGAAGTGTCTTCGAGGAGTTTGGAAGTGTGTTGAGGTGTGTTAGGATAGATTTAGGTCCTAACTAAGGATTTTTATGGATATCCTTCATTCCTATCCACCATGGGAATGTTTGGTTGTCAACATAATTTGAATTTGCACATTTTAGGTGCATAGTCAACCTTGGAGAAGGGTTTCAAGGTTGAGGATGGTATAAATAAGTGTTGAGATGTTGAGGGATGTGTGATGCAAAGTGTGTGATGTGTATGATGCAAATAGTAGAGTGATAAAGTGAAAATTTAAGTAAATCATTGCAAACTTTAAAGGGTTGGATTAATGGGCATAGTGGGCTAAAGGTGTCCATGATCATTCATACAAGACTGTGAAGGTGTTAGAGATGTTGTGGTGGATTCCTTGTTGCATTGAGATCAGGTTCTTTGTGTAAAACTTCTCTTCTATCTTCTTTTATTGTTTTGGAAATGAGCCTTGGTTGTGAGCCTTTCTAGACAATGTGGACACATATTCTAGTAGTGAGACCTTGTACTAGTTTTGAAATTACTTATATTATGAGCTAATCCTCACCATGGTTTTTCCATCATTAGGTTTTTTTAATCTATATTTCATGTTTAAACTTCATAAAAAATTAAGGGTTTTATGAATGCATTTGGATATAAATGTTAATGTGTATTTTGATATTTTGATAAGATACAAATATTTCACCCCCCTTCTCAATTATCTTTTGCATTCAACATATAGTAGGTCGGATCAACTTCAAGTGGTTAACCCCCACCCCTCTCCCCCTATCTATAATAGGGGCTATATCCCTCCCATCCCCCCACTTCTATAGTTCCTCCACACCCCTATAACAGTTATAGTAGGGATCATCGCCTTCCCCTACTATTCCCAACCTAGGTGAACCCGACCACCTGTGGCTAGACCCCATCAACCATACCCACCAATGGATGGTGGGTTTGGTGCCTTGGATAGTGGAAATTTGGACTATATTCCCCCTATAAAACTTAGATTAGGGCCCTCCCACATTGTAGAAGGGGTAGCCCTATTGAAACCTATGTGGGTAGCCCTACCCCCACCCCATTATAGCTAGAGTAAGACCCTACTTGACTATAGAAGTTGGGGGGGTGGGGGAAAGACCCTCTCCTTTCCCATACCTTTTTATAGATATAATTACCCCCACCCAGTAGGGGATCACTCCTCTTTGTCTATAGGTGAAGTGCTTCTCCCATCCTCTATAGATCTAGCTATAGTAGAAGAATTAGAGGGGAAAAGGTGTAGAGGAAATGGAAGCAAGAAAGCAAGGAATGACCCTTAGAAAAAACCAACAAATCAACAAAGCCAAGGAGAATCCTTGGCCCTATCTCTAGTGGGGTTTGATATTTCTATTGATAATGGTGAATATCAAGGATTAGATCACACATATCACAACTATTAAAAAAATAATGATTAGATTATCCATTTTTAGAACCATTTCCAATTGGACTTGGGCCCTATCTATCATGGGGTTCACTAGCACTCGTTGGGTCTTATGGGAACTCGCTATAGAGAAAATAATGCTATAGTAGTAACCTTGTTTGATTGATTCAGGCACATAATCGAAATGCAAGAAAGAGCATGGTTTGTCTCACCACTCTTCATAGGTCGAGGTTTGAGTCTTTTCTCCTTTAGATAAACCACTTTCTCTTTTGTCATGCACTCACTTATTCCATTCCCTAAAGACTAAATATAGGTTCGATTTATAGAAATAGAACTTGTAATGGGAATTTGGGTCACCTCACCTAATCAAGGTGCATTCTTATTGGGGTGCAATTTAGTGAATCTTGGAATAATTCACTCTCCCAATTGATCCATTCAATTGGCTTGGGGCATATCATCAAGAAAGGTATTAGACCACATGAAATGTTAGGATTCAACACCTTTATGGATTATCAAAAGCAGTGTATTGAATGAGATCATTATTAAAGTAAATGACGAGCCCTACTATCAACTATAGGGAATTCCTAGGTGGTGGCAATAGAAGGAGGCAATGGGGGGTGTAAAAATGATGATCCCTACTATAACTAAACCATATTCATGGGATGGGGGGCCCCCTTTTATCTAGTCGGGAACCTCTATTCAGGTGCTTCATTTTACATGATGATAGGGTTGATTCTTCTATCATTGACTAGGAGACACATGTGTGGGGATGGGTGGGGGGTAAAGTTCATTTAGTTTAGGTCTTATCCCACCCTCCCTTCTTTAGAGACTTGACTTATAGGGGATGGAATCCACTCAACTGATCACTAGAATTCCACCCCAATGAGGTGGGCCTTGTCCACTTTAGCCCCCTTCCCACAAGACCTCACCACCCATGGCCCCAACCCCACCAAAGGGTGGGATGATATAGAGATGGGGCTTGGATTGTGGGGTTAGTCATCACAAGTGAGTAATTTCAACATTGCAATGAGGTTTCATTGATGGGGCCATTTCACCCACCCAATAGCCCCCTTAACAATCCCCATATAGGTGGGACATTTAACTATGAAGGACGTTATAGTACCTATTCTAACCTACTCCATCATATCGATATATTGAGAGGGTTTTTGTGACCTCACCATCGCCTAACCACATTGTAGTAAGCCCATGCCATCATCACTTTGAATGCATACCTCACCAACAATAGTCTCAGAGGGGAAAACTATAGATAGCCTCCAACCCAAGGTGCACCCCACCATCCATACCTACCTTTAGGATGGTGGGAAAGGTGTTCCCCCACCCGTAGCAGCTAACTCCACCATCCAAAACCAAACCCCATCAACCATACCCACCTAGGATAGTGCTGGAGCCTTGGGTGGTGGGGTCTTCCTTGGGTAGGGGTTTGGTGGGGGGAATCTATAGGGGACCTGGGTGGGTGGTTAATTCTATAGGGATTGGTAGGGGTGTGGGGGTGGGGTGTTGCCTACATATTCTTTGTTTCCTCACCTTATTCTGAAGCGTGGAGAATGGATGATTTTTTTAAAAACTAGGTTGTTCTATAGCTAGCTCCCTTCCTTTAAAACTATCTATATCTCCTCCATGTGATGATTACTACACTCGTGGAGATGGGGAACTGAACCAATTGATAACCAAGTCATGTGCACCCACTAATTGATGACTCACTAAACCTGGCCTAGGAGTGACTAACTACTTCCAAGACCCCACCAGGCCCTTAGGTGAATATGGATGGTGGGGTATACCAATCTTCGCAATTGTACTCAATATTCAATGTAGGATTAAATTACAGTGGCCTTAGGAGCTTAATAATATTCTCTAAACTTCTACTTTTTGGCTTGCAGCCAAGATTCTTCAACACATCTAGCACAAAAGTATTTTCAGAAACTAAATAATTGGATGTGTTGCAGTGAGAGTCCCAAATATGTGTCCATATTTAGACATGTAGCCTTCTTCCTTTGGCATCAAGTATTTTCAAATCCAAGGGCTTTTTCCATACCTTAGCCCCATTGTAAAGAATCATGTGCAGGAGCAAAGAATACCACTTGAAATGAAGATCGACCTTAGGGTATTTCTTGAGTCAGTGAGTTTCTTATGAATTACCTTAACTATGAAAGTAGCATAATCAAATCTCTGGTTAATATCCCTATGCTAAATGTCAACTACCAAAACCATCATATTAATGGGAATTTTCAATTTGTACTCCTCCCCAAGGACTTGGCATAGAGAAAATTATGTATTAATGAAGTAGTCCTCAAAAAGGTCAAAATCAAACCTGACCACTCTTCAGTCATCATCTCTCCTTTTATGCTATGGGAGCCATAATACTCCAAAAACTATCCTTTCATTTCTCCCATTCTCTCCTATCCTTTCTCCCATTCTCTCCTAAGAGAACAAAAATCAATTATGACACTAGTAGACATATTTAGGTCAAATGTGTCAATGATCGGTTGCCTAAATATTTCTAATAGAGGGGCACCTTTTCAGTTTCTAATCATCCCATCTTTCTCATCATACCCTTATGTCATGGTCTTGACAAAATCAACATTCACAAAAACATTTGGAACCACCAACATTCCCAAGTCAAAAGTACATAGGATCAAAACTAACGTATTAAACCTACTCGTCTTATAGGTATACTCAAAAATTGTCCAACCATGCATAGGGATGACTACATCAACTATCTATTCAACCAAGTCATGTAATTTATTTGTCAACACCCCTATTCCCTGATCATGCTTAGCTCTTTTGGTGCATCCAATAAATTGTTCAATTAAGTCATCCTCCATGAACCTTTTTGTTTCCTTTGACTTAACATTGGATTCACTCATTTTCTAGGGTTTTTTAAAATAATTAAGATTTATATGTAATATTTGTAATTCCTAGGGTTTTCTCTTTACTTTTTAATATTCAAGAAAATACCCCTAAAAACCCTCTCTCTATAATTCTTTTTAAAATTCATAAATAATTCAACAATTATAGATGAGTAGAGAATTTACATGAGAAATTGATCAAAATTTTAGTTCTTTTGCACTTAAAATTTACCTTGAGAAAGATTTGTTAATCAAAAATATTGAATGCACTTGTAATTGTGATAGGAAGAAATATAATTCTAAGTTTGTTGCTCTTGATTCAAGGGTTAAGACTCATTTATAAATCTCTTATACTTTCCTCATATTGACTATAGTAATGTTTATCTCTTTATCAATTTGATAATAATCTATAAGTCATTCAACTTAAAAGGGTTAAGACTCAACACGTAATCTCCTTAATACTCTTTATGAGTGTTGCCTCTTAATGCATAAATGTTTGACATGAAAGTATGATCATTCATGTATATGTATATGATACATATATATACACTTCTGAAATATCAGAGAAATTTAAATTATAAGCTCATATTTTTTATAAACTCAAAAACAATTCTATGCGTAGAGAAACTCAAATGTATTAACAATGCTCCGCTAAACATTTAAATGATGAGAATATGTGAATGAAACTATTAGATTTCATGCTTCTTTATTCTTAATCTTGATTTCAAGATTAGCAATCTAAAATGTGAAAACCGTTGGATTAGAAGACTGAAGATATTCGAGTCTATGAGATTCAAATTTGATACAAAAGTTCAATTTTTCTATGTTGTACGACATTGACAAGGAAGAATAAAGAATTTTCTTATATTGTATAATTCAAAACATCTTGGTGAGCTACATCTGACCATTTTTCTCAAGATGAACACAACACCATAGATGCTAACACGATAAAAGCTTGATCAAGTAAATATTATTTGGAAGGAATAATAAATACATGCAGGTATATTAACATTGTCATAGCTAAATGTCTGAAAGAGTAGCATGCAAAACAAATAAAAGAACATGAAGCGCTTGAGTAACATTCAATCAAATAGGTTCCATGATGACCTCCCAGTCTGTGCCACAGTGGTTGCTTACAAATGGAAGATGAATGCTTCAAGGATTATTACTAGGTATACTATCATGTGTAGGATCTTGGTTTCATGGCAGATCAACACAAAAATCCTAGGACATTCTAAAGTGTTGTAAAGAAAAAGACACATGTAGTCACTAGAAGATGAGACATATTAGGTTCTATCAGAGGCATCAACTCTTAATGCATTCTTTTCTATTTCAAGTAAACAATAAAAATAAAGTTTCATGGAAATGCAATTGGTAGGTGTTCAAAAGTTGAATCTCACAATCTTTCCCAGCATCTTCTATGCCCATGCCAAAAAGAAAATGAGAGATTTTGAATAGAATATGTGCATTCATTTAAGAAAAATAAATATGAGATCCTTGCTAATCATGCATGACAAGAAAAATGGATGCAAGGACAAAAATTCTAGAACCATTTGACAAAAATCCCAAAGAAATGTGGGCTCATGAAATGCCAACATTATAGGATGAGCACAAGAAAATGAACTTTAAAACTAGAAGATATTCAAGGAAATGTGGAGGCTTAGACAATTATGACACCCAGATAGACATGAGTGCAGAATGTGGAAATGCATACAAGGATCGATAAGTGAAGAAGGAAGACTTTAGGGATGCTAATATAGTGTTTCTACTGAAAAAAATCTAAGACCATAATGCATAAAGGGTATGTGACCATGCTAGATGGGTGGGGATCCGCAATGCATTTTGGTCATGATCTCTTAAGAATATGGAAAATCAGAATTGAATTCTTTATTTTATTTTCTTCGAGATTGAATTCACTCTACGCATTCCTATGGGTACGTTTCACCAATATGATATAGTGTTCCCAATGCTCAAGGTGGAAGAACATTCTCATAAAATATATTACATGTTAGAGAAACATTTGTGTTGATAAGAGTATTTGTTCACTAACCATCAAGCGATCAGCCATGTCTAAGATATCAGCCATGTTGGAATATTAATTATAATCTGCAGTCAGTAGACTTTTCCCCCAGTTGTAGAACGTAAATGTGTAGTTGACCTGTGAGCATTGATTTTTGGTAGGTGATTTTGAATTCAAATTGAAGCGTTCAATTTTGAGATTGCTCTTTCAAAGAAGAAAAAAAGGGAATGCAACCATTGGTTTTAGAGTTAGTAGTAATTTTTGTATTGGAGGAAAACCCTGCAGCAGTGGAAGGAATGTTCAACACAGAACAAGGAGACATCAAACATCAATAGAGAATGTTCTACAGAAGCAACAACTAGTTACAACAGCACAGCAGTTTCAGCACTATAGTAAGCAGCAATATAGGTGTGAGTGTAGCATCATTGTATTGGACAATAGTTCAAATAGTTTAAGTTTTATTTTGTATTGTAAAACAGACCTAGTACTTTGTATTTTTTGTATTTTTGGAAAGCAAATGAGGAATATATAAATCTGCAAATTTTTGTGTCTCATTTTATGCTGTCTTTGTGCACTGTTCTTTGTTATTTTTCATGTTTTGTCCTTCATTCTGTCACAACACAACATCTTTGTTTTAGTATTGTTGCACCCCTGCCTTCCAACAAGTTGTATGAAAGCCCTATTTTTCTGGGCAGTTAGTTTATTGTGGGTGTGTTTATAAAAGCCCTGGGTTATCTAGGCATTGATTAGTTTATTGTGGGTGAGAGAAAAGGTTGGCAAAAACCACCAAATTTTGATAGGAACAACTATGGCATTCAGGCTAAGAAAATGAAGACAATCTTGGTTGCAAATGACTCATGGGAGTTTATCATAACTGGGCTCAGTGATATCATAGACCCAACAACATTTACAACCCTTTCATATCCTCAAAAGAATCAGTTGAAAGAAGTGAGGATGAAAGATGCAAAAGCCCTCAGTTTGATTGAAGCAGACTTGATAGAGGCTATTTTTCATGTATTGCAACAACAAACTACTCAAAACAAGGTTGGAAAATTCTACAAAACAGCTATAAGGGGACAGATAAAGTGAAATTAGTAAAGTTGCAGCTCTTAAGAAGAGATTTTGAGACCCTACAAATGAAAGATGGTGAGTCCATTTCATATTTTCATACTAAGGTTTCCACTTGGATAAATCAGCTTAAAATTAATGGGGAAACAATGGAAGAACAAAGGATTATTGAGAAAATCCTAAGAAGTTTTCCTACTAGGTTTGATCCTATAGTCATTGTCACTGAAGAGGCAAAGGATTTGTCCAAAATGATTGTAGATGAGTTGATGGATTCTCTACAAACCCATGAACAGTGGTTGAATAGATATGCTTCTTCCCCTAGAGAAAGCTTTCAAAGCTCAGACCAATGGAAGAGGTCGAGGAAGAGGAAGAAACAACAAAGGCATAGGTCAAAGAGGTAGAGGTAGAAAAAATTCTGGAAAAGGAGATTCAAATAGTCAAGAGGAGTCAAGCAGCTCACAATCAACAAACCAAAACCAGAAGAAGAACAACAAATCAAATAAGAGGTATGATAAGACCAATGTCCAATGTTATTACTATCACAAGTATGGACATTATTCTAGTAAGTGTAGGAAGAAGCAACGTGGCCATGGGGCTCAAAATGTAAATGTAGCTAATGAGAACAAGGCTTAAAATGAAATATAGTTAAATGTGTTTATAGTTTGCAACCTTACTAAGCACAACAATGATGAATTTTCATATTTAGACAATGGATGCAACAACCACATGAGTTGTAAATAGAACTTCTTTGCCTCCATAGACAACAACATAAAAATTGAAATCAAAATGGGAAATGATGAGAAGGTTCTTGTCATGGGAAAAGGTGATGTCAACATCCAAACCAAGAATAGTGAGAGGCAGCAAATCTAGGATGTTTATTATGCCCCTAGCATAAAGCATAATCTATTGAGCATTGGACAAATGGTCCAAAATGGTTACAAAATCCTGATGGAGAATGGGGAATTCAATATATTTGACAAATGAGGCAACAAGAAAGTGATGGTAGCAGTGGAAATGATGAGAAATAAAATGTTTCCTCTTAGAATGCACATAATATCTGCAACAGACACAACAAAAGGATAGAAACAATAATGTTCACTAGTGCTGACAATAGAAGAACAATAGTTGATAGTGGAATAGCAATCTACTTTCAAAAACAATCATCAAAGATCCATCCAAACTTTGGCATTTAAGGTATGGGAACTTAAGATTTTCTAGTTTAAGTTTATTGTCTAGGAAATGCATGGTTAGAAGGTTACCATCAATTGTAGAACCCGATGGGAAATGTGAAGCATGCATTTTAGGAAAGAAACATAGAAAACCATTTCAATCAAGGTATTCTAGGAGAGAAAAATCACATTTTGAATTAGTGCACTAACATTTGTGTGGACCCATGAAAACCCCCACATTAGGAGGAAACACTTATTTCATGACTTTTATAGATGATTAAAGAAAAAAAATATGGGTGTATTTCTTGAAAAACAAATTGAAAGCCTTTGGAAAATTTAAATGGTTTAAGGCAACAATTGAAAAGGAGAGTGGTCACTATATCAAAGCCCTTAGAACAGATAGAGGGGGAGAGTACATCTCCAAATAATTTCTTAATTTTTGTAGGAGTGAGAGCATTCATAAAGAATTTACAACTAGGTAACCCCACAACAAAACAAAGTGGCTGAAAGAAAAACCAGAACCATTCAAGACATGACAACAAGTATTTTTAAAGCAAAAGGGTTGTCACACATATTTTGGGGTGAAGTTGTAGCAACAATTATTTACATATTGAATAGGTTTCCTACAAATTTTGTTTGTGATAGTATTCCACAAGAGGCCTAGAAAAACAACAAGTGGAGTGTTGAGCATTTAAGAATCTTTGGGTATGTGGCATATGCATTCATGCCAAAAGAGAAGAGGCAAAAATTTGATGATAAGGGTGAAAATTGTATTTTCATAGGCTATAGTAAAGATTCAAAAGCCTATAGGTTGTACAATCCCATCACTAAGAAGGTAGTGATCAGCAAGGACATTGTGTTCATTGAGAATGAAGCATGGGATGGAATGGTGGACAACACCACAGGTATTTTAGTCACAATACCCCTTGAGGATGAAGAAACTCCAAAAAGCAAAAATTTGGAAGGAACTACAAAAAATAACAATTCAGGGAGAAACTACCATAGAGCTTTGGAAAATAGTAACTCTGGCGGTATTCAACAAAACAACAACTCTGGCAATGTTCAACAGAACAACATCTCTAGACAGAGATACCAAAGTAACATAGATCTAGGATACAATAGAGTAATAGCTTGGACAATCAGTAGTATAGTAGCTCTAGAGGTCAGAGTAGCAGTAGCTTAGAAGGTAATTCGGACCCTACACTCACATCATTGATGCCACATATGACAAAGAGTGTGAGGGAGATTTACGATAGCATAAGGCATACTGATTTTGATGAGAATTTAGAATTTTCTCTACTCTCCTATAGTGATCCAACACACTTTGAGGAAGTAGTAAAAGAAGAGAAATGGTGTAAGGCCATGGATGAAGATTTGGATGCTATAGAGAGGAGTTACCAAACATGGGAGTTGACCAATTTTCCAAAGGATAAACAAGTGATTGGAGTGAAATGGGTTTACAAGACCAAGTGTACAGTTGAGGGTAAAATTGAAAGGAATAAGACAAGGCTAGTGGTTAAAGGATATAAACAACAACCCAGAATAGACTATGATGAGGCATATGCACTAGTTGCAAGGTTGGAAATAGTTCGAGCATTCATAACAATTGTAGTCCAACACCATTGGAAGATATTTCAACTGGATGTAAAGTCAACCTTCTTAAACGAAGTGTTGAAAGAGGAAGTGTATGTGGAGCATCCACTTGAATATGAAGCCCCAAGGCAATAGGACAAGGTATATAGGCTCTGGAAAGCTCTCTATAGGCTGAAACAAACTCTAAGAGAATGGTACAATAGGATAGATTCATGCCTACTGAGTAATGGCTTCAACAAAAGTAGCAGTGAGCCCACTCTCTACATTAAAGAAACACAAGGTGATATTTTAATTGTTATTTTATATGTAGATGATCTGATTTTTACTAGAAATAGTGAAAACTTCATTGTTGATTTCAAAGATGTAATGAAGAATGAGTTTGAGATGATAGATTTGGGTTTGTTGATGTATTTTCTTGGTATTGAAGTTCAGAAAAAAAGCATGGCATATTCATTTCACAAATCAACTACATCAAACAAATTTTAAGGAGGTTCAAAATGTAGAATAGAAAACATGCATTGACACCAACAACAATAATGATGTGAACCCAAGCCTCTAAAAAAGCATGGTTGAAAGTTTGATGTACTTGACATCAACTAGGCTTGATTTGATGTATGTAGTAAGCCTAATTTATAGTTTCAAGGAGATACCTAAGGAAACACATTGGCAAGCAGGAAAAAGGATTTTAAGGTATGTTAATGGAAAAACAAGTTAAGGCATTTTGTATGTAGCATCTAATGAATTCAAGTTAGCTGGTTTCACGGATAGTCATTGGGCAAGAAATGTAGATGATAGGAAGAGCACATCGAGATATGTGTTCTACATGGGATCGGGTGCAATCTCATGGGCATCCAATAAGCAGCCTATTGTCTCACTCAAACAGTAGATGTTGAGTATATTGCAACAAATGCAACAACATGTCAGACTATTTGGTTGAGAAGAATCCTTACAATTTTGAAGGAACAACAAGAAGACATCACAGTAATACATTGTGACAATGTGTCCTCAATAGCTCTAACAAAGAATCTAGTCTTCCATGGACGCGACAAACATATTGAGATCCGATATCATTTCATAAGGGAGTTGGTGGAACAAGGTGAGATTGAATTGTAGTATTGTAGATTTGAAGAACAACTTGTTGATATCTTCACCAAGGCATTACCTAAAGACAACTTCGAATGCCTAAGAGATAGGCTTGGGATTGTGGATAGTTCGAAGATCAGCTCTGAAAAGAAACTATAGAATGATAGTTGACTTCAGATTAAGGGGGAGTGTTGGAATATTAATTATAATCTACGGTCAACCAAATTTCCCCCAACTACCCAACGTAAACCTATAGTTGACCTACCAGCATTAATTTGTGGTAGGTGATTTTGAATTCAAATTGAAGCACTCAATTTTGAGCTTTCTCTTTCAAACAAGACAAAAAGGGAATGCAACCATTGGTTTTAGAGTTAGTAGTAATTTTTGTATTAGAGGAAAACCCTATAGTAGCATAAGGAATGTTTAGCACAAAACAAGGAGATAAAAGACAATAGTAGGGAATATTATGCAGAAGTAGCAACTAGTTACAATAGTGTAGCAGTTTAACAACAACAACTTCAACATTGCAACAAGTAGCAGTATAGGTGTGAGTGTAGCACCATTGTATTGGACAATAGTCCAAATAGTTTAAGTTTTATTTTGCATTGTAAAATAGAGCTAGTGCTCTGTAATTTTTGTATTTTTGGAAAGCAAGTGAGGAATATATAAATCTAAAAATTTTTGTGTGTTATTTTATGTTGTCTTTATGCACTATTCTTTATTGTTTTTCTTGTTTTAGTCAATTATTTCGCACAATCAAACATAAGACATACACTCACAAAATATACTTGGGGAAACTACATGCAAAATGTGAAGTATGTGAACCTTCATAGAAATCAAACTTGTAGAATTAACATGATGATATTTTATCCATCCATTTAAGTTTTCAATTTCAATTTCTACTTTGCAATCACTTATAAACATGCAAATTTAAGATGACTCAAGCATACTCCTTTGAAAGAATATTCATGGAATGATTTTGTAAGTGAGTGTGTGTATTTCATTACTACTGTACAATTTTGCAAAGCTAGGTTACCTCTCTCCAACAATGTTCTCTACCTCGTGATGGTGATGATATTTCTAGACACCTAAAATTGTCCTAGCCTACGAACTAGTATATAGCACTACATTTCACATTAAAACCCTAATTTCCCTTATTAATTGAATAATACAACATTATTTAATTAATTCACTTTTTCATCATTTTTTGACTAATTAAATAAATTTCATTTATTTAATAAAGTCCTAAAACACTACTTTTGCTAGTAATTAAATAAAATGACGTTATTTAATTAATTCATGTTTCATCAATTTTGACCAATTAAATAAATTTCATTTATTTAATAAAATCCTAATCTAACTTTATTTCTCCTGATTGATTAAATAACACCAATTATTTAATTATGTCGCTAATTTACTTTATTCCCCTAATTCAATTAAATTGTTAAATCATAATAATTTAATTAACTCACTTTCCCTCAAAATTTGAATAATTTGAATAAACTATTCAAATCATCATCAAAAATCAAATCAAACTAATGCAACTCTGTTTGCAAAATTCAAACCTGATTTGCACGTTCAACTCTAAAAAAGATTGATTAATTAAATCAATTAATTGAAATATCTTCACCCACTTTCATGATTGAGAAAATTTCTCCAACATGATTTCCTCACCTAGTTTCTTCAATCTCACAAATTGCTCTACATAATTTCCTCAATGCTATTGAAGGCTCAAATTGATTTCATGAATTTCATTAATTGCTCCACTTATTTCATCAATTTCACAAATTGCTCAACAAAATTTCTTCAATCACACTAATTACGTAATCTATTTTGCATAGATTATGCCCATCTAAATCCTCTCAACATCTTTTGATCGTCGATCAAGATATTCTACTACATGATCTTGATCGTCCATTTCAAATCACAATTTCTATATAACAAACCTCTTTCCTCACAAAAAAAATCAAAGAACCAACTCATTTTGCACAACAAAGTACTACCAATATTCCTAATCACCATTGATAGAGCTTCAACTTTTCTTCAACCAACCAACACGCAATGCATCAAAAGCTTCTCACATGCAACAATGGAGGCTTCACAGTGATATGAATAACCAACATCAAGCGAATACACTCCAACATGGGATGTTAACCTTTACTTTGCTTTGAATTTCATTGTGATAATCATAGGATTTCAAAAAAAAAATCAATAGCTTAGAAAGTCATTTCATGAGTGAAGGAATAGATCTTAGATCAATATGTTTGATTTAGAATAGATTCTATATCATTTGCATTTGTCTTGTATACGCTTCTATTATTTTCCCCCTCACACATTCTAGCACGCCTGGTGGGACCCTGTCCCCCCACAATAACGATTTTGTGAGCAATTTTTGAAGTTATAGGTCTTAGAGGCGCTTTGGAAAAATATTCAGACACAGGTTTCTAGAAGCAAATGCACAAAATTTCATGAAAACCGCACACTTGACTCTGATTTTGGTGCACTTGCTCTATTTGGGTGCTTTTGACATACTTTTGTGCATTTGATTTTAGCACTTGCTTTGTTTGGGTGCTTTTGACATACTTTTTTGCATCCGATTCTGGTGCACTTGCACTGTTTGGGCACTTTTGACATAACAAGGCACTATTGACTAGCAATCAGGACTTTTTTATCCTATCTTTAAATCACCATATATTTGTCATATGGAAATACTTTTCAGTGATTTTTTAAAACATAGGGTATAATTTCATGATTTTTGCAATGGTGTAGGTGGTTTTTAGTTTTTGTACAGTTAACTTATCTCACAATTTGGTCTAGGTTGTAGATTTTTGATGCTTAATCAATTTTCTAAACCTAAAGTTTGATTGTGTGTTGTGTTTGGAAAGTTTCTAACATCTCTTGTGTAGATCTTGCGGGATTTATGGTGCATCTTTTTATGAAAACAACTAACACATTTTTTACAAGGAAGATGAACGGTCAAAGAATGTCAAATTTTCAATTCTTTTTAAGTTAGGAACTTTCAATTTGGTACATAAAAAGAACACAAACGAACAATTTAGTTTTTGGTGCTTTAAAAATGAACTAGTTCAAAGATTTCTAGATTAGAAAATTTTAATTTGGTGCATAAAAAGAACAACTCAAACAAACACTTTAGTTTTTGGTGCTCTAAAAATGAACCATTTCAAAGCTCTTTAGACTACAAAATGCTTCAAATTTGGTGCATAAAAAGAACAACACAAACAAACAATTAAATTGGTGCTCTAAAAAGTTTTTAACTTTCAAAGTAACACGTGGAATGTTTGATTTTCTTTAAAACCATAAATGATTTCCTTTTTTTGACACACACCCGCATTTTGTTTTTTATTGACCAAGTAAGACCGAGATCAATTTAGAAAGACTCAAAATTTGGGCTTAAAAATTGAACAACCCATTCTTTTGTTTTGCACCTTTCCTATGATATTGACTAATATCCAAAACATTTCCATTGGATGATTTTAAAAGGAACCATTGTTATGCTTTTCACACATTATTTTGGGGATAACATCGCTTGAGGCAATTAAAAAGAATCAAATTGCTATGAATTTTATTTTGTGCATTCAGTGTTTTGCAAGCTAAAGTGTTTGTCTTCTCCCCTCACACCTTTTGGCAATCTTGGGTGAGCGAAAAAATCTTCAGCTTCACACCTTTATTTCCAAAATCATACCTTTAAAGAGCATTCCTATTGAGACACATCCCATGCTGAAGAACTCATAGGTGACCCAAGTGACACTTTTTTGGTTTTCTATATAAACTATTGTGGGTGTGAGGAAATTTCATCACCAATTGATTGAGGCTATTTTATACCAACGTTAGTCTCCCCCAGTATCTATGTGATACATTAAAATTTGCAAGGGTTGGGAGGCCTCTTAATTGAGAAAAATGTTGCATGTATAGACACTCGAAACTCATGACCCCCAAAAATGTCTACAAACCAAATGTTTTAGAAGCTACCCCTTTATCCAAAAAAGTTCTTTAAAAGTGGTGCATCAAAATTGACTTCCGGGAAGTTACTTTCCATATCTAACTTCAAGCCCGCGCCATAAGTTGCATGTAAAATCATCCCTTCAGGACATGAGGCAAGCCTACCTATAAGGATGGTTTCTATCTCTAGGGTTGCAATGTTTTTTTATTTTAAACTTTCCAAAAGCATTTAAAATGAATTTTGACATCAAACATTGTGCTTGAGCTAAAAAGAACATATAAAAAAAACACTAAATATGATGGTTAAATTACAAACCTTTTGACTTAGTGTACATTTTTAAGAGAAGCCTTATATTTTCACTCCTTAAGGGATCTCCTTAAAGGTTTTCAAATATTTAGGCTTTAATTTCAGGCTATATTGGCTCAAATTAAACATTGGAAACTATGGCCTTGGTATCGTGATTTTACAACGTAAATTCATAGACATACAAGTCACACAAGTACATGATTTTTGAGTCAGTCAAAGTTTTTCTATCACTTTCCACAATTGAAAACATATCAAAACATCCAAAAACTACAAGGAAAGCATCAACGTTGCTACCAAAATACTAAATATAAAAAAACAATTTACACAAAGGCCGCTTTGGCTACTGTTTCTAGCACACTTGGTCCGAAATTGCTCACACTTGATAGAAAAAGATCACTTTTTCTTTTTATTTGCAAACATACACTAGTAAAAGTTCACCATAGTTGCACCCCTTTGTGTAGTTGCCTTATTTTCTGGTGAAAATCAGAAATAGATCTAAAAAATTGGTTAAAGCTTCCATCATTAGGAAACCAAACATCCCACATCACTTTTCATACATCATTTCACCAAAAAAAAATCTTATCCATGGAGATATATTTACCAAGTGACCTTATAGGTTATTTAGCATAATAACATCCCCAACAAGATGTCAACATCAATCTATTACCCAAATCACTCTTACCAAGGGTCACAACAACATCAAGGGTTTCAAAATCACCATCAAGATCAAAATATAAAAGCATCAACTTGCCCTTAATGCAATTGAAAAAAAGATGAAAATTTTTATCAACAATGCTTTTGAAACCATCAACAGATTGATTCATAATATCAACAACATCATAACAATCCTCAAAACATAGATTCATATCATCAACAACATGTTCAACATCAAGACACCTCGTACCAACAACCCCCATCCTATGATCCTTCATACAATGCACAATATCAATAAGGGTTACAACAACAAAATCAAGATCCTAATGTTATGAAAAATCAATATGGATCTTCCTTCATTAAAAACCCCCAATAAAAAACAAACACACATCCTCAAACATCTCAATATCCACATCAACAAAATTTCCAACAATATCAAAATTAATTTGATTCATATCAATAACAAAGTCTATTTCCATAACATCAAGTGAATCAACATCAATTTCTAGAACAAAATCTATTTCCACAACACCAAGGTGTACCTCAAATGCAACACCAAGGTGTACCTAAAATTCAATATCAAGGTGTACCTCAAATGAAATATAAAGATGTACCTCAATCTTAGTATCAAGGAGTTCTACAACATCAAGGCACACCTCAAACTCAAGATCAAAGGATTCCTCAAGTTCAATATCAAGGTGCACCCCACCCTCAAGGTACCTACAACACACAAAAGGACTTAACCCTCCTTATACACAATATGGTTATCAAGAGTCCACGCCTTCACAAAAACCCACCTATGATCAAACAAACCTCATCAAACAACAAGGTTATAACATCCTTCCAAACCAAATGAACACACCTACTAATGATATAACCTTGCAGCTACAAAATAGCAATCAACTCAGTTACCAAGAAAATCAATCGAACAACCAATAACAAGATCAAGAGCAGAATAGTTAAGAGAGGCCATAGAGGAAATATTACCAACCAAGAAAGAAATTCACCCATGTTTGGGAGAGACTTTAG
This sequence comes from Sequoiadendron giganteum, assembly GCA_007115665.2. Classification (NCBI taxonomy): domain Eukaryota; kingdom Viridiplantae; phylum Streptophyta; class Pinopsida; order Cupressales; family Cupressaceae; genus Sequoiadendron; species Sequoiadendron giganteum. The sequence goes on from CM021106.1 coordinate 294,233,473, forward strand.
AGGTAATCATGCACAAACTAGTACAATGAGACCTTATCAAAATCAATGATAGTCCAACTCATGGTAAACCAAAATTTAAACTCCCTTGGTATAATGAGTACGAACGATGTGAGTTCCAAAAAATAAAGGGTTACATAATGAACAAATGCATATAACTCAAAAATCTCATTGAAGACCTTATTGATCAAAAAGAAAAATCTATTGAGGACAACAATCAAGGTTCAACCACTATAGAAAACATTAACAATATCTCTACCTCAAATGTTGCAAATAATGATCAAAGGCCATCTATCGATGATAACATTGACAATATCTCAAAGTTGAAAACAAAGATTAGGAGCCATATACCAATGAAAAAATCAAAAATATCTCTACCTCAAATGTTGTCGATAATGATCAAAAGCCATCTATCAATGATAACATTGACAATGTCTCAAAATTTGAAAACAATGATCAAGATCCATCTACCACTAATCATGTTGACAATGTCTCTACATCATCAAATGAGAAAGAGGACATACATCAAGAATTTAATCCCAAGTATGATCAAAATAAATCACCCAAGTCTAGCAATGATTCAGTCCAAGATATATTCACATCATCCAACCTCATGGAAATATATATTGATGATTAAGAGACTCTTAATCCCACACTTATACCCAATGCAAAAAATCTAAGCCAAGAGCCACCACCCATATGTCCAAATTTTGAGGAGATTTAATGATCCTTTACAAGCAATCCCTTCTTTGAAATTGATCCATGTCAAGAGCATGAACCAAATAATATTGAAGATAATACAAAACAAACTCGAGACCAAGAATCCCTATCATCAAAATACTACATTGACTTGACAAATATCCTCCAAGACATCCAATATTTTCTAAAAGAAGAATAGGTCCATATATCAAATACACATACACCTACCCATGAGATTCTTAATCCTAATGGACATGTAGATGATCTTCAGTCAAAAAAAGAGTCTCATACTCTTGATATCATTACCAAGGAACAAGAGTCTCCTTCTCCTAAAATTTGTACACATGATCAAGATATTGCAAAATCAAGATACATATCAGAAGTGGATCATGAAGAAGACTTCTACATAAATTGTGAATCAGAAACATCCTATGAAGGCATATCAAAAGTGAATCATGAGGAAGAATTTTGCGTGGATAGTGAATCATCAACACCTCTTGAAGAAGCATTAAAATATGATATTTCACAAGATCAAGCTAAAGATATCATTTAGGAAGTTATCCCACATATGGAGGATCCTATCACTTATAAAATTGGATCACTTATCTTTGTCAGAGAAAGCTATCCTACCAATGAAGAAGTTATCACCTTTGAAGATTCACAATAGAGCAGAGAAGGATTAGCACCGTGTTTCCAAGGTAAATCATATCATGTTACAAATAAAAAGTTTAACAAATGAGTTATCAAGGAAAAGGATTAGGCCTACATGAACAGGGTATCTTAGAACTGGTGCAAATTATTAGCAATCCTAAGCATCAAGGTCTTGGTTATTCACCAATTAAGGGACCTAAACATGTCAGTGATACCTCTATAATATTGGGGAAACTTTATCTATTGCAAGCATCAACATAGAGAGCACGAAGAGTCCTTATGATAAAATTGCTACCACCACTAGAACTAGCTATATCATGAATCAAAATCCATGTATTTTTCCACCCTTTAATTGGGACCAACAATAAGAGAAAAAGATTTACCAGAGAAAGGAACAAGCCATTGAAGCAAAAGAATCAGCAAAACAAAATGGAAAAGAAATGTTTAAATGGATACAAAAGAAAAAGAAAGAAAATTATCCCTATCAAACTCCATTAGTCAAAGAAACTATGGGGAAAAATCAAAAAGGGAAGTTCATCCATCAAAAACGTCCAACAATATAAAATAAATCTTCAAGAGTGACCTACAAGGTATATCAAGATGTTGGTCCCAATCGAATCTCCATATCCACCCATCATTTCTCATCATCCCAATTTTGGAGAGTCAAAGATTCAAAACCGTCGACCAATCCATCTGAATCTCTTTTACCTCAATGCATTTAACCATCCATGATATCCAAATCTCACATTGACCAGGTATTAGTAGAAACTCTTTATCATAAGGACTCTAAGGGCACTCTATCACGATGTGTGCATCAAGGTAAACTTAACTCTGGTATAGACAAGGAAGATAAGAATTATCATGGGTTACGTTTAAGCACGTCCTAGCAAAATAACTCCTCCAAGCAAGATATTGTTGGAATGTCATGATGGTAACAACAACCATATCTTCACCAGCAGTATCTATATCAACATGACTAGGTGGTTCAACATGAGAAAAAAATTTCCACCATAATGAAAACCTAGTAAACAAGTGTCTTGTGTGACATCATAAAAAAACCAAAAAAATAAAGAAAATAGTCAAGAGAAAAATCATCCTCTAGTGAAAACCACTATGGTGGCACTTTGGACAATTACCATAATGAAAACTTGGCAAACATGAGTCATGTGTAGAATCGAGCATCTAGGTGCACCATTTCAATTGGAAGCATCTCATTTGATCCATAATAAATCCAATCCATTTGTATCCAAATCCAACTTACCTTGATCTTGACAAATGTTTGGTGTACACTTTACACTTTCTTATAGAAAACATCTTGACATGGGTCACTATCATTGATCCTATCCTATCTAGCATCATATGAGCCATGAGGCATTGTCCAAAAGGATATACTCTATCCAAAAATGCCATCTTATCACAAGGTAACCCATTACCTACATTGCTAGACACTAGGGGGCAAGTACTTACATCTTGTTTCAGACTAAATCTTGATCTATGCTTTCTAGCTCACATTGTGATCTAGGCATTGTCCAAACAACAAGTTGTGCCACATGGTACCCTTCCCAATCAATATTCCCAACAACAAGGTATACCACCAATGCACTACCAGGGTAACCTTCAAAACAATTTATCCCAACAACAAGGTATACCACCAACGCACTACCAAGGTCACCTTCAAAACTATCAAATTTTTTTAAAAAATCTAGAAAACAACAAAATCAAAAACATCTTAAAAATGACAAAAAAAACAACTTTGGATTATTCCTTCACTCAAAATTCAAAGATATCAACATTTTCTTGAACCTCATAACTAGTTCAAGTAAATTTCCCACAACATATCCTCTAGAAATAAAAGTGGAATATCAATCCAAGTTATCATTGTTGTTTGAAATCCCAAAAACAAGTTTATGCTTTGACTCGACTGGTCGAACTGTGTTGTCTTTGTGTGTACAACATAGGAAAGACTTATCTTTGATCAGCCCCTAAGGCCTTAGGTCAATCTCATTAGGTTTGTATCATGCTTTATTTCAACTTAGTCAAAAAAAGACAAAATCCAAAAAAAATCCAAAAAAATTCACAAAAAAAAACATTCAAATATCTTGAAAACACCACATCAAATAAAATAAAAAAGCACAAAAAAATTTGAAAAAGCTCAAAAATCCTATTTTTCCATCACCTATCTGCAATAAAGGTTCATCCATAATAAACAGATCATCACACTCACCCTTTGATAAAATAGACAAACAAACAAAGCAGACATCAAAAGTTAGAACTTTCAAGCAAACAATCATAAAGATTTGATCACAATTGGATAACAAAAAAGCCAACATATCAACTACCTATCTTTTGAAATTTCATCAACAACATCCTAAGATATGTCTTAACAGATCCATTCCTATGATAGACATGATCAACACCGGATAATAGCCCTACCTCCAAACAGATATGACAAGTGATATAAAATCATTGTTTTATCCTTTTTGTTATCTTATCTTTTTTATTTACATTATTGACTCATCCCCAAGATTTCTCAAGGATGACCATAAGGATTCAGAGAGGAAGAAATGATGGCAATTTAGCATCATTTCAGTTTTCTATGTTTATGGATATTTTTGTTATACTACCATGGTGAATACTTATTTTGTTTTGTGTGTGGAAGCCATTTTGAAGCATTTCATGTAGTAGTTGCATGTTAGGTTCTTAATACCTCTTGTGTTACTAGTCTGACATGTTTTAAAGCTTCTCACCCATACACTCTAACAAGGTTTTTTTATGTCTGGTATGAGAAAGAATACTCCTTGTTTGTAGATTCAAATTCCACACAATAGATACAAAGCCGCCTTGGTCATTAATAACCTAGTGCATTGTGCCTATTTTCTACATCAATAAGGATTATTCAAAATGTGAAGTCTCCAAGAAAAGTGAAAGCAAATTCATCAATGACTAACAACATCAATTATTCTTCACTTGTTATTAACATTTTCTTCTTCTCACCATTTCTTTTGTCAGTCCTTGCACTAAACGCATCACATCAGCTGATCAGAAAAATTAGTTCATTATCTAGAATTTTTACCAAAGTTCCTGAGGGGGCACCAAGCTATCTCATCTAGGACATACTGAAGCAACTCTTGAGCAATAATTTTTGAATATTCTTTGATACAACGCTTAAAAATCACATTGTCTCAAAGAGGGGGAAAATGTAGACACCTAAAATTGTCCTAGCCTACGAATGAGCATATAGAACTGCATTTCACATCAAAACCCTCAAAAACCCTAATTTCCCCTATTAATTGAATAATCCATTATTTAATTAATTCACTTTTTTATCATTTTTTGACTAATTAAATAAATACCATTTATTTATTAAAGTCCTAAAACCCTATTTCTACTATTATTTAAATAAATCAACATTATTTAATTAATTCATGTTTCACCAATTTCAACCAATTAAATCAATTTTATCTATTTAATAAAGTCCTAATCTAACTATATTCCTCCTGATTGATTAAATAACATTGCTAATTCACTTTATTCCCCTAAGTCAATTAAATTGTTAAATCATAATAATTTAATTAACTCACTTTCCCTCCAAATTTGAATAATTTGAATAAACTATTCAAATCATCATTAAAAATTAAATCAAACTAATGCAACTTTGTTTGCAAAAGTCAAACTCGATTTGCACGTTCAACTCCAAAAAGGATTGATTAATTAAATCAATTAATTGAAATATCCTCACCCACTTTCATGATTGAGAAAATTTCTCCAACATGAGTTTCTCACCCACTTTCTTCAATCTCATAAATTTCTCTACATAATTTCCTCAATCCCATTGAAGGCTCAAATTGATTTCATCTTTTTCATGAATTGCTCCACCCGTTTCATCAATTTCACAAATTTCTTCAATCACACTAATTACGTAATCTATTTTGCACAAATTATGCCCATCTTTTGACCGTCGATCAAGATATTCTACTATGTGATTGTGATTGTCCATTTCAAATCACAATTTCTATATAAAAAACCTCTTTCCTCACAAAAAAGGATCGAAGAATCAACTCATTTTGCATAATGAAGTACTGTCAATATTCCTAATCACCATTGATAGAGCTTCAAATTTTCTTTGATCAACCAACACACAATGCATCAAAAGCTTCTCACATGAAACAACAGAGGCTTCATAGTGATATGAACAACCCAACATCAGGTGAATACACTCTAACATGGGATGGTAACTTTTACTTTGCTTTGAATTTCATTGTGATAATATTAGGATTTCAATTGTGTTTTCAATAGCTTAGAAATTCATTTCATGAGTGAAGGGATAGATCTTAGATCAATGTGTTTGATTTAGATTAGATTATATATCATTTGCATTTGTCTTTTATATGCTTCTATGATTTTCCCCCTCACACAGTACCCATAATTGAAATTGAATTCAAAAATTCTTTGAAATGTTTCTTCCTATCTAGTTAAGATCTAATCATCTCAATGCTTAAGTAATAGAAACATTTGTTTACATCATATTCATGCACATGTATACCTATGCTTACCATACTCCTTTACTTCAATAAGTTGGTCAAGTTGCTTGTTATTCCTCTTCAATGTTCTTGTGCTTCCTTATACACACTTGTGTTATTTCTAGCTCATCCAAATATTAGTGTCATAGAGAAATCAAATGTTGTATGGAAAAAGACAACTCAAAAATATGAATATTTTTAAACTAGATCGTAGCTCAATCATATGTATGTAGAAATATATAAAATCCATTCACATACCTCCTTTCACAAGTGATACTCTTGTGTGTTTGTAAATTATCTACATATCTTTTCAAATTGTAAACAAAAAAAGTATATTGCTTGATGCAGGAGCATCCAGTGGTGTAAGGGCAATCCTACATCACCCAAAAATATGTTTACTTTCATTTAGAGTTTTGTATATGTTTTTGCATTTTTGGATACCCTTTTCGTTGAAGAAGAATTCCCAACTTTTACAACTACTTTTCTGCTTTTTCTGTTTTTTCTGCTATTTTTAGCATGTATGATTTTGAAGGCGTGAGGAGACAAAAATTTAAGGGAAGCTTCAGGACAGAATAATAAACACTTTGGTGAAAGAATTAGGCGAAGATCATTCCCGGTTCAAAAGTTATTCAAGTTTCAGTTTCGGCTTTTTGCCCTACAAAATCTTCAGAGCTGATTTTGAAGGACTTAAAGGCTCCGGATGGGCCCGAAAATTGGTAGAAAATGAAAGTGGTTAGCCTTTAGGCCCCACTTTCCATCACTTCATTTTCGCAAGACCTTTCCAAAAAGGTATTATCATTGAAGATCCGATGGTTAGATCTTGAGTTAGGGCTTCCGAAAGTTTGTGCATAATTAGAATGTTGTTTTTGGCTCCAAATGGAGAATTGGGCTATTTATAGGGTAGTTTCTGATTTTTGTGAGTAGTTTTTGGGAAAGAAAATCGCATGTTGCGAATAGGGGAATTTTTGTAATTTCTTTTCTGTAATTTGCATGTATTGCAGAACTCGACGATTGGAGATCCTCTGCATGTAAGAGTTTCATACTTTGAAAATAATAAGATTTGTTAGTTTTCTTTCTATGTGATTTTCTATGTCTCGGGCTACACCCTCATCAAGTGGTATCAGAGCAAGTTTTCTTGAGCGTGTGGACAGATTGTCGATCGTGAGGCAGTTCGCACCAGGACTGTGGTTGTGGGTTCAAGATATTCAAGATGCCTCCAAGAGTGGTGCGTGGTAGGCGAGGTGGTGCCAGAAATGCTGGTGGAAGAGATCCATTAGCAACCGAGAGTTTCAGAGCCCTCCAGAGGAAAATTAATGCATTACAAAGAGAGTTAAGAAGAGGGGTAAACCCGAGAAGGGGAGAAGAAAGTGAGGATGAAGAAGAGGTAGAAGATTCAGATGTAGAAGAGGAAGAAGAAGTTATTGATCAAGATCAAATGTGGCTGATAAGGGCCATTTCGAAGATCGGAAAAAGACCTAGAGTAGAAGTTCTCAGTTTTTCCGGTAGTTTGAACCCGGAAGAGTTGATTGATTGGATCAATAAGTTGGAAGAGTATTTCGAGTATGAAGAAGTAGAGGACCCAGATCGGGTTAAGTTTGCAAAAACGAAGCTGAAGGGCCATGCCAATATCTGGTGGAAAGAGGTCCAACTAGAAAGAAATAAGAGAGAAAAGGGAAAGATCACCAGATGGGATCGAATGGTGGAGAAACTGAAGAAGCAGTTCATGCCAATGGACTATGAGTTAGATCTATTGAAGAAATTGCAAGGGTTGAAGCAAGGAAGTAGATCTGTGAAAGAATACATAGAAGATTTTCACAAGATAATCATCAAAATGGGACATGTAGAGGCCAACAAGGAAAAGCTAGCCCGTTATCTTAATGGGTTATGACCGAGCATTCAAGAGGAGCTAAGCTTGGTCAGAATGGCCACCATTGAGGATGCTTACCAATTTTCACTGAGAGTTGAAGAGAAGTTGAACAAAAGATTGGACAGTAAGCAAAAAGGACGAGGAGGTCAAAGCGGAAGGGGTAGTGGAAGATCTTTTGGAAGCCGAAATGAAGATGAGAAGAAAAGTGAAGATGTGGGTACCAGTCGAAGCCAAAGAAATGATAACTTCTACCGCCCACGTGATCAGAATGGTGATGATCAAAGAGGTAGAGGACGAGGAAGATTTGGGCAAGGACCCAGAAGGGGTGGTTTCAGAGGAACTTGTTTCCAATGTGGTGAAGAAGGACATTGAGCCTATGAATATCCACAATACCAAGGAAGGACAGACAAAAGGCCAGAAGGTTGTGCAAGGGTTGTGCATGTAGATGAGGAGGCTCAATCTGAGCATTCTGATGATGCTGAAAGGGGAGAAGCCCTAGTCGTTAGAAGAGCCCTAGTGACTGAAGAGAAGGAGCCAGAACAAAGGAAGAATCTATTTCGCACAAGGTGCAAGTGTGAAGACAAATGTTGTGATGTCATTATTGATGGTGGGAGCACTGATAATCTAGTGTCAGAAGAAATGGTTACAAAGTTGAAGCTGAAGAGGGAAAGGCATCCACATCCATATCTGATTGCTTGGTTGCAGAAAGACCACAAAGTTCTAGTCAATGAGCAGTGCCTGGTGAAGTTCAAGATCGGAAGCTATCGTGATGAGGTACTCTATGATAGCATCCCCATGGATGCATGTCACATGTTGTTGGGGAGGCCATGGCAGTTTGACAGGCGAGTTGTACATGATGGCCATGCGAACACTTATTCCCTGATGAAGGATGGAGTCCGCCATAAGTTGAAACCCCTAAAGAAGGCCAAAGAAAAGGTATGCAGTAGTGCTAGAATTTGTTATGTTGATGGAAGGAAATTTTTAGAAGGCATGAAACATGAGCGTGTGTGTTATGCATTGATTCCTAAAATGGATAAGGAGGGTAGTGAGAAGGTTCTAGTAGAAGTTTCTAGGTTATTGAATGAGTTTCAAGATATTGTTTCTGATAATGTACCTGAGGGTTTACCACCAATGAGGAAGATCAGTCATCAGATTGACTTGATCCCAGGAGTTAGTTTGCCGAATAAGGCAGCTCATAGAATGACTCCTGCAGAAAATGAGGAGTTAAACAAACAAATTGAGGAGTTGTTGAGAAAGGGTTTGATTCAAGAGAGTCTGAGTCCATGTGCAGTACCTACAGTACTAGCAACAAAGAAAGATGGGGAGTGGAGGATGTGTACAGACTTTCGGGCCATAAACAAGATAACAATCAAGTATAGATTTCCCCTGCCAAGAATGGATGATCTGATGGACTGTTTGAGTGGAGCTAAGTACTTCACAAAGATTGATCTGAAGAGTGGATATCACTAGATTTGGATTTGAGAGGGAGATGAATGGAAGACTACCTTCAAGAACAAAGAGGGCCTGTACGAGTGGTTAGTCATGCCTTTTGGGCTAACCAATGCATCGAGCACATTCATGCGGCTCATGAACGAGGTACTGAAAGATTTCCTAGGAAGCTTTGTTATTGTGTATTTAGATGATATTTTGATATTCAGTAAGTCACTGGATGAGCATATAATGCATATTGGTAGAGTCTTTGAGAAGTTAAGAGAAGAGAAATTGCTGATTAATCTGAAGAAGTGTAGTTTTGTGAAGAAGGAGTTAGTGTACTTGGGGTTTGTTGTCTCGACAGAAGGTCTCAAGATGGACCCAGAGAAGGTGAAGGCTATTCTGGAATGGCCTACCCCAAGAACTGCTACTGAGGTGAGATCTTTCCATGGTTTGGCCAGTTTTTATAGAAAGTTTATTAGAAACTTCAGTAGTATTTGTGCACCCCTAACTGAAACAATGAGAGGGGATAGAAAAGAGTTCAAGTGGAGCACTGAAGCAGCAAGGAGTTTTGATCTATTAAAGTAGAAGGTGACAGAACAACCTATTTTGGCTCTCCCAGATTTCAATAAGGTGTTTCAGGTAGATTGTGATGCCAGTGGCTGTGCCATTGGAGCAATGTTAAGCCAAAAATGTAAGCCCATTGCCTATTTCAGTGAAAAGCTAAATGATGCAAAGAGAAAGTACTCTGTATATGACCAGGAATTTTATGCAATAGTTCAAGCGTTAAAGAAATGGAGGCATTATTTGTTGCCGAAGGAATTTGTTATGTATACTGATCATCAAGCATTGTAGTACCTGAGAAGTCAAGGAAAATTAAATCAGAGGCATATGAAATGCGTAGAATTTTTGTAGAGTTATACCTTTGTTTTAAAGCATAGGAGTGGGAAGTCAAATAGAGTTGCAGATGCCTTAAGTAGGAGGCATACATTGTTGATAGAAATGCAGATTGAGATGGTTTGGTTCAATGAACTCAAGACATTGTACCCGAATGATCCTAATTTTGCAAAGGCTTGGAAAGCTTGCAAGGAACCTGTGATAGTTGACAGGACAGAGTGGCTAGATTTCCTAATTCAAGAAGGCATGTTATTTAAGGGAAGTCAATTGTGTATTCCGAGGAGTTCCATGAGGGAGAATCTGATAAAGGAGAAGTACAGTGGAGGAATGGCAGGACATTTTGGTCAAGATAAGACCATTTCCATTATCAGTGAGCATTATTATTGGCCTTAGTTATCACAAGATGTGAAGAAGTTTGTGCAGAGTTGTAGGGTATGTCAAATGGCTAAAGGAGTGAGTCAGAATATAGGGTTGTATTAGCCCTTACCTGTGCCAGAGAGGTTGTGGGAGGATATAAGTATGGACTTTGTTCTTGGTTTTCCAAGGACACAGAGAGGGAATGATTCAATATTTGTGGTGGTTGACAGGTTTTCGAAGATGGTACATTTCATCCCATGCCAGAAGACCCATGATGCAGTCCACATTGCTGACTTGTTCTTCAGAGAGGTGGTGAGGCTACATGGTTTTCCAAAGAGTATAGTCTCAGATCGTGACACAAAATTTGTTGGATACTTTTAGAGGACCTTGTGGAAGAAGTTGAAAATGGAGTTGAAGTTTAGTTCTGCACACCATCCCTAGATCGATGGGTAGACTGAGGTTGTGAACAGAAGTCTGGGTAATCTACTAAGATGCTTGGTAGGAGATAAACCAAAGGGATGGGACTTGATCTTACCCCAGGTAGAATTTGCTTACAACAATTCTGTCAATAGAAGCATTGGTAGATCACCATTCTAGATTGTGTATGGAAGTAGTCCTCCTAGGACTGCTCCAGAATTGAGAAAGATGGACCAAGAGAAGAAGACAAGTGCTGAAGCTGAAGACTTTGCAGAACACATCAAGAATATGCATGAGAAGGTAAAAGAACACATTAACAAGATGAATATGTAGTATAAGGCTAAGGCAGATCAAAAGAGGAGGTATAAGGAGTTTTACATTGGTGATGAAGTGATGGTCCACTTGAGGAAAGAAAGGTTTCCAGTAGGAACCTATAACAAATTGAAGATGAAAAAGTTCGGTCCTTGTAAAATTTTGAAGAGGCATGATTCAGGGAACGCATATGAGGTAGAGTTGCTAGATGGATTCAACATTTCCCCTGTGTTCAACATCGCAGATTTGACAAAATATCATGAGGGTGGCATAGAGGAAGTACCAGCAATGGAACAGTGTGGTATTCTAGCACCTACTTCAGAAAAGGAGGAGATCGAAGAAATCTTGGATAGTCGTGTGGGAAGGAGTACTAGAAACAGGAAGTATGAAGAATATTTGGTGAAATGGAGAGGAAGGCCTGTGGAAGATTCATCTTGGTTGTCTAAGGTAATGGTTGACCATTTGGGTTTTCCTCAACCATCTGAGAAGTGACAGGGTCACTTTTCAAATTACCTTGGGTGTCTGATGCAGGAGCATCCAGTGGTGTAAGGGCAATCCTACATCACCCAAAAATATGTTTACTTTCATTTAGAGTTTTGTATATGTTTTTGCATTTCTGGATACCCTTTTCGTCGAAGAAGAATTCCCAACTTTCAAAACTGCTTTTCTGCTATTTTTAGCAGGTATGATTTTGAAGGCATGAGGAGACAGAAATTTAAGGGAAGCTTCAGGATAGAATAATAAACACTTTGGTGAAAGAATCAGGCGAAGATCATTCCCGGTTCAAAAGTTATTCAAGTTTCAGTTTCTGCTTTTTACCCTACAAAATTTTCAGAGCTAATTTTGAGGGATTTAAAGGCTCCGGATGGGCCCGAAAATTGGTGGAAAACAAAAGTGGTTAGCTTTTAAGCCCCACTTTCCAACACTTCATTTTCACAAGACCTTTCCAAAAAGGTATTATCATTGAAGATCCGATAGTTAGATCTTGTGTTAGGGCTTCCGGAAGTTTGTGCATAATTAGAATGTTGTTTTTGGCTCCAAACGGAGAATTGGGCTATTTATGGGGTAGTTTTTTATTTTTGTGAGTAGTTTTTGGGAAAGAAGATCGCATGTTGCGAATAGGGGAATTTTTGTAATTTATTTTCTGTAATTTGCATGTATTGCAGAACTCGAGGATTGGAGATCCTCTGCATGTAAGAGTTTCATACTTTAAAAATAATAAGATTTGTTAGTTTTTTTTCTGTGTGATTTTTTGTGTCTCGGGCTGCACCCTCATCATTGCCCTTCAAAACTATGCTCATATAGAGACTCAATTATGATCATTAATGTTCATTATTCAAAGGTAAACAATAACGAATCTAGTAGAGTAAATCACAAGGTGAGAAATAAATACATACATGTTACGTCTTCACATGTGCAAGTGCTTAATTCAAATATTAGCATGTTTACAAAAGAACAACACTTACACCAATGATAGTGCATCATACAAGTAGGATTCAAGTAATGGTATATCAAAAAAAAAATTCTAAAGTCTTTGGCTTCCATCAATCTACACATGGCTATTCAAAATAAAAAACCATGTTTTGGGTACTTTTCCACCCAAATATGAGGTTTTCATGGAGTTCTTCCTACCCGAAGATCTATCGACCCTACATGAAGTTCTTAGCCACCTCTAATTATTTTGGGGGAATAGGGAATCTAGTGCATCTTGTAACATCTACATTCTTACATATATATAACATAGCAATGTATATTTATAGGATGTGGCAGAGAGTTATATTAAATAAATTTTGCTATGAAAATCATCTTTTTCAATGATCTAGGATTTGGCCAAATCACTTGAAATTATATGGTAAAATCTTGAAAAGACGATCATCCTTCTTTGTTGTTCCACATTCGGCACTCATCCTGGGATATTAAACCGCAATCACTCATACACAAGTATATCAACATATATACTTATAAAGAAGACAATATTTCCTTAATTTAGCTCATCTTACATGAATGGAAAGAATAAATCAATATCAATCACATAGAGAAATTTAGATCTTATCATGGTTATTGACACCATGCATATCATATCATTCATCATAGATAGAAACATCTATACCACTCATAATGTAATACATATATAAAATATGTAAAGGAAATGGTGGCTATGTTCATATTCTTATTTTCAGATAAATGCAATTCATTTTTTCATATGAACAGATATATGCAAAATATCTATGATACTTTTTTACCAGTACTATAATTCTGGTATTTTGTAAAAAAAATAATATATATAATATAACCACCTAGGCTTAAGCCTTTTGCTGATAAAAAAAACATCTATACCACACAAAACTATAAGACAAAATTCAATCATGATATAATTCAAGATTGATAAATTCTTCACAATCTACTCCCTTGAATGTTCTATCATTGCTCAAGGTGAACTTGATAGGTTACAACACTTAACATGACATAGGACCAACAATTTCAAATATTTGGAATAGTCACCAAGATATTTTCAACAAAACTTAAGAGAGAAAAATCACTGAGTTCAACACTAAGTGAAAAATGTCAACAATGTCAACAATAAATCAAATATGACCAAGGGACATGAAATCAATTATCAAAAGAGTTGGTAACTAAACCGACCATTAAAAAAAAATGAAATACAAATGTTGGTCCTTATAACATGAGAAATATTTTTATCAATAAATCAAAATAGATTATTAATTCAAAAACCATCACATAACTAAGTGACTACACTAGTCACATAGAGGGAGTAAACGGCTACATGACACCTTTCATCCATGGTGCACTAGAGAACATACCCAAATACATTCATAAATCAAATCATTTCTGGTTGCATGTTCATGCAATAATTTAGATATTGATACATACTTCCATACATTTTTTATATATTCAAATACTTTCATTTTGATTAAATGCAAGAATAAAAGTGATAGAGGAATTCTCACATGGGTGATCCCACAATATTAGGTTACACTTTTTGGCCAAACATGACATTGAACTGAACTTTTTTAACTAAATCTTCACTTTCAGACACCTATAGCTTCTAAAACATGGGGAAAATTTAAGATGATGCAAACTAGTGATTTGTGACATGTTTTCTATAGATTCTAATTTTTTTTATAAAAAACATTAGAAATCAAATTGCATTTCTTTTTCCATCTCCTTTAATAAGTACTTTTTAACTGTAAACACCATTTTTCAAGAGTGATCTTGATCATATAACGCATAACTTTTTTTCTATGAAGGAAAAATTTCTAATTTTTTCAAGTTTAGATTTGTAACTATGATATCTAGCTTCTTCATTTGGTTTCATAGTGTTTTATTGAATATCTTTTTTCTTAATTAAGTTTTGAAGTCAAACTAACTACAATTTAGACATAGGTATATTGTATAACATAAATTTTTTGTATGCATCAAAATTCAGTTTTTTTTGTTGGATCAAGGGCATCAATACCAAGCATCTAGAAAAAAATTAGAAAAAAATTTGATAACCTACACTTTTCCACGTGTAGAATAGAGAGTTTGATTTTCAGTGAAAACCTATATTTAATTAAACTTAAAAAATACGTAATAAAACTAAAATATATTAAAATTATATTTGATGGAGAGCTAATTTCGACAACTATAATCCTCCATCTGGGTTTGTCAAGTTGATTCCATTTTGATCCTCAACTTGAGCTTTGAAACCCAAAATTTTGAATAAAATTATAGATGGAGGGGGGGAAGGGTAAAAATGGGGGTTCACTAGAGTGAAGGGTGGTTCGATGGAAGGGCGTTCGCTCGAACCCCCTTAAAATAATATTAAAAATAATCTTGGAAGGGTTCGAGTGAAAGTGGATAGTTAAAACTATTTTCACCAACCGACCTTCATTCGAACCCTTGACCGACCAAGTTATTTTTATTTTTAATTTTTATTTTCATATGCATATAAATATGAACTTATTTTTTCATTTTTTCAGATCAGCATTGCAAGATTAATTCACATTTTTATCGATCAAGGCAGATTTTGGAGAAGAAAACTTTTGGTAGAGGATTTGTCAAGTCATCTTTTACTTGAAGAAGAAAATGGGACAACAAAAGAAAAAGATAAAATAAGACAAACACATTTTTCAAAGAAAGAGAACAAGAGAGATGCAAACAAAATTTGGCAACTTATCATAAAAAGAAACAATGAACATGCATATTTTCTTTCCTATTTAATATAATTTTTTAGCATGTAGTAGGATGTTATTTCTATTTTTGAACATTTAGTTTAAGTATTTATTTGTTTCCACATAATTTAAACTTGTAATTTAAATATATTTGTTTCAAAATATATTTAATCATGTCTAAATTAGGACTCCTCTCTCCCTCTCTCCCCCTCTCTCTATGT
Source organism: Sequoiadendron giganteum (assembly GCA_007115665.2). Lineage (NCBI taxonomy): Eukaryota > Viridiplantae > Streptophyta > Pinopsida > Cupressales > Cupressaceae > Sequoiadendron > Sequoiadendron giganteum. The sequence continues at coordinate 294,249,017 of CM021106.1, forward strand.
CTCTTTCTCTCTATCATTCTCTCTCTCTATATCTCTCTCTCTCTTTCTCTCTCTTTCGTGTGTGTCTAGGACCTTTATTAACACCTTTTTTTCCTTATAAATTTGTTTCCAGTTATCAAAACCATGTTAGATAACTTCCTAATACTAATTATTATATCTTTATGGACTCTACAAGAAATTTGGGAATCATAAAATTAAATGCTAGCAATACCCCTAGAGGATAACCATTATTACATATGCCCCTTCACCAAAAAGGTTAGTTTTGGTGAATTTGTCAGAAAAATTAATGGGTAGTTGAATAATGACCTACCTAACCCATCCCTTGAATTCATTTTGCCTAAATGTATTTAAAATCCTAGAAATTAATTCCTCTTCCTCCCATTTCATTCATCCATGCAAATTCACATTCCACATTCCACAAAGTGCCTTCACTTAAAGAAATAAATTTATTGTGCAAGTTCTCTCTCCAACCATCCATTTTGTAGGTATTATTTAAGGAAAAGAGGATACATTATTTATGTTAGAGATAAATTACACTTAAGATCTTTCTCTCTATCTTTGGTCAAAACTTGAGCTTGTGTCTTGCATTCCCTCTTACTTTATAGTTGATTCATATTTATTTTCTTCATCTAAATCTATTAGAATCCTCATTTTCATGCTTTAATAAACATAAAATCTTAATATTTAGTGTCTTTCCTCCTTTTATTTCCATGATATTCTAGTCCATATTATTTTTATCATCTTTTTTCATTTCCTATTTTATCAAATTTATTGCACACATCATCAAAGGGTTTATCTTTTTTATCATGGTATTTATTTTGTTTATTATTGTTTCAAATTATTTCCCTATCCTAGGTTTACATAAACCATTTTCCTATTATCAATGTGGATCCATATTGTAATCACCCACAAGGGGATTGACTAAATTGTACAATTCCCTTTAAACTCTTCATATTGTAAAGTTTTTCTAATTTACAAGTGATTCTAAATGTATTTTTAGGATGTGATTGAAGATAAAAGTGCATGAAATCATCCAATGAATCTCCCATAAATAAAATAGATTATTATAACACTATGAATGATTTTTCATCTATGAGATATCCCTAATTCTTATCATGGCCCTTTATTGAAGGATTGATCTTATGGTCTTAGAACTTTTTCAAAATAACCACCAACCATTCTCAACTCAAATCATATGTTAAACTTAGATATTTTTTATTAAGTGTAGCTATTCTAAATCCTCTATTTTTTCCTATTAAATCCTAGCATTATTTTTATTTTTTACTACATTATATTGTTGTACCACTTTAAGGTCCTATTTCTCTCTCCCTCTTTGGACCTCACTCTCTTTCTCTCTCTCCCTTGACTTAAGTCCTTTTAAATCTCTTTCTTTAGATCTAGATACTTGTCCTCTCTCTCACTTGAATTAAGTCTTTTTAAAGATCTTTCTATCTCTCTTTTGACGTAAGTCTTTTTAAAGCTCTTTATTTCTCATTTTATCCTTCCCTAGATAGGTCATCTATCTAGACTACTAAGTAAATGCATATTAAGGACCAAGAATGTAACGCCCCCACCAAGGAACCCTAGAGGACAACACTAACTATGCTAGTTAATGGAACAATTTTATTTTATTTAACAATAACTAAAGAATGCATAACATAACATAACATGATAATCTAAACCTAGGTCCTCTAAGGTTCCTTGACTGCACTACTCACAATCTAACAACCAGGATAACTAGAATCATTTCATTAGCTACTAAGATAAAATGATCTATCTAACATGCAAGGCTAATTTTCAACCACCACAATAAATGATTCTACACTTGTTACTCCCATAACATGCCAACTAATAATCAACATTAAAGATCATTTTTAACTAGCTAACATATGCAATATGCATTACTTTACACTACTCATTACAAGAAGAGATCATCAATAATTGTTACATAATTACAATAATTACAACAATACTTCCCCTAGTACATGTGGGAAGATTACATCAAATTATGGTAAATGATACAATGGAAGTATTGTCCAATATACAAGTACATGAAAGGTTTCCTTCTCAAACTAGAATAGGAATTGGATTTCACAACACAATGAATAATCTCCACACACATGAACATGCAACAAGAATACCCAATGAAGAAAAATCACCAACCTCCCAACCATGTGGAACCCTTAGGTCCACCCCCCATGCTAGGAGATAACACAAGGTCCCACATCCAACTGACAGTCAAAAAATAAATAGGCTAACATAAGCAAGGGATTATACATGACTCCAACACAACACTGCTAACCACACCAACATCACTTACAACACTTTCAGAGGCACTTCACACATCAAAGAGGGAATGCAACTAGGAAGTGCTAGACTACAATAGGAAGGAGTTTCATCACATAGCTTGATATGGGTTGTCTTGGTAGATCTTCCTAGGCCCTAACCCCCATCTTGGGTTGTCCTGGAAGCCTTTCCCAATCCCTGGCCCCCATTCAAAATCATGTAGAACCAACATACCTTTCATGAGGATAAAGAAGTTGATTTTTCCATTCTAGGCCTTCCTGTCTCATCTCAAGCCTAAATGAGCACTTGAGCCATGAGTGAGGCATATCATTATCTTATTTAATGTGAATTCTACCCATCCCCTAATTCATTATTAAGGTTATCACTTGTTTAAGAAACCCTCCAATGGGTTGTCATGAACACCACTTTGGGTTCCGACTCCCATTAAGAGCCACTCCCCCTACTTGCAACTAGTAAACCTTACACAGAGAAAGGAATTTCCCATCTTGCACACATATCATAACCTCATGAATCTAACCATAAGTAGGAGGAAAAACCCTTAGGGTTTAAACTTCACACAAGGCACATTATCTAGAACATTGCCAAACCACTTCCAAAGTGAAACAATCATAAGAACCATTCAGACATTATATACCCCCTCCTAGGCCTCTGGAAACCAACCTTAAACAATTTTACACCAATGACACTCACTTTTTATAAAATTACAAAATCACCCAATCTCAATAATCAAAACACATTGTTCAATACAAATGATCAATTATAGAATTATAACCATGAAAATACTCCTTTAGATAAGGCATTATTCACTATAAATTTAAAACACAACTATCACATTAATTAAACAACCATCTTCATTGGACTAGATACTACGAAGCCCTAATATTTCAACTTTAATATAATATTACAATGACACTATTCTAATTAACTATTTCAAGTAGCAATTCTACTACATAATTATAAAAAATAACTAACACCTATTTACTAACTAGCTCACAAAGAGAAGTCTATATCCTTTAGCATTTAATCTAGATCATTTAACTAATCTACAAATCATTCAATTATCTATATATGAAATAAATCAATTCCCTTAACTTTATACACAATTAAATACTCATTTTAATAATAACTTATTAAAATATAATGACATGCCTAGATAGAACAAATAAATTGTGATTAATTAACCCAAATAAAGAGTATTTTGAATAGAACAATGCAAATGAAGATAAATAATTTTTACTTACCAATTTTATTCTTCGTTTCGTTTTTCTAACAAATAAGCACATATTGTTGCATAATGATATCTTGTCTTTTAAGGGTTCAAAATAACTATGTTTGATTAATAATCATGATTGGAACAAGATATAAAGTAAATGAGGAAAATTTCATAACTCAAATGATAGATTTTCTTTAATTTAAGGGTCTAAGTCATAATCGAAATTTACTTGCAATGGTTCTAGCTTAAGGTGTGCAAACTAAACCTAATCTTCCTAACCAAAGTGTAAGGTATTGAACAATTATTTGTTAAATTGTTTGAAACTAAAAGTTTCATTACTCATTTTAATTTAAGAAGTTTTCTAGATTCCCTACGAAATTTTTTCCTATCCACTTAATTTATCTAATAAGATAGATTTTTGGATTCAACCATCTCCAATTTATTTGATTATTAATTTATTTTAAAATTAAGTACTTTATTCTACCTTTATACAAATGCTCAAATTAAAATTGTATCCACCATACCATCTTCTATGCTTGTTAGGTTTAAGGTTAAATTACATTTCTCTAACAATATTCAAGAGTAACTATTTATTCATTCTCGTTTAATCCATCTTTCAAGATTTGGTTTGGATCAATTGTCTAGTCTTGAAACTGACAATTTATAAGAAGTTCCTAATTAAATATTCCTTTTTATGGGGCGTGATTTTAATCCTTTATTAAAAATTATGATATTTACCCAAACTTAAACATAATTCTACGATATTCACATTACTCAATGACAAAATAGTTTAATCCCTGGTAAGTAACTAACTGTTCGCTTGCTTATTGAGTCTTCGATTAACTACATTTCAATTTCTTTATCTATATTCAATTAAATACTTATTTTAACAAATATTATCCATTTAAAATTCTTTATTAAATGACATGTTTATTTCTTCACTATCATATAATTTTTCACCAATAGGAAAAACCAATCTTTTAATTTTTACCACATTATAATATAATTGTAAGCACAAATATGCAAAAAAATCTTAAACCTCAACAAACATTAGCATGGGTCAGTTTAAAACCAAGCAAATAAAATGCTCCTATGAGATACCTAAACATGATGCATATGCAAACAAGGAAACAACCTAATCAAAGAAAATACATGAAAGCATATATAAACATGTTCATACCTATCCCATAGTGGAAGTGGTGCTCCTTTGATGTGAAAAGGATGCCCTTTCCCACCTCCTTGATAAGCTAAATAATAATGAAAATGCCTTGAAAATGTGATGAAATGCAAATGTTGATTGTGCCTATAGTGAGAATGCTAAGATTAAGGATGGATTGTGGGGTATAAGTGCCTTCTATTTATAGGTTGAAGGGTTCAAGAATGGAGAGATGGGGGGAATGTGGGACTAAAGGAGATTAAGTGATATTGTGACACTTGTCACATGCCCAGTGGAGGAAGTTGGAGCACATTTTGGAGAAGGTACATAGTTAATGCATGTGGTTGAGGATTTGAGAGGTGTAAGAGAGATTAATGGCTTTGTAAGTCATTAAGTGATTGTGGTTGGAGATTTTGGACGGAAATTGTTTGGGGTAAAAATTTAAATAAGAGGAGCAAATGAAGGAATATTCTCAAAGAATATTCCTTGGTGAGGGAAAATAAGGTATTTAGTTAATTAAAGAAATTGATTTTCATGTGCAAGTGGGTAGGTTAGTCAGGGGTTTAGGTTTGACTCAAGTTGAGTCAAAAGCTAGAGAAATGAGGGATTAGTATTAGGAGTTAATTAATTTAGGATTAATTAACTTAGATGAAATTAGTTGATTTATGACATTTAATTTAAATGTTTAGGTTTATTTAAATAAAATGAGAGGATGTTAAAACATTAGGATTTTAATTAAATATATTGATTTATTTAATTAAAAGAGATGACATTAGTTAGCAAAAGGTGAATTAATCAAATAAACTTAGTTACTTGATTAATAGTAGAAATAATGTTAATTTGAACAGAATTAGATGCATTATGTCAGTTGATTATTTACATGTCTACATTTTTCCCCTCTTTGAAGAAATGTACCTATTGCATTGGTTCAAACAATGATGTTTCCATGATCAAAGTTTGATTTTTTTTAATTTTGTGGAATGAAAAGAAGTACATTGGTACACTGCCCGCTTGAGAGATCGAGCAAAAAGTTTGACTTTAGGGTTGATCTCATGACAAAGAGGTTCAAGATGGATGTATGGATGGTTATGATGATGATGCAAATGAGATGGATTAAGATGCTTAGAATAAAATATCTATATTATCCTAAACAACTTAAATGATTATAAAATGAGATTGGTTAAGATGCTTAGAATAACAAATCTATATTATCCTAAACAACTTAAATGACGATGCAATGCATGGATGATGTTTCCTATTATGATGAGATGGCATGGTTATGCAGATTTTATGAATGCAAGACAGATACATGTAGATTTTGGTGAATGATGGATGCATGTTAGTGTGAAAGAGGATGGAAGAATGAGAGGGATCGACCCTTGAAGCTGAGATGATGCAGAAGTCCAACAAGTCTATTAGTCTTCAAGAATTTATTAGAGATGATGATGAATGATGATGATGTATTTCTTATCTAGGGATTGGGGATGTAAAGAGCATAACTTTCCTTGTGTTTGATAACACACATAGATACGATGCATCAAGGTATAGACAACCAAGATGATGTTGTATTTAGTGTGATGGACTTTGACTCAGAAAATAGATAGGAGGATCTTGTTCACACCTAACATATGGAAACCTTGCTAGGATGCACTTCAAAATTTTCAAACATCTCAAATGAAAGCACGGAAAGGCGTAACCTATCAATGCAATAGTCAACAAGCTATTCAAAACACCTTCCCTACAAACCTAACAAAGCAAGTATTCGCCAAGGTTATATTACAAGAACATCCAATAGGCACAACAAAAAAAAGATAATGATCAATGCCCCATTCCTTTCTCTCTAAATCATTTTGATTAGACATCATCGAGAGGTCATTGGAATGAGAGCAATAAGATAAATCAAAAGAACAAATCAAGTAAACAAACAAGCTAATGTTCTTCATACCTCTAGCCAAGACTAAACTATGGTGATGCCCGATGTTGATGTCCATTGTAGGAAGGATGCATCCTAGGACATGATGTTATCAGATGATTTTGGAACTAACTGGATGATAGACTATTGATGTGAAGAGTTGACCAACTTGTTTACCTACTGACCTAGACTTGAGATCTTGATACTTGAGTTTTTCACTTTTAATTGTTACGCTTGTTTTTGATTATTTTGCCAAAGGTTGAAGGTGACGATTGACTTATTGTGAGTGGATGTTGATTGTGGGTGAAAGGTGAAACAAGATGGATGATTTTATGTTTTCTAAATGTTTTTGGTATTTTAAAATATTTTGAGGTTGTTTTTTGAGTTTTTTGAGACATTTTACAAATGTTTTGATTATCAAATTTTCTAATGTTTTTGGTATTTTCTAAGATTTTTACCAAGAACCTAACCTAAGGACCTATTCTAGGGGCCTTGGGGACTGATCAAACATTAGCCTTTCCTATGTTATACAGGAAAAGACCGCGTAGTTCAACTGACACAAATTGATTTATTGATAAGATATGAACATGTGGATTGTCAGTTTATTATGATAGACTCCTAAACGATTGACCTAGGGTATCTCAGGGGCTCATCAATGATGGCCTTGCCTAAATTCAAGCTTAGAAACAATGTAGTTTGACATGCAAATTGTAGAATTTGAGAAATCCAACTTCACAAAACCCAAGAATCACTTGCATGCAAATAACCTATCACGAGAAAGAGATATAGAGAAAAAGGCAAAGGTGCTCTGCAAGCTTCAAGAGAAAAATGAATTAACATAATGAATAGTACAAAGAGATAAATCCTTATGAAGGAGATCAAGAAACCCTAAAGTGAAACCTAAAAGGGATGTATTTAATAATTAAATAATTATTAAATTACATACAAAATGAAAACTAAGTTAATCTTAAGAGAAATATAAAATGTAACCTAATTAAATAATTAAGTAAATAACCTTTTACTCTAACAACCCCCCTTATGATGAACTTAGGGAGTAGCTACAAACTAAATGCATGAAATCAATGCAACTACAAGCTAGAAAGAAAACAAGGGTCCTAACAACTAGGCTTGATCAGGTACCTGAATACAAACAAATCTCTATAAAGCAGAGTAAAGGAGAAAACCACATGGGAAAAAAATCCTCTCCTAAAAGAGATGCAAAAAAGAAAGTAAAAATGGAATGTATCAAGAAACTCTCTCAAGAACATTTATAGATATACAACTAGATACCCCCCCATGAGAGAGAGTGGAGACTCCAAAGCCCCCCCAGAATGAGAGAAACCTTGTTCCAATCATCAAACCAATGTGTCTCCTCAGAGGAAGAAACAAATCTAATGGTCGAGGAGGAAATCCCTAGATGTGCAGTGAAAATGGAAGTCCTGGATGATGTTCATTAGAGAACTCAACTACAATATGAGTGTCTGAATAATAGGATGGTGAATCAAAGAAATCAATATGATCCTTAAATGGAATCTCCAATGAAGATGGGATAGCGGATATGTTGAATCTGTCATATGTGAGGAAAGGAATATCCTCTTATATGGCCTCAACAACTGCACTGTATGGCTCAATGAGTGGAGTAACAATGTCAATCAAAGCTGAAGAGGAATCCTATTGAACATATGTCATCTCAATAGGAGGTAGAGGTGTAGAAGTCTCAACACTAGTCTCATGAATAGATGGAAGAACACATAAGTTCAAATCACCAAACTTCACCTCGAATACTACATGCTCTCGTGTAGAAGGAGAGGGATACTCAGACAATGGATATGATGGACCAAAGTGTGTGAATGCATACAATTTGGAAGAATGATCAACTGTACCTGTTGCAACAATGTTGCCAGTCTGAATGTCTATGATGTGCACTGAATCAAGTGTGAACTTAACTATCTTCCTTGTCCCACTATGAGCAATCTGATAGATGGAGAGAAGGTTAGTGGATAAAGATGGTACACATAGCACATCACTAAATGTACCATCATCAATGTAGATAGAACCTTTTCCACATACACTCATATAAGTGTTATTTCCCGTCAATATGTGTGGTGAGGACGCAACCTTGAAAGATGAGAACATGTCTTGAGAAGATTCCATATGGTGTGAAGCACCTAAATCCAGTAGCCATCTAGAGGAATTTGAATTCGTGGTTGCACATAATGCATGACCCTTGTGTGGGACTATCCATCTATCTGGAATGATGGTGAAGAAGAAGACTCACCTGATGCAGATGAAAAAGAGTGATGAATATTGTTCCTCTCAAGAAGAGTTGTCAAATCTGAAACCTATTTTGCATATCCATCTATCTTCTTCTCATAACACTTAGACTCATCATGTCCTAGCTTAGTACAATAAGCACACTTAGGTCTTCCTTTCTTCAATGATTCCCCCTTAGGAGAAGGTGACTCCGAGGTGTGTTGTGAACTAGAATCCTTCCAATGCTCTATTGTCTTTGGTTTCTATTTTTTATTTCGCTTCTGCTTCCCCTGAGATGACTGTGCTACCAATGCTTGGTGATGTGATCTTGTGAGAGAATCCAACTGTGATATATTGGCCTTCTCTTGTGTCAGTCGATCACACAACACCTCAAAAGTAGGCATGGTAAAGCATGCACCCAAGGAATCCATTATAGAATAGAATGTAGAGAAAAAAAATTGTAATTAACCACAAAGCTTAGAGAGAATCAAGTAAATGCACTCATCATCTATTTTGTTCTTACCACAACCCTGTAAAAATGATCGCAGTGATTTGAAATTCATCGAAAATTCCTCAATGGTAGGATATGAATCAGGTACTAAGGAAGCCAAGTCAGCCTCAACCTGAAGTGCACATAACTGATTAATGGTGCCAAATAAAGTTTGAAACTTCAACCACATAGCTCAAGGATTTGTACAACCCTCTAGATGAAATAGAAGACTATCTGAAACATGCAAGGATAGAAAAACCATGGCCTCATCTACTATGTTCCTATTCTGAAAAACCTCAAATGGTCATGTCAACTATGTTTGAACATCATCCAAACATGACCATAACCCTTTTGACATGAGAAGTTTGGTCATTTGTGCCTTCCAAGTGTGATAATTATGTGGGGAAAGACACTCAATAAAAGAAGAGTCTGCCATGATGAATGAGTTTTAAAATGTTTTATGGTAGAGGTTTTTGGTTTTCTGATGTAAATGATAGAAATCCAGAAAAAAACACCCCCCACAACACAAGAACCCAAACCCCAGTGCAATTTTTAAAGGTAAAAAGCGACAAAAAGAAAAATATGCTTCAGATAATATTTTGTGTACCTAGTAAATTTTCTGATGAAATAAACTACAGATCTGAAAAGAGCACTCAATCACCTTTCCAATGCCTATTCATTTTTGAAAAACGGAGTTCGGATGTAAAAGTTACACCCCCGAGAGTGCAAAAAAGAAGTTTTGCCTTTGACTGATTAAAAAGGCATAAAAAATACAAAATCAGAAAATTACACCTCCACCATTACAAATTTCAATGAACTAGCTTTCCGATGATATCTTTTTTGTGAAGAAAGGCCTTCATTTGTAAAAGTTATACAAAAATGAAAAAAAGGTTTGTTTTAGGCACCTTAAATGCTAAATAGGATCAAAACTTAAGTGTCTTCGGTTCTAGCCCTCGGTCGCTCATATGACCGTGATCTTAGGGGCTGGGAAAAAAGGTCGTTGGGCTTGTGGGCATAGCCCTTGGTCCTCCAAAGGACCTCGGCGGGGGCATGAATCCAGTGGGGGCTGGGGGCTCGGGAGCTCCTAGTCACCGTGACCATCGACTGTGGAAGAGTAGCTTGTAGGGGCTTGTGCCTATGAACGGCGGGGCAGAGGTTTACCACCAGTGGTGCTGCGGTGGCTAGTGGCCACTTGGTGGCTGCCTCCATTTGAACTAGCGGTGTAAAAAGATAACAAAAAACTTATTTTTTAATTTTTGAATTTTTTTTGAAATTTTTGCCTCGTTCTGCATGCCCTAGGGTTGTATGACCTTGGGGCTAAAAAGCATTTTCCTTATGGTTCAACTGTGTCCAAAATGGATGAATGAATAGTTGATTTAGGGGTTTTTGGGCACTACGGACTCAATGGTGAGGTTTGTTTGGACTCAAAAGGCTCTGATCAAATAGGTATGCCCTGGATCAAAGATACAAACCTCAAACCCTTGAAGCTTTGTGATTCTCTCAGAAGACGAATAGGAAGCGGTAGGTCAGAGCTCTAAGACCATGTAGAAATTGAGAAATCCAACTTCACAGAACCCAAGAATCACCTGCATGCAAATAACTTGTCACGAGAAAGAGATACAGAGAAAAAGGAAAAGGTGCTCTACAAGCTTCAAGAGAAAAATGAATTAACATAATGAATAATACAAAGAGATCAATCCTTATGAAGGAGAATAAGAAACCCTAAAGTGAAACCTAAAAGGGATGCATTTAATAATTAGAATAATTATTAAATTCCTACAAAATGCAAACTAAGTTAATCTTAAGAGAAATATAAAAGGTAACTTAATTAAAATAATTAACTAGTAAAGAACCTTTTACTCTAACAACAATTCTATTTTTGACTTTTTCGATTTTCGACCTGTTTTGGGATTTTTGATATGTTTTGGATGTTTTTGGATTTTCTCAAGGATTTTTTGAATGTTTTTGGATTTTCTCAAGGATTTTATGAATGTTTTTGGATTTTTGGATTTTTGAATGTTTTCGGATTTTTTTTATTTTAAGGAAGATTTCACGAATATACATGAATCCAATTTGGTGCAAGTATAATGTTATTTCCCCAGTGTGATGCGATAGACTACCTCAATATAGGCAATAAAAACTAACCTTAGTAATGTACCAAGTAGTACTAGGAGGGAACATGATATCGACACAAAAGCAAGCTATGATGTGGACATGCAGATGTGTGATGGAAGGATCAATAGAATGCAATGGAAAAGTGATGTAGAACTAGTCAAAGAATCCATGGTGGATGGAAAGTGCTTATTTACACAAGGCACTTGTTTTTCATGTTTCCACCAAGGTACTTGCCCAAAGCACCACCGAAGTGGTTTTCACCAGAGGATGATTTTTTTTTCTTTATTGTTTTCAATCTTTTTGGATTTATATTTTTTGATTTTTGGATTTTTTGAATTTTTTGGATTTTTTGGATTTATACCTTGCAAGCTTAGGCATAAATTTTTTTGAGATGAGAGTTGTTGATGGGCTCCTATAGAGGCTCACCTTTGGGTGTTGATAGCTGATATGCTCCTGATTTATAACTTGGAGTGACAACAAAGGGTCCCAACTAGTTGGGTTCAAACTTGCCCTTGCTATTTGGATTTGGCACATTCTTTTTATTTTCTTTCAACATGAGCTCTCTAACTTGAAATGAATGACTCTTGATCTTCTTGTTGTAGCTCTGTTTGAGGTGGTTCTGATAGACCCGTGGATGATTCAAAGCATCCATGCATTGCTCATCTAGTAGTTCTAGCTCCTTCAACTATGATACTCGATATTCTTCATTAGTAATGAGATTTTGTAATGATATTCTTAAGAATGGGAGCTCAATTTCAATGGGGAGGATGGCTTATGATCCATAGGCTAGGGAGAAGATGGTTGCACCTATAGGTGTGTGGATACTCATTTGGTAGGCCCATAAGGCGAGATTTAGTTATAAGTGTCATTCATGACCAACTTTATTGACTATTTTCTTTAGGATTCTAAACATGGTTTTATTTTTAGCCTCATCTTGGCCATTGCCCTGGGGGTAGTATGGGGTGGAAAAGCGATGTTGGATATTGAGCTTTTGGCATAGCTCTTAGACATATTGGTTTTTAAAAGGTGTTTCATTATCTAAGATAAAGGCTTATGGAACACCATAACGGTAAATGAGGTAATTCAAGATGAACTTGGCAATCTAATTTCCTATGATATAGGTCATGGTATGGCCTCTACACACTTTGTGAAGTACTCCATAGCATTGATAATGAACTTGTGTCCATTAGATGAGGTGGGTGAGATTTTGTTGATTAGATCGAGCCTCCATTGTGAAAAGGGCCAATGTGTTATAATCGGTTGGAGCTCTTGAGTTGGTGTATGGATGATGTCCCCATGTCGTTGATATTTCAAACATCTTCAAACATATTCATGAGCTTCCTTTTTCATGTTTGACTAGTAGTGCCCCGTTCTCTGTAGTTTCTTAGCCAAGGTCATACCACTAGAATGTGAACCAAAAATGCCATTGTGTACCTCAGTCAAAGTAGTCAAAGCTTCTTCGAGTTTAAGGAATCTCAAAAGGGTTCCTTTGATTCTTCTATGGTACAGGATATCACCTAAGATAACAAAATAGGATGACTTCCTGACAAATTTTCTTTTATGGTTCAAGGTAATATCAGCAGGGAGGACTCCTATTTTTAGGTAGGTGTATATGTCATGGTACCAAAGGTCACTGGGACCAACTATTTCACACACGAACTCAGAATCTGATACCTCAAAATATGGCATGAGAATCTACTCTACTAAGAATTCTTATTTAGGGACGTTGCATGAGATACACAATAATGATCCAATTGTAGCTATGGCATCGACTCCTTTGTTATTTTCCCTTGGTATCTACTCAAATGTGATGTTGATGAAGAATTCCTTGAGATCCTCCACCAATTTCTTATATGGGGTAAGCTTGAAATCCTTTGTTTGGTATTCATTATTGACCTGGTTTATAATCATCTTATAGTCTTCATAAACTTTATGAGCCATGATCTCCCATTATACTATAATTTAGAGTCCTATGACAAGGGCCTCGCACTAGGCAATATTTCTAGTGCAAGGAAAAGATAATTTGTATGATTTAGGGATGAAATCTCCTTGTGGTGTGATAAAGAAGACTCCAAATCCTAACCCATGTTGAGTATATGACCTGTCAAAATACACCTTCCAATGATCTGCTACACTAAGATTGAAAATTGACTCATTTGGGAAATTTTGATACCAATGGGTTCTCTAGATATTTAGGTGCTTCTGCTAACTGTTCTACAATTACTTGTCCTTTGATGGTTTTTTGTTCTACATACTTGATGTCAGATTCTATTATAATCATGACCCACTTAGCCACTCATCCTGTGAGTGCCACTTTAGAAAGTAGATGCTTCAAAGGATCTATTTTGGCGATGAGATTAATCTGATGAGCCAACATGTAGTGTCTTAATTTTTGTGTAGTAAACACCACTATTATGAAAGCCTTTTCAATGAATGTATAATCCATCTCATGTCCCACCATGGTTCTATTGATATAGTAAATGACCCTCTCTTTCCCTGTTTCATCATGCTCAGTTAGGACAGTGCCAAGGGTTTCTGCTATTGTCGATATGTAGAGGATCAATGGCTTGTTCGGGATCAGTGGTATAAGGACTAGCGGTGTTAGAAAGTATTCTTTTATTTTATTGAATGCTTGATCCAATTTCTCATCCCATTTGTATGCTACCCCCTTTTGGGGTAGATGAGAATATGGGATAGCCTTATCTACTAATTGTGTTATGAATTGGTGAATGGATTGGAGCCTTCCCTAAAAACCCCTTAACTGCTTCAATAGTCGTGGTGCTTCCATTTCAAGAATTTCTTTGAATTTGGCAAGGCCTATCTTGATTCCCCTTATTGATACAATATACCCTAGGAGCTTTCCCGATCGCACACCAAAGACACACTTCTTTGGATTGAGTCTAACTTTATATTCTTCTAGCCTGTTAAAGATAGAGCTTAGTGTTGCTATGTGCTCTTGACGCTTCCTTGATTTGGCCAATATGTCATCCACATAGTATTCTATAAATTTATGAACCAGATCATGAAAAATCAAAGTCATAGCACTTTGGTATGTGGCTCAAGTGTTCTTCAACCCAAATGGCATTATGTTCCACCAGTAGGTACCCCATGGACAGGTGAAGGCTATCTTATTTTGATCATCCTTTGCTATCATTATCTAATTGTACCTTGAAACTCATCCATTAATGATAGCATCTCATGCCTTGCCATCATATCCACAATTATGTCTATATTGGGAAGAGGAAAATCATCCTTAGGGCATGCTTTGTTTAGGTCCCTAAAATCACTGCAGCTGTGAATGCCCCCAGTGGGCTTAGATATAGGTACTATATTGGATACCCATTCAGGATAATCAATGGGTCGTATGAAGCCAGTGTCAAGGAGTTTCTGCAACTCAAGTTTGATAAACAATATGATTTGGGGATGCATCTTTTTTAACTTTTGTCTTACCAGTTTTGCCTCTGGATAGAGAGCTAGATGATGAACCACAACCTTTGGATCAACACTAGGCATGTCAATGTAGATCGATGCAAATTTTTCTTTCTCTCAGAAATGTGGCTAGAAGTTCCTATTCCTCAGTCAAAAGTGATTCTGCATAGAAGGTTATGTGTGGTGTTTCTTCCACTCCTAGATTGATTGGATTACATTTCTCTGCTAGGACTATTGATTTTTCCCAATGAATATCACTAAGAGGAAGATTGAATCCCTCATCCTTTGGCACCTCATAGAGGTTTTCACCATTGGATATGTCCTTTCCTTTTACTATTTCCAGATCAAAAAGTTCCACAGTGTGGTTTTGACTTAAATATCTACATGTTATTCTTAAATTTTCTATTTTGTGACTGAGGGATTCAATCATTTCCCCATAGTAGTCATGTATTTCCATCTCAATATCAAACCATAATTTATGATCTCCACATGGTAGGGTATCCCACAGTCCCATGAATTCTGAGAGAGCCTCATCATTTTTGAATGTGTTTAAGATCGATGGTTCTTGTTGGTCATAATCGATGAGTTGCGGGTAGACAAGTTTTAGTTCATTGGTTGGGTTACTTGGCTCAAAAGATAGGGTATTGATCATGAACAGGGAGGCATCCTTGAATAACATGGGTAGGTTAGTGATGGGGTCCTCATCACATATATTAGTTATATCAAAGGTATAGTTGTCTAGGGGAAGGCTAGTGGATATCGGTAATTGATGGGGAGCTTTGATTGTTTTAATAGGGGGACCTTTGCCACATCTGGTTATTTTCTTAGGGGTACACCCAAGGCCAATATTCTTCGAGCACTTCTTAGCAATAATGGGTTCTAATCGGTCATTCTTACTTTTCCCGAGACTTTCATTTTTCTTGTACCCCATGCCAAGCATCAATTGTACTCCTTTGTTATCATCATCCATTGGAAGAGTAGGCATGGGTCTTTCATCTTGGTATAGCAGACTTGATGTAGACATGGAAAATATACAATTTGATCTGACACACTGGATCCTGATTTACTAACACCATTTCATCTTGAATCATCTCCTTTGCTAGTCATTTAATTGAATAATTTGTATTTGATTAAACTCATCACTCTTCATCTCTTAATTAAATAAATCAGCTTTATCTAATTAAGTCATCATCTCCTGTTAATTAAATAAATTAATTTTATTTAATTAATTTGGAAATCACCCGTTTAATTAAATAAATCATTTTATTTAATTAATCCCTAAATTCATCTCATTTCAATTAAATAAATCTTTATTTGGTTTAAATCCAACATCATCCCTCTTTAATTAAATAAATCAAATCTTTATTTAATTAAGTCTTTAATTATTTTCATCTCATTTTGATCAAATCTAAGTCAAAATTGTCAAATCACCCAATCTCTCATTAAATTGATCAAATCATGATTAAATCCAATCCTAATCACTCCAATCCTCTAGATTTTGCAACTTGCACAATAAATCAATTTATTTGATTTATTAAATCACCAATTTTCATTCAAAAGGGTATCTTTTGTGGAATATTCTTCAAATTCAAAAATCCATCCAAAAAGGGATGGGTACTTCCAACAACGCATTGAATGCCTCTTACATGTCCTTGGCCTTGAGCCAAGTGACATTAACTCCATTTCTCTTCCCTCTAAACATGTCACATTCAAATTTCAAATTTGAATCCAATAGCATTTATCATGCACATTGACCAAAATGTGCTCATTCCTCCTCCAATCACATGTGGACAAGTGGCCTCTTCTCATTGGTTGGTCTTTTGTCCCACATTCCCCCAAATCCTTCAATATTCTATTTTGGAAATCTGTAAATAAGAGTCTCTTCCTCTCATTCTATCATCCACAATTTGAGTAAACCTATTATACTAAATTTCATCTTCAAGCACAACCATTTTCATCTATTTTTATCAAGTTCTTAGCTAGGTTATGCAGGAATTCAACCATCAAGTGGATCAATCATCATCAAGTTTACAAAGGAGTTGGGAAAGGGCTAATTTCAACACACCAATTAGCACCAACTCCCCCATGGGATCAAGAGTTTGCATGCTTAATTAGGATTTTACTTGCATTTTCATATGTTGTTCTTCATTTTCCTATTTTGAATGATTACGAATGCATTTCATGGGGAATCCTTGTTTTATCTTGCATATTGATCTAATATTTTGTTTGTGCAGGTATAGGATAAGGGTTCACATTTTGGTTCTAGGAGAGCGAATCTGAAGGATTTCATCGCATTTTTTGAAAAAAATTGTGGTTTTTGATATTTTATTTGTGCTCACAGGAAACTACATTGCTTAAAGTCACGTGGCACCATATTGCACCGCTTTTAGACAGGTGATGCTATATTGCACCACTCTAAACTCAAACTGCATCGCAGTTGCTTTCCCGCCCACAAATTTCAAATTTTCAAACTACGTCGCATGTTGAAATAGCATCGAATTTACACTCTTTGATTGTTGCTGAGCGCCGCACTCAATCAAGATGTGGTGCTATTTTGTGTCACTGAATTTCTAAATTGCGCTGCATTTGTAGATTGTGCCACTGGAGTTGGGTAAAAGGTAGATTTTTGATTTTTTTTTTAACATATTTTATGATGTAGGAACTTCCCGAGGTCATAACTTTTGACTCGGATGTGGGTTTTGGCTAAAATTTTACAGGCAATTTCATTATGAGGTGGCATGTGGTTTTCCAATCATCATTGATGATTTGGTGGCAATTTTGGCACTTTTTCGGGGCTTGAAACTTTCATCTTGACCCTTAAAATGATAATTTAGTGTTTTTTCCTAGTTTTTGAAAAGTTGTTTTGGTTAATAACTCAAAGTTCATGTTTTGAATTTAGGATGTTAGTTGGCAATTCATCCTATCTTAGTTTTAGAAAAAAAATTGGAAAAAATAAGACTCTCAAAGTTATGCATGCAAAATTACCAAAAATGGAAAAATATAACAGTTGTTGAAATCTACCAAAAAAGGAAATTTCTTGATCAAAAGTAAAGGAAGGAAAAACGAAGGCCAAGGGTTCTTTATGATGTTATCATCTCATTGTATTAATTGTTTTAAACACTTTTGGGAGAAATTATAATCCCTTTCTAAGGATTTGATTACTTTCATGCTCTTAAGACACTAAAATTTCTTTTGGGCTCTAAAAAGAACAATACAATTTTTTTCAAAGTTTACAAACACAAGGCTTAAAAAGAACCTTAGAAACAACTTAATAGATTTGGTTGAGATTTAACAATTGAAAAAAACAAACTTCACATTTGATTTGGTGCTTTAAAAAGAATTCACTTTTGCTTTGTGGACTTAAAATGAACAAGTGTTGTTTTGTTTTGTAATTATTTATTCAAAATAATATCATCAAAATGATGTATACATTTCTCTCATGCCTCATGGCGATCCTGAGAATCAAAATCTCTTTTGGTGATCTTAAGTTGAGTAAATTATGCGTCCATATTTCATTTTCAGATTAAAATTGAACCAACTTGCGAGTGAGTGTGGTATATTGCGAGTGTTCTCCCTTTTTTTTTCAATGAAGGTCGATTAAACTACAGGATATGCTTGCTTGATTTTATTTATCTTAGTGGGCCTGCCTTGTGGGAAAAATTAATCACCCAAGGGAATGACCCAACTGGGAACATGCTAAATCCAAGCGACTTCCAACCGGTATATAAGTGTGGATTTTTGAGAAAAGTTCAAGAATCACAAGGATTACTCCGATGAGAAGGGCAGCAATGGTCTCTCACCATACTGGATGGTCCCCCACGAACAGAATGCCCGCATTAAAACCCGTTGTTTCGAAAAAGCCAAAATCTTATCTATTTTTTGGTGCAAAAGGTCATGTCCTTTGAAGCCGTCCCACGTATACATGCGGTTCTATTGTAGAGATGAAAAGTACGCCATGGGAGATTCATGGGTATTGATGCTTGGTTGAACTGAGAAGCGAGTGCACTATAAGCGGGAGCCTATGTGGTCAAGCATCTAATCATCCAAACTGAATATGCACAGTTGGATTCATCCAAGTGGGATCCCAACAAATATTGTCTCTTCATCCTAGGATTGTGCATGCCATTGAAATCAAAACACTTCGCTTGGATCTAAAACATTGAGAACAAACATTCACAAAATCTTCAAATTTCAAACCCATTTTGAGGGGCAAATATCTTTGACCAAATCCAAGTGTTTTTTTTTTTCCCTAGGGATTTTATCCTTAGAGGTCTCTAATCATTTGGATTTACATCATAATTTTCTCATACTAAAGTCAACCTAGGAAACTATGCTCTTGAAACCTTGATTTTCACATAATGGACATTGTGGAATGAAAAAGAATTGAGACATAGACATTCAGTTTGAAGAACATAGTCAAGAAAGTGTTTGTGGTAAAAGGAACTGAACCTAAGCAAGATAACAAACAATTGAACCACACATGTGCTTGGTCCCTTTTCAATCATTTGGCTTTCATGCAAACATTGGTCTTTTAGTTTAAACCACTTTTAGGGAAAAACATGTTCTTCATTACCTTGGTCTTATAAGTAGGTCCTCATAGGGTCATTTAAGATCAAAATCATCACTCTCATCCATCCCTCCGTTATTAAAAAACAAAAATCATCTCATCATCAAGCTCTTGGGAACTTTGAAAACATCACTTATGCTAGACTTTTAGGAAAAATCAACATCACCTTGTTTTGCTTAACACACCTAGCCAAATTATCCTCTTGTGTATGAGTTTACTCTAAGATAACACAACTTCCTAGAGTTTACAAGTGCATTATCACTTTTTTTTACTTAACACACTTAGTCAAACTATCCTCAATCAAAATCAAATCAAAACAAGTCCTAAAGTCTAGCATTGATCCAAATTTCCTAAAATTTTAAACACCCATATCGTTCACCCCTTTCATCCTCCATCTCATCATTGGTCCTAAACCCCTCACAGGTCAACAAGTTCAAAACACAAGAGGAACATGGAATATAAACTTGATTCATACATCATGAGTAGTCCAATTCAACCTAATTATCCAATTCTCACAATGCCAATTGATTTTCAATTGCATTTTTTAAAATCCATACATTGGATCATTATCTCCTACAAACCTCAATGGTACGACAAATGTGAGTTTTCCCAATCTCAATTTTGGAACATCTTTTCCTATGGTAGATTTAAATCAAAGTCAAAACTTACAAATCTATCAACCAAATAATGAGGATATGAGCCTTCCTCCTTTACCAACCATCAATCAACCGAAATCGAGCAACACTCCAATCATAAACCAAAGCATCATAACAAATCCTCCAACTATGTCATTGATATCATGACAACAGATGGTGATCATCCAAGCAACCCAAATGGTTAACACATCTACCGTTCCTCGGGTGTCCCAAGGACCAAGCACCTCAATCACACCATTCACCACTCAAACATTGGAAATCAATGAGACTGTTCCACTCATCACAATAGTCAACACCATTCCCAATCCACCGCCACCACCGCCAAAAAACAACATGGAAAATTCATTCTCCATCATGTTGCAGCCACTCGACAAGATGCCCGCCATAAGACACTCCGAAACCAACAAGCTACACAACTAGCTTCCCAACAAGAACAAGCACAATTAGCTACCCAACAAGCTACACAAGCTATGCAAGTGGCACAAGAAGCCCAACAAGCATAGGCTCAAGCTCAAGCCCAACACCTGGCTTGGTAGGCACAAACACAATACTGAGCATAATTGTAAGTAATCCATCAACAAGTAGCTCAATAACAAGCCCAACAACAAGCATTGTTGGCACAACAACAAGCATTGTTGGCACAACAACACAACCAACAACAAGCATTGTTGTCTCAACAACAAACACACGTATTACTCCCTCAGAAAAGATTGCAACAAATTCCCACCATAATTGTTGAAAACAATGATCAAGATCTATCCATCAATGAACACCTTGAAGATGTTTCCACCTCATCCGATGATCAAATCAACATACATCAAGAGCCATCTTTTAGTCATGATCAAGATCCCTCCTACAAAGATCTATTTCAAGGAGTGTTGATGTTATTTGATTCTATTGACATAATCCAAGATCCATTCATCAATGATTATGTTGACAATGTCTCTACATCACCTAATGAGTTAGAGGACATATCTCAAGAATTTATTCCAAAGCATGATCAACATCTATCACCAAGGTCTAGCAATGATCCTTTCCAAAATATATGGACATCCTTTGACCTCATGAAATTTGAGAAACTTCCTATGCCTAATGAAGATATCCAAGAACCCTTTATAAGCAATCCATTCTTTGAAATTGACCCATGTCACGAACTTGATCTAAAGCATGTCGAAGCAATTTCGAAATCATTCAAGATCAATAATTTGTATCTCCAAGATACTACAATGATATAATGGACACTCTCCTATCTATATGAGATGATCACATCCACATAGCACATACTCCTCCATCTACCCATGAGATGATTTCCTTTGATGGACACGTAGATGATCTTCATTCAGAACAGGATTCCATTACTCCTCACATTATTACACAAAAAGAGCACGTTATTGATTCCTACAGTCAAACTGAGTTGTCAACATTAGGATTAGATATATCCCAAATTCAGATTGAGGACATATGTCTGAAGATATCTAGTATTATCCACTCAAGAAAACAGGTCATAATGAACATGATATTCTAGAGTTAGCAGAGCAAAAAATTGAAATGATGTCATCTACGGTGGTCATTTTTCAAAGAATGCATTCTAAACAAGACATCTCAAAACATGGAGAATCAAAGAACAAAGATGCTACTACCACCATACTGGCGGAAACTTCATCTCAAGCAAACGTCAACATAGGGGACATGAAGGATCCTTATGATGAAACCAATGCCAATACTATAACCATCCACGCCATGAATCTTCATACACCCATCACCCCATCCACGAATTGTGACCAACATCAAAAGAAAAGATTTGAATCAAAGCACAAATAAAAACATCAAGGAAAAGGAAGTAGCGAAGCATGAAGGACAATAAAATACAAGTGGATACTAAAAAATATAAAGAAAAATTATCCCTATCATACTCCATTAGTCAAAGAAACTATGGGGAGAAATAAAAAGGGGGAAAGTATCCATCAAAGAGGTCCACAAAGGCAAAAGAAGGCTTCTCAAACAACATACAAAGTGTATCAAGAAGTTGGTCCTAATTCCATGTACACTTCCATATCTACCCATCACTGCTCATCTTCCCAAGTTTGGAGAGTCAAAGGTTCCAAACTATCAACCAATCCATCTTTTATTCCTAAAAACACACCACCATCCATGCCTCCATGCATAATATCCAATTCTCACATTGACCATGTATTGGCAATGACCCTTCATCATAAGGATTCAAAAGGCACTCTATCGCCATGTGCACACAAAGACAAAGTTGACTCTGGTATCAGTAAAATAGAACAAATTTCTCAAAAGTTGCATTCAAGTGCACGTATCTTGGAAAAGAAGCTTCTTCAAGTAGGATATCTATGGAAAATTATGATAGAAGCAATAATAGTACGAGGTGATTCAACATCAACTTAAAATCTTTTAGCGAAAAATTAAAAAAATATAAAAATCCAAAAAAAAAATTCAGAAAAAGGATTCAAAATAGTAAAGAGAAAAATCGTCCTCTAGTGAAAATCACTTCAGTGGCACTTTGGATAGGTACCATGATGAAAACCTGGAAAACATGCGTCATGTGTAGAATCAAGCATCTACATGTGCCATTTCAGGAGAAAGCATCTTATCACATCCATAATAAACCCAACATTCCATCCATAATACATCCATTCATCCATGAACCATTTATCCAATCCGTTTTCATCCATCTGCATCCATACTCCAAGTTATCTTAATCTTGATGAAAATTTGGTGCACACTTTATACTCGCTTGTGGTAGACATCTTGACATGGGTCATTTTCATTCATACTATCTAAACCAATGTTATCTAAGCCTTAAATCATTATCTAAAAGAGTATCCTCTATTCAAACACCTTATCTTATCACAAGATAATCCTTGGCATCCTTTGCATGCTTACCATATCCATCCATCCACACACCTATGTTGAACATGTATCGGAAATGACCCTTCATCATAAGGATTCAAAAGGCACTCTATCGCCATGTGCACACAAAGACAAAGTTGACTCTAGTATCAGCAAAATAGAACAAATTTCTCAAAAGTTGCATTCAAGTGCACGTA
Organism: Sequoiadendron giganteum; assembly: GCA_007115665.2. Taxonomy (NCBI): domain Eukaryota; kingdom Viridiplantae; phylum Streptophyta; class Pinopsida; order Cupressales; family Cupressaceae; genus Sequoiadendron; species Sequoiadendron giganteum. The sequence continues at coordinate 294,272,186 of CM021106.1, forward strand.
TCTTGGAAAAGAAGCTTCTTCAAGAAGGATATATGTGGAAAATTATGATAGAAGCAACAATAGTATGAGGTGATTCAACAGTAGCTTAAAATCTTTTAGCGAAAAATTAAAAAAATATAAAAATCCAAAAAAAAATTCAGAAAAAGGATTCAAAATAGTAAAGAGAAAAATCGTCCTCTAGTGAAAACCACTTCAGTGGCACTTTGGATAGGTACCATGATGAAAACCTAGAAAACATGCGTCATGTGTAGAATCGAGCATCTACATGAGCCATTTCAGGAGAAAGCATCTTATCACATCCATAATAAACCCAACATTCCATCCATAATACATCCATTCATCCATGAACCATTTATCCAATCCATTTTCATCCATCTGCATCCATACTCCAAGTTATCTTAATCTTGATGAAAATTTGGTGCACACTTTATACTTGCTTATGGTAGGCATCTTGACATGGGTCATTTTCATTCATCCTATCCAAACCAATGTTATCTGAGCCTTAAATCATTATCTAAAAGAGCATCCTCTATTCGAACACCTTATCTTATCACAAGATAATCCTTGGCATCCTTTGCATGCTTACCATATCCATCCATCCACACACCTATGCTGACCATGTATTGGCAATGACCCTTCATCATAAGGATTCAAAAGGCACTCTATCGCCATGTGCACACAAAGACAAAGTTGACTCTGGTATCAGCAAAATAGAACAAATTTTTCAAAAGTTGCACTCAAGTGCACGTATCTTGGCAAAGAAGCTTCTTCAAGCAAGATATCTGTGGAAAATTATGATAGAAGCAACAATAGTACGAGGTGATTCAAAATTAGCTTAAAATCTTTTAGCGAAAAAATATATATATATAAAAATCCAAAAAAAAAATTCAGAAAAAGGATTCAAAATAGTAAAGAGAAAAATCTTCCTCTAGTGAAAACCACTTTGGTGGCACTTTGGATAGGTACCATGATGAAAACTTGGAAAACATGCATCATGTGTAGAATCAAGCATCTACATGAGCCATTTCAGGAGAAATCATCTTATCACATCCATAATAAACCCAACATTCCATCCATAATACATCCATTCATCCATGAACCATTTATCCAATCCATTTTCATCCATCTACATCCATACTCCAAGTTATCTTAATCTTGATGAAAATTTGGTGCACACTTTATACTCGCTTATGGTAGACATCTTGACATGGGTCATTTTCATTCATCCTATCCAAACCAATGTTATCTGAGCCTTAAATCATTATCTAAAAGAGCATCCTCTATTCGAACACCTTATCTTATCACAAGATAATCCTTGGCATCCTTTGCATGCTTACCATATCCATCCATCCACACACCTATCCAAGAATCTACCTATGGCCTTCCATATATTGCTAGACACCAGGGGTAGATAGTTACATCTTGCTTCAGGAATAAATCTTGATCTATATCTTCACACTTATGTGGTGATCCGAACATTGGAAAACATAAAATCAAAGTGGTCAAAGAATTTGTAAGCCAAAATCCACATCACTAGCCCATGGCATATTTTGACAAAAATATGTTCCTTATCAAGCTTTATCTTTCATCGAACATCAATCCAAACAATCAATATCAGTCTCATCTAATTTGTACTTCAGCTTCACATCAAATCATTGAAAACAATTTTGTTCCAATCCAAGCTTCAAAATCCTAATCAATCAAATCCAACCAATCAATCATCATCTTGGGATATCCTTCCCAATCCTTGTGTTGCTTAGCACTATCCTGGAATTTTTGTGTATCCTCAATAATGTTATCATCATCAATCTTGAAATCCTTGTGTTTCTTAACACTATCCTTGCATTGTTGTGTATCCTCAACAATGTTATCATCATCAATCTTGAAATCCTTGTGTTGCTTAACACTATCCTTGCATTGTTGTGTATCCTCAACAATTTTATCATCATCAATCCATCAATCTGATCAATCAATCCTAGCTTGGTTTTCAACAAAATCCCAAAACAAAGCACTGATATCACATATTCATATCCAAATTGTCAAAATCATGCGAAAAACCCAAAAACATTCAAAAAACTCTCAAAAATCCAAAAACATCAGAAAAATCTCAAAAGTCTTCAAAAAAAAATCATCATTGGGTCTTGTCAATTTGTTTCATTGGTTGAACTACGTCATCTCTAAGCTTGAACGTAGGCAAGGTTGATCTTTGATCATCCCTCGAGACATCCTAGGTCAGTCCTTTAGGCGTCTATCGCAATAAGTTGGCAATCAATTTTCCCATCCATCTTATCATTAAGTCAGGAATGTTGTCAGTCGAACTATGTGGTCTATACGTGTATAATGTAGGCAAGGCTAATCTATGGATCAGCTCCCTAGACCCCTAGGATAGGTCTTTAAGTTAGTATCTTCATCGTAAATCTCAAAAATCAAAAAACATTGAAAAATGCAAAATACCAAAAATAGCCTCAAAACATTTGAAAAAAACCCAAAAGGGTGCACCCCGCCTCATCTCGCTTTCACCCACAATAATCATCATTCCTAATAAGTCATCTATCGCCTTCATCCTTTGTTGAATCAGTCAGAAGCAAATATAGCAATTACAAAAGTGAACACCCTAATCATCAAAGTCTCAAAGTATAGGTCAATAAGCAAGCAAGTTGATCAACTCGGAGTATCAATAACTTATCATCCAATCAACCTCATCAAAAACCTAATCACATATCCTAAGATGTATCTTTCCTATGATGGACACAAGCTTCAGGTATCTCACCTTAGTTTAGCCTTGGCTAGCGGTATGAAGAACATGAGCTTTCTTGTTTACTTTGTCTTTTCTTTGGATTTATCTTATTGTGATCATTCCAAGGACCTCTTGATGATGCCTAATCAAAACAGGTTTAGAGAGAAAGGAATGGGGCAACGATAATTATCTTTTTTATCTATTGTTCTTGTTGGATGTTCTTGTAAAATAACTTGGCAAATACTTCCTCTGTTAGGTCCGTCCTAGCAAGGTTTTCATATGTCAAGTGTGAACAAGAATACTCCTATCTGATTGTCGAGAAAAAGTCCATCACACTAGGTACAACATCATCCTAGTTCTTTATACCTTGATGCAACGTACCTACATGTGTTATCAAACATAAAGTAATTGGCCCTGTGAAAATCTCAATTCCTGGTAAGCAAATCATCATCAACATCATCATAGTGTAGGCTTGTGGATGCTCCTTTCATCATCTTATTTTTCTTATTCTTCTATCTTTACTAACATTTCTATCTAAAATTGGTGTGTTATATCAAAATATACACGAGGCTACCCATGGCCGATGACTGTATATACATCATCAACATTGTCTACATCAAATATTTGATCTTTCTAAAAGAATTATCTTTCATCCTCTAATCAATAGAACCACTCCTCTCACATTTTATCGTGATCTCGATTGGAAAATCGAACATTTCCACTCGATCTCTCGAGGGAGCAATATACCAGCATAATCCTTCTCGTTGGGGAAGCAGTGGGGCATCTGGAAAAAAAAAAAGAACTTTGATCACAGCAGATTATTCTTTGAACCAATGCAACAAGTTCATTGCTTCAATGAGGGGCAAAATGTAGACATGGAAAACATACAATTTGATTGAACACACTGGATCCTAATTTACTAGCACCATTTCATCCTGAAACATCTCCTTTGCTAGTCATTTAATTGAATAATTTGTATTTGATTAAATTCATCACTCTTCATCTCTTAATTAAATAAATCAACTTTATCTAATCAAGTCATCATTTCCTGTTAATTAAATAAATTAATTTTATTTAATTCATTCTGTAATCCCACTTTTAATTAAATAAATAATTTTATTTAATTAATCCCTAAAGTCGTCTCATTTAAATTAAATAAATCTTTATCTGGTTTAAATCCAACATCATCCCTCTTTAATTAAATAAATCAATTTTTTATTTAATTAAGTCTTTAATCATTTTTCTCTCATTTTGATCAAATCTAAGTCAAAATTTTTAAATCACCTAATCTCTCATTAAATTGATCAAATCATGATTAAATCTAATCCTAATCACTCCAATCCTCTAGATTTTGCAACTTGCACAATAAATCAATTTATTTGATTTATTAAATAATCAATTTTCATTCAAAAGGGTATCTTTTGTGGAATATTCTTCCAATTAAAAAATCCCTTCAAAAAAGGATGGGTACTTCCAACAAGGCACTCAATGTCTCTTACATGTCATTGGCCTTGAGCCAAGTGACATTAACTCCATTTCTCTTCCCTCTAAACATGTCACATTCAAGTGGCCTCTTCTCATTGGTTGGTCTTTTGTCTCACATTCCCCCAAATCCTTCAATCTTCCATTTTGGAAATCTATAAATAAGAGACTCTTCCTCTCATTCTATCATCCACAATTTGAGTAAACTTATTATACTCAATTTCATCTTCAAGCACAACCATTTTCATCTATTTTTATCAAGTTCTTAGCTAGGTTATGCAGGAATTCAACCATCAAGTGGATCAATCATCATCAAGTTTAAAAAGGAGTTGGGAAAGGGCTAAGTTCAACACACCAATTGGCACCAACTCCCCATGGGATCCAGAGTTTGCATGCTTAATTAGGATTTTACTTGCATTTTCATATGTTGTTCTTCATTTTCCTATTTTGAATGATTGCAAATGCATTTCATAAGGAATCCTTGTTTTATCTTGCATATTGATCTAATATTGTGTTTGTTTGCCTTGTTTGTGCAGGTATAAGATAAGGGTTCACATTTTGGTGCTAGGAGGGCGAATCTAAAGGATTTCACCACATTTTTTGAAAAAAATTATGGTTTTTGACATTTTTTGGGTGCTCACAGGAAACTATGTTGCTTACAGTCATGTGGTGCCATATTGCACGGCTTTTAGATAGGCGACGCTATATCGCACCGCTCTAAACTCAAATTGCATCGTAGTTGCTTTCCCACCCACAAATTTCAAATTTTCAAACTACGTTGCGACCTAAACCACGTTGCATGCTGAAATAGTGTCACATTTGCGCTCTCTGATTGTTGCAGAGCGCTGCACTCAGTCGAGATGTGGTGCTATATTGTGCCACTAGATTTCTAAACTACGCTGCATTTGTAGATTGCGCCGCTGGAGTTGGGTAAAAGGTAGATTTTTGATTTTTTTTTAACATATTTTGTGATGTAGGAACATCCCGAGGTCATAACTTTTGACTCAGATGTGGGTTTTGGCTGAAATTTTATAGGCAATTTCGTTATGAGGTGGCATGTGGTTTGCCAATCATCATAGATGATTTGGTGGCCATTTTGGTACTTTTTCGGGGCTTGAAACTTTCATCTTGGCCTTTAAAATGATAATTTAGTGTTTTTTCCTAGTTTTTGAAAAGTTGTTTTGGTTAATAACTCAAAGTTCATGTTTCGAATTTAAGATGTTAGTTGGAAATTAATTCTATCTTAGTTTTAGAAAAAAAAATGGGAAAAAATAAGACACTCAAAGTTATGCATGCAAAATTACCAAAAATGGAAAAATCTAACAATTCTTCAAATCTGCCAAAAAAGGAAATTTCTTGATCAAAAGTAAATGAAGGAAAAACGGAGGCCAAGGGTTCTTTATGATGTTATCATCTCATTGTATTAAGTGTTTTTAAACACTTTTGGGAGAAATTATAATGCCTTTCTAAGGATTTGATTACTTTCATGCTCTTAAGAGACTAAAATTTCTTTTGGGCTCTAAAAAGAACAATACAATTTTTTTCAAAGTTTACAAACAAAAGGCTTAAAAAGAACCTTAGAAACAACTTACTAGATTTGGTTGAGATTTAACAATCGAACAAAACAAACTTCACATTTTATTTGATTCTTTAAAAAGAATTCACTTTTGTTTTGTGGACTTAAAATGAACAAGTGTTGTTTTGTTTTGTAATTATTTATTAAAAATAATATCATCAAAATGACATATGCGCTTCCCTCATGCCTCACGGCGATCCTGAGAATCAAAATCTATTTTGGTGATCTTAAGTTGAGTAAAGTAATTGTCTCCACATTTCATTTTTGTATTAAAATTAAACCAACTTGCGAGTGTAAGCGTGGTATATTGCGAGTGTTCTCCCTTTGTTTCTCAATGAAGGTTGATTGAACTACGAGATATGCTTGCTTGATTTTGTTTATATTAGTGGGCTTGCCTTGTGGGAAAAAGTAATAACCCAATGGAACAACCCAACCAGGAACACGCTAAAGCCAAGCGACTTCCAACCAATATATAAGTGTGCATTCTCAAGGAAAGTTCAAGACGAGAAGGGCAGTAATGGTATCTCATTGTACTTGATAATACCCCACAAACAGAATGCCCACATTAAAACCCCTTGTTTAGCAAAGGCCAAAATCTTATCTATTTGTTGGTGCAAAAGGTCATGTCCTTTGAAGCCACCCCACGTATACATGCGGTTTTGTTGTAGAGATGAAAAGTAGGCCATTGGAGATTCATGGGTATTGATGCTTGGATGATCCGAGAAGCAAGTGCACTGTAAGGGGGAGATTGCGTGGTCAAGCATCTAATCATCCACATTGAATATGCGTAGCTGGATTCGTCCAAGTGGGATCTCGACAAATATTGTCTCTTCATCCTAGGATTGTGCATGTCATTGAAATAAAAAACACTTTGCTTGGATCTAAAACATTGGGAACAAATATTCACAAAATCTTCAAATTTCAAACCCTTTAGGAGGGGAAAATATCTTTGACCAAATCCAAGTTTTGTTGCTTTCCCTAGGGATTTTATCCATAGATATCTCTAAGCATTTGGATTTACATCGTAATTTTCTCATACTAAAGTCAACCTGGGAAACTATGCTCTTGAAACCTTGATTTTCACATAATGGACATTGTGGAATGAAAAAGAATTGAGACATATATATTTAGTTTGAAGAACACAGTCAAGAAAGTGTTTGTGGTAAATGGAACCAAACCTAAGCAAGATAATAGACAATTGAACCACACATGTGCTTGGTCGCTTTTCAGTCATTTGGCTTTCATGCAAACATCGGTCTTTTAGTTTGAACCACTTTTAGGGAAAAGCATGTTGTTCATTACCTTTGTCTTATAAGTAGGTCCTCGTAGGGTCATTTAAGATCAAAATCATCACTCCCATCCATCCCTCTATTATTAAAAAACAAAAATCATCTCATCATCAAACTCTTGGGAACTTTGAAAACATCACTTATGCTAGACTTTTAAGAAAAATTAACATCACCTTATTTGGCTTAACACACCTAGCCAAATTATCCTCTTATGTACAAGTTTACTCTAAGATAACACAACTTCCTAGAGTTTACAAGTGCATTATCACTTTGTTTGACTTAACACACGGTCAAACTATCCTCAATCAAAATCAAATCAAAACAAGTCCTAAAGTCTAACATTGATCCAAAGTTCCTAAAATTTTAAACACCCATATCATTCACCCCTTTCATCCTCCATCTCATCATTGGTCCTAAACCCCTCATAGGTCAACAAGTTCAAAACACAAGAGGAACATGGAATATAAACTTAATTCATGCATCATGAGTAGTCCAATTCAACCAAACTATCCAAGTCTTGCAATGGCAATTCATTTTCAAAACCTGCATTTGTACAATCCATACATGGGATCATTATCTCCTACAAACCTCAATGGTATGACAAATGTGTTTTTTCCCAATCTAAATTTTGGAACATCTTTTCCTATGGTAGTTTTAAATAAAAGTCAAAACTTACAAATCTATCAACCAAATAATCAGGGCATGAGCCTTCCCCCTTTACCAAACATCAATCAACTAAAACCAAGCAACACTCCAATCGTAAACCAAAGAATCATAACAAATCATCCAACTATGCCATTGATATCACAACAATAGATGGATACCATCCAAGCAACCCCAATGGTTAACGGATCTACCATTCCTCGGGTGTCCCAAGGACCAAGCACCTCAATCACACCATTCAACACTCAAACCCTAGCAATCAATAAGACCGTTTCACTCATCAAAATAGTCAACACCATTCCTAATCCACCGTCACCACCACCGCCAAAACACAACATGGAAAATTCATTCTCCATCGTGTTGCAAGCCACTTGACAAGATGCCCACCATAAGGTGCTCCAAAACCAACAAGCTACATAGCTAGCTGCTCAACAAGCACAAGCACAATTAGCTGCCCAACAAGCTGCACAAGTTGTGCAAGCGGCATAAGTAGCCCAACATGAGGCTTGGCAGGCACAAACACAATACCGAGCACAATTGTAAGCAATCCATCAACAAGTGTATCAACAAGCAGCTGAACAACAAACCCAACAACAAGCATTGTTGGCATAGCAAAAACACGACCAACAACAAGTATTGTTGGCTCAACAACAAACACATACATTACTCCCTTAGAAAAGCTTTCAATAGATTCCCACCACAATTGTTGAAAACAATGATCAAGATCTATCCATCAATGAACACCTTGAAGATGTTTCCACCTCATCCGATGATCAAATCAACATACATGAAGATCCATTTTTTATTCATGATCAAGACCCCTCCTACAAAGATCTATTTCAAGGAGTTTTGATGGTATTTGATCCTATTGACATAATCCAAGATCCATTCACCAATTATTATGTTGACAATGTCTCTACATCACCTAATGAGTTAGAGGACATATCTCAAGAATTTATTCCAAAGCATGATCAACATCTATCACCAAGGTCTAGCAATGATCCTTTCCAAAACATATGGACATCCTTTAACCTCATGAAATTTGAGAATCTAGAGGGGTTTGCTTTGAAGGTTTGAGATGGTGTGTCAGTTGGTTGTGGTTGTCCATGAGATCTAGGAGATTGAGGTAATTGTCCTATCACAAAGGCACTCTTTTTCATTTTGCAATCTCCACATCCATTGTCTTGGATAATGACTTAAATATCTGAGATGTCCAGAATGGAGGGTGTCTTTGTCTTAAAAGTGGAAGCTAGGTTGGACGGGTCTATATATGGAGATGTACATCCCTCATCATTCTTTGGGACTTGGGGGATCTTTTAATATTTGGCCTCTAGATTTTTGCAATAATAAAAAGGCTCAGGGTCACCATGGATTGTAACCTCTTGGTTTTCATAGGGGAATTTAACACATTGATGGAATGTGGAGGCAACAACTTGAATCCCATGGATCCATGGGTGCCCCAAGAGAGTATCATAAGGGAAGTCAAGGTCAAGGACCTGACAATTAGTCTTCATAATTGTTGGCCCTACTTGGATAGGGAGTTCAATGGTGCCTTGAGACACCCTTTATTGATCATCATAGGCCTTGATAGTGATACCTTTACCTTTCTCAATGACATCTTCAAAGAATCCTAGATTCTTTATTAGCTTGAGAGTACAAATATTCAACCATGCACCTCCATCCACCAAGACTCATCTGAATTTATTCATATGGACTAAGACTTCAAGATGGAGTGCATGGTTATGAGATGGTTGGGTTAGAACATCATGCTCATGGAATGTTAATATTTTTTGTGTCATGATATGGCTGATCATAGCTTGGAACTGGTCTGCATTAAGATTTGTTGGGATGAAGGATGTAGCCAATACCTTTTCTTAGATTTCCCTATGTGCGGGTGGGATTTTCAGCAACTCCATGATGGAGATCTAGGCAGGGGTCTTCTTCAGTTGTTCTAAGACATTGTAACCATTAGGGATGGATTTTAAATTTGCAGTAGGTTCCCTGGATGGTTGTGAAGGTCCTGGGATGGCAATCCTGCCACTACATGTGGTAACTCCACACTCGGCTCTAGATCCTATGCTATTGACAACCTCTACACACTCATCCAAAGATACAACAACATCGTCATAAATATGGTTTACATTTCCATACCTTTTTCATTTACCATTGTTGTTTCCCTTATGATCGGGCATTAGTTTCATGTATATTATAAGATATTGATTCCTAGCAGGTTGTTCAATGGTTATGGTCTTATCATCAATAAGATCTTGGATCAAGTTTTTAAGTCACATGCAACTAGTTGTCATGTGCCCATTTATCTTATGAAAATCACAAAGGTGATTCTTGTTATACCATGGTGGTTTAACTTGAGGCTCCTGGTGATTTTCAATGACTAGGAGCATGATGATGTTGGGTTGAATGAGTTTTTGCATGACAGATTCGATTGGTTCCCCAAGCGGTTTATATTTTTTTTTAGTAGGATATATGTTCCTTATGGATTGTCCAACTTGATCATTTACATTGTTGATTGGTTTTTGGTTGGGTTTTTGTTGTGATGTGTTGGATCATGGGGTGTTTTCGATGTTTTGCAATTGTTGGTATGTTTTTTGTTGCGTATTTTGTCTTGGAGCAATGATTACAACTTTAGCATCAACGACGCCATCATTGGTAAAATTATTGTTCTTTTCCCATGTGTGAGGTTTGTCATTGTAAATTTTTGATGTTTGATTGTCTTGATACATGGGTGTGCCCCCTTGTGCTATAAGGGATCTTTCGATGTTGAGTACCTTAGGGATCAACTGGTCATATGTTGGTATGCATTGTAATTTCAAATGGAAGGATAAGGTCCCTTCAAGATTGGAGATTATAGTCCTAATTTTTTGTTCTTCTAGCATGGCCCACTTGTTCCTATTGGCCTTGGATCGCCATCGTTGCAAGAAGGATGCAAATTTTTCTTCCTTGGCTTGTTTTAGGCTGGACAATTCTTCCAAGCTCACATCCATGCCTATGTTAAATGAATAGTTTTGTATGAATAAGTCCATAATTTCTTTGAAATTTTTAATTTTGGGGGGAAGGTGGGAGAACTATACCATTGCTAGGCCAGCCAAACTTCAAGGGAAGATCCACAATAGATACAAGTTGTAATAGGCAACTTCCATACAGTGTACATGGAATTCCGTAATGTGATCTTTGGGATTTCTAATTCCATGGTATTTGTCAAATTTTGGTATCTTGAAGCCTTGTGGGAATGAAACCATTGCAATACTTCTATCAAATGGATAAGGGCACAAATTCCTTTGTGATTTTATTGTTCTTCCTAATTGCATTTCCAACACTTGTTGCAAAAGTTATTTAATTTGTGTAGATAAATCATTTTCTGAATCAGATGGTGGAATGAATGTGTTTTGGGTTGGTGTGGTGGCTTGAGTGATGGGTGGGGTGACTTGTGTGCTTGGTGGTGCATTCATAGGAGGTTGTTGTAGGATTTTGTGTGCAAGAGATTCTTGTTGGTATGTCTGTAGTTGTTGTTGTGCCAACAATGCTTCTTGTTGGTCTTCTTGATGTTGCACCAACAAAGCTTGTTGTTGTGCTTGGTATTGTTTCAAAACTTGTTGATAATCCTATTTTTGTAACAAGGCTTGCACTTGATCTTGTTACAATTGATATTGAGCTTGTGCTTGAGCTTGTTGAGCGGTTTATGAATTTTGTGCAGCTTGTGCAGCCTGTTGTTGCTCCAATAAAGCTTGTGCTTCTTCCTGGGTAGCCTATTGTGCTTTATTGTCTAGCTTGTTGTGCCTGTGCTTGTTGTGCAACTTGTTTCTATAGAGAAGGGACATTTTCTACTCATGAGTTCTCTTCAATCAGAGAGCCTCACAGGGCGAACTTCCCTAAACTACCTCATAGAACAATGGAGAGAGGTCTAGAATGAGAAAGAGAGGGCCACAAAGATTCTCTAGACAAGCAAACAAGCTCTTAGCCAAAGGATTTCAATGTAGAATACATATGACAACATGGTGTGTTGGCATCCCAAAGGCCCGCTAGCATCTTGTACAGACCAGAAAGGGAGTTTATCACAAAGAGCAACTAAATGACTGCTAGCAATTTGATTACTGAGAACTTATAGAGTGTAAGAAGCAAAAAAATGTGATAGACCTGAAGTAGACTGAAGTAAAAGAGATAAAGACAAGGAGAAGAAGGGAAAGGAAATGCTTACAACAATGTGAATGATGAAGCCTCTAGGTCATGAACATCTTCAATACCTGCACTCAAGAGAGAGAGAGAGAGAGAGAGAGAGAGAAAGAGAGAAATTTTTGTGGCTATATAGGGTTTTGCCTCAATCAAACCCCCGTTTTGGTGTTCCCACCTCCACGGATAGCCAAGATAGATAGAGAGAAATGTAGGAAATGAAGTAAACACAAAAGCACTACAAGACAATTTTATGCTACTCAAACAAGTAATGGAGGAGAGGAGTGAAAACGTACCACCTCTACCCAGAGTGCTCAAGGCTAGTGGGGGAGAAAATGAGAGGGACTCAAGCCTTTGTTGCCATGGTGTTTCGTTCCACACTTGCTCTACTGAAGTGATGGAGTGTTGATGTTGTTGTGAAGTGTGAAGTGTTTGAAGAGATGGTGAGGAAGCTTCTTGGAGCTTGTGAAGAGAATTTGGAAGGAAGAGGAGAGTCCCCAAATGGTGAAGAGATGAAAATACATGAAGGAATAGTGAATATGAAGAAAGAAGATGAAGAAATAGCCATATTCGGGTTGGTCATCTGAAGAGGGAGTTACAAGTTGACTCCCAATGGGAAATGTAATGCCCTTGCAAGCTCCAAATGTGAGAATTTTTCAGTGACATAAGTGCACCACATAGACATTTGCATGCTACGCAAGCATCCTTGACAGAAACACATCTATCGACTCTCAAAATAGTTGTGAAGTGGAATGAAGGTAGTGGGCTTGTGTGAAATTTTTCCTTCGGAATTGGTTTTCTAAAGTAGAGAGGGTGAAAGAGGAATTTGTGTTAGGGGTGAAAATTCACTCCTATACATTTTTCCCTCACTTTAGTGAGCACGAGTACTAGTGAGTGCTTTGTTAAAGTATATCAAAGAAGTAGTAGGGTTAGAAATGTATACCTGAACCGATGAGGAAGTAGAGAACAGTTTCACAAACCTAAAAGTGTAGGATAGGACTTCATAGCTTTGCAGAACTATAAAAATGAAGCAAGGAAAAGCATATAATTAGGATGAAGAATATGTTGATCTTTGATCCAGTATATAAATTTGAGAAGAGAAAGATAGAGATGAATGTAAGAGTGATAAAAGCAATTTGGGCTCGAGGAGGAAAACCTGTATCACAAAGTAAAAGTGATAAAATCAATCCCCGCTCGAGGAGGAAAACCTGTATCACTGAGTAAAAGTGATAAAATCAACCACCGCTCGAGGAGGAAAATGCATATCACTGAATAAAAGTGATAAAAGAAATCATTGCTCTAGGACGAAAACCTGTATCATCAAGTAAAAGTGATAAAATAAATCCCCACTTGGGGAGGAAAACCTGTATCACTGAGTAAAAGTGATAAAAAAAATCCCTGCTCAAAGAGGAAGACCCGTATGACTAAGTAAATATGTAAAGGAGCTCTACAGGTTCTTGGTTCTACAGAATAAGTAAGCAGACAGTCACACAGAATTTCATCGAGTTGGAATACTTCCAAAGGGGTCCCTTGGGAACCCTTCAAAAGGAAGAGAGGTCCACTCAAGGGATGCACTATTTGAAAAGTGAAGTCTAGTTGGGTTGCCCCCAAGCTAGACACAAATATATGAAATAGGTCTAGTCAGGCTACCCCTAAGCTAGACCTCATGGAATTTTTTTGAGAAAAAATATTTCAAAGAGGTCCCTCGGGAACCCTTCAAAAGAAAATGAGGTCCACTCAATGGATGCTTCATTCAAAAGACCTAGAGAGAGACAGGGGGTCCTTAAAAAGGACACATATCTCGAGAACAAGTTATCACTACCCCAACATACAAGGGAGGAGAACCATGCAAGATACTTAGAACAAGATAGAGGTAAACGTCGATATCACTTGTCATTCAAAGAAGAGACATGTGCACCAACAAACAAATGAGGGATGGCACCAGAATCCTAAAGTTGTTGTAGACATGGAAAATGAACAAATTTGTTTTAGCACACCTGATCCCAATTTACTAACAATGCTTCCTCTCAGATCAAATTCTCAGTATTTCATCACTTTCTATCCTTTAATTCAATAAATCACCATTTATTTGATTAAGTCTATCACCTCCTTTGATTAAATTAATTAGTTTAATTTAATTAACCCTACATTGCTGTTTAATTAAATAAATCATTTTATTTGATTAAACTCTCTAAAGTCCTCCTATTAAATTAAATAAATTAAACCTTATTTGATTTAATCTAACACATTCCTTCTTTATTAAATAAATCAAATCATTTATTTAATGAATCATTTCCTCTCAATTTCTGACTTAAATCAATTCATAAATTTAAGTCTAAATTGTCACATCACCTAATTCTTCATTAAGTTAATCAAAACATTGATTAAGTTAATCCTTCTCACTAAAATTATCTAGAGAATGCAACTTGCACAATAAATCAATTACTTTGATTTATTAATTCTCCTATTTTCCCTCACAAAGCATCAAATAGGGAATATTCCTCTTTTGAATTCAAAAAGTCCAAGTGGACTTGGTCCTTCCAACAAGGCATTAAAAGCCTCTTACATGTCCTTGACCTTGAGCCAAGTGACATTAACTTCATTCCTTTTCCCTCTTCAACATGTCATTTCTCAAGTTTGAAATGCCACCTAATTGCATTTAGTGGCACATTGGCCAAAACTTGCACATTCCTCATCCAATCACATGTGGACAAGTGGCACAATGCCATTTGATGATCTTTTATCCCACATTGCTCAATCTTGCTATCTCTTCCAAGATTTGAATCTATAAATTGGAGACTCTTCTCCTCAATCTTCATCCACAACTCATATGCAAAGTTACTCTCTTCAAGTGAGAATTGATTTTGCTATTTTCATCCACACACATCTATCATTTTCACATTTGCACCAAGGTTATGCTCAAATATCTTTGGAGATTTGACCATTTCTTCATCAATCCACATTGCAACCATAGGAATTGGGAAAGGGCCAATTGCAACATATCATTGGCACCAATTCTCCCATAAGATCTTTAACTTATTTGCTTAATTAGGATTTAGTTCAAGCTTCTTACTTTATGTTCTTCATTTTTCCTAATTTTAGCTTAATAGGTGGATTTCATGGGGAATTCTTCAAATCTTTACATGCATTTTGATCTAACACTAACAATGTTTGACTTATTTTTGCATATGCAGGTTTAGGGGTTCATATTTTGGTGCTAGAAGGAGGGCTTGAACACATTTGACACATTTTTCTTTCAAAATTTTGTGATTTTTCACCTTTTTTTGTTCATATACAGGAAACTGCACCGTGCACCAGACATGCGACACTGTATTGCACTGCGACCGCATATGTGGTGATGTATTTCACCACATCCCCAAAAGCCCACGACACCATATAGCACCGCAATCGCTTCCCACTGTTGAAATTTCAAATTTTTGCCGACTTTCACCACATCCAAACTCCACCGCATGTAAAACTCCGCCGCACCTGTGGTCTCTGTTTCTGCAAAGCACCGCAGATAGTCGACCGCACGGTGTTGTATAGCATCATGTGTGCCTCTAAGTAGCACTACACCTGCTAAGGAGCACTGCACTTGCTAAACTCTACCGCGGGACCAGTCTGATTTTAAAAAATTTAAATATTTTTTTTAGTATTAACCTAGTTTGTTGTATTTCTTTCTTTTTACTCTTTGTTTTTCTGTTATTTTGTAGAATGGAGGCAAAAGGAGAAGTTCACCATGATGTTATCTTCACAAATCCAAAGTGTTTCTAAACACTAAAAGTGTTCTTTAACACTTCTTGAGAAATTTTTTAAAAATCTTTGGCCTTAGGAAAACTAATTTTACTTTGGGGTTTAAAAAAAAAAGAAAACATTCAAATTTTCTTTTATATCATGTTCATTTTGTGCAAAGTGTTTCTAAACACTTAAGTGTTCTTCAACACTTCCTAAGAAAATTTGTTAAAATCTTTAACCTTAGAATACTAAATTTTCATTGGGATTTAAAAGGAACAAACAAACTTTGTTTTCTAAGGTTGCCAAGGGGCTAAAAAGAATTTTAGGCAAATACACTAGAGTTGGTTTGAAAGGTAATAATTGAACAAGGAAATTTCACACTTCATTTGGTGCTTTTAAAAAGAATTCATCATTGCTTTGAAGGTTAAAATGAACAAGTGTCTTTTATGTTTTGCAGACTTTTTCACAAATTAACATCACTAAAATGCGTATGCGCTTCTCTCACGCTTTATAGCGATCTTGAGAATCAAAAGAAATTTAGTGATATTAACTTGTCAAAAAGATTGCCTCCACATTCTGATTTGGGCACTTAAAATTGAACAAAACATGTGAGTGTGAGCATAAAATATTGTGGTGGTTTTCCCCTTTGTTTTTTAACAAAGGTTGTGTAAATGACAGAATATGTTTGTTCGCTATTGTTTATCTTAGAGGGCCTGCCTTGTGGGAAAAAGTACTCACCCAAGGGAAAGACCCAACCAGGAACACGCTAAAGCCAAGCGACTTCCAACCGGTATATAAGTGTGGATATTGGAACAAAGGCCAATATCATGAGGATTATTCCAACAAGATGGACAGCAATGGACTCTCGCCAATGTTGGATAATCCCCCACGAACGGAATGCACGAATTAGAACCCCTTGTTTAGAAAAAGGCCAAAACCTTGTCTATCTTGTTGGTGCAAAAGGTTATGTCCTTTGAAGCTGCCCCACGTAACATGGGGTCTTGTTGTGGAAATGGAAAGTATGCCATGGGAGATTCATGGGTACTAATGCTTGGCTGACTCGAATAAGTGAGTGTTGTGGAGGGGAGCCAGTGTGGTCATGCATTTAGCCATTCACACAAGATATGCACAGCTGGATATATCCAAGTGGGAACCCAACAAGGTATTGTCTCATCAACCTAGGAGTGTAAAAGTGCTTGGAAAGAACACATTGCTTGATCTTGAAAACATTGGAAAAACAAACATACACAAAAACCTTGAAATTTCAAACACCTTGTGGGAAACAAATACCTATTGACGAACTTGCCCACTCTTGCTTTCCCTAGGAATCACATTCCTAGAGGTTTCTAAGTGCACAAGTTGTACCATCATTTGTTTCCAATAAGGATAAACATAAGGAAACTTTTGCCCTATTTTCCTCAATTTCCACACAAAGGAGCTTGTGGGATGAGAAAGAGAATGTGACACTAGACATATAGTTTGAAACTTAAGCAATCAAGTGTCTTGGATAAAAAGAACCTCATTTAAACAAGATAATGAGACAAGTTGAATTACACATTTGTTGTTTCCAATGATTTCCCGCAAGATTAAAATCCCAAAGCCAAAGTTCAAGAAAGTGAGTCTAAAAATCCATGAGCAATGCCTTGAGATGCTCTTTGCAGTAAGGGAGAGACTTGTATACAATTTCTACAAAAAGGCCTCAAGGAACAATCTCGCATTGTATGCATTTTATTGCCAACAAAATCCCGAACTTTTTTGAAGGTTTGCATTTCTCCCATAGGAAGACTAGTGTGTTCTTCAATACCAAGGTTTTGTAGAAAGAGTCACATCTAGGTTAAGGTTCAAGATCAAAGTTGTCATTTCCTTTCATTCCTCCATCAAATCAAGTCTCATTTCATCATCAAACCTTTTGAGAACTCTAGAATCAATCATCACGCTAAACTTAGAGGGCTAAATCAACATCATCACATCTTGGCTTAAGCACACTTGGCCAACATAGTCTTAAACCATTGGAAAAATTTTCTTTGAGATAACATAACTTCTTAAAGTCTATTAGTTCTCAAACACATTGGCATCACACTCTTTGTCAATTCATCCACTTGTGCAAGTTCCCTTAGGATAACACAACTTCCTAGGGAAAAGAACTTCACAACAATCTTGTTTGACTTAACGCATCTAGTCAAATTATCACAATCAATCAAATCAAAAGCCCTTGCAAGTTTAGTACATACCTTCAAAATTTCCCCAAAGGTTTCACTCACTCATCCCATCCATTTAACCCATCACCATTATCACCATCTTTGATCTTTTAGCTTCCCTAGTTCTTCTCTTTTGGACCTAAAGGATTAGGATCAAACAAATCCCTATTTTTTATGGTCCAAACAAGATCTCAATACAAGAAGGACATGGAGAATATCAAAGAAATATCAGCTTCTATGGACATGAGTCCTTTGAACACTGAAGTAAACCTAGTGAGATCAAGCAATCCCCCAAACAACTCTCCCTTATCATCACAAAATACTCAAGAGGAGAGTTATCAAGAGGAAAACACAAATGAAGACATGGGGATGACACCAAATGAAATCATGGAAATGGTTCAAAATCCAGAGAACCACCATATTGTTACTGTTATGTTCAAATACCTAAATACAATAGCAAGAGGAGGGGTCATGCCCCCTCCTGACCTTAACACAAGCACTAGTCCAAATGCATCCCCATTGTCCAACATCAACCATGAAGTACCTTGCACCACATGAGTCATCACACCAACCTCCTTGAATGTGAACAAGGGGAGTGCCATGTTCTAGGAATTGCAAAAACACTGCCTTGTGGCTAATAAAGAAGCAATCATCACCCCCACACTAGCTACATCTATTCCAGAAAACCCATCTCACCCATACACCCCACTCACATTTCATAATCCCACTGGTTCATCCTCATTTCGTGCCTCACCAGCCTATCAATTGAACATACCAACTGCCCCACCGCATGAGGAAGTTATCTTGTTTGGAATGATGGAAGTTATCAATCCTTTCTCTTTCCAAATTGGTGCATCATCCCTTCCCCCGCTTCCTTTCGCATCTACATTACCTCTTGGAATAGGTCTTCCACCTTTACCCATCAAAATTTTTGCCAATCCAAGCAATCCGACCACCACTTTGAACCCGCTTCTTTTGCCCATATCCTCACAACAAATCACAACTATTCCTGTCACCATGGTTAATGCATCTATTGGTCCTCAAGTCTCCCAAAGCATGCCTCATCATGGACCAATCATCTCAAACACCCCTCCGACAACCCAAATCACAATCACCACCACAATCCCTCCACCCGCCATGACAGTTGGCATGATTCCTGTTCCGCCACCAATCCCACCGAAAGCCAACACAACAAATTCATTCACCACTCTAATCCAAACCCTCCAAAAGGCCAACCAACAAAGAGTACTCTAGCAAAAGCATCAAGCCCAAGCGCAAGCACAAGCACAAGCACAAGCTCAAGAAAAATCTCAATCTCAAGCCCAACAATAGGCACAAGCTCAATACCAAGCGTAATTGCAAGTGATCCACCTAGAAGCCTACCAACAAGCCCTGCAAGACTTTTAGGCATAGCACCAAGCTAAACAAAAAGCTTTATTGGCACAACAACAGCTCGACCAACAACAAGCATTGTTGGCACAACAATAGCTAGACCAAAAATGAGCATTACTAGCTCAATAGCAGATTGACAAACAATAGGCTTCATGGGAACAACAACAGATGGACCAACAACAAGCGCTATTGGAACAACAACAACAAGATCAACAACAGGCATTGTTGGCACAAATGCAGGCTTACCAACAAGCCTTAAACGCATAGCCAAGCTCATAGCAAATGCCGACCAGTACCCTCCCCACCCATCAAACACCTCCAACACCTCACCACTCATTCATCCCACCCCCGATCCAAGCAAGGATGTCGCAACACAAATCAAACTGCTTTCACAGTAGGTGTTGGACTTGAAAGTAGGAAAAACCACAAGGACACCAGGCAACTTGTGCCCTTATCTATTTGATAGAAGTCTTGCCATGGTACCATTCCCAAAGGGATTCGAGATCCCCAAATTTGACAAATACAATGGAACGAGCAACCCTGAAAACCACGTTAGGGAATTTCAGGTACACTGCATGGAAGTCGCGTATGATGACACGTATCTAATGTGGCTCTTCCCCCGAAGCCTGACTGGTCCAGCTATGGAATGGTTTTCTCGCCTACCCACAGGCATTAAAACATTCGAGGAAATAGTGGAGGCTTTCCTTAAAAATTTCTCTTTTAATATGGGTGCAGATGTCAGTTTGGAAGAACTATCTACACTCAAACAAGGAAAAGGAGAGCTATTCACATCCTTCTTGCAAAGATAGTGATCCAAGGCCAATCAAAGCAAGTGGACCATACTAGAGGAACAACAAGTTTGAACCATCATAGCCAATCTAGATGAAAACTTGGAGTTCTACCTAAAAATGCAGTCCATCACGTCTTACAATCAACTAATTCCAAAAGCGCTCAGCATCGAAAGAGCCCTTACTACGTGAGGAGGCGCACCAACATTCACCTCACCACAGGACAATCACTTGTCTAACAACTATAATGATAAACCTCGAACATGGTCGAGGAATAAAAGTATCACGAACGACGGCGTGGTCGATGCTAAGGTGGTCATGAGTGCCCCTAAGCAGAACATCTTGAATCATCAACCGCAAAATCATAATCACAACAATGTGCAAACTAATGCAGTAGTAGCACAACCACAACCACCTTCCACCAATCAAGTCAACAATTTGGGTAATCAAGGAGGACCACCTCCCCACAACAAGTTTCCCCCCAAGAGGAAGTTCACAGCCCTTGGCGAATCGATTGAGTCTATCATGAAGAAACTGGTCAAATAGAATCTAATCAAGATCTCTAACTCTGAGCAATACATAGAGCCCATGACCAAACCCCCATGGTACAATGAGAATCTCCTATGTGACTTTCACAAAGTCAAAGGACACACCACCACCAACTGCATGAGACTCAAAAATATCATCCAAGACCTCATTAAGGATAAGGTCATCAACATCGAGCAGCCGGTCGGAAACCGGGACCTAAAAATCTACATGAATCCGATGCCGAATCATAACCAAGGGAACAATCAGGGAAATAACCAAGGGAATAATAAGGGTAAACAAAAGTATGCTAGTGCTAATCTAGTATACGAGGAGATAGTCGGATGTGTCGACGAGATGGTCACTATCATAAATATCAAGGGAGCCAATAATGACTGTGGAGTTACCACACGAGGCAAAAAAGTTACCATTGCTAGGGCACCTGCTAAGACCCCCATTACCAATACAAAATCCATCCCCTATGATTACAATGTCATAGACCAGCTAAAAATAACACCCGCACAAATCTCCATCATGGAATTGCTCAAAATCTCTGCTGCTCATAGAAAAATCCTTGATCAAGCACTAGCTGCATCTACTGTTGCTGCCACCCTTGACATAGTGCCTATCATCTATCGTTACTCCAAATGTCATCACATTTTCAGACCAAGATTTCCCCCCGTAGCCATCTCATAACCATGCACTCCACCTCCAAGTCCTAATTCACAAAAAGAAAGTCAAAGGAGTCTTGGTAGATGGTGGTGTAGGTCTTAATATTTGTTCTCTGAAACTTATAAAGAAATTGGGATTCGTTGAGGATTCCATCAATAAAAACAAAAGCATCACCATAAGGGCGTATGATGACCAAGAAAGAGTGTCTCAAGGCACTATCAAGATCCCCATTCAGGTGGGGCCAGCGACCATGGAAACCACCTGTTAGGTCCTTGATCTCGACTTACCATACAACATCCTCTTGGGATACTCGTGGATACATCGAATGAAGGCAGTGGCCTCCACTTACCACCAATGCATCAAGTTCTCACATCAAAATGAGGAGGTCACTATATATGGGGATCCTGAACCCTTTGCCTATTGCAAAAACTTGGAAGCCAAGTTTTACAAAATCCCCCAAGTCCCAAAAAATGATGAAGGACCATCTACTTCATACATAGACCCAGCCAATCTTGCCTCTACTTCTACGATAGAGACACCCGCCATCCCAGATATATCTGAAATCAAAAGCATGATCGAAGACAATGGATGTGGTGAGTATAGTATGAAGAGAAATGCATTTGTTGTAGGAGAGTTACCACAATCTCCTAGGTCGCATGGGCAACCCTAGCCCACCCAAACACCTGTCCGCACTATTAGAATAGAACCCTCTGGATTCCACCATTGGGGGGATCTTGGTCGAGAAAATGTGGATGAAGAAGACATCTCAAACACACTATACTAGGATGAAAGACCCACTACCACCCTACCCATGGAGGAAACCAACAGGGGGTTACAAATGATGTTTGGTATGAGCTATAATAGGAATGAGAGCCTCAGAAGAAATAGTGATGGATAGTTGGAGCCCATCATTATAGAAAGAAGAATGTGAAACCTTGGCCTTGGGTATACTCCTCTAAGTATAACTGTACATGGCAGAGGTACTCCTAGAAGAGCAGTCCGGTCCTCTCCTTGGGTAACAACAACCACTCCTAGACCACCTGTTTGCTTAGGTATCCCGCTCGATAATTACACCTTTGATGTCACTGATGTTCCTAGTAGTGACGAAGATGATACTATAGCTGGTCTCCCTAGGCTTTTCAAAGATTCCATGTTGTTAATGATTAATGCCCCCACAACCAAGTCAAACCAACCAACCCACCAAATTACCTTAGTGCACCCCCAACTCATCGACCACGACCAACGGGGACCACTGATTCTAGAATCGTTCAAAAATGATGAGGCTCTCTCGGAATTCATCGGACTAAGGGATACAATCCCATGCGGAGATCACAAGGTTAGATTCAACATTATATGGACACACAGGCATACTATGGGGAGATGATTGAGTCCTTCAGTTGCAAAAGAAAAAGATCAAGAATAAGCTTGGAGTTATTGAGTGAAAACCATAATTTGGCACTCTCTAACCATAAAACAATAAAAATAAAGGACGCATCTGATGGTGAAAACCTCTCTGAGGTGCCGGAGGATAAAGGATTCAATCTCCCCCTACTGCTCTACATCAGGAGAAATCAGCAGTGTTGGCAGAACAGTGCAACCTGGTCAACTTAGGAACAAAATCAGAACCACAAATTACCTTCTATGCAGAATCCCTCCTAACAGAATAACAGGAACTCTTGGCAGCATTCCTAAAGGAGAGAAAGGTAAATTTTGCATGGACCTATGCAGACATGTCAGGCTTGGACCCTGAAGTAGTAGTTCGTCATTTGGCCATTTACCCCAGAGCAAAACCAGTCAAACAAAAGCTAAGGAAGATGCACCCACAAATAGCCTTGCTTGTCAAAATTGAGCTATAGAAACTTCTGGATGTTGGCTTCATACGCCCGATTCACTATCTAGAAAGGGTATCAAATCTTGTACCTGTCTCAAAACCAAAAGGGGGCATCTGCATATGCATAGATTTCAAAGACTTAAACAAAGCGTGTCCTAAGGATGACTTTCAACTACCCAACATTGACATGATAGTGGATATGACGATCGGACATGAGATGCCATCCCTAATGGATGGTTTCTCGGGATATAATCAAATAACAATAGCAAAAGAAGATCAACACAAAACAGCCTTCACATGTCCTTGGGGCACTTACTACTGGAATGTGATGTCGTTTGGGTTAAAAAATGCAGGAGCTACCTACCAAAGAGCCATGACATTAATCTTCCACGATGTGATCCATAAAACAGTCGAAGATTATGTAGATGACATATTGGCTAAATGAAAGAAAAAACAAGACCATATAGCAACTCTAAGTGCTATCTTTGACAGGCTCGAACAATATAAGGTTAGACTCAACCCAAAGAAGTGTGTCTTTGGGGTACAATGAGGAAAGCTACTAGGATACATAGTTTCAATGAGAGGAATAGAGGTGGACCCTACAAAGGTAAAAGAAATTCTTGAAATGGAAGCACCAAGAATGTTAAAACAACTAAGAGGATTGCATGGTAGACTACAGTCCATCCACAGATTCATAGCACAACTAGTAGATAAACAGATTGCCTATTCACACCTACTTCACAAGGGAGTAGTTTTCAGATGGGACAAAAAATGCAAGAAAGCATTCAGCAAAATAAAAGAATATCTACTTACACCACCTGTGTTGATGCCACCAATTGTTGGGAAACCATTAATCCTATATATCTCTGCAACAACAGCTGCCCTGGGGGCCCTTTGAGCCCGACATGATGAAAATGGAATTGAACAGGCTATCTACTACATCAGTAGGAAAAATGGTGGGACATGAGCTCAATTACACGTCAATAGAAAAAGCTTGCCTAGCATTGGTATTTGTAGCTCATAAATTTAGACACTACATGCTAGCGCACCAAATCAAGTTGATTGCCAAAATAGACCCTCTAAAGTACCTATTGTCAAAAGAAGCGCTTACAGATAGAATGGCTAAGTGGGTAATGATATTATCTAAACATGATATTGAGTATGTAGAATGAAAACCCATAAAAGGACAAGTCATTGCAGATCAGCTAGTAGAAGCTCCCCTCTACACAGATAACCCACTCATATAAGAATTCCCAGATGAGTCCCTTTTTAACCTTGGTGCAACATACCACTGGAAGTTATACTTTGATGGCTCTCACACGCAACATGGATCAGGAGCTAGTGTGTTCTTCATCACGCCGCAAGGAGACTGCATACCTAGATCATACAAGTTGGCATTCCCTTGTACTAGCAATATTGCAGAATATGAGGCTTTGACCATAGGCCTCAAAATTGTATCACAATGGTGAATGATGGCATTAAAAGCCTACGAGGACTCGCAACTTATCATCAACCAAGTCAACGGTGAATATCAAACCAAGGATGATAAACTGACACCATACAAGAAGGTGGTAGAAAGCCTCAAGGAATCTTTCATCAACATTACCTTTGAGCAGATACCAAGGACAAACAACAGAGTAGCCAATGTAATGGAAACTATTGGATCCTTACTGGACATTCCTCACAACGTCTCCAAACATGAATTCCTTGTAGAACAGCTTGTCGTACCCACATTTGAGGTACCAGAGTCAGAATACGCGTGTGAACTCGTTGGTCCCTGTGATCTTTGGTATCATGATATATACACCTACCTAAAGTTAGGAATCCTCCCCACTGACATCACTCCAAACCTAAAACACACTTTTATCAAAAAGACTTCATGATTCGTTATCTTAGGAGAGACCCTCTTTCATAGAAGTACCGACGAAACCTTGCTACGTTGTTTAAAACTTGAGGAAGCCTTGACTGCTCTAATTGAGGTACACAATGGCACATGTGGGTCACACTCGAGTGGTATGACCTTGGTTAAAAAGTTGCTAAGAATAGATACTACTGGCTGATGATGGAGAAAGAGGCACACAACTTTGTCAGAAAATGCCTGCAATGGCAATAGCATGGAGACCTTATTCATCCACCAGCTCAAGAATTGCATCCCATTGTTACACCTTGGCCCTTTTCACAATGGAGGCTCGATCTCATTGCTAAAATATCACCCACCTCATCCAACGGCCATAATTTCATCATCACCACCACCAAGTACTTCACTAAGTGGGTCGAAGCAATTCCCATGATCTACATCACCGGAAAGTAGATATCCAAGTTTATCCTGAATTACCTCATTTGTCGATACGGTGTCCCCCAATCCATTATCTCTGATAATGGGACACCTTTCAAGAATTAGGATGTCCGTGACTTGTGTGAAAAATTCAAAATCAAGCATCGCTTTTCCACTCCATATTATCCACAAGGCAATGGCCAAGCAGAAGCCACCAATAAAACCATTTTGAAAATCCTCAAGAAAATAGTCAATGACTCTAGTCGTGACTGGCATCTATAGTTAAATCTTGCCTTATGGGCCTACCACACCAGCATCCACATGCCAGTAGGTGCCACTCCATTCTCCCTAGTCTACATATCAGAAGCCATCCTCCCTATCGAGATCGAGCTCCCATCACTAAGGATATCATTGTAGAATCTCATCATTGATGAGGAATACAGGGTTACAAGATTAAATGATCTAGAATTACTAGATGAATGGAGTATGGACGCCCTCAATCATCTACAGGTCTATCAGAATCGCCTGAAATGGAGCTACAACAAGAAGATCAGGCAACGCACCTTACAAGTCAGTGACCTTGTGCTAAAATAAAACTAGAAAAATGTGCCAAATCCAAATACAAAGGAAAAGTTTGAGCCCAATTGGTTGGGACCCTTTATCATCACTGCAAGCTACAAATCGGGGGCATATCAGTTGTCGACACTAGAAGGCGAGCCCCTACAAGAACCCATGAACAGTTCACACCTCAAAAAGTTTTATGCCTAAATCTTGCAAGGTATAGAACCAGAAAATACAAAAAAAATCAGAAAAAGTCCTGAAAAAATGGTTACCTTGATGAAAACTTGGCAAACAGGCATCTTGGTGACAACATAAAAAATCAAAAAATAGTAAAAAGAAAAAAAAATTGTCCTTTAGTGAAAACCATTTCGATGGCGCTTTGGGCAAGTACCTTGGTGAAAATCTGGCAAACAGACACCAAGTGTAAATAAAGCACCTTCCCCATCTACTAGGATCTGCACGACTCATTCCATCACTCATTCATCCACTCATCCGCTCGAATCCATACCATAGCCTGCGTTGGTGTCTACATCATATTCTACCATGGAACTACTTGGCATTTCTAAGGTCAGTTTGTCCTGCCTTTATCGAAGTAGTCTATCACACCACATTGGGGGCACATTCTCGCAACATCGGATCAAATTTGTGTACATTATCGTGATATTTTTCTAAAATTCATCAAAAAACTCAAAAACATTTGAAAAATCAAAAATCCAAAAACATCCAAATCATTCAAAAGTCCAAAAACATGTCTAAAAATCAGAAAATCTTCAAAAATTCATCATCGAGTCTTGTCAAGTTTTCCACCTTGTCGAACTACGTCATCTCTGAGCTTGAGCATAGGAAAGGTTGATTTTTGATCATCCCAAGAGACAGTTAAGGTCAGTCCTTAGGCATCCATCGCATTGGCAATCTATTTGCCCATCTAGTCTGCATCTTAAGTCAGTCCTTTAAGCAATAAAAAGGGGGGGAAACCTGTTTGTCCATCCATCTTGTCCATCAAGTCAGTCCATCTTCAGTTGAACTACATGGTATCTACGTATATAACGTAGGCAAGGATAATCTATGGATCAGCTCTTGAGACCCCTAGGATATGTCTTTAGGATAGTTTATTTGTTGTAAATCTTGAAAATACGAAAAACATTGAAAAGTGAGAAAATACCAAAAAATAGCCTCAAAACATTTGAAAAAACCAAAATGGTGCATCCATTTCATCTCGCTTTCACTCGTGATTGTCTCACTCATAATAAAGTCAATTGTTGCTTTCACCCTTTGGTGAGTCAATCAGAAGCAAGTCTAGCGGGTTCCAAAGTGAACTCCCTAATCGTCAAAGTCTCAAATCTAGCACAGTAAGCAAGCAAGTTGGTCAACTCAAAGTATCAATAGCTTATCACCCAATCAGCCCCATCAAAACCCTGATCACTA
The DNA here is from genome assembly GCA_007115665.2 of Sequoiadendron giganteum. Lineage (NCBI taxonomy): Eukaryota > Viridiplantae > Streptophyta > Pinopsida > Cupressales > Cupressaceae > Sequoiadendron > Sequoiadendron giganteum. Next base: position 294,299,520 of record CM021106.1, read on the forward strand.
CATGTCCTAGGATGAAGCTTTCCTGTGATGGACATAAGCATCAGGTAACCCTCATAGTAGTTAGTCTTGGCTAGCGGTATGAAGAATATTAGCTTGTTTGTTTACTTTATCTTGGTCTTTTAGACTTATCTTATTTTGCGCTCATTCCAAGGACCTCTTGATGATGCCTAAACAAAATAGGTTTAGAGAGAAAGGAATGGGGCAATGATTATTATCTTTTTTTATCTGTTGTGCTTGTAGGATATGCTTGTAAAATAACTTAGTTCTGCATGTTTTGTTTGGTTTGTAGGGAGGATATTTTAAGTATCTTGTTGACCACATAGGAGAGCTTTCTTTTCTGTGTTTTGGTCCGAGATATTTAGAATGTATGAACTACATCCTGAATAAAGTATGAATGCTAAGTGTGAACAAGAATACTCTTATTTGATTTTCAAGTCAAAGTCGATCACACTAGGTACCACGCCATCCTGGTTCTTAATACCTTGATGCATCGTACCTATGTGTGTTATCAAACATAAGGCAATTGTCCCTTTGAAAATCCTAATTCCTAGTAATGTAAAATCACCATCATCATCCTGACTAACTCATTAACTCTGCAATTCTTCTATCTTCTTTCCACACTAACATGGCATTATAACAGTAATAAAAAACATCGCTCATGCATACATCCTGCATCGACTAGATAGTTAACATCAGAAGAGCATTATATCATATCAATATCTTAAGTTATGAGGAATAATATAAATTCGTTATTCTAAACATCTTAAGATATAAATCATCTGCAACCATTACCATCATTAATACGCATTACATCATTTAAAGCATGGAAAATACAAAAAGAAATGCATTCATTACATACACTGCATCACATGAACCATAAGGATAGAAACATCTCATAACATCACATATTTGCATTCACATATTTGCATGTACATCATAAAAGGGTGAATCATCCCATATATATCATCAAAAATAACTGTTATGATACCGAATCGGATCAGGTGTCCATTGAATACATAAATACAATAAGGCCAAAATACTATAGCCCATATATCAAAAATGAAGCAAAACTGTCCTATGATCAAAAAGGGGGCAGGCCCTACTAACTGCTGCCCTCCCCATCCCGTCTCTCACCATGTACCTCTACCGGTTGCCTCCCCATCTGCTGGGAAAAGTCTGTCACTCTACGGTCAGATGGTACTACCTGCTAGTAATGATTTCGATAGTACTCAACCTCTCTGATAGCCTCTCTATAATCCCGAATATCAATCGATTGGGCCCGAGATGAGGATGCTACACTCTCTAACAGCTGCCATCGACCTATCTCCTGATCCCTCTCGCACCGTGCTTGGTCTCTCTTTGTAGTCAAAAATTCTATCTACTCTTGTAGCTACCGAATCAGCACATCTCGGTGATCGAGTTGTCTTGTTGGTTTCCCTATCGGCTGTCCTGCTGGCTGCCCTGCTGGTTGATGTTGAGGATCTACCCTTGGAAGCCCATCCTGATCTCCTACTCAGATAGGTGACTATTGGCCATGTCCCTAGGAGGTGTCTGATGAGGAGGTGCCTCACCTCATCCTCTGCCTTGCTCCCTACCACCTGCCCGGTCCCTGCGTTTGCACCGTGGGACAACTGCACCTAGAACTGTCAATCTAAGAGGAGGTCTGAACCATGCCCTATAAGTTGCGGTGACTCCTATGTCTACCGGCCCCTAATCATATGGCCATGGCCGAGCCACTGACTACCTAAATGAGGACACTACCTCATCTACTAGGATAGGTTGGCCCCATGTTGTCTCCTTGGTAGTGTGTGCAAAGATGGCCACATACTGGTCATCTGGCATGTCCTGTACCTCCTCGAACTAATGAGCAACCTTTCCTAGAAGGTGCCTCTCAATTATCATGTGCTCTTGACCCAACATCAGCCTATCTTGTTGATCAAAGAAGAGCTACTAATCATCATCTATCCACTGACTAATACCCATCCACAGTCTCAAGATGAACTCTCTCATCTCATCGAGAACTCACCGCCAGTACGGAATACCACCTGCTCCGATAAATGAAAAGTGCATCAATGCCTTGCTGTACTACCAAACAAGGGGGTCATCTATCTCTAAGGGAACTAGTGTGATGTCTGGACGAAGCACTGAGATCCTCTCCCATCCCCACACATGCATTAAGGTGCCTCCTACTCCGATGGACCTACTATCCATGTAAACAAACTCATGAAGGTCACTATAGAGGGATGCCAGTAGTACCAAACCCCAAGTGAAGCACTCCCTCTGATGAACCATCTGATCCCATGCAAGCCCCCATCCTAAACTGAAATATCGGCCCCGGCGATCAAGTACCACAAGGCCTGAGATAATAGCAGCAATGATCAATCAATAGGTGTGCACGCGGTCACAATATATCTCTAGATCAATCTGACCATCATAGAACTCAATAATATCCATCTGCATCACTCCGTAATAGGCCTCTCTACCAGCATCTAGATCATAAATAACTCGGGTCCTGTGAATGGGCAAGCAAAAGATGCACCATACATCCTTGAGGGTGATAGTGGCCTCACCAGTAGGAAGATTAAATGAGGAGGTCTCACTGTGCCATTGATTTGCTAGGGCCGTAAGCATGCCTTGGTGAGCTCGAATAGGAGGGGCATACGCAATGTACCAAAGGCCAATGGCACCAAGGTGCTCTTGGACCAACTCAGGCATAGCCCCTAATCTACTAAGCATAGGCCATCGATGCTCCTGTGAATAGAGTACACCAAGGTCCTACATAGGAAAGGGCGGTCACGTCAGAAAAATAAAGTTTCAAAGTTCAAATCTGCCTTAAACTGGAAAATGTAGCGCTGTTTGTGGGTGCGGCACAGTTTGGAAAGTTCAAAACTACACCGCCGCGGTGGAGTTTGTCATTTTGGTAATTACAAAGTGATCCATACGGTGCACTTTTCATATGCTGTCCTGTTTGACGCAAACCCTAAATTCCTAACTGGCCCGCGCGGTGAAGAATGGACATGCGGCGGACTTTCGGCCAACCAAATGCCAAATTACAAACTGGCCTACACAGGGCACTTCGCATATACGGTGCAATACAACATCAAGCGGTTGCGATAAGACACTTTTAGTGGTGCCATATGGCACCGTGCAGTTTGAACTGAACCTTAACCCTATTTAATGCACATAAAACGATAAAATTAAAAGACGGATAGGGGTACATACCACGGGTCCTGCGCCTACTGCCTTTTGATGTGTCTGAACCCTCTCCGTCACTTGCCTGGGAAGCTATTGTTGCGCCATTTCCACTTAAACTCAAAGCTAAAATTTGGAATTTTCTAAAGGCTAAGATTGCAAAATGAATTGAAAATGACCCCTCGCGGTCTATTTAAGCTTGGAAATTAGGGTTTTTTGACCTAATTTGACCTCCCAACTTGCGTTTTGGTCCTCTGAGCCCATTTTCGTCCAATTGAGAGTCGTTTTGCATGCTTTTTGGCATTTTAAAGAAATTTTCTGGCATTCCGGGGCATTTCTGGCTTGTCGAGCACCTTGTCATCTTTTTCGCGAGACCATCCAAAAATTCAAAATTTTCGTCTGGTCTCTCGAGGGGGCAATATCCAATAGTATCCTTCTACTGAGGCAGTAGTGGGGCATCTAAATATTTTCAAAAAAATCCAGACCTTGTTTGATCGCAACAATTTATTCTTTAAATCAATGCAACAAGTACATTGCTTCAAAGAGGGGCAAAATGTAGACATGGAAAATGAACAAATTCATTTTGGCACACCTGATCCTAATTTACTAACAATGTTTCCTCTCAGATCAAATTCTCAGCATTTCATCACTTTCTATCCTTTAATTCAATAAATCACTATTTATTGGATTAAGTCTATCACCTCCTTTGATTAAATTAATCAGTTTAATTTGATTAACCCTACATTGTTGTTTAATTAAATAAATCATTTTATTTGATTAAATTCTCTAAAGTCCTCCTATTAAATTAAATAAATTAAACCTTATTTGATTTAATCTAACACATTCCTTCTTTATTAAATAAATCAAATCATTTATTTAATGAATCATTTCCTCTCAATTTCCGACTTAAATCAATTCATAAATTTAAGTCTAAATTGTCACATCACCTAATTCTTCATTAAGGTAATCAAAACATTGATTAAGTTAATCATTCTCACTAAAATTATCTAGAGAATGCAACTTGCACAATAAATCAATTACTTTGATTTATTAATTCTCCCATTTTCCCTCACAAAGCATCAAAAAGGGAATATTCCTCTTTTGAATTCAAAAAGTCCAAGTGGACTTGGTCCTTCCAACAAGGCACTAAAATCCTCTTACATGTCCTTGACCTTGAGCCAAGTGACATTAACTTCATTCCTTTTCCCTCTTCAACATGTCATTTCTCAAGTTTGAAATGCCACCTAATTGCATTTAGTGGCACATTGGCCAAAACTTGCACATTCCTCATCCAATCACATGTGGACAAGTGGCACAATGCCATTTGATGATTTTTTATCCCACATTGCTCAATCTTGCTATCTCTTTCAAGATTTGAATCTATAAATTTGACTCTTCTCCTCAATCTTCATCCACAACTCATATGCAAAGTTAGTCTCTTCAAGTGAGAATTGATTTTGCTATTTTCATCCACACACTTTTATCATTTTCACATTTGCACCAAGGTTATGCTCAAATCTCTATGGAGATTTGACCATTTCTTCATCAATCCACATTGCAACCATAGGAATTGGAAAAGGGCCAATTGTAACATATCATTGGCACCAATTCCCACATAAGATCTTTAACTTATTTGCTTAATTAGGATTTAGTTCAAGCTTCTTACTTTATGTTCTTCATTTTTCCTAATTTTATCTTAATAGGTGGATTTCATGGGGAATTCTTAAAATCTTTACATGCATTTTGATCTAACACTAACAATGTTTGACTTCTTTGTGCATATGTAGGTTTAGGGGTTCACAGTTGTATTCTATCCATCAAGGCCTTACATTCGCTAGTGGAATGGCGAGACACTCAATGGTATGCACAAAAAAAATAAAAATATTTATCATGTTTATGGAGTTTCTTGGGTGTAGGAGGAGTAATCAAGCAGGCCATTAGTAGCCACAACAAAATATGCTCTTTCTCAGACAAAGAATAAGGGGTAGGAATCAACCCTTTCTGTTGTGGAGAAAAGCTTGAATTCTCACAAGAAGAAGATACGAAGATAGAAGACAAAGGAGGATGGACCAATCCATGAGAATGAGGTTGATCGAACATCACGTCAACATTCAACTATGGTTTCTTCTCAAATTTTTCATTTGAGCAACCAATCCCAAAGTTACACTTATGAGGTATAAATTTTATAGGGACCTATATGCCTTGTTCATTACATCCACAACCTTTACACTCATAGCCATACTTAGAGATGAGCTTAAATTCGGGGCCATAACGTGTTTGCAAATCACAAGAAGAGGGGGGATCCTCATAGAGAGAATTATTCCAGCAAGGTAGAACATACTCTTCTATAGGATTGTCATCATCCTTCTTGATAGGACTATCAACATTCTCCTCTTTAGCAGAAGCGTAATCATCTTCCAAAGAATGAGGATCAACACTAAGAACATTATAGTTCAAATTCACATTATCCCATGATATAGAAGGAAAATCATCTTTGATAGCAGGTGTGAATGATGTTGTCAGAAGGTCTAAGCGGATCAAGTCAACTTTATATTCCTGAATGAAGGAATCTATAAACTTTGAAGGACCCTAATCATCACCAAGACATGTATTCCTTTGTGAAGAGGTAGAAGGAGTAGACTTAGTATTTCTTGCTTCAAAAGTATCTTCCTCAGGGACATTCATCTCAAGAGTATCATTTCTAGTTGATACTATTGGAGTAAGCATCAACATATTGGAAGACACTAAAGGAATAAGAGTAGGCACAAGTGAAGCTCGACTAGTAGTTGTCATCTCACATAAGTGCATAGCATCAAGGTAAGCCCTGATTGTGACTACTTGATTATTACAAATGAACTTAATAGATTTCTACAAGGTAGACGAGAGTGCACCCATAACATGAATCCATGGTCTACCAAGAAGAAGGTTATAAGGTAGCTACTTTGACATAACATATAAAAGAGTGGGTATAGTAATGGTTCCAAGCTACAAAGGTGAGACTATAGTGCCTAGGGCTTGTCGACAAACATTATCAAACTCACGAATGTCAACAAGAGAAGCATTAATAGAATATGGATCAATATTAATCTTAGGCAATAGATCAATACTACATACATTAAGCATCAAACCAAAATCAATGAGAGTACATCTAATACCAATCTTATTAATATTAACTATAATCATTAGAGGGTCTACTTGCTTCCGTACTTCTGAAGGCGGAAGTTCTTGTGTATAGAATGTGATATTCAACGAATCCACATGAATATGAGCTATCAATGCATCGGCATCTATCAGTCTAGCAGAGGATGGAAAGAGGATATTTTGCAAGGCTTCCTGAAGCATACTTTGATAAACTAGAGTATACTAAAGCAAGTCCCACAATGAGATATTAACTGGAGTAACCTGAGGTTGCTCGATAAGACTGCAATCACTAGGTGCTTTAGTTGTAGGTTCCGGTGCTTGAGGAAGGCTTAGTTGTTTATTCATTCTAGTATCATAGGCACGAGCTAGCACTCTATTAGGGGGGGCCTTAGAAAGATCAATGGAATCACTATCAAATGGAACACCATTAATAGAACAAACCCTTTTAGAAGGACTAGAGTCACGTAAATGACTAGTATCTTAGGCCTTTGAGGGGAAATAGGGACATAGATTACATTTACAGAATCATCAAAACTAGTAGAATGATTATTTGAAGATATATTCTCAACATCGATCCAAATAGGATCAAAAGTGGAAGGAGATTTATCATGCGCTAATGCATCATCTCTAGAGGAGAGTGCATTAGCATAGATAAGAGATTCATCATTCACAAATGCAATGTCCCTAGAAGAGAGTGCATTGGAATGAGTAGCAGATTTATTATTTGTTGACGCAATATTTTGCAGAGGTAGCAGTCTTATAGGAAACTTAGCTACTGGGGGACATTGTGCACTTAGCTAAGTGACCTCATAATTTTATCAAAGCCGACTCTTCATCTTAGGTGGGGGAGGTAAAGGGTTAGAAAGATAACAATAAATATTAAATCTAGACTAAAGTCGATGCACCAAATCATGAATGAAATTACTTGAGCATAGTATTGAAAGCAAAGGCTCGAACCACTAAATGTTGTCTATCAAATAGATTATGCAAAAGTGCTTCAAACACAAGAACATATTTTAATTGCATAGCATAATCTAATACAACCTTGACCAACACGGAAGAGTCAAAACATGATCTGTATTTATTAAGTTGTAGAAGATTACAAAAGCTGAAGAACAGACATTCATATGCTATAGGAAAATAAATGCATAGTCTAACTATCTTATCAAATGCATGAAAAATAGAAAAGACTGAATTGATTGGCACAATCTGCAAACTTCAAGCTCAATAAAATATTACAAAGGGTATTCCCAGTGCTCAGGAATTTTTTCATCTATCCAACAACACCTAATCAAAGAGAAGAAGGGATGCTTATATGAGCTAGCCCATCGCTTGAAAGCCACGTAGAAAGATGCCTTGGGAAAAACATCGACGTTCCAGATCTCCTCAAGCCAGCACCAAGTAAGAAGATTTCCCAAATTACATGCCAACAAACTCATCATCAGAGAAGAGAAGGCCATGCAGCAACAGAAGAGAACACATGAGATCAAGGAAGAAAATGCGACAATAAAAGAGAACCAACGGCACAAGCGGCAACTCCCAAATAACTAGCACATAGGAAAATGCCACACGTCAAGCACATGGAGCCTACCAAAAGAATGAGGGATGCCCCAACGAAAATCCCCGAGAGGAAGCCATGTGGGTGATGCCAAACAAAAATAACTGCAAAGTGGGCCCAACTCAGGAAATGACCAGAGAAAGCCATGCATCACACACACGGAACTCGATAGAAGCAAAACAATACGGAGTAGTAGGAAGCTTCGTTAAGAGGTTGCATGGAAAATTCTGAAAAGTTGTGAGTGATAAAAGACATGGCGAATCCATGAAGGAAAGATAACCGCAAAGGCTAGCGGTTTATGAAATAAAGTTCACAGTTTGGCGACTCACAGGGACATTTCACCTATGAAATGAAGAACCCCAGAAAACATGGTTTAGCATCCCATTATCGCTCATAGTTGAGAGAGGGAAACTTGTAGGCGAGTCCATACCTCATTTCATGGCACAGAGAGGGCTCATAGATTTTCATGCACCAATTTGAGATTGATGATTTCCTTAAAAGGCAATCTACTAGATACCTTCGGTTCCAATTCAAGCTGGAAAAAGAGTTCCACCAGCTGATGCACAATACCTTCAATATTTTTGGTGGTCAGAGAATGATCAAAAGATTGGAAAATAGAGAGATCCTACTTCTTCTCCTTGATCCTTGCAACTATGTGCTCAACACCTGCTACTGCCTGATCTGTGATGAAGGGTGAAGGGAGGCCTCTCTGAGTTAAGTGAGAAAATTTCGCTCGCATGTCATTGGTAATTTCATTCAATATGGTTCTGCACTCTACTTCATTTTGCATGGCCTCATGCATGGAAATGAGAATGTTTATGCCCATAGTCATCATTGTCTAATCTTCAATGCCTATGTCGCTTAGAGCTTCATCGAAAGTTGTATACAGCTTAACAAACAACCGCCTAGCCTCTGGAACTTTATCAGAAGTCATCTCTTGCACCTGCTACATTGTTTCACTAACTATTCTACATAGGCTAGTTGCTTGCACCATAAACATCAGGGTGGGCTATAAAGTAAGATATAATGTCTTGACCTTATCCCAGTACGACGCATATAACCCTTTAGCAATTTCCAGCAGGCTCATTTGTGGTGCAGGAGGTTGGGCTCTCAAAAGATCTAATTTCGCAACTTTGATGCTTAGGTCCACCCTCAACTTTGATAAGCTTCCATCCAAAATGGACAGCTAACTCCTTAGAGTAGAAATTTATTTCTCTTTTTCTTCCAAGGCCAATTTTGATTGCTTCCTCTTCTCAATTTCTAACTCTAGAGTGGCATTCATCTCATTTACTTCATCATTTATGCTCTATTGCAACTACTTCATACCTTCATTCATCTACGTTAAATCAGCGCAGAGGGTTTCCTCATTCGCTTGGCTCTGCTCAACCTCATTTTGTAGGGTTGGAACAATATTTGTGCCCATAGCGTGAAGCTCATTGATCTTGCTTTCAAAATCACTCCTCTCCTTTTGCAGGAAATTTATCTCATTTTCCTAGGCCTTATGCTTGTTTTCCCAAATATCTACCTTGCCTCTCAGCTCCTTCAACTGCTCCTCCTTTTTCTTTTCTTGAAGATTGAGCTTGAGGAAGTCGCTAGTCACTACCCTCTAAGTTTCCTCCATCAACTCAACCTTATCCTATGGACAATCCTGTTGCAAGTCCAACCCTATGGTGTTGACAAAATAGTCATTCGACAACATTTTTCTGATTGGTTTGATCACATTGGGGATGATCTTTGCAAACATCAATGAATTCTGACTCTTGTCGAAAAAATTTTGCAAGAGAGGCTCTGCTTGCCTACCCTTTTCCTTTTGTCTTTTTTTCTGAATTCGGCTTGCGCGGGCACTCTTATTTGCATCCACCTACGAAAAATATTCTTGGGATGAAATTCCCAATCCACCAGCAAAAGGAAACTCTTGAGGGATTGCTAGTGGGAAGGAAAGCATTCTTAGAGCATCAGTGGATTTTCTAGGCCTCGTAATAATTATTGGGGAGAAGGGTGGAATAAACTGATTACCTAGAGATGATGGAAATATTGTATGAGGAAAGGCCGGGGAAGCACCAACTGATAGGTCAGGCCTCAAGGATGAAAATTGTTGGCTCAAAAGGTCAAGACTGGCACCCAATTGTGTTTCGGGGGTGGAATGAAAAGCATAGGATGGAAATGGAGAACCAGGAGGGAAAAAATTGGTCTGCCCTGGATATCCAATGATAGGAATTGTTGGTGCAAATGAAATAGTAGGGGCAGATGAGGAGGAGACCAAACACATAATAGAGAGAGAAGAGGGAGGAAATAATACCTGAGGTTCCTAAAGAACAGTAGTCGATACCACTGCCTCAGAATGTCGTGAACCCTCTCCTATTGCAGCTTTCTTTGTTTGTGGCCCCCCTCCTTCTGGAGAACTATCAACCTCCAGAATAAGTTTTGGCTGACATCCAAAACTCCTAAGCCTCTTTGTGCCTGATCGGGAGGAGCTAGCAGGCTCTGACTTCTACATATTTGAGGATTCCTCCTACTGTGAATGTTGTCCACTGACAACTACCCCGTGCATTGGATCTTTTTCGGTGATAGGGGATCTCTAGGTTACCTACTCTCTGGGTTCTGTGGCAGCACCTCCCTTCTCATAGAAATTTTTAGACTCAAACTTGTCATCCGAGTCCACATCTTGGAAAATCCCACTTGTCATCTTTATCCCTTGCCTGTATTTAGAAGTCTCTAATTCTTTCAGGCTACCATCCGAGCCTATTCAACTGGCTACATAGGTATTGGCTCATGTTATGATTTTGGTTGGGCTTCCCCACAACTGGTAAAAGTTCAGCCATGACGGTCGATTCTCTATAGTAGGCAAATATTCAAGGCCGACATACAATTTCAAATTACCCTCATCTGCTTTTCTCTAAGGGTCCCAAAAGGACTGAGGTTGGTGTTGAATTTTTATGCCAACCTCCAATAGATTATTTTTTGGGTTGTATTGCTATGTGTCATTGATAACCAATAGCCCAAGATGACCCAACTTAGAGTACAAAATCTTTGAGGTGTTAACCTTCGAGGTCCTTTTCTTTACTAGCAATACCGAACCGAACATGACTGGAAACGTCAAATAGGAAGTCAAATGCCTTCCTCCCTAGTAGTCATTCTCAATATTACATAGCTGCCTGAACATCTCTAGGGCCAGTACCTTGTCAGAAGCAAAATATGAGAGCTGAAAGGGCTCCCAGACAAAACCTTACATACAAAGCATAGTGAAATCTGTACCAAAGAACCAATCACAAGGTGGCAAGAGACCTCTCAACCATGATTTTTCTCTTGGCGACAATCGCACAAACATGCAACTTCCAAATCCATCCAAATCCCAAAAAGTTGGAGGTAAGAATGAGTCCGAAAACACATAATAATTGAAAGTTTTCGACAAGATGAGAGTCCATGTCGTAACTGGCCTCCTCATGCCACTTTCGTCAAATACGACCAGGGCCAAGAACTACTTAAAATAATCAGGATTTTGATGCAAAATCATGTAGATTAGGAAGGAAGAATACCTGAATCTAGAACCTACCTTGAATTAAATCAGTTGTTGGCTCATCCCATCAATTATAACCTTTATGAAGTCCATAAGCAGAGGTGTGTTGTTCTTCTTCAGCATAAATTTGAGACTCATTTGGAATTTAAAGAGACCCTTGTCTATATCCAGCCCATAAACCAATGCCAACATAAAGCAGACAGAAGCGAAACCCGAATTTAAAGCAGCTCGAGCAATTGGGAATCTGGGAGGTGCCGAAATATCTGACGGTTGAGCAGTCTCAGTTTGATAAAACTATATTTCCATCCAAAGCATTCCCCACTTTTCTTGCATTATGTGAATGCCAAAATTCTTGACATTATTGAGTGAGAGGAATGAAATGCATAACATATCCTGTACGACCTGGGGACTAATAACTACCCTCAAATTAGGGCCACTTATGACTTTGGTCTGGGGGTTGAAACCTATCGCACATGTTGCCACGATTTCTAGAAAATAATGCACCAAAGGAACCATGTACTAGGGAAGCCCATAGTTTCATAAACATTTGTGGAAAGGGTCTGACATCTTCTTCATCTTTTTGCATGCAGCCTCCCTCAGGCTCTTGTGATTCTAAGATAACTCAGGATCCAAATCATTATCCTAATCCTCTAATACTAGGGCTTGATTTCTAGGAGGAACTGTGCCAACTATTTTCTGGTCCGCTTTACTGGTAAAGGGTCAGGATGGCCTTGTTGGGATGCCTGGAGTAGCATAAGACTCTTAGTCATATATGTTTACATAGGGCACCATCAACATTTGCTCATCAATACTCTCTGAGACCAAGGTCTGTGTTGAGCTTCCTACAATTTCAGCCATTTCTTTTGTATTCACAAGAGGCTTCACAAACTTTGCAAATGACTTAGCTTCTAAAAATGCTTTCTCTTCTTTGCAAATGACTTAGACGTTTTCACTCTTGGATGAATTTTCACAATAAATGTCTTTCGCATGCCTAAACTACTTTTTGATTTTTGCAAAAATATGGCTTATCAAGTGTATGTGCAAGCTTCTCACATTTAGTTACTACAACCACCACCAACCATTTTCATGCATGCAAAAAGATCACCAACCTGCTAAAATACTCTTCACATTTAAGAGACATGACTTCGCATGAGGTGGTGCCTGATTTATCTCGGACAACACACTGAGACAACCTTGCCATATCTTTTGCAAGATATTTTGCATTTACTTATTTCCTAACAGTACCTAGGTGCATCACCCAACAGCCTGCTCAAAATATTTACCTTGATTCAATCAGGACGACAACTTATCATGGTGGCACCTGGCCAATCTTCATTTAATTCAGAAACTCGAACAGAGCAAGTTGCAACTATACTCGATCATTCACATCACTTCACACGCCGCAACACTGATTATCAAGGCTTGATAGCACCATTTTCTTTTGACATAATCATTGCTTGCCTCATCGGGCGAACCTTGATCAATCTATAAATAGGGCCCTTGGCAACCTTGCTAATCATAGTTACCCTCAACACTCTTACTTAGTAGGTCCTAGTTTATCTTAGCATGTTCATTATCTAGCTAGAGTAGCAAGCAATATGGAGACACCAATTAGACTAGTTTGCAAAAAGACCAAGGCCAAATTTCTAGGAAAGATTAGGTGTAGGTGCCTAAAGCGCATAACAGGTATTAAAAATCTATTATATGTTAAGGCGATCAAATGGGTCTTGGGTAAATATTGCATAGAGTACGAGGACCAATATAGGGTAAACACCAGTATCTTCTCCCACTTTATCGCTTTGCTACTAGACATCAGCATTTGCAAACACAAAATTCTGAAGTTGACCAAGCGAGTCTTCCCTCAGTGCTACCTTCGGGGATTGCAGCAAGTAGTGTCGGCCATCGAAATTGATCGTGGGGTCCCTTATGTCTGCAACCTACACTGGTTGTTGCTGCATGGATGACCTGTGCCAACCAGGCCCTTTCTGTTCGGCTTTGAGCTTCAAACACATGAAGAAAATGGCTCCAAGGTTTGTGTCGGCTGCTATTTCCTGATGTGGATATATCATATTCAACCCTTCTAAAACATGCAGTGGTACACAAAATTCAAGAGGATGGTGTTTCCCCACATTACACCACCTATTGCCGATGTTGTTGGTCCCTCCTCTGCCTGAGACATGTAGAAATATGATCTGATTTTATTTTCTTTTTTTGCTAGCCTTTGCCCCCTTGTAGTGGATATATATGTATACTTTGATACATGGCCACTGGCCTCCATTGGATATAATGTAGATGTTCCAAAAGTAATATAATACAAAGGTTTTTCATATTTTGGCTCATTTTCATTGTATTTCATTTTCTTGTAATACTATTGTTGTTTATCAAAAAACACTGAGCAAACCCAAAACTTAAAGCAGGAAAAATAATTACATATTTACAATTTACAAACCACTCCATAAGGAGAACTAGTTAAACTTTTTAAGGTGTATTTCATTAACTGGAATACCCAAAGCATTACCTTCCATGTCTTCTAACTCAAAAGAGTTAAACTATTTGCACTAGACAATTTTAAAAGGCCCTTCCCACAGACTATCAAACTTTCTGTGTTGACTAGGCTTTGCCTTGTGCTCATTGAACTTGAGCACCAAGTACCCACATTGTAACTCCTACTCAGATGTCTTTTTATCAAACCACTTCTTCACCACCTGTTGGCAGCTATTCATCACCTCAAGAGAATGCTCTTTCTTATCCTTTACCTTGAGTAACTCAGAAAATCGTACCTCCATTGCTCCGTTCTATTCAATTCCAAAAGATTTGAGCAGTTGGAGAGCTAGTATTTCCATAGCAATAGGTAACAACGGCTCCTTCCCGTACACCATCTTGTAAGGAGACGTGTTTAATATTTGATTGGTCATAATACAGTCTGCCCATAGCGTTGTTCGAAGGTTTTTATGCCACTCCCTCTAGTGTTCTAAGCCTATCCTTTTGATCAACTTGATGAGGTTTTTATTTGTGGATTATGCGAGGCCATCCCCTATGGGTAATAATTAGAAGAGGTTTTCAAGAAAACCCCATATTTTAGTACAAACTGGATCATATTAGAGCCAAGAAAAGCTTTAGCATTATCGGAAATAATTATTTTCGGCGGGCCAAATCTGGTCACCAGCTCCTCAAGGAAATTGACAATTTCTATTTTTGTTGCATTCTTTAATGGCACAGCCTCTGCCCATCTGGTGAAGTAATCAGTTACTATCAATATCCACCTGTGTCCAGCTGATGGAAAAGGGTTAATCATACCAATGAAGTCAAGACCCCATTGGGAAAAGGTTTTTCTACTACTATGGGTCTTAGCGGCATAGCAACATTCTTCCTTTTTCTAACATATAATTGACACTCATTGCAAGACTTCTTGTAGAAAAGTGCCCTCCAGCTGGATCATTGTGATATTGATCTAATATCCTTTTGGCATGTTCCTCATTCACACATCTTAACAGGACAACATTAAAATTTCTTTTGAAAAGTACTCCTAAGAGAACATAGCTACTATTTTGCAATCAATAGAACTGTCTCTTCAATGAAGGGAGATTGGTTAGATACCTTCCTATTTGCATGAAGTTTATCTAGCCTCCAGCCAATCTTCTTTGGAGCTTTCTTCATTCAGTAACACAGGTTCCGAGACTTCGAGCTCTGCCACTGGTTCATTTTTTTTGGTGAGGTACTCGCATAGTCCTTTTCCCTTAAAAATTTTGACAGGCCTAATATCAATATCATATTCGAGGATCTTGGTAATCCAGTTAGTTGTTTTCTTCATGATCTCTCCTTCCATAATATATTCCTGCACACTAGGATGCGGTACAAAAACAATCAACTTATTGTATGATATTAGGTGACAAAACTTCTTAAGCCCTTTCACAATAGAAAAGGCCTACTTTTCTACAAAATTGTACTTCACCTCATACTCCTTTAAGGTGCTTGAGTAGAAAGCAACAGGAGATTATTTCTTATCTTCATCATCCTTTTGCATAAGCACAGTGGCAATACTATTTCCACCACCAAAAAAATACATGATAAAGTCTTTAGATAGGTTCGGGTTGATTAATACAGAGGCTGAAGAAATAACCTCTTTTATAAGCTCAAAATATTTTTTAGCTTCCGCCGTCCAATTGAAAGTTTGGTCCTTTTTCAGCATCAAGGTAATCAGTTGAACGATCCCTGCAAAGTCTGCAATGAATCGACTGATGAAATTGACCTTTCAAAAAAAGGTTGCACTCCTCTCTTGTTCACGGGTAAGGGGAGTTCCCTAATTGCATTAACTCTTTCTGGATCAATAGCAATTCCTTCCTTCGAGACAACATATCCCAAAAGCTTCCCCTGAGGAACCCCAAATACACATTTCTTCAGGTTTAGAGAGATCATGAATTCTTAGCACTTTGGGAAGACAAGCTCTAGATGATCAAAGTGATCATCAGCAGATTTTGAAAACATTGTTAGGTCATCCAGATAAATAAGTATAATTTTATGTATTAAATATTTAAAGGCAATATCCATAGCTCTTTGAAAGATGGCTCTAGTATTTGAGAGTCCGAAGGGAATTTTAGCGTATGCATATGTCCCCCACTCTATGGTGAATTTTGTTTTGTGCTGGTCCTCCTCCTTCACACGAATTTGATTGTAGCCAGAAAAACCATCCAGCATTGAAAACATTTCAAAACTAGCAACAATTTGTAGAATTCACTCCATAGAAGGCAAGGGGTAATGATCCTTCAGGGATGCCATGTTTAAGTCTCAGAAGTCTACACATAGTCATATATCACCATTCTTCTTCCAGACTAGCACTAGGTTAGACACCCAAGTGCTATGCTTGATTGGAAACACTATTCGGGACATAATCAATTTATTCAAATCTTATGACATGAGTGATTCAATCTTCAAGTTCACGGGCCTCTACCTCTGACGAACTAGCTTCGCTCCTAGTAACTCAATTGTATGTTGAATAATCTCGGGATCATATCCCTTAAGATCATCATATGACCAAGATACTACACTCGGATATTCCTCGCAAAAGTGTTTTAGTTTGTCTTTATTCTTCTAAGATACTTCCTTTCCAACCTTGAGCTTCTTGTCCTCACCAACATGTAGATCACTTTTGTCACCTTTTTTGGCTACAAGTTTTATTTTATATTTTTTTACATCATCAGAATCAAAAAGACTCTCCAGAGTAACTAGGCCCCTAGGAAGCTTATTGGATTTCAACTGGATTACATGATTTTCGTAGGCTTCGGTGATATTTGGTTGTAATTGCTTAGCATATTCTCTAGATAGCTAGAGAAATGACTCAATATGAGCATCACTATCAAACACTTGCCAGTCTTAATCATTACTCAGAACAACAAGCCGTATACTTACAAGCACTGCGTGTTTTTCTTTAACAGCTCGGAAGTTGGTTCAAACTGAGCCCCGATAGTTTCCATTCGATTAGCTTCAGAGTTCTTCTCCCTTGGTATAACTTGAATATTAAATGTCTCAAAGCTTTGAATAAGATCCCAAACCCTATGCCAGTATGATTGCATACAGACATTCTTTGCAGCAGAAAGCCCTCAGATTTGGTTGACTACCAATTTTGAATCTCTGAACACCTTTATTTGCTTTGCACCCATTTGTTCTACAAGGCTCAAACCATGAACAAGGCCTTCATATTCCACTTCATTGTTTGAGAACATGAATTGGAAGTGATAAGACCTCAAGGTCTTTTCTTCAGATGGAGATGTCAAACCTATTTCCTACTCTAGTCCTTGCTCTGCATCTTGCTCCATCAAAGTGCAAATTCCATAATTCTGAGGCTGCCTCACCTCCAGAATCTTTAGTAACCTTAGGCATAATTTGTCCTTCCTCATGTATGACATAGGTTCCGAGCCCAGTTGAATGATAATTTCCAAAAGGGTTTGTGTCTATAAACTCATTCAGTAGAGCTTCCTCACTCTCCATCTGGGAGCTACTTGCCTCTTCTTCCTCAAGAAATTCCACATTGAGCATCTCTTCCTGGGTAATTGAAGTATGTGTAACTTCAAACTTGATCAGGGCCTTATCAGTGACATGTTTAGAATGCAAAATTTACGACAATAGTTTCATCTTAGCTCCATGCTTAGTTCTTAAGATCAAGTGTGACCAGTCCAGTGTTAGATATCCTCCAACATTTGTAGTGAACTCTCAAGACAAACATATCCCAAATAGAGGAGGGACATCGATAGGCACTGTGTCTTGGTTCATAGTAATACTAGGGCAGGAAAACAATGTCATAGGCAATCCTTTGATTACCCTGACGGTATTGACCTTATTTCCATCGAGTTGCATAACTCCCCTATTAAGACGCTCATATTTTAGCTCCAAGGTATCTACTACTTGCTTAGGCATGACGGTGGTGCTAGCACCAGAGTCAATCATAAAATTATGCAACAACTTGTTACCAATGATAAGTGTTAGAAAGAAAGGCTTTGGTTTAGGCTTACTCTCTTTTCCAACCTTGAGCTTTTCTTCTGATAGGTTCATTAGCACTTTCTCCAAGTCCGGCTTGGATTTATTTTCTTCATTGGGTTGCCTCGGCATTTTCACATCTTCCCCTCCCAACAAAGCTTTCTATAACACTAGATTTTTCTCCGAAATCGCCAAGATATCCCACAAATAAGCATTGGCAGAGGATTTATTTAGTTTTTCCACCACATTGAAATGTGTTTGTGACTGATGAGCCATGGTCACTTGCTCCTTCTACTTTGGAGCTAGTTCATCTGATTGTTTCACAATAGCCGAGATGATCATAGGAGCTTTTTCTTTCGAAGGAGGTGGATTCAGAGAACTAGAAGAAGCCGCCTTAGATTCTTGTGGAACTGATGACAGATTTACCGGTAGACTGGGCGTTGAATTAGATGGACCATCAGTCGGCGGAGATGTGAATTCTCCAGTGAGTCTCCATTTTGAACGCGTGTTATAGTCTAATTGCACTCAAGGCACTTGAGCTATAGGAATGTCATTCAGAAAGGCTAATTCTTCTCCTTCCATCCATGAAAAGAGCATTTGATCTAGAGCTATATCTAACTCTTGCTCTATAGATATTCCTTGCATTTGAGCAGTGAGGACTGCATTATCCATTTGTTGAGAGGCATATGTCTAGTTTTTAAGATCAGGTACTGTTAGAACTATAAATTTTTTGAATTTTTACAGTCTATTGAATTCATGAATATTCCATCATTTAGTCCTTTAGCATAAAATCCCCTCTTTGCATTGTATTGTGTATTCCATGTCATATGACCCATTTTAATCCAGTTACCTCTTCTCATTCTATTACAAACCATAATCGGCAAGACATGATAAAAGTTTACCCAAGATATATTTTTACTAACATGTGTTGGTTGCAAATAGTCGGGAGGATTTTTCCTTTTGTTTCAGTGACTAAGAAGGTTCATGTCGGCATATATTGGGATATCGTCATAGTGTCACAATGAACTCTATCTGTCTTGGTGACTAGTAATGTGGTGGGGTCATTTCGGCCAAACTAATGGGTATCAGCATGAAGTCATAGCGATATCATTGTGTCTTGCCGATTGACTCATAAGCAAAGTTTTTTGGTAAGACTTATGTCTTCGGGGAAGGTCTTGGCGAGGTCACTCTTGTATTGCCGAACTTAATACAAGGAGATTCAGGGGATTGCTGGAAAAAGTGTTGGGGTCTTGCCGATTCAAAAGATATGCCGATAGAGATATGTGTCGCCAAGAGAGGAATCTTTCGGCGTAGGCTTCACCGAAGTTCGAGTGTTATACTAACAAGTAATTTGGGGTGAGTCTCACCGAATGGGAGTAATCTGTAGAGATGTTTTCAGTAAAACATTTGGTATTGGTATGAGTCTTCCCGAAGATTTATAGTCTTGCTGAGAATGTAACTTCATTTGTAGATTTTTTCGGTGAAACAATTTCATGGACATGCCGAAGTGATAATTCATCGGTGAAAAGGGTAATTTTGTCTCAGCGACTATAATTGGAGAGAAATGCATATTGATGTGACATAATAAGGTCTATATGGTGTCTCCCCGACTCAGAATGTTATAGCGACATAGGAAACCTGAGCAACAGTCATCATTTCTTGGAGCCTAGGTGTCGATAAGACTATATTTTGTCCTGGCGAAAGGTGTAATAGACATTGAAAAGGGATTTCGCTCCAAGATTTGAAAATCTCTTATCGAAGGGACACTTGATGCGACAATGCCAGTTTAAAATGGGTGTTCATTCATGCTTCATTAATGGTGCGACGGGATATAACAGTAACAATTGAATCAATTCTCCATTTCTGAATTAATTGTAGGTGAATTGGCATGCTGAGCAGAGAATTTGGACATTTTCAGTCTAAAGAGCTCGAGTAGAAAACTGTAAGTGACTATTCCTTGGCTTCTCCATTCTTCATTTTATAAAGCTTGAGAATGGAGTCCTCTGGTTCTGGAAAGGGTAAGGGTAGAAAGCTTGCTGTGACTAGTTCATAAAAAGGAAAGAAGCAAAAGGTTGATACAGAGCAAGAGGGTACTAAGAGGAGATTAAATCAGGATCTTATTGATCAACTACCTAGTTCGAGCCCAAAAGCAAGGAGGTCTGCACAGCTTAGGGCAGAGGTAGATAAATTAGATGATAAGTGTAAGTTCATAAGTGATGTTGGGACTTTAATAAGGGGTTATGAGCTTTTTAATTTCCATTATCATAGAAGAAACCATTTTGAACCAGTCTGCAACCCATGGAAATTAAATGTAGGGAAGCTGGTGTGCCCTACTGTGTTTGTAAATGTAGAATTGATAAAGCTGCTTGCTGATAACTATGATCCAAAGCACAAGGCTATATGTGACCCATCTAGAAAGCCATAGATATATGTGTCCAAGGAAGCAATAGGTGAGGTTTTCAAATTGGAAGGGTTTTGTAATGAGGAAATCAGTTGTGAGGAGTTGGAGAAAGATTTTTCAAGAATGGATACAATATATAAGGGTTGGAGGTTGCCTATCCATAGGATTAAAAGGGGTAACAAGTCAGAACCTTTGCAAGATGGTGAAGGGCCTCCTTATCATGTGGATCTGTTTGAGCCTTATATAAAGTACACATACTTCTTAGTGTGTCAAGTGTTGGGGATGAATGCCCCGGAGCTCATGTCGATTGTACCAATGATTATCACAGCGGATATTCAATATCACAACTCCAGGCCATTTGATTATGCTTCATATATTGCCAGGAAGCTTGATTTAGGGTTGGTGACCATAAAGAGTGGAGCTTCTATTGTTCATTTAAGACATTATTCATTGTTGTTGCACTTGGTGTTGTATTATGGACAAGAGTTGGGAGTGTGGCCTTTAGAGATGAGAATTTCTCAAGTTGGTAAAGAGGGTGAAGCATTGCCCGTTCAATTGTGGACTGCCCTTTGGGATAGCAAGTTTGTTAGCTCTAGTTTCATTCATTTTGAGGAGTATTTGGTGAAAACATTGTACAAACTATATAGGTATCATTGTAATTATTTGTTAACTGATGAGATCAAGAGGTTTCTTCGGCCAAAGGATTTCAATGGGACTATTGATCATAATTGGGGTGACTGGTATTGTTTGGAAGGATCCACAATGATCAAGGTATATGGGTTTGAAGGTACCCCTTTTATTCTACCAAAGACAGTTCCAAATAGGATTGCATATTTGGAAATTGTTAGGCAAATGGATTACAGCAGTGTCATGATTTTCAGTTCTTACGGGAAGCAGTTTTGAAGGAAATCACAAAGACAACTTCTGCAAAGGATACAGCGTTAGAGGAAGTGAGCAAGCAGATTGAGGAAATGATCAAGATGGAAACCACGATCAGGAATGTCGTTGAAGATGTGGAAACTTTTAACTACTAGAGCTATTTGGATTACCTTGCTATGACTCACTTATGGTTAACTAGAGCTTAAATTATTGCTTTTCTTTGTTTTAAGCATTTGTTTTGTTTTCTTCTATTTCCAAAGGGACACATCCTTTCATATTCTCAACGTATAAATGTCCGCTTTAAAAGCAATGTAAAGGGAGTGAAGTAGAATTAGATAGAAGAATAGAGAAGACACAATAGATATACAATTTTGAAAATGGATGAGACTGGTTGCATATGTAAATCATGGAGATATCAATGAAAATTTAATATAATGGTGCAATGTTTCTGGTATCAGTTGTTTATGATATTTGTTGAAGGGTATTATTGAAGTTGTCTCCGTAATGGTGTTTCCTGGTTATTTGAATTAATGTAAACAAGCTTTTACATAGTTCATCAATGCACATTTGTTGTACTTGTATGATCAATTAATTGTCTCTTTCCAGTAAAGATTAAATTCTTTGAATTGGTCATAATAATTATGGAATATCAATTGGATTATTAAGGAGAACTCAGTAATCACAATATTGCATGTTTATACAAGTTATAAACCAGATAAAATGCTGAACAACTTGAATTTCTGCTAGAACACATAAACTTGTTTTAGATTTTCTTGACTACGTAAACCCTATAATGCACTGGTCTTTTCGTTTTCATCCTTTAATTTCACCCATAATCTTCTTTTTTTTGTCATTTTGAGCATTTTAGGTTTTAGTTTTAAATATTGTTGTGCTAGTTGTACCAAAATTGTTTTATTTTATCCATTTCAAATTGCCATCTTGGATAAATTAGGGCAATAAGAGAAATTCAAAGGTCAAGTCTGCTTAATTCAAAATAGGTATACCTGCCTAGGTCTAGCAGCATCTAAAGAGTAGAAGGTTTAATCATTTCATAGCCTTGTTCTGTTACCCTAAAACATCACAGAAGCTTGTTAAACTTTCATGGTTCAAACCTGCGTTTTTGAAAGCTAACAAATTGGCAACTCTACTGGGGACAACAAAGAATCGACGCCTTAACCATAGAGTCAGAGGTCCTATAAATAGACTCCGCTGGGAATAATAAGTGACAATCTTTTCTCACTTTCAGAAAAGTGATTGGTGACTCTAATTTAAAATATTGCAATATGAATGGAAGAAGATCTCAATTTAGGGGGGGTCATTCTGGGGCTCCTCCTGACAATAGTAAGTGGACGCATAAAGATGATAAGATTGACAAGGGTAAAGGGAAAAGTGAGGACATGTTCTTGACAAACAAAGATAAATCATCAATATCTTTTGGTGAAAATTGTTTTGACAAATGGAAAGATAGTTCAACTAAAGAGCCTTGTACCCCGGAAGATTAGAGGAATCCCTTTTACAACCCTCAGAAACAAGCCGAATTTGAAGCAGGACTTGAAGTTGAATGACTTAGAGTTCAACATGAATATGACCAAAATATGTAGGGTGATCAGGATGGACTTACTAATCAGGAAACTCCTCAAGAAGATTATGAATCTTTGACTTATGATGAAATTAAAGCACGGTTTGAATTTCAAAAAAATTAAAGGGAAGAGCAAGAGAAGGATCAAATGATTCAAGCAATAAAAGAATTCAAACTACAGAAAGCTCAAAACATTTCTCACATACCTGTTTTTTCCCCAAAATACTTACCACCCCATAAACATAACAATCATGGTGCTGGACATTTTCAACCGCCAAAGATCCCTCACCATCAATTTGGGAATCAATATAGACAACCAAATCATCCACCCCATATTCCCACACAACATATAAATAATTATCCACCTCCTGGTCAGCATCATGTTCCATAGCAAAATTTTCAATATAATAACCCTATGTATCAGTATCAATATACTACTATGATCAGACAGTTTGATTTGGTAGGGTTTCAGTTGTGCCCTTACCCTATGGATGGTTCTTGGAGAAGTTTGGTGCCTAAATTCACAGGGAGTAATGCAATCACTGCCGAAGATCATTTACGGAGTTTCAATGCTTTTATTCAGGATTTGGATGTACCTTATGAAGATTTACATATGAGGTTATTCATGATGTTCCTTGTTGAGGAAGCTAGGGATTGGTTTAATAGTCTGGCAACAGCTTCTATTTATTCCTTTTAGATATTTCAAGATCAATTTCTTGAATAGTTTGGGAACCTAAGTGCACCAGACGCTGCTCTTCATGAACTGATGCGTATTCAGAAAGGTCTGAATGATTCAATCTTTGATTTCAACAGAAGATTTAATAAATTACAAAATAGAGTACCTCCCGGATCAAAATTACCAGACTCAATAGCATTAAGTGTATACCTGAATGCATTTGACCCTAAGATAGGGTATGAATTGAGAAATAGGTTCCTGAGGAACTTAGCTGAAGCACAAAAGACATCGTTAACAATTGAGAACAAAAAAAAGGCTACTGGGATAATGAATAAAAGAGACAACCCTCGAGTTCCTCAACAAAACAATAATTATCAATATAAGCAGGAGAATACATATAGGAAGGATAGGCCTAGACTACAAGATATGCCTTATAACACAAATTGGAAAGATGGAAAACCTATGACAGATAGGCCCAGAGATAAGGATACTCCTGATCCATTTAGAAAGAAGGGAACATATATGGTGAATAACAATTATTTTTGTGAAGCTTGTAATAAACCACATTCCCCCGAGTATTGTGTTGTAGCCCAGAGGATGCACGATGAAGGAGTTTTAATGGGAGATGGTGGAGACAATCATAAGGTCTACTTAACTTCAAATTTTTTTCACCATGTTGAGGAGAGATATTCATCTTCAGAAGAAGAAGGTTATGAATATGATGTTGCAGAACAAAGATACAAGATCCACATGGCTGAGCAGTAGGTATTTTCTGATTCTGAGGATGATTATGTAGAACCACCACCTATTGAGGTTCCCTCTCACAGTAGTGTGATGAGACTTACTGATGAGGAAATAGAGAAATTAACTATTGCTGCAGTTGAAGAAGCAAAGAGTAAATACTGGTTGAGAAATAGGACAATAAATGAGAAGGAAGGTGTCCCTAGGGGCATTTTTATGAAAGATTAGAAAGTTGTACAAGGAGTGTCAAAAAAGACTGAGAACAAACAACATGAAGAAAGCAAACAAAATCCTATCCAAAAGCAGGCAGTAAAAGAATTACACAAAGAAATTCAAAAGACAGATCTATTAGGTAGGAGAGAAAAAGAAGAAAACAAAGGAGAAACATCAAAGCAAAAGAAAGTGATTAAAGTAGAAGGTTTTTCTTTTGATTTCACTCAAGCTTTATCTCAGGTAAAAATGTCTGTCCCGCTTCTAGAAATGATAAAAATTAAAGAATATAGCGACAGTGCAATACAATTGATAACAAATGAAAGTGAAAAACATGTAACTTCTGAAAATAGAGTGAATGATAAAAATAAGTAGGATAAAGTGAACATTCCAGAAATTTGTTTGAGTAATGTGTTGACAAGTCCACCACAAGTTGATCCTTTCTTTACTACATTACTCATAAATAACAAATTAGTGAGGAATTGCATGATAGATTCTGGTGCTGCCATGAATATTATGCCAGTGGGAGTAATGAAACTGCTAGGCATGTGGGTGGATACATATGAAGGAAAATGTTATGCGATGGATAATCGACCTGTTCCTGTGGTGGGTATAATGAAAGATGTGGAAGTCAAGTTAGCTGCTTATCCTCAAGTAGCTTACAATATTGATATAATAGTAATTGACACCCCTCCTCGATTCAGTATGCTTCTATCAAGACAATGGACAACAGCTATTGGTGGAAATGTCCAATTCAATCTGTCTTATGCAACAATTCCAGTAAATGGCTAAGAGGTGAAGTTGTATAGGGAACCAAGGATGAGTCAGCTTATTGATTATGTTCCACAAGATCAAATCAATTGTTTTTGTGATGTGGATCTTGGGAGTTTCAATATAGAGCCAGCACAGCTAGAATTGACTAACAGTGATCCTATTGAAAAGCATGTTGCACAGAACCACAATGGTGTATGGAAAATGTATTTTGATGGAGACTGCAACCAAGAAGGTAATGGAGCTAGGGTAGTATTTGTTTCGCCTGAAGGTATTACATTTAAGTATTCATTCTTGTTAACTTTTGAATGTACAAATAATGTGGCGGAATATGAAGCTCTATTAACTGGGCTAAATATAGCAGTGAAACATAAAATTAAGCTACTGGCTATCCTGGGAGATTCAGATTTAGTTGTCTCACAAGTTAGGTCAAAATATATAGCAAAAAACAAAAGACTAAAGCAGTATAAAAATGTTGTATGGGATACAATTGAGTTGCTTGATGCCTTTTCAATAGAGCGAAGTAGAATTAGATAGAAGAATAGAGAAGACACAATAGATATACAATTTTGAAAATGGATGAGACTGGTTGCATATGTAAATCATGGAGATATCAATGAAAATTTAATATAATAGTGCGATGTTTCTGGTATCAGTTGTTTATGATATTTTTTGAAGGGTATTATTGAAGTTGTCTCCATAATGGTGTTTCCTGGTTATTTGAATTAATGTAAACAAGCTTTTACATAGTTCATCGATGCACATTTGTTGTACTTGTATGATCAATTAATTATCTCTTTCCAGTAAAGATTAAATTCTCTAAATTGGTCATAATAATTAGGGAATATCAATTGGATTATTAAGGAGAACTCAGTAATCACAATATTGCATGTTTATACAATTTATAAACTAGATAACATGCTGAACAACTTGAATGTCTGTTAGAACACATAAACTTGTTTTAGATTTTCTTGACTCCGTAAACCCTATAAGGCACTGGTCTTTTCGTTTTCATCCTTTAATTTCACCCACAATCTTTTTTTTGTCATTTTGAGCATTTTAGGTTTTAGTTTTAAATATTGTTATGCTAGTTGTACCAAAATTGTTTTATTTTATCCATTTCAAATTGCCATCTTCGATAAATTAGGGCAATAAGAGAAATTCAAAGTTCAAGTCTGCTTAATTCAAAGTAGGTATACCCGCCTAGGTCTAGCAACATCTAAAGAGTAGAAGGTTTAATCATTTCATAGCCTTGTTATGTTAGCCTAAAATGTCGTGGAAGCTTGGAAAACTTTCATCGTTCAAACCTAAGTTTTTGAGAGCTAACAAATTGGGTAGATAGGTCGAAGAATATAATGGCCGATTTTCTAGCTAATATAGCGTTGAAGAAAGATGATATTACATTGGCTGGAGTATCACAAATTGAACTTAAGACCAGGCCTGCTATACCTGATAATGTATATAATTGGCAAGTGTTTAATGATGACACTGATCTTTTAAAATTCCTTCATTGTATAGACCAGTATGAAGCCCAAGAAATTGACTTCAATGCCTTTGAAGAAGAGGTTGATGGAAAAGAAACAGTGTTTGGGAAAGAGATTTTGCAGCTTAAAACTAATAAACTTCCAAAAGGGCTGGTGGCACTTGAGAGGGTATATGATGGAAATGATTGGTCTTTTGTGAAGCAAACACCAGTTGGAAAGGATGATATTGAAGAAAATAATTTGGGAACTAAGATGGCACCAAAAAAGGTGTACATTGGTAAAAAGATAAGTCCTGCAATTAGGAAAATGCTGATTTATTTGTTGAGAAGGTATAAACATGTATTTGCTTGGTCTTATGAGGATCTAAAAGCATATAGAGAAGATTTGTTTCAACATGAAATACCATTGAAAACAGATGCTAAACCATTCAAACAAAAGAAGAGACCTATAAATCCAATTTTAGAACCTAAAATGCAAGAGGAATTGATGAAGCTCAGAGATGGTGGAATTATTAAGCCTATTAGACATTCAACATGGGTTTCAAATTTGGTCCCTGTCAGAAAGAAAAATGGAGATATCAAATTATGTGTAGATTTTACAAATCTAAACATATCATCCCTTAAGGACAATTATCCTTTGCCAAATATGGAAGCTGTGCTGCATAAAGTGACAGGTTGTGAATTGTTATCTATGATGGATGGATTTTTAGGGTACAATCAGGTTAAGGTTAAAGAATCAGAACAATACAAAACAACATTTACGACTCCTTGGGGGACATATGTCTATTTGAGAATGCCATTTGGTCTTACTAATGCAGGGCTGACTTTTCAAAGAGCCATGGATGTGGTGTTTGCTGATTTGATTAATATGCTTATGGTGGTGTATCAGGATGACCTAACTACTTATTCCAAGAAGGCTGAAGATCATGTGCATCATTTGGAAAAGGTATTTATAAAAGCTCTTGAATATGGAATCAGTTTAAACCCCAAGAAGTGTAATTTTGCAGTTACAGAGGGGAAACTTTTGGGACATATTATTTCAAAGGAAGGGGTTAGGATATACCCTGAGAGGGTTGAGGCCATTGATAAACTACCTATCCCAAAAAATGTTAAGGCAATACAATCCTTCTTTGGACATATAAATTTCATTAGGAGATTTGTCTCTAACTTTGTTGAGATTGTGAAGCCCATAGCCAGAATGTTGAGAAAAGGACAGAAGATAGAATGGAATGCAGAGGCTTTGGACACTTTTGTAGCTATTAAATGAGACATCAAGGAGGCTCATGTTCTTAAGTCTCCTGACTTTTCAAAACCTTTTCAGATTTTTTCATTTGCCTCAATGCATATTGTTGCAGCTATTATGCTACAAAAAAATGAAGATGGTTATGAACAGCCTGTATCTTTCTTCAGCAAGTCATTATAGGGATCTGAATTGAAGTATGATATAATGGAGAAGCAAGCATTTGCACTAGTGAAAGTTGCAAAAGTATTCAAACCATATCTTGTTGGAGCTAAAGTGGTTGCTTATGTTCCTCATGCAGTAGTCAAAGATATTTTGACACAATCTGAAGTAATAGACAAAAGATGCAAATGGATCAACAAAACCCAAGAGTTTGATATAGAGGTACAAATTACTAAACTAGTCAGAGGCCAGGGTTTGGCTAAACTAATGGCAGAAGCTAATATTGAAGCAAATCAGGTTTGCAATATAGAAGAGGAGAATATAATTGCAAGCATTGAACATACCCACTGGTATACAAATATTATGTATTATCTTAAATACATGAAATGTCCAGAGCAAATGAATGAAAACCAGAGAAGAACATTGAAGTTACAAGCATCTAAATATGTTTTTGTGAACGGAGATTTATTCTGGAAAAACAGGGATGGTATACTGTTGTTGTGTTTGGATGAATTTAAATCTAAATATGTTTTGAGTGAAATGCATGAAGGAGTTTGTGGAGGACATTACTCAGCAAAAACAACTGCTCAAAAGATTATCAGGGCAGGATATTATTGGCCAAAGGTTTTTAAAGACTCTTTTGCACATGTAAGGAAGTGTGAAGCTTGCCATAAATTCTCTGAAAAACTAAAGTATCAGGGAGCTTTGCCACTTCGACCCATGCAGGATGATGCCCCTTTTCATCAATGGGGAATTGATTTCATTGGGGAAATACAAGAAAAATCAAGTGGTGGGCATAGCTAGATATTAGTAGTCACTGATTATTTTACCAAGTGGGTAGAGGCCATTCCAACCAAAAAAGCTACAATTAAGGTGGTGACACAATTCCTGATGGGTAATATCATTACTAGATTTGGTACACTGACAAGGTTGATCACTGACAATGGAATGTGTTTTGGATCAGATGTATTCAGAAGTTTTTGTAACACATATGGTATTGTTATCTCTTATGCAGCTCCTTATCATCCACATGCTAATGAACAAGCAGAATCTAGCAATAAGAGTCTTCTGAAGATTATAAAGAGGATACTAGGTTAGAACAAGAAGGCTTGGGACTCAAAATTAAGACTGGCTGTATGGGTTGATAGGATTACAGTGAAGAAGGCAATTGGGAAATCCCCATTTGAGCTAGTGTATGGAGCACAGGCCAGGATGCCTTTGCAGAATTTGTTACCAGTTTACAAGTTCATTCTTCAAGAAGATTTGGATATTCCTGAACCTATGGAGGGAAGAATGGAATAGTTGGTTGAACTGGATGAAATAAGGAGGGTGGCTCAAAACCAGAATGTAAATTTGTAGACACAGATGAAGTATTTATTTGACAAAAAGGCAAAGGATAGGAAATTTGGAGAAAGTGATTTGGTACTGATGTGGAATGCAAGGTGTCAGGAAAAGGGAAAACATGGGAAGTTTGAAGCTTTGTGGCTAGGGCCATTTGTGGTGGTTGGAAAGAAAGGTGAAGACTCATACTACTTGCAAAATATGGCTAGTGAGGACTAAGAATTGCCTGTACATGGGCAATTTCTGAAGCATTTCTTCTCTTAAAATAACCCAGAGGATTGAGGGTTTCCAGTGCATGGACAACTCTTGACGATTCTCTTTAAAATTCTTTTCCATGCACAGTAGTTTAAGATATAAAGGAATCAGGATTTGCAAGTACATGGACAATCTTGATTTTTCTTTTTCAAAATTCTTTTCCATGTACGGTAGTGTAGGGTATCATTCTTTTTCTTTACCATCTGCTCCATCATGCTCACATGTCCCATCATCTTGAATTTGGTCTGCTCATCCAGAAAACTAAATCCTTGCAATGATCTTGCTATCAGTCATCCCCAAATGGAGCCATTGTTAGAACTATAAATTTTTTGAATTTTTACAGTCTATTGCATTCATGAATATTCCATCATTTAGTCCTTTAGCATAAAATCCCCTCTTTGCATTGTATTGTGTATTCCATGTCATATGACCCATTTTAATCCAGTTACCTCTTCTCATTCTATTAAAAACCATAAGCGGCAAGACATGATAAAAGTTTCCCCGAGATATATTTTTACAAACATGTGTTAGTTGCAAATAGTCAACAAGATTTTTCCTTTTGTTTCAGTGACTAAGAAGGTTCATGTCAACATATATTGGGATATCGTCATAGTGTCACAATGAACTCTATTTGTCTTGCCAACTAGTAATGTGGTGGGGTCATTTCAGCCAAACTAATGGGTATTGGCATGAAGTCATAGCGATATCATTGTCTCTTGCCGATTGAATCGTAAGTAAAGTTTTTCGGTAAGACTTATGTCTTTGAGGAAGGTCTTGGCGAGGTCACTCTTGTCTTGCCGAACTTAATACAAGGAGATTTGGGGGACTGCTAGAAAAAGTGTTGGGGTCTTGCCGATTTAGAAGATATGCCGATAGAGATATGTGTCGCTAGGAGAGGAATCTTTTGGCGTAGGCTTCACCGAAGTTTGAGTGTTATACCGACAAGTAATTTGGGGTGAGTCTCACTGAATGGGAGTAATCTGTAGAGATGTTTTTGGTAAAAAATTTGGTATCGGTATGATTCTTCCTGAAGATTTACTGTCTTACCGAGAGTGTAACTTCATTTGTAGATTTTTTCGGTGAAAAAATTTCATGGAAATGTCGAAGTGATAATTCATCGGTGAAAAGGGTAATTTTGTCTCAGTGACTATAACTGGAGAGAAATGCATATCGATGTGAAATAATAAGGTCTATATGGTGTCTCCCCGACTCAGAATTTTACAGCGACATAGAAAACATGAGCAACAGTCATCATTTCTTGGAGCCCAGGTGTCGATAAGACTATATTTTGTCCTGGCGAAAGGTGTAATAGACATTGAAAAGGGATTTCGCTCCAAGATTTGAAAATCTCTTATCGAAGGGATACTTGATGCGACAATGCCAGTTTCAAATGGGTGTTCATTCATGCTTCATTAATGGCGTGACGGGATATAATAGTAAATATTGAATCAATTCTCCATTTTTGAATTGATTGCAGGTGAATTGGCGTGCTGAGCAGAGAATTTGGACATTTTCAGCCTGAAGAGCTCGAGTAGAAAACTCTAAGTGACTATTCCTTGGCTTTTATATTCTTGATTTTATAAAGCTTGAGAATGGAGTCCTCTGGTTCTGGAAAGGGTAAGGGTAGAAAGCTTGCTGTGACTAGTTCATCGAAAGGAAAGAAGAAAAAGGTTGATATAGAGCAAGAGGGCACTGAGAGGAGATTAAATCAGGATCTTACTGATCAACTACCTAGTTCGGGCCCAAAAGCAAGGAGGTTTGCACAGCTTAGGGCAGAGGTAGATAAATTAGATGATAAGTGTAAGTTCATAAGTGATGCCTAGACTATAATAAGGGGTTATGAGCTTTTTAATTTCCATTATCATAGAAGAAACCATTTTGAACCAGTCTGCAACCCATGGAAATTAAATGTAGGGAAGCTGGTGTGCCCTAATGTGTTTGTAAATGTAGAATTGATAAAGCTGCTTGCTGATAACTATGATCCAAAGCACAAGGCTATATGTGACCCATCTGGAAAGCCACAGATATATGTGTCCAAGGAAGCAATAGGTGAGGTTTTCAAATTGGAAGGGTTTTGTAATGAGGAAATCAGTTGTGAGGAGTTGGAGAAAGAGTTTTCAAGAATGTATACAATATATAAGGGTTGGAGGTTGCCTATCCATAGGATTAAAAGGGGTAACAAGTCAGAACCTTTGCAAGATGGTGAAGGGCCTCCTTATCATGTGGATCTGTTTGAGCCTTATACAAAGTACACATACTTCTCAGTGTGTCAAGTGTTGGGGATGAATGCCCCGGAGCTCATGTCGGTTGTACCAATGATTATCACAATGGATATTCAATATCACAACTCCAGGCCATTTGATAATGCTTCATATATTGTCAGGGAGCTTGATTCGGGGTTGGTGGCCATAAATAGTGGAGCTTTTATTGTTCATTTAAGACATTATTCATTGTTGATGCACCTGGTGTTGTATTATGGACAAGAGTTGGGAGTGTGGCCTTCAGAGATGAGAATTTCTCAAGTTGGTAAAGAGGGTGAAGCATTGCCTGTTCAATTGTGGACTGCCCTTTGGGATAGCAGGTTTTCTAGCTCTAGTTTCATTCATTTTGAGGAGTATTTGGTGAAAACATTGTACAAACTGTATAGGTATCCCTGTAATTATTCATTAACTAATGAGATCAAGAGGTTTCTTTGGCCAAAGGATTTCTATGGGCCTATTGATCATAATTGGGGTGACTGGTATTGTTTGGAAGGATCCACAATGATCAAGGTATATGGGTTTGAAGGTACCCCTTTTATTCTACCAAAGACAGTTCCAAATAGGATTGCATATTTGGAAATTGTTAGGCAAATGGATTACAGCAGTGTCATGATTTTCAGTTCTTACGGGAAGCAGTTTTGAAGGAAATCACAAAGACAACTTCTGCAAAGGATACAGCGTTAGAGGAAGTGAGCAAGCAGATTGAGGAAATGATCAAGATGGAAACCACGATCAGGAATGGTACTGAAGATGCAGATACTTTTAACTGCCAGAGCTATTTGGATTACCTTGCCACGACTCACTTATGGTTAACTAGAGCTTAAATTATCCCTTTTCTTTGTTTTAAACATTTGTTTTGTTTTCTCCTATTTCCAAAGGGACGCGTCATTTCATATTCTCAACATATAAATGTCCGCTTTAAAAGCAATGTAAAGGGAGCGAAGTAGAATTAGATAGAAGAATAGAGAAGACACAACAGATATACAATTTTGAAAATGGATGAGACTGGTTGCATATGTAAATCATGGAGATATCAATGAAAATTTAATATAATGGTGTGATATTTCTGGTATCAGTTGTTTATGATATTTTTTGAAGGGTATTATTGAATTTGTCTCCGTAATGGTGTTTCCTGGTTATTAGAATTAATGTAAACAAGCTTTTACATAGTTCATCGATGCACATTTGCTGTACTTGTATGATCAATTAATTGTCTCTTTCTAGTAAAGATTAAATTCTCTGAATTGGTCATAATAATTAGGGAATATCAATTGGGTTATTAAGGAGAACTCAGTAATCACAATATTGCATGTTTATACAAGTTATAAACTAGATAAAATGCTGAACAATTTGAACGTCTTCCAGAACACATAAACTTGTTTTAGATTTTCTTGACTCTGTAAACCCTATAAGGCACTGGTCTTTTCGTTTTCATCCTTTAATTTCACCCACAATCTTTTTTTTTTTGTCATTTTGAGCATTTTAGGTTTTAGTTTTAAATATTGTTGTGCTAGTTGTACCAAAATTGTTTTATTTTATCCATTTCAAATTGCCATCTTGGATAAATTAGGGCAATAAGATAAATTCAAAGGTCAAGTCTGCTTAATTCAAAATAGGTATACCCACCTAGGTCTAGCAGCATCTAAAGAGTAGAAGGTTTAATCATTTCATAGCCTTGTTCTATTACCCTAAAATGTCGCGGAAGCTTGGCAAACTTTCATCGTTCAAACCTGTGTTTTTGAGAGCTAACAAGTACGTTGCCTTGGCTACGTTGCTTTGCAATCTTCTATTGCAAATTCCCTCGTGGACAATTTCGGGGCATGTGTGCATCATTGCAAGGAAAACACCATTAATTAGTGTCTTTGGCTAAGTTATTATGTCCTGCAACTAGCTCCTTGCTTGTACTAGGATAGACAATCTGCATCGGTAAAGTCGCAGGAATAACTTGGTTATTCTGTTGGAATTGGGTATTGTTGCACGTTCTATCTTGCCATTGATTTGACTGGCAAGGGGCCTTTCCACCTTGATAATTTTGGTAAGTCAGCTTCTAATAGCTATACTATTTCCACTTCATGGTGGTCAATTCATTTTTCATTGTCTGCATCTGTTCTCTCATCTCGTTCATCTCAATTGTCAGGGGGTTAGGCACTAGAGCTACACTCGGCGTCATTCCCGGGTATACATACATAGACTGGGGAAGAGTTGCAGGAGCACTGGTTGAAGCTACTTCAGCTTCCATGGTGTTGAATTTTGGGATCAATGGTATGATGGGTCTAGGTGCCAACTTTCCAGCAGCAATAAGGTTGTTCTCCGTAGTGACAGCAAGAGTGTAATCACTGGGTAGAGTATTTCCACCAAGACCCTAAAGCATCATGGAAATATTGGAATTAATGGACTTTAAGTAGAACATGAACACCAAATCTAGAGGTGGATGACTACCAACAAGAACTCTCTACCAAGTTGAATGAAAAGGAGCATTGAAATCAACCAGAGTCTCATGAGGAGCCCACTTTATGCTAGCTAGATTATGATATAGTGATGACCTATCGCTAGCATTTGAAAAGTGCTCATAGAACGGGGTTCCAATATTGTCCCAAGTATCAACTATATTAGTTGGAAGAGTTCTATACCAGTTCAACGCCTTTCCTCAAAATGAGGCAACGAGAAATCTTAGAGCCACATTTTCGTTAGAAAAACCATGCACCAAACATATGTCTGCTACATCTTGCAAATGCTCCATCGGAGTCTTTGATTCATCTCTAGAAAACTTAGGGATAGCTTTTAAGACAAAAGTGGGAATCAAAGCGCATACTGCAGGAGGCACAGGTGCTACTAGAGGACTACCAACATCCCAGGCTACATAATTTATAGTGGCCATTTGTGTAGGGGACAGAGGTGAAGGACTACCTTGCCGAACTCTCAAATGGATAGAAACTAACAGTGGTATGATTAGGCCAGGGAATCTTGCAGTTTGGGACCTAGTTATGGGCATATGGCTCATACACTCTTATATCAAGTGAACGTGCTAGTTCGTATCCCACTGGGTGTGCCATAAAAAGAACTATTGATGCAATATTTTTTAGGGGTAGCAGTCTTATGGGAAACTTAGCTACTAGGGGACACTATGCGCTTAGCTAAGTGACCTCTGGATTTTATCGAATCTGGCTCTTTTTCTTTAGTGGGGGAGGTAAAGGGTTAGAAAGATAACAAGAAATATTAAATCTAGACTAAAGGTGATGCACCAAATCATGAATTAAATTACTTGAGCACAATGTTGAAAGCAAAGGCTCGAACCACTAAATTTTTTCTATCAAATAGATTATCCAGAAGTGCTTCAAACATAAGAACATCTTTTAATTGCATACCATAATCTAATACAACTTCAGCCAACACAAAGAGTCAAAACATGATCTATATTTATTAAGTTGTAGAAGATTACAAAATTTGAAGAATAGGCATTCATATGCTATAGGAAAATAAATGCACAATCTAACTATCTTATGAAATGCATGAAAAATGAAAAAGGTCAAATTGATTGGCATAGTCTCCAAACATCAAGTTCAATAAAATATTACAAAGGCTACTCCCAGTGCTCAAGAATTTTTTCATCTATCCAACAACAACCTAATAAAAGAGAAGGGTTGCTTATATAAGCTAGTCCACTGCCTAAAAGCCATAGAGAAAGATACCCTGGGAAAAACATCGATGTTCCAGATCTCCTCGAGCTAACACTAAGTAGGAAGATCGCTTAGCAGCGGGCCAACAAACCCATCGTCAGAGAAGATAAGGCCATGAAATAGTAAAAGAGAACACATAACATCGAGGAAGAAAACAAAGCAACAAAAGAGAACCAACGTCACAGGCGACAACTCCCAGATAACTGGCGCGTAGGAAAAATGCCACGTGTCGAGCAAACGGAACCTAGAAAAATAATGAGGGATGCCCCTAGCGAAAAGCCTTGAGAGGAAGCCACATGGGTGATGCTGAGTGAAATAACTACAAAGTGGGCCTAGCTCAGGAAATGGCTAGAGAAAGCCATGCGTCACACACATAGAACTCGGTAAAGGCAAAAAAATACAAAGCAGTAGGAAGCTCCATTAGGAGGCCACATGGCAAATGTAAAAAATTTGCGAGCGATAAAAAACATGACGAAGCCACGAAGGAAATATAACCACAAAGGCTAGCGGTTTTTGAAATAAAGTTCACATTATTCACAAATGCATCATCTCCAGAAGAGAGTGCATTGGAATGAACAAAAGGTAGAGTAATGTTAAGAAAGGTATCAATGATTTCATCTTCTTGCAACAAAATATCCTCTAAAGGAGGAGGGCTCTCATGAGAAGGATCAAAGATACAAAGTGACATGGGAAAAACCAAGTCACTATCACATGCATGAAATTGAATATCATAACATTTTGAATAAAATTAGATGTAGAACTAATAAAAGAAGATATAAAATTCATTATGATTTTTTTGGTATTTTCTATGTTCTAGTAATTTGCATTTTTAGAGGTCTTTGGAGCGGAATTTGAGTTCGGAACTTGCGTTGGTCCTAAAAAATTGTTAGCCAAAGGAATTTTATTTTAGGGACTAAACTAGTTATCTAGGAGACCTTTCGAACGGTGCAAACGGTTTTGAATTCCGAGCACCGAGTCAAAAGTTATGACCCTTCCAAGTAGGGATAAATAAATTCCTAGTTTTTGAAAAAGACATTCTTCACATCACATTCACCAAAATGTAGAGAAGGGGGATTCGTTACTCACGAGTTCTCTTCAATCAAAGAGCCTCATGGGGCAAACTGCCCTAAACTATCTCATAGACCAATGGGGAGAGTTTTAGAATAAGAAAGAGTGGGTCATAGATTCTTTGGACAAATGAACAAGCTCTTGTCCAAAGGACGTCAGTGTAGAATATGAATGAAAACATAGCACACTGGCATCCCTAGAGGTGCGTTGGTGTCTCGTATGGACCAGAAATAAATTTTATCACAAAGAACAACTAAGTGACTATTAGCAATCTAATTATTAAGAACTTCTAGAGTGTAAGAAGCAACAAAATGCAATAGACCTGAAGTAGACTGAAGTAGAAGAGATAAATACAAGGAGAAGGGAAAGTAAATGCTTACAAAAATGTACGTGATGAAGCCTCCATCTCATGAATGTCCTCAATACCTGTACACAAGAGAGAGAGAGAGAGAAAGTGTTGGGTCTGTATAGGGGTTTTTCTCAGTCAAACCCCCATTTTGGTGTTCCCACCTCCACGAACAACCAAGATAGATAGAGAGAAATGTAGGAAATGAAGTAAACACAAAAGCACTACAAGACATTGTTATGCTACACAACCAAGTAATAGAGGAGCTGAGTGAAATATTACCACCTCTGCCCAAAGCACTCAAGGCTAGTGGGGGAGAAAATTAGAGGGACTCAAGCCTCTGTTGTTGTGGTGTTTCATTCCACACTTGCTCTACTAAAGTGATGGAGTGTTGATGTTGTTGTTGTGAAGTGTAAAGTGTTTGAAGAGATGGTGAGCAAGCTACTTGGAGCTTGTGAAGATATTTTGGAAGGAAGAGGAGAGTCTCCAAATGATAAAGAGATGAAAATAGATGAAGGAATAGTGAAGATAAAGAAAAGACCATATTTAGGTCAGTCAGCCAAAGAGGGTCTTACAAGTCGACTCCCAATAGGAAATATAACACCCCTGTAGGCTCCAGATGAGGGAATATGTCAGGGACGTAAGTGAGTAGTGCAAATGTCTACATGCCGCATGGTATTCCTTGATGGAAATGCCTCTATCGATGCTCAAAATAGGTGCCAAGTGAAATGAAGGCAACGGGCTTGTGTGGAATTTCACCTTTGGAATTCGTTTTCTAAAGTGGAGAGGGTAAATAGGGAATTTGTGTTAGGGGTGCAAATTCGCTCCTATACAGTTGCACAATTTTTTGTGGCTTGTTGGGCTTGGAATTGTTGGATTTCCTATTGATAGGATTGTTGGGTCACTTGCAATGTGATGTTGTATTGATTTCCCATGTTTGGGTTTTGTGGTGGAAGTGGAGGGTTGGGAATGGTGTGATGAGATTTTTTTGAGTTGGTTGTGGAGGTGCTTGTGGAGTAATGATGAGAGGTTGTGTGGTAGAGGGTATGGTTGATGCACTAGCTCCTTGAGAGACCATGTTTTGGAGAATTTGGTGTGTTGTAGATGGTGTAATGGTTTATTGGGATGTTTGGATTGGTGCCACCCGGGGTTGCAATATCAGTGGAATGCGTGGAGGATTTGGTATGCTTGATGTGTTGATTTGATTTGTGATGGGAAAATTGATTTGATTTTTTTGATTTAGGATTGGTATGTTGGGTAAAGGGGGTTTCCCTAAACCTTGGATTACTGCAGATGTTGATGTTAAGAGAGGAAATGATGGGAATATTGGAGGTGTGTTCCCTTGCAAAAGTGATGATGATGCATAAAAATTTCCCCTTGTCGAAATAGACCCACTTGTCCTTTTGATATCATGGGGAAAGAGACTTGTGTATCAAGAGAATATGTCATTGATGTGGAGAAGGTGGATGAATTGTTGGTGTCATGGAAAATGAGTGGAATAGATGGATGTTTTGGGTCTTGTCGGACGGTGCTAGACATACCCTAGATGGTCTTTGCATCCAAATTTTGGTTGTTTACAAGGGGGTGTGTTTGAAGAGATTGGAGAAATGAACTCTCCTTGGTGATCATGGGTTGACTTGGAGCATGAGATGATGTTATTTGTGGGATGGATTGAATGATGTTTTGGAAGGATGGTGTGAATGATACCGGTAGCATATTCCCAAGAGGATGTTTTACGATAGTGCTCACATCATAATCAAAAGGGAGTTTATCCCCTTCCTTTGCTAATGCTAACATATATTGTGAAGGATTGAGTCTCATCATTGTGTTGACAATCTTGTGGTTTTCAGGATTTTGGACTAGCTCCATGATTTCATCTTGGGCCATTCCTTGCAAATTTTTGGTGACATCCTCCACTTGGTAACCTAACTCTTGAGGATTTTGAGGTATTGGAGTAGGATTAATTGGAAGTTCGATGGATATCCTAGGGCTGAATTTTATTTTAGTTTGACTCAAATCACTCTAAGTGAATGTTTCTTTGTTTTTCTCCATGATCTTCTTGTGTTGAGATCTAGTTTGGACCATAAATTAAGGATCAACTTTTAGGAATATGGGAGATAAACCTCTAACTCCTTAGGTCAGTCTAAACTTTAGGTACAAAAAAGAAAATCTAGGGTGTTTTAAGAATCAAATGATGGTGATGAGATAAATAAAGGATGAATTATATGGATGTTTGGACTCTTAAGAACTTTGGAGGAATACTAGACCTTAAGAATTTTGGATTTTTTATTTTGGATTTAATTTGGATTTGGTTTGATTTGATTTGGATAATGGACTTATAAACCCAAAGATGTTGGATGTTATCTTGGAATAAATTTCCCACAAGGATGGTAATTTAACTAAGTGTATGAGGAAAGATTCATCCACACACACTTAGCCAAACAAGGTGATTTTGATTTTGATTTGAAGGATTACCGAAATTCTAGTATGAATGATTTTTCAAAGATCCTAAGAGTTTTTTGTGAGATGGGATTTGATTGATGTTTGGGGGATGGATGAAAGTGTTGATTTTGATCCTAGATGAACTTAGATAGACTTTTTCTTATAAGACCTAGGTATTGAAGAACATGCTATAATTCTAAGGACCAAACTTTGACTTAGATAAGCGGTTCAAATTGAGCATACATGTCTGGATTGTTCAAAGGAATGAGTCTATAAAACCTTGTGAACTTCTTTCTTATCTTGGTGTATTGCTTGAGGTTGCACTTCCTAATGTACTTTTTGATAACCTTCTGAGTGTGACACATAAATTTGGAATCTTTGCATAAATTATTTTGCCTCGGGATCTTGACCTTTTTGGAAATCATGAGAACAATCACATATGTGGGGTTCAATTATCCTTTATCATTGGTTAATGGATTATTTTTACCACATCCACACTTCTTGTTTAGTTTTCAAATTGAATGTCTATGTCTCAAATTCTTTTCATTCCACAATGTCCATTATGTGAAAATCAAGGAATAAAAGGCATAGTTTTCCTATTGTTGACTTTAGAGAGAGAAAATTGAGATATAGGTCCAAATATTTAGAATCCTCTAATGATAAAATCCTTAAGGACAACAGTAATATGGGGACTTTTCAAAGGTATTTTCTCTTTCCAAAGGGTTTGAAATTTGATGACCTTATTGAATGTTTGTTTCCACTTTTTGAGATTTCAAGCAATGTGTTTAACTGACTCACAAATTGCACAACCCTAGGATAGAAAGGACAATATTCGTTGAGCCCCACTTGGATTTCTCCAAACACTCAGACAAAGTGAACAACTAGATATTTGGCGACACTGGCTCCCCTCCACAGCACACACTTCTTAAGACCACCAAATCCCAAAATCCTTAAAATCTAGAGATTAAAAGGATTTATTTTATTTCTACTTTGAATAGTACAAATGTGGGGTAGCTTCAAAACAACCATTATTGCACCAACAAATAGTAAATATTTTGGCTTTTACACAAATTGGTTCTAGTCAGGGTAATCGAGGACATGGCACCTTGTGAGCATCTAGCAAGCCACTAAAGTATTTAATAAATCCTACTAGTGGTTCTTATACTTTTATAGTAGTGCCCCATTTTAAAAGACATTGTATGACTAAGGCCTACATACCATGAGGACTTGACCATTTAGTCATATCCATTTATTTACTAGCCTAAGTGAAAAACCGATTGGATTTGCCTTCGAATTGGTCTTAGGTAGGCCCCTCCAAAGGTGACAAAAGAGAGGGAGTACACTTGTAGTTCGACCGCCTAGTTCATGTAAAGTGCAAGGAGGGAGCACACACAGTGTCTCTTTCTCACACTAGCATGATTTGTTAAGTTTTAAAACCCAAATTTGAAATGTGGAGGTAATTTTTTAGACAACCAATGTCACTAGAATTATTTTGATTCTCAAAATCACCATGAAGTGGAAGAGAAGTTCATATGCATTCAAATGACACAAGTTGCAAAAAAAGATTACAATACAAAGAAATCACAAGTTCATTTTAATTCTCAAAGCAATGATGAATTCTTTTTAGAGCACTAAAAACCAAGTGTGAAATTGTTTGTTCAATTTTAGTCCAAAATCCAAATTCTAGTGAGTTTCTAAGTTCAATTTTAACCAACTTGAAAAGATCAAACCAATGGTTAATTTTAAACCCCAAAAAGAAGTGAGTTGTCTTATAACATAAAATGAAAGGGGGAAACGGATGCTTCAAGCTATTACAATAAGCATTTAAAAATTATTTTTCAGGTTCAATGTCAATGCTCAATTTTTCCAACTCTAATATGTTTGTGCTATTTGATTCCAATGCTCAATTCCAATGCCAACTTTAATTTACCAGTAAAAATTGTTTTTATTATCATTTTTCAAAATCTACGAGGCGTTCAAACATTAAAAAAGTGAAGTAGTTGGGAAATTCTACAAGAAGAAAATTAGATCTTCCTGTCCTAATTTGTCTTCTCATGGAGACTAAAACCTACGCATGGTTTGTCGGACTAGCATTAGAGAGTGTGCTTTGGTTTTAGAGACTCGTGTTCCTCATGTATTCCCTTACACTCCTTAGATACACAAACCAATAAATCTAGATTATGGATAATGTAAAACATTAACAATGATTCTAAACAAACAAACACAACTACTCCTATTTATAGTGAATAGACTGCAATGTGACCCTTACACCGAATTTTTGATCAAATGGTGTGACTAAAATTACACATAAAAAAGGTAAATGATAGAAGTAGGAATAGTAATTATTTTATGAAGCTTCATTTCTATTTTAAACAATTTTCTTCTATCTAATCTTTTCCCAAATATTGATGCAAAAGAATCAAATGAATTGTTTGCAACTAAAATTTTATGGAATGTGCATGCTCTATCATTAACTTATGCTAAAATAGAAGTTGAAGCTACTATTTCATTGACTTATGTGGAAATAGAAACTAAAGCTGCATTGATAGTTGTTTTAATCTACTTAAAGGAAAAAACATCCAACTCTATTTATGACAAAGCACCTGCTGCCCTCCTTCTAGTGCCAAATGTAAGCACAAATCTGTAAAAAAGTTTAAACCTCAACAAACATTAGCATGGATCAGTTTAAAATAAAGTAAATAAAATGCTCCTATGAGATACCTAAACATGATGCATATGCAAACAAGGAAACAACATAATCAAAGTAAATATATGTAAGCATATATAAAAATGTTCATGCATATCCCATAGTGGAAGTGGTGCTCCTTTGATGTGAAAGGGATGCCCTTTCCCACCTCCTTGATAAGCTAGATGATAATGAAAATGCCTTGAAAATGTGATGAAATGCAAATGTTGATTGTGCCTATAGCACGAGAATGATAATATTGTGGATGGATTGTGGAGTAGAAGTGCCTTCTATTTATAGGTTGAAGAATGGAGATATGGGAGGAATGTGGAACTAAAGGAGATTCAGTGATATTGTGACACTTGTCACATGGCTAGTGGAGGAAGTTGGAGCATATTTTGGAGAATTTTCATAGTTAATGCATGTGGTTGAGGATTTGACAGGTGCAAGAGAGATCAATAGCTTTGTAAAAGTCATTAAATGAATGTGGTTGGAGATCTTGGAGGAAATTTGTTTGGGGTATAAAGTCAAATAAGTGGAGTAAATGAAGGAATATTCTCAAAGAATATGCCTTGGGGAGGGAAAATAAGGTATTTAGTTAATTAAAGAAATTGATTTTCATGTGCAAGTGGGTGGGTTAATCAGGGGTTTAGGTTTGACTCAAGTTGAGTCAAAAGCTAGAGAAATGAGGGATCAGTATTAGGAGTTAATTAATTTAGGATTAATTAACTTAGATGAAATTAGTTGATTTATGACATTTAATTTAAATATTTAGGTTTATTTAAATCAAATGATAGGATGTTAGGACATTAGGATTTTAATTAAATATATTGATTTATTTAATTAAAAGAGATGACATTAGTTAGCAAAAGGTGAATTAATCAAATAACTTAATTACTTGATTAATAGTAGAAATAATGTTAATTTGAGTGGAGTTGGATGCATAATGTCAGTTAATTATTTACATGTCTACAATAATATACATATACATATATAAATATATATATACATTTATATCATATTATCAATTAAAATGCAATCATAATTTACTATTATGTTATACCATATTATCAATTAAACACAATCATAATTTACTATTATTAACAATTGAAAACTTAAGAAAATACATTATCAATGTTAAATTGAATAGGCTAACCCTGATGCACATTGCAAAGGCAGAAAGCCATGACATAGACTAGGACACATGGCCCCTCATGGCACCGATGGGAAAGGATTGTGAAGATAGTGATATGCTGCATTGAGGAGGCACATGGGGAGTTTGATAAAGGGCCTCAAGGAGATCCCATCTCATGGAAAGAAAAGATAGCAGGAGGCGCATAAATTGGACTTGTTGGAAAGGCTTCAAAACTTTCAAGAAAATGTAATTGGTAGGTGTAAAGTCAAATTCCTTGCTAGAGTCCTCCCTGCCTATGCGAATATGGGAGATTGGGATGGCCTATGAACATGCACCAAAGCATAATGGTAGGGGAATTTTTTTCAGGTGTTGTAGTTATAAATTCTCTTGAAGACATATATGCAAGATGTGAAATCATATAAAAACTCCTAAATTATTGCAAGAAGCCTCAAAGAGATTTTTATCTCATGGAGTGAAACGAAATGATTGTAGAATATGCATAAAATAGATTTTACAAGGAAACTCTCAAAATATTTGAATTTATGATGCACTCTAGAAAAAATCCTAATGTTATAATCTTTTCTTGTGTTTTAGGTGTGTGCAATCATGTAGTTTTAGTGGATGAGGGTTGTGTATACCTCACATATCAGTAAACCTTCATGCATTACATATATAGTTGATCATTAGGTGTGCATGGTTGACCTTCATGCCCATGCTAGCTATCTTGGGGACACCCTAAACCTTATTACTATGATGCTAGTTAAACTGGTGGTGCCTATGGATCACATATCATCTCCACAATGGATATCTAAAATAAAAAATGCAAATTTGATGAATTCATGCCCTACTCAACCTAGTGGCAGATGACACGATCTTCCATTACTGTAAATGGGACAATAACAAGTA
Source organism: Sequoiadendron giganteum (assembly GCA_007115665.2). Taxonomy (NCBI): domain Eukaryota; kingdom Viridiplantae; phylum Streptophyta; class Pinopsida; order Cupressales; family Cupressaceae; genus Sequoiadendron; species Sequoiadendron giganteum. The sequence continues at coordinate 294,343,658 of CM021106.1, forward strand.
AATAGATATTGACATAACGAAATGGAATAAGAAGAGGGAAGTTAATGGTTTGCTAATCGGCTTGCTAAGAATGCATATCCTAAGAAGACACTACAAAATAGGATAACAATGGAAATCACTGCAATAGTTTCATAAGTCCTAAAGAAATTTAACCTTAAAATAATAGTGACCAACCTCACAAGATAATTAATTTACAAAAGCTCTTCTACATAACCAAAATTACTGAGAAAAATAGTGAAAGATCTGGGAAGCTATATTATTTCTCAGGCAAGCCATACTCACCAATAAAATCATAATAATAGAATTGTTAGGCTAAGTAATTAGTCGAAGATCTTATGTATCACCCAAATTATGAAGAAAATCAATGATTTTGATAAAAGTCGAATGAAAGAACTCGAGTTTTAAAAGAAAGGTGGTCTTTCAAATGGAAGCCTCAGTTTATCCCAAAATGTATAATATATCCATTTAAAGTAAAAGCACTACTATAGACTTATATGACTAAATAACTCTATTATTTGTAGACAAATCAGTGAATAAGAAAACCTTTGCAATAAATTTGTAAAACTTAGAGTAGAAGATTGCACAACAGTGGAAGATGTCTTTGCTTCTGATTTGGAAAGGGAGCAATAAGTGGAAGTGTTGAAAGATATTCAATTAGCTTTTAATTCGCAATGATACAGGCTCCTCCTATATCTGAACTTAGAGGCTAATTGTCTGTTAAACCATATTTTAATTTACAATTTTCTATTTATTTGGTCCAGGCTGAATTTCCTATATAATTAGACTACATTTGTTTTCATGGAGTATGTTTGGAGTTGGTAGGTATTAGAAGGAAAACTCTAAAGGTATTGAAAGTACATTGTCTCTTCTCTCCCCCAAAACCAAAAAAAATTATAGAAGGAGAATGTCGATTGCACCAACTATCCCAACTGACTATATAACAAATTAAGGTTAACTTTTAAATTTATTAAATTGATAGTTAAAACAATTAAAAGCATCTTATTTCAATTAAAACAATGTAATATGATAAATATTCAATTTTACACAAACAGGTAAAACCATTTACCCATATTTATTTACACATTATAATTAATTATATAATTCTGACCTTATAATATTTTATTTATTTCCCTCATTATTATTTAATTTTAATATTACATTATAAATTTATTTTACTATTAACTATGATTATCTATTTTTTTTATTTATATATTTATTTATCAAAGGTACCCTTTTAATTAATAGTTTATTTTAATGCATAAAACAACCAATGAAATTTATCAAATAATTTAAATTAAATAGAACTAAATACCAACACAATTACCTGACCACTAACCAAGGTCAAAAAATAAAACTTCAAGCAACACTAACAGACCAACTGACAAAATGACAAAAATAACGAGGTGCCAAACCGAATACTTATCCTCTTCGAGGATGATGGCTAGGGTAGGCTACCAAGAGTTATCTCTGATCAACTGATCCATTGGGTTCCAAGGCATGCTCAAACCTGTCAATCCAAGTGGAGTCTATGCCTAGTACCTGCAACCTGCAACACAGAAAACGGTCATGCATATACATATACATATAATCTGGCACACCGTGAAAGGGAATCACACTGTCACAGAGTACTCACAAGTGAGTGATGCGACATTGTCCCCTTCACCTGAACACATTAGTAAGAACATCACCTAGTAACCAAATCAACTCATAAATAATCAGTTATATAGCAATCAAGATAACATCAATCATATGATAATCACATAATAGTCATGGTAATTTAATCACATAGTGCTCAAGATAGAGTTATTCCTCATAATCAATCAGATCTCCATAGTCACCTGAATAAAACCATATAAGAAAACATAAATCACCAGTGTCTCAATAATGATCATCCAATACTAATCATAACATGTGCATAAAACCTCAAGTATTAGAAGTGTCATCAATGGCATCATCATAACAACGAATGTATCATCACAAAAAAGATCAAGTGTTAGTATGAGGGAAAAAGTATGAGAGGCACTACAAATAAAGTTATATGTTGTTACCAATAACTAGACTACTAGTTGAACATCTTCTTGACCACTTATTATCAAATTTACTAGGTTAATTTGTTGGACATCATTTTCAAACAAATTTAATTTATATTTGTTTAATTTTAATGTGTAAATTAGGGTCCTTCATAGGATTGTACATTAAGTATTTATCATTTACTTGTATTATTTAATCATAAGTTTCATAATTACATACTATTTTCAAACATGTTTTAAGTCTTTTTAAAGCTCTTTCTCTCTCTCTCCAGATATCCTTCTTTCTCTCTAAGGTCCTCTCTCTTTAATTAACTCTTTTTAAAGCTCTCTCTCTTTCAACAAGTCTTTTTAAATCTCTTTATTTCTCTCTATTCTTCTCTCTAAGATATGTCATCTTTCTCTCTTGATTTAAGTCCTTTTTGTTGGTGTAATTAAATGTTTTGTACCTTGTCCTAGGTCATAATTACACCTTAGTTAAGTTTACTTAGGGACCACATAGGAGTTGTTGGAGAATTTCCACCTTTGGTGGACTTATCTTCTTACTACTTTATCACCTCCACCTTTCATGGACATATCATGTGATTAGGTTTCCACCTTTTGTGGTAGATCCACTATTTGTGGTGGTTATCACATTATCACCTTTCCACTTTAGGTGGAGTGATAGCTTTTCATTGTTGTCTCATGTCATAAGATTATGACACTTGTCATAATCTTATGCACTCCTATGTTCTCACGTTGGCTATATAACCAAGGGGTCTCTCATTGTAAAATCAATCATTCTATTATCATTGACATTGAATACAATTTATTCTTGTCATATTATTTTCTCTCTTCTTTGTGCTTTCCATTTGGTCCATAGATCTTGGCATCCATAGCCAATTCTAACATGGTATCAGAGTGGGTTGGGTGCCATTGGAGAGTCATTTTCTGAAGAGAGGTACCAGATTTGGGGAAGTTCCATTTTTGGCTCTTTATTGTAGGTTTATATTGGAGCTTGTTGGAGAAAATCTGATCTCACCATTGCATTCAGAAGGTTCAAGAAAGTCGATTTTTCCTTTTGTTTCGTCCAAATCAGACATACGAGGCCAAATCTAAGAGGGTTTGAAGCTGCATTGTGGTTGCCAGATCCAGAAGGTAGCTGCATTTTTGGAGCATTTTGGGTCAAATCCAACCTTGCCATCGCGTCCAGAAGGGCCAAAAACCCTAAGATCGACTGTCCAATCATCCAAATCAGAGCACTTGTTCAGTGAGGCAAAATTTTTTTGCTCGAAGAGCTGTATAGCCCCAAGGTCGCCATTAATGTCGACGATACGATTTTTTTGTAAAAAAAAATTATTTTAAATATGTCGAATTTTTTTTGAAATTTTTTTATGAAAATTTTATTTTTGGGGATTAAATATTTTGAAAAGATTTATATTGAAAAATAAAATAAAAAATAAAAAATAAAAAAATCAAAAGGGCAGAATTAATTTTCTGTGGACCACAGAAGGTACCTGCACAAAGGTTGTACCTTGTACCCGCAGAGGGTACTATCCATAGACACTGCCATGTGGCCACTTGTGGGCTCCACCCACACCCCATTCAACCGGCTGATGATCCGACAACCGGCTATCAGAAGGGAATATTCCGTTAACAAAGCATATTCCATCACTCTGAAAACTTTTCTGGCAGCGAGGAGCGACGGCGTCGGTGACGGTCAAATGGCCGTCAACTTTAACATAGACATTTGCTGATGTCAGCAGGGCGTCAGCAGTTTCAAAGAAATTTTTTGACCCCTCACGGATTGCATTTTGGTTTTTGCAATTGATTTTCAAACGCTCATATCTCACTCATTTTGGCTCCTTTTTTCGAGCAATTTTTTTTTTATTTGGGCTAATTTTTCATGATCTACATAGTGGTGCAATCAATTTTTGGTTTTGGCTTTTGGTTTTTTCATAAATTGCAGATTCTCACAGGTGTTGCTGCTTCATCCTCATTTTGGGCACTTTGGGAGCTCATAACTTGCTCCTACGGTAACATTTTTGAGTGCCATTTTTTTTGAAAGTGCATGATTTTTCCTATAATTTCCAGTGGTGTGATCAGATTTATATCACCTACTATAATTTTTATACTGTGAGTTTGTGGCCTATTTTGGCATCTGCATGTACCAAGATCAAAGTCCACCTTGTTGTTTTTGGCAGTGGCAATTGTAAATGCACTAAGTATAAAGTGCCAAATCAGATATTGCTTGGGGGGGCTTCATGATTGAGTGATTTGGGGGGGTAATCTTGCAGTGATTGGTTGCATTCTTTTGCTTGGTTTGTGTTCTTGCAATGGGTAAATCTCAAATTGAACTCCTAACTCCACATAATTATGCTACATGGAGAAAATCAGTATGGAACTATCTCTTGGGAAAAGGTCTAATAGGCTATCTAAAGGAAATCGTTTCTCAACCTACTGATGCTAATGAATTGGCAAGATGGGAGATTAATCATGAGAAAACACATGGATGCATATGTTCATTAGTCTCATTTGATTTACAATTTCATATTGATTCATGTACAACATCTAAAGAAGTATGGGAGACTTTTGAAAACTTATATGGTAAAATAGATAAGATTAGGGGATATTAGATTGATAATGATTTGATGAATCTTGATCCTAAAAGTTTTGACCACATCCAAGACTACATCTCCAAAATAAAGCAATTCAGAACACAATTGAAAGAATGCAGTATTGAAAAAGAGGATTTACAATTGATTTTGAATGTGTTATCCAAGCTTAGTCCTGAGTATTCAGTATTTGTTTCTGGCTTTCATACCCATCGAATTTCTATGGGAGCATCATATGTTGATCCTAAGTTTGAAGCTAAGTTAATGAACATGGGTCTAATCAAGTCTTCTAAGCCACATGCATTGGTTTCTAGTGAGTCAAAGGTACAGAAAGAATCAGGGAATCTTGATAAGAAGTAAAAGATGAAAAAGAGCAAGCCACATAAAGAATCAGAATCCACTCATTCAAAAGAAGAATCATCTAAGAAGAAGAGGTCTTTTTGTGCATATTGCAAGAAGGATGGACATGAAGAACACTATTGTTATAAGAAGGATATTGATGAGTTGAAAAATCTTCTCAAAAGAAATCAAATTGATTTGCCTTCTAGAATGTCTGACTCTTCTCCTTCTTCTTCTTCAAAATAGTTTAAGGACAAAGGTCAAGCATCTACATCAAGATATAAAGGTCAAGCTCTTTGTGCTTATTCAAGTCCAAGATCAGGTAGATGGCTTCTAGATTCAAGAGCATCACATCATATGGCATCTTCACAATCTATTTTCTCTTCATTTTAGCCTTGTTCTATGTCTCCTATCTTGATGGGAAACAATACATACATGAGTGTACTTGGGAAGGGATCTATTAGTTTTGGGGACAACACTTTCCAGGATGTTTTGTGTGTTCCTCATTTGACGAAAAATCTTCTTTCCATTTATCAGATTACACATGGTGGAGATGGGAGAACTATGGAGTTTACTCCTGATTCAGTCATCATTCGAGACTTGGAGAGTAGAGAGATCATTGCTACTGGGGTGGTTGATCATTCATCTCGGTTGTATACCTTTGCAGATTTTGCTTCTGATGGTGACATTATCCCTTCGGCTGTTCATCACACTCCTAGTGTGAGCCATGATTCAGAAGAGACATTTGGCTACTTGAACTTGGGAGTTCTCACATCAGATCCAGTACTTGACCCATGCATTTCATCTCCTCCATCTACTATTGCAGTTGATGATGCTTATGATTCCATAGTTTTGGTTCCTTGTGATTCAGTGCAGCAGGATATACATTGTCTTCCAGATATGGCTACTTTGGATGGCTTCTTGACAGCTATTTCAGACTTGTTTATGGAGTCTCATCTTGCAGATTTGGGGGACATCATTGATGACATCCATCTTCTCTTTGATGAAGATGATCCTTCTTCAGTTGTTGTGAGGGAACAGTCTGACCCTCTTGTTCATTCTCTACATGATCATTCTTTGCAGTTTGGCATGAGTGTGGATACTTTTGGACAACATTTGGAGGAGGCTTCTTTGTCTTTAGAGGGGATATCCTTCTCTTTGGATCATGTTCTACATTCTTCTCTACTAGATGTTGGATTGTACTCTTCAACAGTGTGGCCTAGAACACTTGTTTGGAGTGTGCCAGCTTTCGACATCAACATGGAGGCACTTGAGCATGCTTCAGAGACATCATACATCCTGCATACATCCTTGGTTTTGTTTCTTTCTAAGGGGAGGAATGTTGTTCGACGAGATTGGATCATCTTCAGCATTCAATGTCAAGCTTCTACCATCATTGCAGGAGACTCAACATTGAGGGGGGGTTGCCTTGTCTCTCTTCTACTTCTCTCTTATGGGGGGGTCTTTTTCCTCACATGGGGTTTTTACCTTCTCATTCATCATTGAGAGCATTTTCATTATTGTATTTCATCTCTCTTTTGGGGAGGAGTTTTGTCCCATTGGGTTTTCTCCTTTTCTCCATTTGTGAGAGATTGCATTGCATTTGTACATGGGTACCTAACATGGCCTAATTGTCGGGACCCATCTTGCATTTTTTTCATTGTTACATTCTCCCTAAGTTGCACTTAAGGGGGGGTGTTGGTGTAATTAAATGTTTTGTACCTTTTCCTAGGTCATAATTACACCTTGGTTAATTTTACTTAGGGACCACATAAGAGTTGTTGGAGAATCTCCACCTTTGGTGGACTTATCTTCTTATTATTTTATCACCTCCACCTTTCATGGACATATCATGTGATTAGGTTTCTAGCTTTTGTGGTAGATCCACTATTTGTGGTGGTTATCACATTATCACCTTTCCACTTTAGGTGGAGTGATAGCTTTTCATTGTTGTCTCATGTCATAAGATTATGACACTTGTCATAAGCTTATGCCCTCCTATGTTCTCACCTTGGCTATATAACCAAGGGGTCTCTCATTGTAAAATCAATCATTCTATTATCATTGACATTGAATACAGTTTATTCTTGTCATATTATTTTCTCTCTTCTTTGTGCTTTCCATTTGGTCCATAGATCTTGGCATCCATAGCCAATTCTAACATGGTATCAGAGCATGTTTGATTCTAACATTTTTAAAGCTCTTTCTCTCTCACTTGACTTAAGTATTTTGTGTGTAGAATGGGCTCAACAAGTAGAAAGTTCTCAAGAAATATTTGAGCCAAATTTACATATTGGATTAAATGAGGTTGAAGAACACATAGGTGAAGATAGGGAGGAGGCCCAAGTTCAAACAATGCATGTTGGAGAGGGATCAGGTCGCTTGCCTTTGTTGGTATGGATGAGCATATGAATCTAGAGAAAGAGGTGAAGAGAAAATTTTCTTATAGAAAGTTATATTATTTCCTTGAAATGGATATGGAGAAATTGAAATGTTATGCCAGAAAACCTAGAAATATTAGTAGGAGTTCAATGAATAAATCTATGAAGGAACTAATCAATGCTCATTTCAATCATCTTAAAACACTTGAAAAAACCCAGTTGTTATCACTTTTACTTCTTGGTAATGAGTTGAAAGAGCCATTAAATTTTTTGGGTGTAGATTTGACGTTGAATAAGATGAAACACATTCTAGAAAAAAGATAGTGTTGAAAATGTTAAAAATGGTTTAGATTCCATTAGGAAAGGATCTTGATCATTAGATAAGGCCATTTCAAAAAGAGTGATGTTGACATCTATTTTAAAAATATATATATCAAGAAAAAGAAAAATCTCTCCACTTTTGATTGAAATTGGTTTTAGTAGAAAGACACTAACAAAATATGTGAAAAGGAGAAAGGTTTTGGATGATATTTCAGAAGGCAATTGGGAAATTATATGTAGAGCTCCTTGTTCTAAGAAAATTGAAGATGTTGTTAGGAACTTGATCTCAACTTTTTGGAATGATCATACCCGTCCATCATCAAATAGTAGATATGTTATTATATATAGGATTGGGCTCAATAATTATGAACATCATACAAAACATTGGATATCTACATAACACAACATGAGATGTATATGAATTTTTTTAATATGAATCTTGATATAAAGATTGGGAAAACAATGTTTGTAAAGTTAAAGCCATATTATGTGAAGATAATAAAGGTTTTTGAAACTTGTTGTCATTATCATATTGAATTTGATCTCTACTATCAAGTGTTTCAAAATATGAGAGAAGAAAGTGATGGTTTTTGAAATGCACCTCCTAAATAGGTAAATTTGTTCATAGAATCTATCTTATGTGATAATGCAATTGGTCAAATAAACTGCATAAAAAAAAATTCTGAAACATGTCGAAAGTTGGCTAAACTACCTTTAAGAAATGAAGATAATGACCTAAAAAAGATAGTAAATTACATGAGTTACAAGTACGTAAAGTTTCAAACAAATTTTGGGAAAGAATCCGCAAGGTTAAACTATGTAAAAGAGGAGATACCTATTGGAAAATTTATGGAAATTTTTCAAAAATTGATACTACTGTACATACAACATGTATTTTTCACTAAGTGGCAAGCACAACAATTTCAAACATTAAGAGATACTTTCCCACCTGGAACATTTCTATGAATAGTCAACTTTGTGGAAGATTATTTTTTTTGTATATCAAAAAGAGATTTCAATCAGATTATTATTGTAAACATCCAAATTTGGACACCTACATTTGTCCAAATTTATCCCTTTTCATCTAAAACATCCTCTTATTCGCATTAATTAGGTAATATTGTTATTATCTAATTAATACCCTTAATCCCTCTTTAATACCTAAGGTATTTAGTTAATGATTAAATACCTTACCCCCTTTACTCTCATTTTCATCAAATGAATTAAATAAATATGACATTAATTTAATTCCTCACATGTCACATCCTTTTCCTTAATCCTAATCCATCTCCTAATCCCATCATTAGGGATGTGCACATGGATAATCCTTGATTAGGATGTGTTAACCACTAACTATCTTCTAATCAATGATTAGTCAGTCTAATCAATCCCCCTTTGGTCAACTCTCTCATTCCCCAAAGAATTTTTAATTTTTTTTTGTCTTTCCCATGTGAATTTAAAATTCACTTTTATTCCTCCAAGAATCTCCCTCTTTCCCATGTGAATTTAAAATTCACTTTTATTCCTCCAATAATCTCACTCTTCCTCATGAATTTAAAATTCACTTTTGATTCCTCCAAAGAATCTCCTCTTCCTCATGTGATCATTGAAAGGTCACATCAAGTCACATGGAAGCCAAGAACCTTCCATTATAAGGGCCTTGTTTTATCCACAAGGCACTTTTCAGCCTCCTCCATAAGAACCTCCTCTTATCCATAAGGTGCTTATCATATAAATTTTAAACTCATATTTATTATCCCAACCACCTTATCCCCTCCAATGATGTTAATTAAATATTCACATTTATTTCTCCAACCAATTCTCTCTTCTCCATGAGAATTTTTTGAGAAATACTAAAATTCCTCATATGTCACTTTCACCTTCATTTGGAGACAAGAGGATCCTTTTTGAGGAAATCCTCTCATCCCCCAAGGTACTTGCAAAGTACTTGTACTTCTTCCACATCATTTGTCCTTCTACCTCACTTGTACCCTTTTCCATCTCATCATCCCCTTTGGCACCTCACTCTCCACATGTCAAGATGTGAGGGCCTTTGAGTCCTCAACTCACCACAACCCTCCATTTTGGCCATGGTGGCTCAATCTTGACCATTGAATTCTCTAGAGAATTCAATTTCTTCTATAAATACCCCTCTCTTCCTTCATTAAAGGATCTTAAGATCTAGAGCTAGAGACCTTAAGAATTTTAGCACCCTTATGCTCTTGAATTGCCAAGCCATTTTAGAACTTGCATTAGCCTATTTTTCATTGCATTTGAATATTATCCATTTCACCACTTACTCACCCTATATCAATTATCATCTCATTTCCATCCAAGGAGCACACACATCCAAATACATCAAGGGCCAACCAAAGAACAACACAGGTAAAAGGTATATTTCATTACTTTGTGTTATTCCCTTTTATTTTTGTTAAACATAGCCCAATCGTTGAGGTGGTCTTGTGTTTCCATATTGCATTTATAGTTAGATTTTCATTCTTAGGTAGGGAAAATGTATGCACAAATTTTTGGCATGCCCCCTCTTCCCCATGAATTTAAAATTCACTTTTGATTCCTCTAAGGAATCTCCTCTTCCCCACGTGATCATTGAAAGGTCACATCAAGTCACATGGAAGCTAGGAACCTTCCATTATAAGGGCCTTGTTTCATCCACAAGACACTTTTCAGCCTCCTCCATAGGAACCTTCTCTTATCCTTAAGGTGTTTATCATATGAATTTAAAATTCATATTTATTCTCCCAACCACCGTATGGAGACGGCTAACTGCTAGACAAAATTCACCTATGTACATCAAAAAATGCATGAAAAACATACACATGAACATACATGGATACATACATAACATGACAAGACGTTGTAGTGTGGGGCCCACCAGATGCCTAAAATTGGCAGAGGGGGTGAAACGTCTAAGCTACAGTTAGGAAAAAGTTAACGACGTCGTCAGGTGCGCTTTCCCACCCGTTGTTGGGCGAAAAAGCGGGCCGATTAGCTTCATCGGAATGTTTCTTTTCTGTGGCGTGGGAAAAATGGAAGGGAATGACGTGGGCCTTTTTTGTTTGGAGAAAGCTGAAAATACTATTTGTTTTGTTTCCTATCTACACATTAAAAAGGAAAGTTGAAGGTCTGAGAGCATGTGCACGAATTCGAGGAGAATACCGACCAAATTAGCTGAAGTGTGGAGTGCACATGGAGGATTTGGAGGAGAATACACACAAAATCAAGGTGAGGGGTAATTTTGTTGCAAGCAGAGGGTTTTACAAGTTCTTTGTGTTTGAAATTTGGAAAACAGAATGTGGAGTACTTCAGTTGCTTGAATGTCTTCAAAATCACACATTCCATTGTTGTGTTTAAATTTTGGACCATTGAAAAAGGAAACTGCAAAAAATAATTTTGAATTGGAAACACAGTGTTGGGAAAATTGTACAAAATTATTCTTAATGGGAAACACAATGTTGGGTTTCACTTATTTGAATCTCCTTGTTTTAATGTAGAGGGTTTTACAAGTTCTTTGTGTTTGGAATTTGGGAAATAGAATGTGGAGTATTTCATTTGCTCGAATGTCTTCAAAATCACACATTCCATTGTTGTGTTTAAATTTCGCACCATTGAAAAAATAAACTGCAAAAAATAATTTTGAATGGGAAACGTAGTGCTGGGTTTCAATAAAACAACTATACAAAATTATTCTGAATGGGAAACACAGTATTGGGTTTCATTTATTTGAATCTCCTTGTTTTAATGTAGAGGGTTTTACAAGTTCTTTGTGTTTGAAATTTTGGAAACAAAATGTGGAGTATTTCAGTTGCTTGAATGTCTTCAAAATCACACATTCCATTGTTGTGTTTAAATTTCAGACCATTGAAAAAGGAAACTACAAAAAATAATTCTGAATGGGAAACACAGTGCTGGGTTTCAATAAAAAAACTATACAAAATTATTCTTAATGGGAAACACAGTGTTGGGTTTCATTTATTTGAATCTCCTTGTTTTAATGTAAAGAGTTTTACAAGTTCTTTGTGTTTGAAATTTGGGAAACAGAATGTGGAGTATTTCAGTTTCTCGAATGTCTTCAAATCACACATTCCATTGTTGTGTTTAAATTTCGCACCATTGAAAAAAGAAACTACAAAAAATAATTCTGAATGGGAAATGCAGTGTTGGGTTTCAATAAAAAAACTGTATCAAATTATTCTGAATGGGAAACACAGTGTTGGGTTTCATTTATTTGAATCTCCTTGTTTTAATGTAGAGGGTTTTACAAGTTCTTTGTGTTTGAAATTTGGGAAACAGAATGTGGAGTATTTCAGTTGCTTGAATGTCTTCAAAATCACACATTCCATTGCTGTGTTTAAATTTCGCACCATTGAAAAAAGAAACTGCGAAAAATAATTATGAATTGGAAACTCAGTGTTGAGTTTCAATAAAAAAACTGTACAAAATTATTCTGAATGGGAAAAACAGTGTTGGGTTTCAGTTATTTGAATCTCCTTGTTTTAATGTAGAGGGTTTTACAAGTTATTTGTGTTTGAAAATTGGGAAACTGAATGTGGATTATTTCAGTTGCTTGAATGTCTTCAAAATCACACATTCCATTGTTGTGTTTAAATTTCACACCATTGAAAAAAGAAACTGCAAAACATAATTCTGAATGGGAAACACAGTGTTGGGTTTCAATAAAAAAAACTGTATAAAATTATTCTGAATGGGAAACATAGTGTTGGGTTTCATTTATTTGAATCTCCTTGTTTTAATGTAGAGGGTTTTACAAGTTCTTTGTGTTTGAAATTTGGGAAATAGAATGTGGAGTATTTCAGTTGCTCGAATGTCTTCAAAATCACACATTCCATTGTTTTGTTTAAATTTCACACCATTGAAAAAATAAACTACAAAAAATAATTATGAATGGGAAATGCAGTGTTGGGTTTCAATAAAAAAACTATACAAAATTATAAATAATGGGAAACACAGTGCTGGGTTTCAGTTATTTGAATCTCCTTGTTTTAATGTAGAGGGTTTTACAAGTTCTTTGTGTTTGAAATTTGGGAAATAGAATGTGGAGTATTTCAGTTGCTCGAATGTCTTCAAAATCACACATTCCATTGTTGTGTTTAAATTTCACACCATTGAAAAAAGAAACTACAAAAAATAATTATGAATGGGAAACGCAGTGTTGGGTTTCAATAAAAAAACTATACAAAATTATTCTGAATGGGAAACGTAGTGTTGGCTTTCATTTATTTGAATATCCTTGTTTTAATGTAGAGGGTTTTACAAGTTATTTGTGTTTGAAATTTGGGAAATAGAATGTGGAGTATTTCAGTTGCTCGAATGTCTTCAAAATCACACATTCCATTGTTGTGTTTAAATTTCACACCATTAAAAAAATAAACTGCAAAAAATAATTATGAATGGGAAACGCAGTGCTGGGTTTCAATAAAAAAAACTTTATAAAATTATTCTTAATGGGAAACACAGTGTTGGATTTCAATTATTTGAATCTCCTTGTTTTAATGTAGAGGGTTTTACAAGTTCTTTGTGTTTGAAATTTGGGAAACAAAATGTGGAGTATTTGAGTTGCTTGAATGTCTTCAAAATCACACATTCCATTGTTGTGTTTAAATTTCGCACCATTGAAAAAATAAACTGCAAAAAATAATTTTGAATGGGAAACGCAGTGCTGGGTTTCAATAAAAAAACTGTACAAAAATATTCTTAATGGGAAACACAGTGTTGAGTTTCATTTATTTGAATCTCTTTGTTTTAATGTAGAGGGTTTTACAAGTTCTTTGTGTTTGAAATTTGGGAAACAGAATGTGGAGTATTTCAGTTGCTTGAATGTCTTCAAAATCACACATTCCATTATTGTGTTTAAATTTCGCACCATTGAAAAAGGAAACTGCAAAAACAAATTTTGAATGGGAAATGCAGTGGTGGGTTTCAATAAAAAAACTATACAAAATTATTCTTAATGGGAAACACAGTGTTGGGTTTTAGCTATTTGAATCTCCTTGTTTAAATGTAATGGGTTGTCTCATGGTGGGTTTCTTTCTTCTTAAAACCCATAGGTTTTCAACATGGAATGTTACTTGAATGTCTTCCAAATCACACATTCAATTGTTGTGTTTAAATTTCACAACATTGAAAAAAAAAGGTACGAAAAAGAATTCTAAATGGGAAACACAGTGCTGGGTTTCAGTTATTTTAATCATCCACTTCAAATGTAAAGGGTTTTGTTATGGTCAGTTGCTTGCTTCTTAACACCCACATTTTTGTTAAGGTGGCAAAATTTTGATCCCAGGTTTTTCTTCGACGTGGTGCTTCCTGGTGAAGTTGCGGAATGGGAAAACGAGCCAATACCAATCATTCAGCCTAATTTAATGTGGCTCGAGGAGGAAGAACTCAACATTGTTTATGATCTATGTTCGCTTGCATGGAAGGAAAATTCCAGCTACGCTGAATATTGGAGGGTGATCTATATATTAGATAGAGAGGAGGAGTGAGCCAAATTTAATAATTTGCTTAATGAAATTATTGCAGAGATTTTATGGGGTATGGCTCCTCCGATTGTTTAGTGAACTTAGTTTCTATTAACAGAAACTGAATCTTTACTTTACATGCATGAAAATTTTGAAATTATGAATAGTTACCGAATTCGTAGGGTGTAATGGAAACAGTGTCCGTTTATTAATGAATTATTGCAACCTTGGTCATTTTTAATGAGGATTGCGAACAATTATTGGAGAAAAAAAAATTGGGAGGAAAGAAAGAGATGAAAAGGGGGGAGAAAGGCATTTTCTATTTTCAGACAATTTTGTTACGCAGCCATGGAGCCTTTGAACCCATATTTTGTATTGAAAAAAAAGGAAATAAGATTGAATCCTTTAGTTTGTTAATATTTTCTTGATCACAAATGTCTTTGTGCTTCTACGATCATTCTTTAATATGATATTTGTTGAGTCGAATAGTGTTGATGTTATATTTTTTGAATTTGTGAATTCTAAAAGAAATTATCTTGTCAAATTAGTTTGTTGTTTTTATCTTTCCTTGTCTCAATATGGAATGTTACAATATAGTATGACTATCTTCCAAATCACACATTCCATTGTTGTGTATAAATTTCAGTCGATTGATAAAAAAACTCCACAAAATAATTTTGAATGGGAAACATGGTGTTGGGTTCCAGTTATTTGAATCTCCTTGTTTAAATGTAGGGGGTTGTGTCATGGTGGGTTGCTTGCTTCTTAAAACGAAGGATTTTGCAATATGGAATGTTACAATATAGTATTCCTATCTTCCAAATCACACATTCCATTGTTGTGTTTAACTTTCGCATGATTGACAAAATCGATTGGAAAAAAAAAAAGTGATTTGGCAAACATAGTGTTTGGTTTCAGTATTTGAATGTCCATGTTTAAATGTGAAGGGTTGTCTCATGGTGGGTTTCTTTCTTCTTAACACCTCCTGGTTTGAAACATGGAATGTTACAAAGCCATATGAATGTATTCAAAATCACAGGTTCCATTGTTGTGTTTGTATATCACATGATTGAAAGAAAAGTGTAGAAAATTATTGTCATTCGGAAAACACAGTGTTGGGTTTCAGTTATTTGAATGTCCATGTTCAACTATCAAGGGTTGTCTCATAGTAGGTTGCTTTATTCTTAACACCCATGGTTTTGCAACATGGAATGTTACATGATAGTATGAATGTCTTCCAAACCACACATTCCATTTTTATGTTTGAATTTCGCATGATTGAAAGAAAAGTGCAGAAAAAAATTGTTATTCGGAAAACATAGTGTTTGGGTTGTTGGACTATCCGATTTCCAGCATGCATTTGTGTTATATTTTATGTGTAGCTCGATTGAATCTATCACCTTTAATTTTCCTTGGTTGAAGCTAGAACGTCCTATTGGTTTTAAGTGGGTGAGAGCAATGCAAGCACATTTTATCTATGTTTAATGAATGATTTTTTCCTTCTTCTTCACACAATCCACACTAATTTTAAGTATTCATCCAATGTTGTGATTTCCTAGAATGGGGAGAGGTTTGAAATAGAAGAAGCTAGACAAATTGGAGGTGCAAGATGTACAAAATGGAGGCTCTCCTTTTTTGTCTGCCGATTTGGAATGGGCTACTATTTCCGTCAACAAGGATAAGGTCCCTGACCTTGTTGCAGCAATTCCTCTTACAAGACTTGATCAGTTCATTCATGGTGAAATGTACGTTGAAGGTGTAGAAACAAAAATTTTGGACAAGAAAATAAGAGAACCTACCACCTCCTATGTCGTCTATGACAAAACTTATAGCAAAACAATTTTGTATAAGAGGTTTGTATATATCGACATTCGTTTCTATGGCCGAACGATATTTTACTCTCTTGGTTGAACATGATGAGATGATGCCTTTCTTGCAGCTACTAGTGTCAATATAGTCCTAAAGAAAATAGAAACCAGCCTCCACCAGAGAAGAAACCACATAAGACATTTATACAAAAGTGAGGTTGTCAATACCACTTCATGGTAAAGGTTATGGAAGGCAAACCCGATGTTGCCTATATTATCTACAAAGAAATGTTCCACGTAGATAAAAACGGTGAATTTTGCCATGGCATTCATGACACAATTGGAGAGAAGCGTTCTATGTTTTCCGCTAATCTATCCACATAGTGCAAAAGCTATATTGAAAGCCTTTTTCTCATGGATGTTAGTGTCAATGCAATAATGGATAGACACATCAGCGATCCTCTGTTATGTGGCATGATGTCCAAGAGAGATCAATTCCTTACAAGAAAGGATGTAATGAATGTGTGGCGAAAGGCACGTTGTACTCATGCACAAAAACACAAAGTTGATTCCACAAGTATCCTACTGTGGAGTGCAGAAGACTTTGAAAACTTCTTCTACTTTCAACGGCCCAATGGGAATAATACGCCTTTTTTTATCAGGGTTCAGACTCCATGGATGTTGGATAGGATGGTTAGCTACTTGCATAATTCAATCATCTCGATGGATTCCACATTTGCAACTAACAAATATGAGGTGAGGCTTTACAAACATTGACAAGTAGTTTGTCATGTTTTCAATGATCTTACTGGCTGTAAACTTCACAATGCTCATGCCGAGTTGTTCTCTCTACAGTACCCATTGTATACTCTCCTAATTTTCGACACGCAACAGAGTGGTGTGCTGGTTGCATGGGTAGTCTCCTCATGAAACAAGATTGAGGACATCTCTGCGTGGCTATGCATATTACTCGAATGTGGAAGAAGAGCCAGGCTCGATTGGAGAATCAATTCATTTTCGACCGATGATGTGACTGCAGAGATCCAAGCCATACAATATGTGCATCCCTTTCTTCATTTGTGTACCTTTCTCATTTTCTAATCATTTTCAATGCCACTTTCTCATGCAGCCGAGCGGTAAACAATATCATTTGTATTATCTATCAGGGTTGTCTTTCAATGTCTTGTGCTTCTATGCCTTTGGTATGTCAAAAGGGCTTGGATAAAGAATGTATACAAGTATGCAACCAAGGAAAGGGCAATGGACATCTTCCGCAGTCTTGGCACGATCATGATGGCAATCGTTGACACCAAAGATTGCGTCACTCAGCTATTGGACCATTTCTTTGAGGATTTCAATGATCAGGCCTGATTCTTAGAGGACTTCAAGAAGACTTGGTGCGAAGGAGAAGGTCGAATTGGTCAGTTGATAATTTTAGTCACCTCGCATGATTTGCACCATTAAAATTCTTTGATATCACGTCTAATACGTTGTGGCTTACTTGACTATTGGATGTTTTTGTTCATAGCCATTAGGGCAAAAAATTGTAGACTATTCTCACATGCCAACCAGGATACGAATGTATCCATTGATTCCTACCATTGCGTACTAAAAACTCGGTACTTGTGCAATCGTTTAAAAAATGCAATAGGAGAATGGACTATTTGTATTACACACTTGTGTATAAAATGGAACCATTCTATAGGCAAAAGGAAAAGTTGCAGCATTATGGTTTTCTGACGAACAAAAAAAACTTAAATATGTGATCTAGTGTGGAGCGGGCCAAGGCAATTTCAAATGATGACTGTATTCCCGATGAAACAGATCCTGGATGGTACTAGGTGAAAATTCAAAGTAGGTCAATGCACTACCTTGTCCGGAAATTTGGGGAGCACCTTTTTTTTTGTTACTGCCCTTGGAGTTTGGAGGGGAACACTTGCAAACATGTCATCAAGGTTGCTCACTTGATTAAAAGATCATCTGTCGTTGAAGGGGTGGTCCATGGTAAGTGAATTTCAATTCAAATTGCATTACTTTATTGGAGTCAATTGTGTTTTGCATTTTCTATAGCCTAATACAAATTTCTTCTGGGTCCTCATTTAGATGGGGGAGGTCAACCAATTGATTCAAACATAGATTTCAACGAGATATTGTCAGAGGGGGTCGTAGAAGAAAACAACCCTAATGTTCTAACCCTTGTGCAAGATCCTTCTATGAATCATGTATATGATGAACATGTGGTGACAATGTCTCTTTTTAATGACACTAACGAGCTCTTAAAGAAAGTGATGCATACACCGCCACAATCTCTACAACAGGTGCAGTTATATGAAAAATGCGTGGACATGTTTGTAGAGGACCTACGGAAATCAAATGCATTTCTATTTGAATTTATTATGGATCCTAATCAAGCTTCAAGTAGCATCATTTGCATGTGTCCATGGTTTAGTGCAACCAGGGATTGTCATCGATGTCCAACCTGGCATACAAAGCATTCCACACAATAGTCAGATCACCGAACCCCTTTGGATAAATCATTTCCATTGTCCATGAACAATATTTTGAATTTGAATGTTAATATGCAATATCAGGCTTCAGGTGCAACTGCTATGGATGTGGCAGAGGATAAAACATCTAATACAGGTGAGTATGAGAAAACCCATTTCAATTTCTTTACTATAATAGGAAATGGTATTGCAGATTCCTTTTTCTAGTATGTGCTTGTACCACTCCATGAACTTTATGATTTCGTTTATGGATTTTTTTGTTCACTTCAGAATTCCAAGCTCGAGAAAGGAGTCCTCATCGGTGACTGTCTTTTGCAGGTGTAAACCTAATGGAAGGTATGGTTCAAATTTAATAACTTTTCTTACATAAGTCCATTTTTTTGTATGACGTTATATAATTTAAGAAGTGTATTTATTGAATCATGTAGGGGAAGTGAAATATTCAATGTTTGGTTGCTGATCTTTATAAAATACAGAAGATTTCCAATGAAAAAGGATGCATACAAGTTGGTAACTGAGGAAAGTGCATTCAAAGCGGCTAAAAGTTTGTTCCTAAAGCATGGGCAGACATTTCTAAACATGTTTCATATGGTGGTAGAGCATGGGAAGGTTTGGAATATAGTATTCTATTAAAGCCTCGTTTGATAGAGCTTTTTCTGTGCATAAAGTAAGGGTTTAGTAGATCAGCGTTGCCTTGAGCCTTTGTATTTGTAAAAGTAGATGATGATTTAAGACCTACTCCTTTCTAGATTTTGGCTAATTGAGTGCATTTCCAGCGGTAGAGTCATGTTTTCAAGAATTCTTTTCAAAACAATAGCATCTTAATTTATGGTATGTAAAAATTGGCACAAATGGATTTTTGGAACAAAAAATACCTTATGGAACAAACACTTCAAACAAGCTCTTCTTCTTTGTCATGGACCCCAGAATAGGCCTATTTTACAAACAAAATAATTAAGCCTATAAAAATGTCAGGTAGAACCCACTGTGTTTTCCATTCTCCAATTGTGATTATTTGCATCTTGTGTTCATAACAGAAATATATTTTGTACAATTCATTACTTCAACTCATGTGATTGCAAGAAATAAAATGCTCAAATTATTTTCCATGTTGGAAAAGACACTGTCCATACATAGTTACTTAGTTATGAAAAGTTTTCTTTCGCTTTCAATATTTTTTACCAACTATTTTGTGTGTTTCTAATTAGAGAATGTTGTTTTATGTGCTAAAATTTTTGTTCTCTTTCCTTTCAGGCATTGTTCTTCCCACTGTTCGAATTGCGTGTTGTCATATGCCCTTTGGAGATACTGCACATGTCACCTCTTTTAGTTCAAACAATAGGTACAATCTCTTTAGTGCATACATTATCTAAATAAGTCCACTTTGCTCGCTTATTTTTTCACTATTTCCATTGCATTGACAATGTCCTTCTAATTAGAGAATGCAGGTCTACCATCTAAAATAGTTGTTTTGTCTTTCATTTTGGGAATTTTACAACCTGTTGCTACAATCCTATAGAAGATGTCTCACAGCTCTCGAGCATTGGTGGCTAGTTGGTTGACGAACTACCACCTGTATCTGCCATGCAATATTCTTGCTTGAATTGAGGAACTCAGCCTCTCGTACCGGTTGCAGGAAAAGATGTTCAAGAGAATTAATAGAAAAGGTTTAAACCACACAAATTTGTAATATGATAATGATGCTCACTTCTTCAACAATGTCTTTGGAGTTTGGGAGCATATGGGCATGGATGTTCAATATTACAATCTACAAATAGAGATTGTCAATTTATGTGATTGGCCAATGTATGTTTATCGAGAAATTCGAGACCTTTTCCTAGCTAGATGCATATGGAAGGTGTGCATTAAACCAACAATTATCATACAGAGGCACAATCTTACGGATCAGCTGAGCATGAGGTTTATGATATTCCTCAAGGGGGAATTGTAATTAGTAATCACAAAGGTCCTGTGGAGGAATGGTTGCTAGCCGTGTTCAAATTCAACCACATTGTCAAGTTTGAGATCCACCGTGTGAGGCCCTCCTTCAGGTTGCTACATGAAAATTATGGGGTGGCATCATTGTATGTTGTCAATTCCACCTTGATAATCATAGTGCGACAAATGCTTCCCGATGCTGAGAACACAGAGATTATACTTGTTCATAAATGGTTGACATAGTCTTCAGTGTGACCATTATTAAATGTGCATTGTAATTTTGTTCAGATTGTGTAATATTGATGTGAAATATTTTTACATTTCATTGTCTGATGCATATTGTTATTATAAAATTTGATGGTGAACTTGAATACACTATTTTGTTACAGTCTGTGTTTTCCATTCTACAAATTTTCTTATGCATCTTCTCATCGAAATGTATAAGGATATTGAAATGGAATGCTTAAATGGAATATCAAAATCTGCAACTTTTCTTGTCTTCTTACTATGTGCATAACACTAGTTGTTGTCTTCTTACTATTTTTCTTAAAGTAAGGGTTGTCATAAAACAAGAAACTAAAGTTGAAAAGACTATTTTGTTATAGTCCAGAAAATAAAATAAGTGAGGCACAACCCACTGTACTTTCCATGATGCTACTATTATGTGAATAATGTGTTGGGAAAAGATCGAACAAGAGTGTTTTGCTGAAAGTAAGGGTTCTTAAAAATTATGAAGCTCAGATTCAATACATTGTCCTCTTACTGTGTGCATAACACTAGTTGTTGTCTTCTAACTTTTTTTGCTAAAGTAAGGGGTGTCATAAAACAAGAAACTGAATTTTAAAAGACTATTTTGTTACAGTCTAGAAAAAAAAAAAGTGAGGCACAACCCAATGTGCTTTCCATGATGCTACTGTTATGTGAATAATGTATTGGGCAGAGATCGAGCAAGAGTGTTTTGCTGAAAGTAAGGGTTGTTAAAAATTATGAAGCTCAGATTCAATGCATTGTCCTCTTACCTTGTGCATAACACTAGTTGTTGTCTTCTTACTATTTTTCTTAAAGTAAGGGTTGTCATAAAACAAGAAACTAAAGTTGAAAAGACTATTTTGTTACAGTCCAGAAAATAAAATAAGTGAGGCACAACCCACTGTACTTTCCATGATGCTACTATTATGTGAATAATGTGTCGGGCAAAGATCGAACAAGAGTGTTTTGCTGAAAGTAAGGGTTCTTAAAAATTATGAAGCTCAGATTCAATACATTGTCCTCTTACTGTGTGCATAACACTAGTTGTTGTCTTATAACTTTTTTTGCTAAAGTAAGGGGTGTCATAAAACAAGAAATTGAATTTTAAAAGACTATTTTGTTACAGTCTAGAAAAAAAAAAGTGAGGCACAACCCAATGTGCTTTCCATGATGCTACTGTTATGTGAATAATGTGTTGGGCAGAGATCGAGCAAGAGTGTTTTGCTGAAAGTAAGGGTTGTTAAAAATTATGAAGCTCAGATTTAATGCATTGTCCTCTTACTGTGTGCATAACACTAGCTGTTGTCTTCTAGTTGTTTTTGCTAGAGTAAGGGGTGTTATAAAACAAGAAACTGGAGTTGAAAAGACTATTTTGTTATAGTCCAGAAAAAAAAAATAAGTGAGGTACAACCCACTCTGCTTTCCATGATGCTACTATTATGTGAATAATGTGTTGGGCAGAGATCAAACAAGAGTGTTTTGCTGAAAGTAAGGGTTGTTAAAAATTATGAAGCTCAGATTCAATACATTGTCCTCTTACTGTGTGCATAACATTAGTTGTTGTCTTCTTACTATTTTTGCAAAGTCAGGGACAATCCATTATGTTTTCCATATGGCAACAGTTAGGTAGATTTTTTGTTCGAAACATATGAACAGGTAGTGAACAAGATTGTTTTTCTTAGAGTAAGGGGTCTCATAACACAAGAAAGGGAAGTTGAAAACATTATTTTGTTACAGTCTAGAAAAAAAGTGAGCCACAACCCACTATGCTTTCCATGTTGCTATTGTTATGTGAATAATGTGTTGGGCAGAGATCGAACAAGAGTGTTTTGTTGAAAGTAAGGGTTGTTAAAAATTATGAAGCTCAGATTGAATATATTGTCCTCTTACTGTGTGCATAACACTAGTTGTTGTCTTCTTACTATTTTTGCAAATTCAGGGACAACCCATTGTGTTCTCCATACTACAACAGTTAAGTAGATTTTTTGTTCAAAACATATGAATAGGTAGTGAAAATGATTGTTTTTCTTAAAGAAAGGGGTCTCATAAGACAAGAAAGCGAAGTTGAAAATGTTATTTTGTTATAGTCTAGAAAAAAAAAAAAAAAGTGAGCCACAACCCATTGTGTTTACCATGATGCTACTATTATGTGAATAATGTGTTGGGCAAAGATCGAACAAGAGTGTTTTTCTAAAATTAAGGGTTGTTAAAAATTATGAAGCTTAGATTCAATACATTGTCCTCTTACTGTGTGCATAACACTAGTTGTTGTCTTCTTACTGTTTTTGCAAAGTCAGAGACAACCCTTTGTGTTTTCCATACTACAACAGTTAAGTAGATTTTTTGTTCGAAACATATGAACAGGTAGTGAACAAGACTATTTTTCTTCAAAAAAGGGGTTTCATAAGACAAGAAAGGGAAGTTGAAAACATTATTTTGTTACATTGCGGAAAAAAAATAAGAAGTGAGCCACAACCAACTGTGTTTTCCATGATGCTACTGTTATGTGAATAATGTGTTGGGAAGAGATCGAACAAGAGTGTTTTGCTGAAAGTAAGGGTTGTTAAAAATTATGAAGCTCAGATTCAATACATTGTCCTCTTACTGTGTGCATAACACTAGTTGTTGTCTTCTTACTGTTTTTGCAAAGTCAGGGACAACCCATTGTGTTTTCCATACTCCAACAGTTAAGTAGATTTTTTGTTCAAACATATGAACAAGTAGTGAACAAGACTATTTTTCTTAAAGAAAGGGGTCTCATAAGACAAGAAAGGGAAGTTGAAAACATTATTTTGTTACATTCCAGAAAAAAAAAAAGAAGTGAGCCACAACCCACTATGTTTTCCATGATGCTACTGTTATGTGAATAATGTGTTGGGCGGAGATTGAACAAGAGTGTTTTGCTGAAAGTAAGGGTTGTTAAAAATTATGAAGATCAAATTCAATACATTGTCCTCTTACTGTGTGCATAACACTAGTTTTTGTCTTCTTACTATTTTTGCAAAGTCAAGGACAACCCATTGTGTTTTCCATACTACAACAGTTAAGCAAATTTTTTGTTGGAAACATATGAATAGGTAGTGAACAAGACTGTTTTTCTTAAAGTAAGTGGTCTCATAAGACAAGAAAGGGAAGTTGAAAACATTATTTTGTTACAGTCAGGAAAAAATAAGAAGTGAGCCACAACCCACTGTGTTTTCCATGATGCTATTGTTATATAAATTTTGTGTTGGAAACATATGGGTATATATTGAAAAAGAGTGTTTTGCTCGAAGTAGGTTTTGTTAAAAGAGTACAACGCGAACTTCAAAACATTAATTTCTCACAACCTGCATAAAATAATAAGTGAGCCACAACCCACTGTGTTTTCCATGATGCAACTGTTATGTGAATAATGTGTTGGGCAGAGATGGAACAAGAGTGTTTTGCTGAAAGTAAGGGTTGTTAAAAATTACGAAGCTCAAATTCAATACATTGTCCTCTTACTGTGTGCATAACACTAACTACCATCTTTGAACAAGATTTACAAAGTATGGGAAAATGCATTGTGTTTTCCATCCTCCAACAGTTATGTATAGTAACTATTATAGAGGAACCAATTCAGTTTGTATGGAGAAAATACTCCAAGATAAATATTTTTTTAGCAGTAAATTAACCTCCTTAAATGGAGAAGAGGTTTGAACAACTATGTTTGTAGAGGATAAACAACTCATAGGGAGTGGCATTTTGGAATATTGAGACTTAAAACCCTACTTTAAAGGTTTTCTAGAAGGATGAACAAGGAAGTTTGTAGATGATAAACAACTCATACATAGTGGTGTTTTAGAATATTGAGACTTAAAACCTTACTTTAAAGGTTTTCTAGAAGGATGAATAGGGTTTTCTAATCCACCAATATATGCTTTGCTTTGTCATTAGCATTTGGGTAAGGGTAGACCATTAAAATGAATACTTTATCAATCACATTGTTGTCATTACCATATGGTTGAAGGTACATAATGAGAATGAAAGGTGCATTACTTGATTGAGATATTTTGATGGGCCTATTGTAATCACCTTTGCAATTGTTGACATTAGTCTGATTTTCATCATTCTTTTCTTGAGGCATATAGATTGTTAATTCATAAGTTGATTTGATCTTGTGAGTGATTCATGGATAGTCCTTATTTCTATGTTTCCAGGATTGAGACCCAACAATATTTTTTAGGTAGTTATATATATAATATGCATTACAATTGGTGCATTTCAAATATTAGTATATCATTCTATCCACTTGTATGGATTATCACAATCCAAAACTAGATTACCGACACTTGATGGGTTTCAAATCCTATACCTCATGGATTGTTTAAAAAAAAAAAATCTCAAATTTATTGATAAATGGTGGCATTGATTGTTCCCATACCAACCACTTTAGCATTAATAACCAAATGTAAAGTGCAAGCTCTAGAGCAATTTATAGCATGTTTGATGATTTTTAACATGTATGAACATAAAGACCATAACCAAATCGCGGAGACTGAACATTATACAAACCAAAAAGCTAAAATATTTACAAGATAACATAATCTTACTACAACTTTATAACTGAATGACATATGATAAATAAATGAACATGAGGAACAAAAATGTCTTCATAACTGTTTCAACTCATATAATTCTATTTACATATAGTCACAATTTTAGATCCTTATCACAATATGCAAGATGAGTGGACATGAAACAATATGCAGTGTACTAGAGTTGAAAAACACTTGTATGCCAAGTCAAGTGATTGTCAAAGAACTGAAATGAAGAGACCATCAACTAAATTACCAAACCAATACTGACTTGTTTACCAATCAAGAACATCTTATTGTCTTATTGCTTTGACATTAATACCAACACATGCTAGAGGGGACAACACAAGAGTCATGTAAAATTTGTGTTCCAAACATATTAACATATAGTGAACAAGACTGTTTTTCTTAAAGTCTGATATGAAATGGATAACAATTATTTGTTCCAATGACATGAAATAAGTATATATACCTATATGTTCAACATAATTGTATGATAATAAAATAATTAAAGAAGCCCATGAAAAGTCTCGTATCAAATGTATAACACCATAGTGTTGAAACATATGCAAATGGTGTATCTCTACACCACAATTGTTCAATATTGAAATATTGAAACCCACAGAGAAGAATCAGTATTTGGAGCCTATCTCATCAATTCCTACGTTTCCTATTTCTTGCAATCGAGTTCAGGCATGTGTAAAATACAACACATTTCTTAGGGTCCTTATGTATTTCAAGGGGCGATTCCATATCCATGAACCCTCACAAATGATGAAAGTGAAACAACAAATTTCTTCATACTTTGTGCTTTGTCCGTGTCAGGTTTAACAGCTTCACCCTATAGCAAAAAATTAATGAGAATTAACCTATGCATGGAAACAATATACGTAGTATGATATATATACAGAAACATATCATTTATGTGTACCTCTAGAATATAATGCTTCATCTCGACAAGCTACCATATGAAAAAGCCACCCACACACTCTGCGATGGTCTCTGTGCTAGCCATGGGAAAAGGCACGTAGCATCAACCATCAATGGCCTCAACAATGTTGACTCTCGCACAATTTTTTGGGTGCCTCAAGCAATAAGTGTGAGCATTTCTGGAAACAACATGTAGAATGCCTTTTGTAACCCATTTATGTTGCCTCCAAAGGTTGACGTGATCACCAACCTTAAAATTTATGCCATTGAACTCTATCATCTGTTCATCCACAGGATTTTCCTGCAATGGAAACGTCATTGACGTGAAGTATAATTGAAGGCACATTAAAAGATTCCTAAAGAAATAAGAACAGAGCATGGAAGTGTGTTGGGTTTCATACTGATATAGATGGCACGCTGCACCTCTCCTCGTCCCCATTTCCATCTTTATTACCATCTCCCCCTTACAGGCCAGCGCTCTCCTCCTCCCCGGGTCCATCCTTATTACCCTCTCCCACTTGCAAGCTAGTGCTCTCCCCATCCCCATGTCCATCTTTGTCACCCAATTCCACATTTAGCCTAGTGTTCTCCTCGTCCTCATGACCATCTGTGTTACCCTGTCCCACTTCATGGCCAGTGCACTCCCCATCCGCATGTCCATCTGTATTAGCCTCTCTCATTTCAATCGCAATAACATAGCCAATTAGGTCAAGGCCAACACTTCATTGTTTATCCTTGCCATGTAATAGTAGGAATTAAAAGGTCATTTCAAATTCAGGTGCATGCAACCAATTCATTGAAATAATCAAAACAAACATTAAATAAAATAATTTCAATTCACCGTTTCTTCTACTTCCTCCATGTCAAGGAACCTTGACATGTTTGATGACATATGCTCATTCTTCTTCTTCTTCTCAACATTGTTAGATGGCAGGTCGGGAGTAACAACATCATCTGGTGCTTCCATGGGCAATTGTTCACCATCGAAAATCACAAAAACCTGCTTGAGGGTAGCAGTTCGCTGTTCATCATTGTTGTGTAATAGGAGGAATTGAAAAATTGCACTAAACTCATATGCATGCAACCAATTCATTCAAATAAGCAAAAAAAAAATTACAGTAAACAGAAGATTTGGAAATCACCGCTTGTTTTCGTTTCTTCTTCAGATGGTACCTTGAAACTTTCAACTATGTAGGATGCTTATTCTGAATCTTATACGCAAGGGTGGGAGGAACAACACCGTCTTTGCCTTTCGTGGCCACAACTTCCTCTAGCAAATGAGCCCTACTCTGCTGGCGGGAAGAAACCACTTCTCGACCATCACCCTGGCATGTCATGTAAGTTAATGTTAAGTGAACGTTCTATGCATCCGAACATAAAAGATTAAACAAGGAAAATTCACATTTAACAATTCAGTTTGACATTACCATTCCTTCCTATCTCTTTCTCTCCTACAATCATAATATTTTTTGCCTTCTCTACTCCTTAATTTCGTCAATGTTGTATAATGCCGTTTGCTTCTTCACCTCATCCTTTCCAACTTTGGGAAGTTGAAGGAAGTTTTTTTTCCCAAACTTTTGACAGACACATCTAACAACATGCTTCTGCTACAGACACTATCATATATTCATTTGGTACTCTGTATTTTCCACCTTCTTTAGAAGGTACTCTTTCAATTTATTAGGGGGAGGAGTGGGTTGTTCTAGTTCCCCCCCCCAACACAGCTCGGCCACGCTTTGGTTCATCAAGAATAGGAAGGTGGTGATGTTGAAACCTATGCATGTTGAACACTCTCCAATCATAATACTTTCTAGTACATTCTTCTACAATACAATAATATATATATCTTCCATTCATCATTTCTCTTTTGTATTCAATAGCAACCTGCACAACAAGTTTGGAAAAGAAAATCACTTAATATATTTGATATTCAATCAAATTGAATGCACAACATATATACACACCCAAATGATGCAATAATTCAGTTATTATATCTACCTCCCCACCCACCACATCACCCCATGCTTCATTGGATCCCTCTCCATCCTTAAGGTCTCCCTCTGAACGCTTTTCCTTCCGGTCATGGACTATGGCAAGAGCGAGATCATCTCCCTGATTATTTTCCTGAATCAAAGGAACGATATATGCCAAAATCAGAATATTTGTAAGAGACATGATATTTTCGAACTAAAATTAAAAAGCATTTTGATTCATGCATAGGAAGGGAAGGGAAATTGCAAGTTCACAATCAATTACCAAACACGTCGCTGCCTTACGATCGACCATTTTCATAAATCGAGGGGACTTCCTCCATACCATGGTTGCTACAACCTGAATAAAACATTCCCACTTGCCAATAAACCTCATAACCACTTATGAGACATTAAAATTATACATTGGATTGCATCTTGTAATCACCAGATCTTACCTGCATGTTTCGTGAATGGGACCACCCCGAAGAAGATGCCCTACTACATAACCTTTCAGGTGTGTTTTCCACATCAATGACATTCTTCACTGCAGGAACCAATTTCTGTTTTACAACACGCATCCTTGGTTTCCTGTAAACTATAAAATTATTGCCGGTGTTATGGATAGTTAAAGTTCAAAAATTTATTGCACAATTTTGGAGTAATCAAGCAAATATTTTTTCAATGAAAAGAATAAATTGAAATGCACAACCCACACTTTTTTAAAACACTATACAAGTAACCCACTTTGTTTTACAACATGCAATTATTTTGTCCAATTATTATTGTTAATCATGCGAAGATACTGAATTGCAATTTATACCATAAATAACAGTTGTAATTTTTGGAGGTGCCATTTTTACATTCATACAATGTAAATAAGAAAATCTTTTCAAGACACTCAAACTGTTATCTGAATTTTTAGGTTGGAAAACTCAGGGTGTTATAAACCATGCAACCCACAAACTTTTAAAAGACAACACTTTATGTTATGCAAACTGTTACAAAACATAGTATTGAAGTTCATATTCATATTTTATAAGAAGCCATCACATGCACTAAACATTCCATTTCAATATCGGAATATGTTTCAAATAGAAGATGCACAAAAAATATTGCACGATGGAAAACACACTGGGTTGTCCTTCACTTTTCAAATATTGTTCAATGATGACACTTAGTTTTATGCACACCATAAGAAAAATATGTATTGAAGGTCACTTTCATATTTTATAATTGCCCTTGCTTGCAACAAAAGTTGCACAAAAAAAAAAGTAAAGTTGCAGTATGGAAAACCCAACGGGTTGTCCGTCCCTTCTCAAAAGCTTAAATAATTATGGTTATTTTTTAGCTTTAGGATAATTTAGGTTATATATAATGGGAGCAAGCTAAGTCCTAGACAAAATTCACATATGTATATAACATAGGATATGCCGGTTTGAAGCGTTTTTTTTGTGTCGAGGGTTTTGAAATTTTTGTTTTGTTTCCTCCCTGTATGTTGGTTTTCAAATTTTGTAGTTTCTGAATGAAATAAGTGACAAACCATTGTAGAAATATGAGTCAAATTATTGAATAATGTTTGTAGAAAGCAGAATTTGTGGGTTCTATAATGAAATTCTATATTTCAAAAATCATGTAAAACCTGGAATGTCGCCATTGTTTGCATTATTTTTTGGAATGGGTAGAAAAGGGTATACCATGGCATTCAAAATCATAATTGGGAAATGGGAAAAATCCCACATCCAATCCCATTTTTTTCGCCATTTTATACACTATTGTTTGGAAAACACATTGTCTCATAAAACTCAGACTATTGTAAAACCCATTGTTTCACTACGACGTCTCCTCATGTTATGTATGTGTCCACGATTATTAGCAAATAATAAAAAGGGCAAACAAGGTTCCATTTTTTCCTTTTTTGGATGGTGACGTTTTGATGGATAGCGAGGGCAAGAGTAGTAGCCATGCAAAGCTCCTTCAGGTATGTATATCCACTCTGTGTTATGCACAGAGTAAGAGGAAAATGTATTGAATCTGAGCTTCATAATTTTTAACAACCCTTACTTTCAGCAAAACACTCTTTTTCAATCTTTTCCCAACACATTATTCACATAATAGTTGCATCATGGAAAACATATTGGGTTGTGGCTCACTTATTATTTTATGCAGGTTGTGAGAAATGAATGTTTTGAAGTTTCCGTTGTACTCTTTTAACAACACCTACTTCGATCAAAACACTCTTTTTCAATATATTCCCATATGTTTCCAACACAAAATTTACATAATAGTAGCATCATGGAAAACACAGTGGGTTGTGGCTCACTTCTTATTTTTTCCTGACTATAACAAAATAATGTTTTCAACTTCCCTTTCTTGTCTTATGAGACCCCTTACTTTAAGAAAAACAGTCTTGCTCACTACCTGTTCATATGTTTCCAACAAAAAATTTACTTAACTGTTGTAGTATGGAAAACACAATGGGTTGTCCCTGACTTTGCAAAAATAGTAAGAAGACAATAGCTAGTGTTATGCACATAGTAAGAGGACAATGTATTGAATCTAAGCTTCATAATTTTTAACAACCCTTACTTTCAGAAAAACACTCTTGTTTGATCTCTTCCCAACACATTATTCACATAATAGTAGCATCATGGAAAACATAGTAGGTTGTGGATCACTTCTTATTTTTTTCAATCTCCTTGTTTAAATGTAAATGGAGAGCTTAAGGTTTGAGTGCACGTGGAGGAGTTGGAGTAGAATACCGATAAAATGGAGGTGAGGGGTAATTTTAAATTTGGGAAACACAATGTGGAGTATTTCAGTTTCTTGAATGTCTTCCAAATCACACATTCCATTGTCGTGTTTAAATTTAAGTCGATTGATAATAAAATTGCACAAAATAACTCTGAATGGGAAACACAGTGTTGGGTTTCAGTTATTTGAATCTCCTTGTTTTAATGTAGAGGGTTTTACAAGTTCTTTGTGTTTAAAATTTGGGAAACAAAATGTGGAGTATTTCAGTTGCTCGAATGTCTTCAAAATCACACATTCCATTGTTGTGTTTAAATTTCACACCATTGAGAAAAGAAACTGCAAAAAATAATTCTGAATGGGAAACACAATGCTGGGTTTCACTAAAAAAACTATACAAAATTATTCTGAATGGGAAACACAGTGTTGGGTTTCAGTTATTTGAATCTCCATGTTTAAATGTAAAGGGTCGTCTCATGGTGGGTTTCTTGCTTCTTAACAAGAATGGTCTTGCAACATGGAATGTTACTTGAATGCCTTCAAAATCACACATTCCATTGTTGTGTTTAAATTCCGCACCATTGAAAAAAAAAAGTGCAGAAAATAATTATGTATGAGAAACACAGGTCTGGGTTTCAGTTATTTTAATCATCCACTTGAGGTGTAAAGGGTCGTCTCATGGTGGGTTGCTTGGTTCTTAAGACCCATGGTTTTGTAATATGGAATGTTAGAAAACAGTATGAAATTCTTCTAGATCACACCTTCTATTGTTGTGTTTAAGTTTCAAGTATATAACAAATTGCATGCTTCATAACACATTGCATTTTTCAACCTCCACATCACAACATACCCTAGCCCGTTCTGGTTTTTAGACCAGTATATCAAGATGTGCACATTCTATAGTGCATGTCAGAAAATACAATGTGTTTTGCAGCCTGCCTTTACTTATACGGTATACCCAACCTTTGTCTTGTAATGCAAATATACAAACGTATAAATGGTGTTTTATTTTATCAAATAGCACATCTCTCATTTAACGAGGACAATAATAACCCTCAACACATAGTGTAATTCATAGTACGCACTTCATTCTATTTCACAACAATTCATGTTGGAAAACCCTACGTGTTAAGAAAGAAGCAACCCAAATAGTGTTGTCAAACCCTTTGCAACACTATTGGATAGTACACATCACCTCAATTTGGTCGGTATTCTCCTTGAAGTCATCCACGTGCATTGAGACCTTCTGCTTTCCCTTTCAACGTGTAGATAGGAAACAAAACAAATAGTCTTTTCGCCTTGCTTTCTCCAAATAGAAAAGACCCACGTCATTCCCTTCCACTTTTCCCGTGCCACACAAAAGAAACTTGCCGACGAAGCTAACCCGCTCGCTTTTTCGCCCGGCAATAGGAGGGAAAACGCACCCGACGGAGCTGTTAACTCTTGCTTGACCGTAGCTCAGATGTTTCATCCCGTCTGCCCGTTTCATCACTTTTTGTTTCCATGTATGTTGTTATTCTAATAGCTCTTTTACAATTGTCTATAATATTTAGGGCCAAGTAATGGGAGTAGGCCAAATTATCAATTAAGTTATTCCTACCCATTGGCTTTACGAGTTCTATTTAATACAGTGCATAGAACTATTTGGAGTAGTCGCTTGTTATATGTGCACAGCTTTTTGCTGTGTGGTGGTCAGATCAAAACATACTGAAAAAGAGCAAAAATAGAATATAGAAATAGCATTCTACAAAATTGCCATCAGATGTTGTTAAAAAATGAACCATTTATAACTTACTAAATATTGTATACAAATAGCGAAATTGTAAAAAGAACTATTACGAAAAAACTTATGCACCACATATATACTCTTTTGGTGAAAGATTTCAAATTACCGCAAAACACTTTAGAATGACATGAAAATGACAGTTGAATGAAAACCCCAACATTTCACAATTTCAAAAAAATCGGCACTTCTAAATGCATATTAAATTTTGGAAATTTAATCGTCCACTACACTTACGATTCAAGCTATGGAAGCCAGAATCACCTGTATTTACTGCAAAAGGTTCACATCTCCTAAAACATCCTTGTCAATTCACCTGCCCTTGTTTTGTTGAATCTTCTTTCGTGGCCTATATAAACCACCTGGAAGAAAGACAAGTGTTAGCGATAGATTAAATTGGAAAATTAAAGACAATTGGTGCTAGAAATAATTGTATTTCTTCCAGATTTCCCCAATATAAAATTATATGTTCTGCTTAGTGAAAAATGACAGCTTGCACAGACAATAAACAAACATATTAAACTGTACATTGGGAATTTAATTTCCAATTTAACCTATTGCTAACACTAGTATATATATCAGCAATCATATGTTCCATTTTTCCATTCTGCTAGAACTGTGAAGCAATGGACGTTCATTCTGTTCTATAAATTCATTTCTTCCAATCGGGAATTAGGAGAAAGCTAACTTGTAAACAAAAAGCACCTATGTATGTAACATGAGATAAAAATGGCATTTCATTTTCGTCATTTGATTCGACCGAATAAATGCTCACACTATTTGGAGTGTTGGAAAATACAATGTCCCCATATAAGGTCTTAAGAAACAAGCAACCCAAATAGTGTTGTAAAACCCTCTGCAACAGAGAGGAGACAGTGTGTTTTCCAACTACGACGTCTCGTCATGTTATATATGTATCCATGTATGTTTTTCATGTGTTTTTCGATGTACATAGGTGTAATTGTATGTCTAGGAGTTAGCCGGCTCCTTAACAAACAAGCAACCCAATAGTATTGTAAAACCCTCTGTGACAGAGAGGGGACAATGTGTTTTCCAACTGTGCAACTAATGAGAGAAATTGAATTGTTCCAATCAGGAGAAAGCTAACTCATAAACAAAAAGCACCTATTTATGTAACATGAGATTAAAAAGGCATTTCATTTTCCTCATCTGATTTGACCAAATAAGTGCTCACATTATCTGCACAGTTGGAAAACACACTGTCTCGATATAAGGTGTTAAGAAACAAGCAAGCTAACTCAAACAAAAAGCACCTATTTATGTAACATGAGATGAAAATTACATTTCATTTTCCTCATCTGATTCGACCAACTAAATGCTCCCATTATCTACATGGTTGGAAAACACACTGTCTGGATATAACGTGTTAAGAAAGAAGCAACCCAAATAGTGTTGTAAAACCCACTGCAATAGAGAGGAGACAACGTGTTTTCCAACTATGCAAATAATGAGAGAAATTCAATTGTTCCAATCTGGAGAAAGCTAACTCATAAACAAAAAGCACCTACTTATGTAACATGAGATGAAAATGGCATTTCATTTTCGTCATCCGATTCGACCAAATAAGTGCTCACATTATCTGCACAATTGGAAAACACACTGTATCGATATAAGGTGTTAAGAAACAAGCAAAATAACTCATAAACAAAAAGCACCTATTTATGTAAACATGAGATGAAAATGACATTTCATTTTCCTCATCTGAATTGACCAGCTAAATGCTCCTATTATTTGCATGGATGGAAAACACAATGTCTCGATATAAGGTGTTAAGAAAGAAGCAACCCAAATAGTCTTGTAAAACCCTCTGCCTTTTTGCCTTTGTGAAGTCTATGTGCCAAAACATGATATTTTCCTTGTAAGAGGTGGTATGCATAGTGTGGAGTTTAAGGTAATCAAGACAGACCCTGGGGAATACTGTGTTGTTCCTCCAGATACTGATTTTTTTTGTGAATGGGAGCTTGTAAAGCGGGAGGATGAAGATAGATTAGATGAAAGAGGTTATGATGATGTTGGTGGTGTATGGAAACAAATGGCTCAGATACATGAATTGGTAGAACTTCCTCTCAGGCACCCACAACTCTTCAAATCAATTGGTGTGAAACCCCCAAAGGTTATTTTGCTTTATGGGCCACCTGGTTCTGGGAAAACCTTAATTGGTAGGGCAGTTGCAAGTGAAATCGGTGCCTTCTTTTTCTGTATCAATTGACCTGAAATTATGTCAAAGCTGGCCGTAGAAAGCAAAAGAAATCTCCGGAAGGCTTTCAGGAGGCTGAGAAGAATGCATCTTCCATTATATTTATTGATGAAATTGATTCCATAGCTCTCAAGAGGGAAAAACACCACGGTGAAGTTGACAGGAGAATTGTTTCTCAACTTCTTACAGTTATGGATGGTCTTAAGTCTCGTGCTCATGTTATTGTGATTGCAGCAATTAACCGACCAAATAATATTGACTCGTCACTTAGAAGGTTTGGAAGATTTGATAGGGAAATTGACATTGGGTTTTCGGATGAAGTAGGCGGGTTGGAAGTGCTTCGTATCCATACGAAGAATATGAAGCTCTCCGATGATGTACGTATTGTAGAACCTAAATTGCTTTTTGTACTTCTAGATCTAATGTCAAGCAGTGCTTGGATTTTGAAAGCATTTATTAATCTTTGTTTTTCTTGGTGACAATATATATTAATCTTTAGGATTCTTGGTATAGGTTGATCTCAAAAGGATTGGTAAGGATACTCATGGATACGTTAGAGTAGATCTTGCAACTTTGTGCACTGAGGCTGCACTTCAGTGTATTGGGGAAAAAATGGATGTCATTGACTTAGAAGATGAGACAATAGATGCTGAGATTCTAAATTCAATGGTCATGACTAATTAGCACTTCCAGACTGCATTGGGCTCTAGCAACCCATCCGCTGTCCGTGAAACTGTGAGTTTTTCCAAACCATGTCTAGATGTTCAATTTTTCTCATATCGATTAAGTAGGGATTGTATTTTTAAACTATTGATCTGTTGCACCCCTAAATTTTCAATTCCTAAGTTTGTTTGTTTCTGATGATTTTCATAATGGTAAATTTGCTTATGAATAATGGGAAAACATTGACAGGTTGTCAAGTTCCAAATGTCACTTGGGAAGATATTGGAGGGTTGGAAAATGTCAAGAGGGAGCTTCAAGAGGTATATTGAGATACGTGGTTCACTATATTTGTGCCTTTCTTTTCTTTCAATGCAAAAAACCTGCTTTTGAAGGAGATATGGACTAACAAAATTCATATGAGTTTGGTGTACACTGTTCAATATCCAGTGGAGCATTATGAGAAATTTGAAAAATTTGGAATGTCTCCTTCAAAAGAAGTGCTATTTTATGGACCACCGGGTTGTGGAAAGACATTGCTTGCAAAAGCCATTTCCAATGAATGCCACGCCAATTTCATCAGTGTGAAGGGCCCTGAATTGTTATCAATGTGGTTTCGAGAGGGTGAGGTTAATGTGACACATTTTTTATAAGGCCAAAGGGTCAGCTCCTTCTATCATATTTTATGATGAGCTCAATTCTATTGCTACATAGGTGTGTTGCTTTTTTTATAATCGAAAGTTTAAGGTTGACTATAAATGACTAGGAATTTTGTTTGACCTTTTTGAAGTAGGCTCTAACTTGTGATGCATAATTGGTTTGCATGTTTCTAGCATGGTAGTAGTGTTGGGGATGTTAGTGGTGTTGTAAATAGAGTCCTTAATCAGTTGTTGATGGAGATGGCTTGTATGACAGCCAAGAAAATAGTTATCATTATTGTTGCTACAAATAGGCCTGATATCATCAATCCTGCATTGTTAAGGCCTGATCGACTTGACTAGCTAATTTATATTCCCTTACCTAATGAGTCCTCATGTTATAAAATCTTCAAATCTTGCTTGAGAAAGTCACCTGTATCAAAGGATGTAGACCTAATGGCACTGGCCCGTTATATCCAGGGATTCAGTGGAGCCGATATCACTAAGATTTGTCAAAGGGCTTGCAAGTATGCTATTAGAGAAAATATTGCTAAGGTGAGTTCCAATTGTGCCGTCTTTTGCAAACTAGTTATGTTTATGGATTTCTAATGGTTTTTATTTTGACTGTTATGTTACTAATTTTTAAGATAGAGCAGTACTCTACCTATTGAACTTACCTCAACTTGTAGCTTGTTATTTCAATTCATCATACTAGCATGCATTTCAATTTTACCATAACCTCTCCCCCCACACTTTCAAGAAATTCAATGTGAATGAAAAAGAGCCGAGAATCCTGAGGCAATGGATGAGGATGATAGTAATGAGGTAGCTGAAATAAAAGCTGCTCATTTTGAGGAGTCTATGAAATATTCTCGAAGAACTATCAGTGATGCTGATATTTGGAA